>OY744537.1:18971773-19004273 GCA_963556195.1 Sepiola atlantica
AATTTTCTAATGGATGGTTGTACCCCTAAAAAACTTTTTAAATACTCCAAAGAAGCTGAAATTTAAGGAATATTTATTAATTGATATCTAATACCTATTATTAAAATTTCAGAAAAAATTGAAGGTATCTGAATTTTGGACAAAAATAAACTAAACTAAATATAGCCTACATTTGGATCGCTTACGCCTAGCAGGAATCTTTCAAAATTCATAATGATCGGTTAATTAGTTTAGGAGTTAATCCTGTACATACAAATATATAAACATACCTAACTTTATAAAAATAGAGATATATCCTATATAAAAAAATATGCTTTTACATAAAATTATTTAAGAGCAGAATAAGTAATATTTTCGGTGCTTATTTATATTGAGATACATGTGAAATATGGCAGTTCAAAATAAAATAACAGGAAAACGGACGGATATACTTAGTTATCAGTTGAAAATAAGCGAGTAGAATTTTAATAAAAAATAAAATTAATTTAATATGCAGACTCTACGAACTCCAAACGCTATGACCACATGGTGTGTTTACATTAGAAGGGAGATAATCTTCTACACCAAGCTGTTGTTCAGAGTTCGAATAGTAAATTACTTTTATTTATTACTAAAATTCTACTCAATAATTTTCCGTAATTTTTTTGTGTACACCAATATTTTCAACTGATAAGTAAGTATATCCATAAGGTTTCCTGTTATTTCATTTTGAACTGCCATATTTCGCATGTATCTCAATATAAATAAGCACCATATTTTCTTTTAATAAAAAAGTATTTTTTTCGAAGATAATCTGTATATTTATAAAATTGGGCCATTTATCGCACTCACAGTGAGATTAAAACGCCAAATTCATGTTCACAATAGAAGAGCAATAGCTTTATAATATACTGATCATCTGTATGTGATAGACGTCATCAGGTTAACTAATTTGAATATTGTTTTGCAAAATGGCATCTCATTAATTCTCTATTCGTTCTTATTGCTTTCTAATTCAATTATAATACATAGCTATATTCAAAAACTTTCTTTTTTAATTGTGGATAAAGGCTTAGAATTTTCGGTGAAAAGGGGTCTTTAAGGTCTTTTTCTAGTCAATTTACTTCTGGCGGTTGCAATTGTTGGTTTCTTCAATTTTCCAAGGCAACGCCGAAACTTGAGTCTCGCTAATTTAAAATGAGTTAATACAACCTGACTAATACTTTTAATACCAGAAATAAATGTATCAACAACAAAAAAGAAAAGAAAATGAAAGGTATAGTTATTTTGTTTATTTAATGTTGCTAAATTAATCTGCCTATTATTTCTTGCTCTTTACATTTTCTGAATGTTATTTAATCTCAAGAAAAATCATTTTTTAAGTATTTGTATGATTCAAAAAATGGTGATAAATTGCTAAAAAATTAATTTGTATATGTCATATTATTGAGATGCGATGAAAAGCAAATAATTTTTTGTGCTTTTAACTTTTCAAGCAAGAAAAGTTACAAGTATCAATTTTTTCAAAAGAAAATAAATATAAATCGTTTTGGATTTTTTTTTTATGGAAAAACATTATTCTTCGAAACCCATTTGATTTGAATATGTGTTTCGTTTTGCATCTGGGGAGTCAGTTTAAGAGTCATAAAATATAGTTGTATGCTAACTATATTTTATGACTCCAACTGACTCTTTCCCTTCAGCTTCTAGTATAACTGGGGTGCTGAAAATATACACGGTCCTATGTCAGAAAGTTAAAGTTTCATTCAGATGTCGAAAGAAAAAAATTATAACATTTCAGATCCTTCTTTCGTTCACTGATTCTTTTAACAATACTTTTGATGCTATCACCATCATTTGGAAATACTTACATAACCAATTCTAGGGCACAGGCCAGAAAAATGCAAAATGCCAACAGGTTCAATACCAACTTAAAACCAATATTCAAAACCTCTACACAACCCATAAAAATTGGTGACCTTTACTTGATGAATAGATATAATCCAAGGTCAAACTTGAAATATTGATTTTTAAAAAAAATTTTTTTTAATGGTACTGGTCAATAAAGTACAAGATGTCGTGGAGGGATAATATTGGAGAAAAGAACAATACTCATAAATAATTTCTTCAGGCATGAAGTAAAACCTAAAAGTTACATATTTAAAGAATGTCCATTTATTTGTGAGCTTAAAACATATTGGATTCATTTTAATAAGACACATTAACATCTAAGAGGTAGAGATATTGCTTCTAGAATTTAAATAGATTTGGGCATGAAGCTTGACAACTTTAACAGCAATCAAATGCAATTGTTGCGGATATTACTGAATGCACCATATTACAATGATCTACAGAACTGCAAAGTAAGGAGAAATTCTTGAATTACTTGAGTTGAGGACAAGTAAATACATCCAGAGACAGCATCCCGAATCATGCTAGATGTGTGCGTGCCTTGTTTATAAAAATAAGAAATGAAGGCAGACGATGCCAGAATGTGAAAAGACAAATTCAGTTTGGTCTACAATCCAGTTTATTCGGCTTGACAGTAACTTCCTCCTTGCCCTTACAGATATACAAGCAAAATTTTACTTCATAAATGTGCAAAAAAAAAGCAAGGACAGACTCATATTTTTGTAAAGATGTAGTGCGTTTTCTTCTTTCTTCATTACCAACAACAAGGGTTGTGCAATCTCCAGCTGCACCTGTTCTAAACCTTGGTATAATGCGCAACACAGAAGGTGAACAGTCTACTCTTCTTTTTCTAACTCATTTAATATGCTGATACAGAAATTTTAAAAGAAGCCGGATTTTTTTCTTTTTAGATTCGAACTAAAAAGCTATCATGCTCCTGCAAAAAGCTCTTTGGACTTTAAGTATCATACTCCCCATTTGACACCCCAAGGGCTCTTCATGTTAAATTTAGTGCAATTCTGACCAATACTTTTAGTGTCTTTACCTGTGTATTATGAATAATAGCAGTAATAGTATAATTTTGATCTATTATGAGTCACTTTGCATCTCATATTTCACAAGATTCTAAATGTGGTGCAATTCTGTCAAGTAGTTTGGGAGCCTAAAGTGACCAGCAGACATACAAAAATGCTCAATTATAACAGATGCAACACTATCATATAGTAAAAAAAATCTAATGGAAACAAAGTAATCAAAATAGAACTTATGGAGTTTCATTCAACTTCAAACCAGCTATGACTTGAGGAGAGAGAAATCATTTCATACTCTACATAGAAGAGTTAGTTTTTCAAATAGGGAGATAACTCATCTCCTACTGCATAAATGTAAAATTTCTATTTAAAACAATACTAGGGGTGAAAAAATATTTTTTGAAGTAAATAATCAAATAAAAGCTTACCTTATTATAAGAAAATATTCAAGAATTCACTTACCTGAAAAATAAAAATTAAAAAAATTAGTTAATATTTTGATTTAGGAGAAGGAAAGAAAAAAGAAAAAATAAGATGTTACATTTTGCGCTGCAAGCAGATATTATTTCTCTGAAAACAAATCGTTGGCTTGCAGAAAAAAAATTTTTTTTTTTCAATTTGTTTCTTTTATTTATTTTTTAATTGTGTTCCTCTGCTATCTAGCCGCAAGGATGATGCTGGTGTTTCCCTGGACAATAGCCAGACAAATACTTTGAGTTAATATATGAATTTAAGAAGACAAAGAAAAATGTTGAACACAAATTTGATCAAATATCCATCTTTTACAAATACAGGGTGCTTGGAAGACCGATAGTATAACTTTGGGATTACGTTCTATATGTGTAAAGGAGCCTCGGCACTTCTGCCGTATATATGAAGCAGCAGATTTTCTGTCCTTCTACTGAAAATAAAGGGAGATAATTCAACCGGAAGTGATTTTTTTACAACATAAAAAAAAAATGCAAGACTGATTTGTTTTTGGGTAACAAGAAACAATTAACAATTTCTTTTTTTTTATTATATGAAGTAAAAAAAATTTAAATAAAAAACCCTAACCCTAAGAAATCAGGCGGTGTGCCTGTAAAAGATCTATTGTTTTCTGCGGCTGGTTCATTAAATTACCAATGTCTCGAAGATTAATCTCATTTAACTCCATTTTCTAAATACTAAATTCAACTTCCGGTGAATTCTGAATGAATGGTACTTGGAGAAAAAAAAACGGAACTCTTCAATTTCGATTTCTTAATCGGCAGCTGCTTCATATATACGGCAGAAGTGCCGGAGCCTCTTTGTGCCAGGGGTTGCTTTTATAATAGCACTCCATTACTGGTCGAATTTACTTTGTGATCCGTTTCTTTCTCTGAAAGTTTTTGGTTTGTGCTGATCATATTTATTTACCTTTATTTGGTCCGTTGTATTCTGTTACCTGAAATAAGGGCCAGCCATCGCAGGATGCTGACTGGGTTCCCCATGTTGGTTATCAAGAGAGCGAGCCCCTGCTGATCATGATGCTCAGATCTTTCTTCTGAGCCCTATGGCTTTTATATTTATATGGTGTCATTTTTTTCATGGATTTGTTGGTGTATGTGAAAAACACCAGGCCCAGGCTTATTTTACCTGCGATTCTGTCACGCGAACACAAGTTCATATCCGTTTAGTAAAATGCTGATAACTCTTTGTTTAAATGGTGATTAGCTTCATGAGAAACGGACAGAACGTTAATGACCAGTGTTTACATTCTAAATCGGACAGTCCAACAGTGGGTATTTAAAAAAAAAAAAAATACTATTGGGTCACTGCTTATCAAGGACAAGAGCCACTCGAAGATAAGGGTTGATAAGGTGGAATGATTGTCAGTGAGGGACACTATGGAAGTACTAAAATTGATCAATGGTATGAACAAAGTTTGATTACTTATGGGGCAGTTTATGAAAAGTATTTGTTCACATAGGGTTTAAAGACGATCAAGTTGTAATCTGCAGGGAAGCAGTCCCTCAGTAATGTGTTCCCCAGATGGGAAGTCCTCGCAAAGAAGCTCTGTCCATGGAAATTCCACTTGATGTTAAGCACATAGAGATAGAAAGGAAAGTCTTTTTCTGCTGAGGTAAGAAGACGAGTTCTTGCTGTCCATATCTTACGAGGAAAAACCAAAGATTGGAGCTCAGTCGAGCATCTTTTATGGAAATAACGATAGAGAGAGAGAGAGAGAGAGAGAGAGAGAGAGAGAGAGAGAGAGAGAGAGAGAGAGAGAGAGAGAGAGAGAGAGAGAGAGAGACGAACAACCTCTCTTCTGTGAGAAAAGGACTGCAGGGAAGAAAAGAGATCATCCACCACTAGATTTGAAAGTCGATTTTGTACTCTGTCAAGGCAGGAAAGATTACTCTGAATGACACCTCCCAAGATGTGGCAGCAGTACTCTATCTTAGGACGTATTTGACTCTTATATAGGTAAACGATTGCATTTGGAGTCAGGTACTTTCTAGAGTAGAATGATCCATTTTGTCAACGACCTTAGCAACAGACTGGATCCTTGCTAGTCTCAATCTTTTATGCAACAAACTATCCAGGAAACTTGGGGAGCTGCAGAGTACAGAAATAGTGCAAACCCTTATAGACAAGAGTGAGTTTGTATTTACCCGCACCCTAGAGGAAGAGCACTCTGGCCAAAATTGCCTGGGCAGCACCGTCTGCATTCTCCATTAGGGGTGCCTAAGGCGATTAGCAATAAACTAACCCCTTATAAAAGGGGTGAGAAGGCAAAACCTGGGAAGGTGAACTTCCTAGAACTGCACAGGACCATACCTCAGACAGACAGCGAACAAGCCAACCTAAAAAATGACAGAGACTCTGCCGGTCTGATTTTGGTATGAATTCTCAAGAGTTATTCTACGTTAAACGAATAAGGGTCAGACCATGACCAAAACACCTTTTCTAAATTTGGTACACTTATAGATCTTCATGAGAAAAATTGAATGGCATTTACTGTACATGGAGGTAGAAAAGTTCTGGAAATATAATCTGACTTTTGCCAAAAAATTAATTTTCGAAAACAGTAGCAACGTTTAAAAATAATCAATATCTCAATTTTTTTTAGCAACCACAAAACTCATTTATATACCACAGTAACGTACGTGCATATATCTAACATCTGATTTATGTATTTTGTTTCAGCAGTAAAATAAAAATTAAAAAATTGATATATTTCTGGGACTTTTCATAAATTTGACAAATAATTCAAATTTATAAGTCTATTCAATTTCGAAAAAACTTGTGTAGGTCATGGTCTGACACTTATTCATTTAACATGAAATGACTCACAAACTTCATCTTTTTTGTCCTCGGTTTCACTGAGTGAGAACAGAAACAAAATGGAGTTTGTGAGTCATTTCATGTTAAATAAACTCCTTCGAGACTTAATTTAAATTTTTGTACCAATCCAGAGTTCCCCTTTTTGGGGAGCTGGATGTTTCTCACATTAAAAACCTAGCTTGTGTTTACCTCTGCCCTCATGAGGAGGTAAGTAAATAGGGAGTCAGAGGTACACGAGCCAGAGGACAACTTGACTATTTTACTCATTTATAGTCCAATGACATAAAAAAGAAAAACAGATATTCCCAGGAAAAGGAGTTCAAAACTCAGATAACATTATTTAAAAATGAACATTGTCATCAAAATATATTTAGAAAATAAAAACAACTCCAATAGTGGAATGGAATAATCTTTTAAGAAAAAAATAGCATCATAAAGAGAAACATAAATTTTTTTAAATGCTTCCTTTGCCTTAATGAAAAATTAGCAATACTATCATTCAAAGAAATGGAGAAAAGCTATTGATCCCTATTGGATCAAGAATACAATAAGGACCCCAGTTCATTGACGCAACACGTGGAACATGTTCCGGAAGTCACCGGCTGACTTGTACTCTTTCGTTTTGCCTCCCCACGAGGGCGAAGTTAGACTTCAAAAATCAGTTTCTAAACGGAAGCAATTTAAAGTTTATGAAGTTTTTTTTTCCTTTTTTTCTGTAAGCCACAATTATAAACAAATAAATAAAACTTCGCTATTTACTCGCCTCCCTACAAAAAGAAAAAAAAGTATTTTCATATAGCCCTTCACTTTTTCTTAAAATACACAACACGAAATATAGAATGTTCTGCATTTAAAATTTTTTTTTTTTTTTAGTAAATAAAAGTAAAACAAAAAAACGATAAATTGTTTTGCTTATTGCAAAACCAAAGATTACAAGTCAGCCGACTTTTAAAAAAGCATATATATTTCGTTTATTTATTAAAATAACTTGCGTAATCTTCCGTTTTGCCTCCTCGGGCTAGGAGCAAAGTGTGGTATGGAAATATCCTTCTAAACTGAGGTAAGATCCAGAATGCCAGTTTTTGGGAAGCTTGATTTTTCCCTACAAAACGGAAGATTACTTAAGTCCGGCGATAAATATTTCATAATCCCCCCCCCCCATTTCTGCCCTCGTGGAGAGGCAAGTAAATAGTGGCACAAAAACATGTGAGAAAACATGCTTATATTTTATTTGTTTTATTTATGGACCCTCTGCCTTAAAATAAATATTAACATGTTAAAAGAAAAAAAATTCCGAAATATAAAGGTTTATTTACAAGTTATTTTGTAAATAGTGACCACTGTATTGCGAGGTCAACCGGAAGACGAACTGGAAGACGCCGGTGACTTCCGGAAGATGTTCCGCATGTTGCGTCAATGAACTGGGGGTCCTTATTGTATTCTTGATCCAAAATCATTAGTTAAAATTCTATCTATGGTCATTAATCGAAACAAACAAAAAAAACTGAATAGCAAATGCTGTCAGGGTGATGGGTGGATATTATTCCTAATAAAAGATTGAATGAGTCATGAAATTCACATGTTCAGGAGAGATGGAGAATACCCGGTAAACAATAAATAACACCGATAACATTTGTTACTAAGGGTTTGCACGCAAATCATTATCAGTGATTGCTCACTAGCAATAACAATAGGTGTTCCCTAAAGTTTGAGTGACAAGTATCCCCGAATTCCCAGCAAAACATTTTGCATTATTGCAATAGCCATTTACCATTGATTTCCCGCTGATAATAACCGTCAGCTTTCTCTGGAATTTGAGTGGCAATAAGCCTCCCCAAGATTTGAGTACTCTCCACACCTTTACAGTGAAGGTCTTCATGACTATTTTGTGTGGTACCACCATAGGCTGGTGACACCATTCTTTTTATTGTTATTATTGCTAGTGTACCCATGATAGACTAAATGTTTTTTTGGTCTCCCGATTTTATAAATCGGGGGACTTATGTTTTGAGGCATGTCCGTCCGTCCGGATTTTTCTCCGCAACCATCCATTGAATTTCTCTGAAATTTTGCATGAAGTTGTAACTTCGGTCAGGTTAGAAAGTGACATTCTCCGATTTTTGAAAAAAAATCTGGTTAGCCCCCCAGGGGGTCAAAAGGCCCCGAAATGGCAAAAAATGACATTTTTTGCCCCATAACTTTTCATCCATCCATTCAATTCTTCTGAAACTTGGCCAAAATATGGAGGCAATTGTTCCTAATAGAAAATAAGTATCGCTGACCTTGGAAAAAATCTGGTTCGCGCCCCCAGGGGGTCAAAAGCCTCCAAAATGGCAAAAAATGACCCTTTTCTCCCATAACGTTTGATCCATCCATTCAATTTTTCTGAAACTTGGCCCAGATGTAGGGGCAATTGTTCTGGATATAAAATGAGCATCCTTGACCTCAGAAAAATTCTGGTTTGCGCCCCCAGGGGGTCAAAGGGGGGTCAAAAATACCCATAATTGCCCAAATTTATTGCTGCACTTTACACTCGCCACATACAGAGGGAGACCACGCACGTGCGGCTTGTCTTCATTATTTTTTTGCTTAGTGTTATAGCTTCTACAATTAACTCTTACTATGAGCAGAAAAATGTTTTCTTAAAAAAATTCAAGTAAAATTTAAGTACATATTTTTTTTTTAATTGAATTTAAATAATCGATTCAGTTACTTTATATTTGTTAACTAACACTACGAAAATGATACAGTAACTGCTGTATATTTCGATAAAAATCATTATCTATTTAGTACTAACTAGTATCGTTGTTTCTCAGACAATCCCATTTCTTACTAATATTTTTTTTACTATATAATTATTCTTTCTTTAAAAGCCCAGAAACAAAATCCAATATAACCTAAATGTAATTGGTAAAGAAAGAAATTAATTTCAAAGCACACAAATATTTGATGTCATCCCTACAAATTCTAACAAAGACAAAATGTTAGTGTTGAAAGAAATGTGGTAGGCAGTGCTTTTCTCTTTCTATGTCGAACTTTATAATTGAATATTGTTAATGTTACAGCGAAAGAAAAACCCTTTTCACTTTTCATAAACAGACACATGATGATTATGTAAAGTGATTATTATTATATATGTTATAATTTCTAACCATCTCACGTACAGATGTTTCAGCCAGTTGAGTATAATTTTAAAAGTACATGAAAAAAAAAGATTAAAACGAGCCTTCCAAATGGTATGAATGATTCTACCATTAATCTATTCATTGCAATCTTCATCTGCTTCCTCTTGAGATTCTATTCACGTCTTGTCAGGTTTCCTGAATTTTTTGATAAATAAAAGTGCGATTTTAAAACTAGAGAATTTCAGATCAGTAATCTTGGAAGTTGTGCAAGTGACGACTGTATTTTTGTACTTTTTTCTCTCTCTCTCTTTCTATGTTCATTAGCAACGATAATGTACAACCATGGGAAATAAATTGAAGATCAAAAGGCACAGCTTGAATTTTGAGTTTCATTAGGTTTGAGTCAAAAATTGTACCCAATGACTCATTTAAACAGAGTTTTAAAACCAGAAGGCGAAGTCTGAGACAGCCGATAATTCGTTTTGAATTCAATTTGCACATTATATTAGGTCTGCTGTAAAGTTATTTCCATTTTTAGATATGCTGTTGAATCTTATTGCAATGATAATGAAACACCGTTTAAAGGTGGAAATAAGTGTGAAATGAATGGAGATTATGTCACTTATTTCAAATAAATAAATAAATAAATAAGATATTAACAATTTGTCTTTGCTTCCTTCTTATTTTAATCCTTAAAAACAAAAGAAAGAAATTTTTGGTAAACTTAATGAATACGAAGTGCGCCCATGACAATTCAATCAATATATCACAACAGTTAACATAGGCAGATGATTATGATGATATCCACCCTGGGTGAGGTGAACCAGCTCTTTTGGATGACTCAGTCGCATTATGAATCATTCCATTACAGTCTGGGTGGTTCATTGTATCCTGCATGGTGATAGAGCCATTGCCTCTTTCAGCATCGGATTCCATAAATTGTTGATCCGGAGATCCCTTCCAGGATAGCTACTGACAAGGGTATATATATATATATATATATATATATATATATATATATATATATGTGTGTGTGGGGGGGGGGGGTGCATAGACAGTACTTTTAAATATAATCCTCTTTGGCAGCTCAAACAGCTTACAACTTTATTCTGTATATTTTCTACAAGCAGACAAAGACACCTTTTTTTTTCTCTTTTTTTTTCTTTTTCTTTTTTATTACGAATGGTTCATTATTAAACCTATAATTTTCTACGTTTTTCCAGTTCTTCTAAAACCATACCAGTCTAATAATGCTAAAACAACAGCGACAATCGTATACAAAACTACTTTTAATCTCTTATTTTAGTCCTTTGCACTTGTTCCTTTTCAAATAGTTTCTCTCTTTGTTCCTTCTTCTGCTACTGGTTTCTTCCTAACAGTTTATATATACATATATATATATATATATATATATATTATGAGGATTCCCTATCTCTGCTATTAACTCATTTATGGAGACTTTTCTTAGCATTACTTATTTGAATCTATATTTTATATTCTAGGCCTAAATCAACATTGGTACTGTTAGTTTAGTATTAAGCTACAGTTCAGGAGAGATGAAAGAAAGTATATAATATAATTTTAATATATGTTAAACTTAAAATAATTTAAATAAAAAAAAGCTTAACATTGACACACCGGTTCTCATTAGATCACCGAAGTTAAGAAACGTTGAGCTTAGCCAGTACCAGATAGGTGATCATTTGGTAATACCAGGCACTGTATGTGGGAGAACAGCGACACCTCCCGGCAAAAAATTCCAGCCGTGAAGCAAGTACTTCAGTATAACCTGCTAAAACCACACATTCGATGATATCAATATATAAGCAGACGATAAAAGTTGCCTATCCTCGTCTAAATGTATCTAGAATTGTCCTTCACTCAGTGATGTCAGAGGTTAATTTGTATCAAATGATTTGGTTGTTGTTCATTTTATGAGTGCTTGTGTAAAAGGAGTTTTTTAAAATGTATGGACATGAGTATGGCAACATAATGGTAAAAGATTCTTTGATAAATGAATTAAAGGACTTGTGGAAATCCCATAGTTTAATTAGAAATAACTATCAAGGAGTATACAGAGTTAATTCTAATTAAACCATGGAATTCCTATCAACATTTTATTTCAGTTTTCAAAAAGTGATGGCAGGGAGAAAGAGATGTAAAAGGAGGTAAACACTTTAAGATAGCAGAGTGATAGAAAGAGTGGAGGCAAAAAATAAAGAGAGAGGGTGTAACGATAAAGATGGACGTTAAATTGCTGTTGCAGTTACACCTATTAATATAGATTCTACACTCTACATAGATTAAATATACGTCCTTATAGTACAGCCGTTTTCAATTTTAGATAACTGATACTCACATGTCAATCATTTTCATATGCTAAACAAGACAGGAAAAAACAAACAGTCCTTTAAATTAATCCATTACAAAAATATTATTCAGTATTTTTGTATGTCCTGCTCTTATCCACAGATGGGGGAATCAGTTAAAAGAAATCGAAATCTTACCTTCAGAGTCAATTTTTTTTAAATTATTCCGACTCCGACTCCACACCTCTAAGGTGGGGAGTTAGCAGAAAAAAAAAATCTAACTCTAGACTCGGTTTAAAAAAAAAGTCCGACTGACTCCTAACCACTTTTCTTATCTACTTTTGTTATTACCTGGTGATATTGTCTTCTGAACAGTCGATAATATTGTTGTTTTCATCTATTTGCATGAGAATGCGTTTTGTTATTTTATAGCCAAAAAATGATTTTGTATTGTTTTTGTAAAAGATATCTCCAAAATTTTCAGATTATACAAAGGAAGAAAAAAATCTTTAAACTAAAATGGTCAGGAGTTGGACTGGGCCACATGAGGAATATATCAATGGTTTTGCCAATATACATTTTTCTCAAAACAAAATGCCAATACACACAGACAAACTCTTCTATATGCTATATGCTTCGATCAATTTGAAATTTAACTGCTGTGATTTTAGGGGGGGGGGGTTAAGTTGTAACCCTTCCAATTTACAAAGAATTTCAGGGAAACATGTTCATTGAATGTGTCTGTTTTATGGCATATCAACCCTTTTTTACCATTTAATGCCAAAACACAATATATACTAAAAAAGGATCAGTTGAACATAAGTCATTCTGATACATATAACTTGGGTGTTGATTTCCCAATGGTATTAGTGTGTAATTTAAACATAATAGAAGGGATAGGATTTGTACTCGGCATAGTCGATTGCTTAGTCCATTATGGTATCCATTAGGTCAATTATGCACCACCTCCACAAGTTTAATTATTTAGTATGATACTAAATTAGAAGACCTATCCAAGGATGGGTAAAATTAATTCCCCAAACAGATGAGTTTTGCACCACTTTTATGTTTCCTTACGAAGATTAAAATCAAGATATAATGCTACTAAACCTTATGTCTAGAATCCCTATTCCAATTTTGTTCAAAATCAATTATATTATTTTGTTTCTAGAAGCTTAAACATAAGGGTTCTTAAGAAGAAATTGAAATTCAGGGAATCTTGCTTAATTGGTGTCTAATGACTATGGATCAAATTTAATGCAAATTTGAAATATTTTAATTTTTAAATTGAGATTATAATAAAATTCCCCGATAAAAATCCTTAAAAATACTCCAAAGAATGTGAAATTTGGAGAATATTTATTAATTCATATCTAATAGCTATTGTTATAATTTCACAAAAATCAGAGACATCTGAATTTTAATGAAGATTTTCCACTCTCTCTTTGCGCAAAACTAAATTAACCTAAATGTAGTCCACATTAGCCCCCCTTACGCCTACCAGCCGTTTTCCAAAATTCATAATGATTAGTTTATTAGTTTAGGAGTGAATCATGTACATACAAATACATAAACATATACACATACCTAACTTTATATAGAGATGTGGCTTTATTTCCCAAAAGCTTTTTCCTATATACCTATATATAAATATATTTTAATTCTGGGATTGAGTTATGTTGTTTTTTTTAATTTGTTTTAATTTTTCTAATTAGCCATTATTTATAATTAATTAAACAAGTTACCCATCTATCTTTGAGCTATCTTTGCATTTCTCTCGCACCCTCTCACTGTGTCCATTCAACAACTCTCTAATATTTCTTAATGTTTCTGTGGGCATTTAGATAAAGAGTAACTATTTTTTTTATGTGTCGCCATCTAATTTACATGTGTGTGTCTGTACACACCACAAAAACGTCTGTAAATGAGATGGAAAATTATAAGTTTCTTTCCATGTAAGAATAATAAAGGATAATAATACTTCTCTATAAGAATACCACTACTACTACTAATACTAAGGATAATATAGAAGTAAAGAGACTTATTATTTTTAGTTATGCAAGAAAAATGTCTTATCAGATATGTCACAGTCTGTGAATTTAAATATGAAATCAAAGTGGTGACCCAACAGGTAATGGGTACATCTAGTTTGTGTGTGTGTGTTGTGTATATATATATATATATATATATATATATATAGTCTAAAGAAGCTTTGAGGCATTTAAAAAAAAAAAAAAAAAAATGTAAAATGCAGTTTAAATTCCCAGACAAACTAACTAAATCCAAGATATTGCAGACTTAAAATTCGTTGGAAAATTAATAAATGAAAAAATATAAGTTAAAAAAATTTTAAAAAAAAAAGGGGGGGGGGGTAATAATCTAAGAGTGAAACAAAAACAGGAGACCTTAAGCGTCTAATATTAACACGGGGATCATCAGCTGTTAACCATGTAACTATATATATATATATATATATATATATATATATATATATATATATATATATTAGTGTTTCGGTATATTTTGAAAATAAATCAATAAAGTGCTCAATCGTAATAATGTGAGAGCTAAAATACAAATTATTTATTTAAAAACTATACATTAGATTCCAGAGATGTACCATGGTTTCATTGACTTGGGTAGGTATTTACTGTTTAGAAAAGACCCTTACAACCCATCTCAAATCGTCAGCTTCTCAAGGAATCACTCGACCATACCATAAACACACTGAGCAGCTCATATGTCAACATCCAATCCTCCCCCACCCCCAGTTTTTAAAAGCCTTATACTCAATATAAGCAGGAAAATCTACCTTTCATCCAACCCTGAGATTTTCCAACAAGCCGACCCATGTTACAACAAAGCCCTCCGCGAAAGTGGCTATAGAGAAACTATTACTTACACACCCACCATACCTACCAGACAACACAGACCCAATATGAAAAGAAACATTATCTGGTTCATCCCCTCCTATTTCCTTAATGTTAAATATAAAATAGGTAAACAATTCCTCCAATTAATAGATAAAAACTTTCCACCGTCCAATAAGCTTCATAAACTTTTAAATAAAAATACAGTCAAAACAAGTTATTCCTGCTATCCTCCATAATTCATAACGATAAGTTCAATAGTTTGGGATTTTACCAAGCACATACATATTATTGGCACTCACCGATCCTTTTAAAAATGTATTACTTAATATAACTCAAAATTTTATGTAGAGCAATTCTTTTCGATGTTAAATTTTTTGTATCTAACTTATTTTTAAAGTTTTTTTTTTTTGGGGAGGGGGGCTAAATGTTAAAGTTTACAAAGAAAATAATGTGGACATGTTACTTAATGTAAATATATATTCCAAAATTCATAATAATCGGTTTATTAGTTCAGGAGCTTATCTTGTACATTGAATATATATATATATATTCCATGATAAATGCCAGTATACTGAAATCAGATGCCCTTAATAGGGTTAAGATGAAAATTCATATACACTAAATGTACAAAAGCAAGGAAATTCCCAAATTTTTACACTTTTATTGTCATTAAGGGTATGCGAGCACAACAGGGCTATGTATTTTACTGGTAGGAATTTTTCTTCAGCGCACCTCACACACTTCATCCACTCATGCATAGATATTTATACTGTAGTGATGTGATAATGAAATGGTTTGGTTGATATGTAGTCATACCCTTAATGACAATAAAAGTGTAAAGATTTGGGAATTTCCTTGCTTTTGTACATTTAGTGTATATGAATTTTCATCTTAACCCTATTAAGGGCATATGATTTCAGTATACTGGCATTTATCATGGAATGTCACTACTTTTGTAAAGGCTATGCCTCAATACAATGGTCATTTTTAAGGTTTTTTGGAATTTTCTGGAAAACTAAGGTATATGGTAAACTGAAATTAAAATGCCATCAACTAGACCCTAGAACCTCTATCTCTGCCAAAAATCAGCTGAATCCATCAAATAGTTGATGAGATACAGGGTGGCACACACGTACGTACGTACACACGGATAACACAAAATCACTCCTGACCTTTCTGGATCTCTGGGTTGCCTTGACTAATGATGCTGAAATTCTACACACTTATACAGGGTGGTGCAAAAGTCGCGCATTGGTTAGTTTAGGTGATAGAAACTACAACATTTCAAGTAATTTACTAGGCTTTTCTGATAAATAATACATTTACTTGGTAATTTTGTTGCAGTAGGTTTTAAAAGTAATATCCTTTAAATGGGCACCATTTTCGGCCTCAAAAAGACGGGCTCTAGTTAGGGCATTTTCCATTACAGTCCTTAGAATAACTGGCTCTAGTTCTTGGATTTCATGTCTAATATTGTTTTTAAGCTCTTGGATCGTTGTAGGCTTGTTCACATATACCCTTTCCTTAAGATAACCCCAAAGGAAAAAGTCAGGGGCTGTTAAATCCGGTGAACGTGAAGGCCAGTTAAAATCAGAAAATCTGCTAATTAAGCACTCGCCAAACAATCCCCTTAAGAGCGCCATACTTTGTCAGGCAGTGTGGGCAGTAGCTCCATCTTGTTGGAACCACATTTCTGGGTTGTCCTGAACAGCTGGCCTTAAAAAATTTTCAATCATTCGTTGATATCGCTGTGCAGTGATCGTCACCGCGACACTTTCTTCGTCTTCAAAGAAATATGGACCGATCACTCTTTCCGAGGTAACACCACACCATACGGTACATTTTAGTGGGTGTAATTCACGCTGATGAACGGTTCTTGGATTCTCAATGGCCCATATTCTGCAGTTTTGCTTATTTACGAACCTGTTCAGATGAAAATGGGCTTCGCCGCTCATTATCAGCTTATGGATGAACTCATTTTTTTTCTCTGGCTAATTGCTGAATGTGAACAGTATAAGCTACGCGTAATTGCAAATCTGTGGGTTGTAATGCCTGTACCAATTGAATTTTGTATAGAAACAGATGCAATTCACGCAAAATTCTTTGAAGTGACCTTCTGGACATCCCAATCTGAGTGGCTCGTCTTCGAGTTAAGGTGTTTGGATTTTCAGCAATGCTATCCTCAACGAGTGTTACATTTTCCGCTGTCCATACTGAACGTGGTCTGCCAGATCGTGGAAGATCACTGACTGAACCCTTCTGCCGAAATCGGGCCACAAGACGATCAATTGTGGTCTGACTGGGAGATTGTCTGACATTATAATGCCGACGATAGGCTCTTTGGGTTAAGGTTATTGAACGATAGTTTCCGAAGTAAAGTTCAATAATTTTGGTTCGTTGTTCAGTGCTATATTTTTCCAGGATAAATTATCAATGTTTATATCTGTAATATTCTGAAAAATAAGGAGAAAATTTGATTAAATGTGAAAGTTGTTACTGATTCTAACTAATGCGTGACTTTTGCGCCACCCTGTAGAACCTATCAAATGAAAATTTTGTGCAAAGTTTGAACTAATTTGGTTTATTGGTTTTTGAGTTATGACTGATCAAAGAAATGAGATTTCTAGCATAGGTCGTTTTTGTAGTCTATTAAGGGATAGAGCGCTATCGCGCCTCCCTTGATTATATATATATATATATATATATATAAAGAAATTGACAACATCTTTGAAGCACCCATGAAAATGTATTTAAGTGAAATATTTTTTTTTAAATCAACACATGATGCAATTTAAATGAAAGTTTAATTTTTTTTTTTTTTGCAAGCTTTCATTGTAAAACAACTTTGTCAGGCGAAACTGTCTTATAGTTTGTTTTTTTCTTTTCTTCTTCTTCCTCATTTTGATGGTATTAACCCGGAAGGGTCGAATCACGGTAGAGGCAGAAAAACATGTCAAGTTGTAAAAGACATTAGGATAAGTAGAGTCCGGTCAATGTTTGACACAGATTGGCGCTTTTTGAATAAGGAAATATACAACATCTTTGAAGCACCCATGAAAATGTTCTACTTATACTCTGATTATTACAACAAAAGCTGGCAAAAAAAAAAAAAAAAAATTCATTTAAATTGCACCATGTGTTGATTTTCAAAGATATTTCACTTATATATATATATATATATATATATATATATATATATATATATATATATATGTGCAAAAATAAAAATGGAATAAAGATAAGCAATTCAACAACTAACAAAAATCAACTCAAAAACTCATGTTGTATAGTTCTGCCGAAATATTTCGGTCGTTAAAATGTGGCCATTTTCAATCGGTTGGTTAACTTTATTTCTAAACGGAAAAGTTTTCAAATTTATACAAAGAATGCGATTGGAAGAAAATGTCACGTGCAGAGAACAACAAAGAAGGTAGTAGGGACGCGAGGAATGTTATAAAAAGAGAAAGAAAAAGAAGAGGAAGAAGAAGAAAGAGAGACCAATCAACCAGTGTCTTTAGAACGTCAGTTGAAGAAGAAAAAGAAGAAGAAGAAGAAGAAGAAGAAGCGAGAGTAAAAGAAAGAGTAAAATCGACATTTGACTGTCGAACGCTACTGAAGAAGAAATATGTATATATATATATATACACACACACACATACATACTTAACTTTATATAGCGAGAGAGATAAGTCTTGATCGTATAAAGGAACTTTAAATACGTACTTTTGCATAGAAGATAAATAGTTTAATAGAAAAAGAAAAGCAGATTGTTAACCTTTCATGTTATGCATTATTTATGAGCATTACTTATCCTGTAACATGTATTGTATACAATGGTTTAGGCGATTGCATGGTTGTTAGTAATGATGAACAAAAAACAATGCATCTTTACAAAAATATACGTCTTTCTTTATTAGCTACTTTTGCACAATTATACAGTTTCGTTTGTATATCTTTAGCGATTTTGTAGCTGGACATATTCACTTTAAAGCTGGGTAGAAGAAGATAAGGAGGAAGTTAGTGTTAGAGGTCAAGTAACCAAATTGAATTTGTCTTTTCACATTCTGACATTGTCTGCTATGTCTGCCTTCATTTCTAAATTTTTATGAAATGAAAATAAGCTAATGGGAGAAACCTAGGAGATTAACAAGGGGCATACGGATTGGGTTTCAAAAGGGAGGTGACTTGGGACCATAAGTCGGCAGACTAAAACGGTTGGAATATTGATTTTTCTACAAACTATAATTCCACAAGTGGTACATAATCTACCGACTATCAAACAATGCCACATTTTAAATTACAAATAAGGATGAATATTCTTTTCTTTTTTTTTTTTTTCAATAAGTGGAAATACTCCAAACATTTTGTTTATTGGCGTAGCTTTCAGTTTAGTTATGAATATTATGTTTCTGAATTTTTTAGATGAGGATCGATAATTTGTATTATTTGGATTATTCGGACTACTATTTTCATCTTAAGTGTTATTCTCACAACGTTTCGGCCTAGTATAGAATTTAATACAATATGGGAACCATTAATTATAATAGATAAGGTCACCATTAAAATATTATATATATATATATATATATATAATCAGTGGCGATTTGTGTTCGGGGTTCGCGCCCACCGACCGTTGAGAATTAGTTCCTAGACTGAAGATTGCGTTAGCATGAAACATCGATGTCTCTAGGTATATTTTAAATATTTAATATTTATTTTAAAAATATATTATTGTTTATCAGCCCCCTCCCACGGAGGCTGGGCACTTTTCGAGGAGCTTTAATAACAAGCAGTACAAATACCTATATGCATGGTCCGACGTTTCGTAGATCACTCTTATCTACTTGGTGAGTAGTAGTAATTCTGCTATTTACAGTTAAAATTCCTCTCTATTTACTAACTGATTTGCAATGGCCTGCGGGTAAGATCTTTGACTGCGAATCAGTGGCGATTTGTGTTCGGGGTTCGCGCCCACCGACCGTTGAGAATTAGTTCCTAGACTGAAGATTGCGTTAGCATGAAACATCGATGTCTCTAGGTATATTTTAAATATTTAATATTTATTTTTAAAAATATTATTGTATATATATATATATATATATTAGTAATATTTAGTAATAAGTAGTGATCTATAATGATAAGTAGTAAGACTGCACATCTAAAAACAAGAATAGATTTAAGGCTCCCAAAATTCATACTAGAATTGTTTGCAAAGACCCATGGCGTAACAGATAAAGTACTAAGTAAAATTCAGTTCTAAGTGACACTCATCTTGAGACTAAAGGTTCAATCCTCAGTGCGGGCAATACTAAGAATACAATTGCAAATTACTTAAGACTTCTATCCGGTCATGGCTGACAGAACGAGAGCATGCTACCCTTGTGGATTAAATAAAGGGTTCCGTTCGAAATTCCGTACAGAATCCCGAGTTCAACAAGATACACCTGAAGAAGGTCGGAGGTTACGTCGGCCGAAACGTTGTGAGAACAGTAGTCCGAATAATCCAAATAACACATACTAGTTATGAATAATTAAAAAAATAATTACTTCCACTTTTTTTTTCTATATGAATACTGTTTGAAGTATATCGTTTTAATTTGAGGTTCAAATGATATGATTATCAATGCAGCCTGTAGAATGGTCAAGCCAAGCCAAGATACGTTTTAGTGTCACTTCCTGTTTTGGAAGCAAGCATGGAAAAAGTGTATTAAAAATAAAATAGATTATTATCATTTGTAAGACACTCAAAGATTTGTCAGTGTAGTTGTTTCCCCTTGTTCCTTTAAGGATCATGTGGATTGGCTAAAACGTAAACCCAATCACTATTATGGTTGATTGCGTTACGGTACAAGTCACAGAAGGTTGTTACAAGCAAAACTAATCCTCCTACGACAGAAAGAGCCAGCAACTGTTGAGAATTGAACTTACTTTCGGGGATAAAAATACCCACAAGATAATATGCTGTCTTCATTCTTTCCTAACTCCAGCTCAGAATGACAAAATGATGAATAAAGAACAAAATGTTGTTATCATAATCGTCTGTGTTAATTTATTGCAATTAACAACAACAGCGTGAGTTTCATCCAGCCAAAAAGACTTCCTTTTTTTTAGTCTACAACATCAAGAAATAATTCAACTCACCCAGAGAAATAGCGACTTGATGACAGTATTGACAGCTTTGGGGTCAAGGTATGAGGATGTTTCATGTTGTAAGAAAATCTGCGAATCATCTTATGTGATTGATTTTAGTCAGTTGATATTTTTAAATAAGGTAGTTAAAACAAAGGTTATGGACAATGACTGAGGAGAGGCCAAACGAGCTATGCAACATTGGTGTGAAATGTAAGAATTTATCCTATGATATAAAAAGAAAACCTCTTCAAAATATGGTCAGTATAAATTTTAAAGAGAAAAAATAAAAGATTATTAAGCATCAAAATCGACTCAGATTTGCTTTGCCTCGTCTGCATGTTAACCAAGTCCCAAATGGTTTCCAGTCCTGGATACACTGCTTTAGGACAATTTTCCAAGTGGTAATTTGAGATCGTTTTATTTTTTTTAACATAATCGCTTTAGACTGTTTTTAGAGTTCTTTAAATAGAATACATCCACCTTTCCAAAACTTCTGAAGAGGGATCAATAAATGGTCATGACTCAACACTTATTAGATTTAACTATTATATACTAACTAACGTTTCTTTGTCTGTTAGTCTGTCTTTGATTATGCCAATGTACAACTGAGTGAATTCGTTCAACAAAAAGACAGATTTTTATTCCCCAAAACAAAGAATGGTATCTTTAAAGAAAAATGCAAGCTCGAAAAAAAAAAAAAATTCTATCATCAGGTTTCAAATTCAACTTAAAAAAAAAAGATTTTTAAAAAAAAATAATTACAGTAATAATGGTTTCTTTATTATTATTTTTCATAAACCAAAAAGTGCATTAAAAAAATATGATTTATTGAATATTACAAAAAGATTCTTCAACGAAGTCGACATATATAAGACAAATATACTTATTATATGTGAATAAATAATGTACAAAGAAATCTGGCAGCGGGGACTAGACTAAAGTTTAGTCTAATATTTAAAATGAAGTGTTTGTCTGCCTGTTTGTCCAATATAGACTGAGAGGCTACAGGTTTCAACCAAACTTCATCTGCAGATGGACTATGATCTGGGGAGTACTATGGACTATAAAATGTGACCAGATATCGTACTTATGTTTAACCGCAGACGTGACAATCCTATGAAAACATTAAAAGGAGCCTTTGAAAGGAAGCTCTCTAAGTATGTGTGTGTGGGGGGGGGGGGGGGTAACGGTTTGAGTACAGGGGATTTGCGGCACACTTTCTGGTCAGAGCCTTTAATAAATTGGCCATTACAGGTGAGCGATCTGATGTATCATAAAGGGCTTCAAGATTGCTGTAGCTAAAAAGAGGAGAACCATAGGGCTAGGGACACAATCTATGGTCTAAATCAACCGTGGGTGGGTGACCCAGAGAAAAAGGTATGATGTTGAAAGAAAAAAACAATGATTCCAGAAACATCTCTGACGATGTGTTCGGATGCATCAGAAAATGTATGCATGCTCACAGTAGATTGACATTCATCTAGGGAATATCATAGGCTATATGATGTTGACCTAGGTCAAATATGAAGGTCATAAAAGGTCAAGAACGAGGTCAAAGAAGCTATTTCTTATGGAAGTCAAAATCTAAATGAACACTTGTTTAATAGTTTAGACAATTTGTATGAGAATAAATGAAACAAAATTCAATGAAAGATGCTTATTTAATTAAAACATCTGCCGTTCAATTGCAGCATCTTCTCGTGTGGGGAGGGGGGGGGGGCTTCTATAAATACTTTGAAGTTAAGGAAGATGAAATAGGAGGTTGGGGAGCAACAGTAAACACGGAGACAACGACAAGAGAATTATATTGATTTTCTTAGCAAACATTTAACAGTCATGAATCATATTAGGAGGAAGGAAGCCCAAATAAGATGCCTTCATTATCTTTCTTGTTGAAAATGTGGAGAAGGCATTTAAAAATGGTAGCAAATAATAAGAGTGCTTCCTTCCTCGGAGAGAGAGAGAGACAACTAATCAACAAGAGCAAGTTAAACATCTTTTCATCTTCAAATAAACGTTTCCATTCATTTTGTTGTTTTTTTTTTCACCCATTATAACATTGAAAATACGAAATAAAAATGTGAAACATTTGAGGAAATGATTTTGTGAGAAATTGATCAAAAATAAATTGATAAGCACAAGTCTGTTACATAATATAAACACGAAATTTTATAACTCGATGTTATAACATTTTTTTTCACTGTTCACAATGTGCAAGAAAGTAACAATATCTAAAATCAATCATCATATTATATCTATATATAAAGTTAGGTGTATGTATTTAGGCATAATTATTTCATCACTTTTTTTTTTCAATTTATATATATATATATATATATATATATATATATATATATACATATATATATATATGTATTTCTATGTATAGGATTCATTCCTAAACTAATGAATCGATCATTATGAATTATGGAATATATATTCTAGGCAACACAGTGAGTAACATGGGTACATTCATTTTTTGTAAACTTTACCATTTAGGGGTATCCCCCCCCCCAAAAAAAAAAATTAAAATAACTGAATTACAAGAACTTTAATGGACTTTGCATCAAATTTTGAATTATATTATGTGATAACATTTTAATCGGACCAGTGCGAGGATATATGAGCGTTAATAATAGGTATGTGCAAGTTAAACTCCTAAAACAATGAAATTATCATTATGAATTATGGAATACATAGCCCCCCCCCCTAAAAAGAAAAATTAAATCTAATGCTGGGACGTACTCTGCTAGTGTTCGTATATATATATATATATATCCCTGGTCGGCGTTGCCCGGGTGTTGTCTACGTCCCTATGTCTGTTGTTATCTAAAGTAGAAATTTTCTCATACCATAAGTTATTTTATTTGTGTAAAAGTAAATCGCCTATTTACTGTAGAATTTTTTTATTGTGCAAGTAATTATTTTATAAATAAGAGTCTATGAAACGGTCTTCTGGTCAATAAGGAAACCGTACCCTGAAGAAAACATTCTTTAAATGCAAATATATTAAAATAAAAAATGTATGTCTCTTAAAGGATTTTTTTGCCGAATACAGTTCACTTGATGCGGCCTTCACTGTATTCTACAGGAGACGCCTGAATACTAGTTCTATCTTGACAATCAGCTTTTCCTTGGTGTATGATTGGTGTCTTTTTTTATTGCGCCCCATACATAATAGTGGGGTGGCAATCAGATGAGTTTGGGAGGGGGGGGCAGCAATATTGAGATCTAATGAAGTGGAAGTTCTCAAACAGCCAATTCTGGATTTTCCCGGATGTGTCAAATGGAGTGAAGTACTGTTGCCACACGTATCGCATCCCTGCAGCCACCCTCTTCACCCAGAGATTTACAACAGTGGACAGCAGCCCAATATAGCCAGCTGAATTGATATATGGGGCAATATGACATGGTCTTCGCTAGAAACACACCCAAAGACCATCACATGATGCACGGAACTGTACGGACTGTAGGTTAGCCACCTATTGTTCTACGGCTGGTCCTGGCAGAAGTTCTTTTTTTCTGAGAAGAACCAGATCATCCACGTTTTTCCCCCATCAAAATTACAGATCAAAATTACAGATCAAAATTACAGATCAAAATAATAAAACGCCCTAAAAAAAATAACAATATAGTGATAAAGAAACAACACAAAAATAAATCCTGACGATAATAGAAACGATCAAAAGCGTTTGATATGGACAAAAAAAAAACTCTCGGGTCCATACTCCACCAACTGAAACCAGAGACATGAAAGTTAGCTCACAGAGTCGAGAAAACAATTAAAATAAACAAAAGGGGAAACTCATTTTTAATCAAACTTGCATCGATAATGATTTGCTGCCAAAATATATGTGTATGTATGTGCATGTTTTTTTGGCTTACATCGACAAGTCGAGGTTTCGCCCGATATGAAATCCTCAGAGCCATTACTTTATTCAAGAGTTGAATAAAGTAATGGCTGGGGAGGTCATATAGACCGAAATCTTGACTTGTCATTGTAAGCCAAAACAAAACAATACACCAGCTCTAAAATAACTAGTTTAGTCTTGAGCACTTTTGGAATAGATATATGCCAACTTATTACCTTGTAATAAGTCTAATTTAATCATTATATATATATATATATATATATATATATATATATATATATATATATATATATTAATTTTTCATAATAGAATAAATTACTGTTTTGGCGATTTTTGTTTTTAACTATTTAAACAGAAGATAGTTATTTTCTTAATAGTTGTCTTTATAAATATTCGTCTATTTTTCTTCTTTTAAGAAATGACAAACAAATTTTCAAAAAAATTACATTTAGTTAGTAACAGTAACACTCGACTCGGATTTCAATTCAGATTCCTGAAATTTTCAATTGCTTAACTTTGGATTCTAAAGCAATGAATTTGCTCCAACTCCGACTTCACAGAAGCCCTGATTACAACTACTACTACTACTACTACTACTACTACTGGATCAGTGATTTCTTACCAGTTGTTTTCATAGTGAAACTCTATCCTGAAGCAATATATACTAAAGGTTAATGCAAATGTTTCCACCAATCTTTGGCATCTTTTATTCATAGAAATTCATAACATCGTTAATCAATCATCTCATCATTTTGCCTGCTTTCCCATAACCTTTTAGATCCTGTTTGATTCCATGCAAAAGCATATTGAATAGAGGTTTGCATACTATTAATACAGTAGAACGTTTATAACTAAGTCTCGTATTTCTGGAGAAGAAATGAGCTTGGCTTAACTAATCAGAAGTTACGTACAATTGAAAATCGAGTTTATTTAAAGACACAATCAATGCTTAACACAATCTGATGGAAAGCCATAATTGTGGCTTTTAGGAAGGATAGAAGCGAACAAGTAAAGGGTGTAAATCTACATATATAAAGTTAGGTATATATTTATATACGCGTGGAATGAACTGTAACTAATTAACAAATCATTATGAATTATTGAACACAGATGTGAGGTGTAAGTGTGGGTTCATTGATAATGATAGCTTCACAGGGTGACTTCTTTACTAACAAGCCCAATGACAACACAAGTAATTAATTTCCTAATAATAGGGTGATATAGTTTGCTTGAAGCATTGGGTGTAATATGTATATAGAGGGTTCAAAGAAGGCTATTACAATGCAAGAAATTGAGATATGTCAGTGTTGTGAAGGAGGAAAAAAACAAGTGATCTTTTTTTAAGTAAATCTTACTTGATGTAGTCACGACTTCTCCACAGTGATCTAATGTGTGTAACTGTGTTCCATAATATATTTCGAGGTAAAACCTCTTTATCAAATGTTATTTGTCTGTATTTTGGGAGAGAGGAATTTTGAATTTATCATTTTCGGGCTGGTTTACTCATCTTGTTTTTTTGTTATCACAATGTTTCGTCCATTTCATTCGCTGGCATTATTTAGGAAAACAAGGACTAAAGAATAGAATACGAACAGTAAACACCCAGGGCTCCAATAAAGGGGTGGGTTCAAAATGCCAGGACGGTTCCTGATTTCAACATTGCACTTGAAGGAGGCCCAAGATAAAAACAGCAGAAACTTTCTGATAACGAAGATGAAAAAAAAAAAACAGTTTCAAAAACTGGAAATAATAGTAATTTCCCAATAAGATTTTTAAATAAATAATCATTAGCAAACTTAATCAAGCAGACATGTTTCATGATAAAACGCACAAAAAATAATAATCATAATCAAGCAGACATGTTTCATGATAAAACATACAAAAAATAATAATCATAATAAGCAGACATGTTTCATGATAAAACATACAAAAAATAATAATCATAATAAGCAGACATGTTTCATGATAAAACATACAAAAAATAATAATCATAATCAAGCAGACATGTTTCATGATAAAACATACAAAAAATAATTTGTTTTAGTTCTATTATGTTGAGCTGATCAATTTAAAGATAATGTTTGTTTTAACTATTAATCTTGGATCAAAAACTGGCTTTACACTCAGAATACAAATAATGATACAATTAATTTGAATTAAAATTTAGTTATTAAGACTATTTTGGAGCAACAAGTTTGCACCAAACCTTATACATATTGACCCTCATAAAATGACACACATTAAATCGTTGATAAAATTCACTATCCTTTCTGCAATCCAACCATATTTGGCACAAATAAACTTCAATTTATGCCTGACTTGTCCACCAAGTTTCAGTCATGAATATCCAACAGTCTTTGCTTCATTGCTATTCAATGATAAGCACATCTAGCTACACCATACAAAATTGTCGATAACTCTGACACACTCCTCTTTTGGCATTGCCCTGATTTGAGCTGTGATAGCCTTCTTCAGTTCAGGCTTAAAAGAGTGTTAAAAAATATATTTTTAAGGGAGTTAGTGAAACCGTAAGCCTAAGTCCAAGGGTGGTGACAATCGGATTAGGGTAAGCTTTCTTTGATTATTATTATTATTATCTTTTAAGCCTGAAATTCTCAATCAAGTCTCAGCAAAATTGTCATCCATCTTGAAAAGCATGTTGGCTTGACTAAGTAAAAGTAGTGCTGACAAATGCATGGATAATAAATTTTACAATCAGTAAACACATGTGAAAATTATATAGATAAGTAACAAAGTAAATTATCTTGCGTTTGGTAACAGTTATTTGTTGTCTATTTGTTTTGTTATTTCATACCTTTTTTCTTGTTAACTATACTGCACAATCGCCTAATTTGCATATTGGCCCCCCTCCATTTCATACATTCCGACCGTTATTCACCTGAAAGAAACATCTTTGACTAAAAATAAGCATGTGTGCAATGTATATTCACTTCCTAAAAAACGGAGATAAATTGTTGATGAATTAATTTGCATATGCAATGAAAACAATGAGTAATTTTTGTGCTTTTAATTTTTCAAGTTAATAAAATTACAAGTATTACTTTTTCTAAGAAATTGTTTTTTTTTTTTTTTACTAAGAAGTACATAGAACTGGTTTAGAAATAAAATATACATATTTTTTAATGAAAAAAAATATTATTCTAACACCAATTCAATTTGAAAATGTGTTTTATGGTGTTTGCGTGACAGATACATTTCTTTTGGGCGTTAGCATAATTGGGCTCCTAAAAATATACTTGGTTTAAAAATTCTCTTGACATGAACAACTTACTAGCAAATGGAATTAAGAGAGTTAATATAAACGAGGATATTACTTAGGCTGAGTTAAATAGAAAATAAATCAGAAAAAGAAAAGTCAATTTCATATCTCAGACTGATATTAATTTCATGATAATTCACTTTAATAAAGACATTCCATACCATTAACTACAAAGCCATTTGTTTCTGCGTGAACGAACTAATCCTCAGACTCTTTTAGTCTAAAAGACTGAATGAAGTATTCTTCCTTATATTTGAACTAGAAGTAACAGGATCAAGAATAATCGCCCATCGAAAGATTAACATGAACAATGCAATTATTGATGCTTCTTGAGTTAACAATTTGACTTAAATTCTGTAAATGCGATTCTAATTTGTGTCATGCAGATTTGTTAATCTGTAGAAAAATAATATTTTATTTTTTTTTTTTTTTTATTGAAGATTTTAAATTTTTTCTTACAATAAAAATAGAACTTCTTTTTTTTTTTTCATTTTCAAGATTTATCAAGAAACTGCCAAGGATGAAAACTCAATCCAACCAAATCACAAATTTTAGTCGAATCAATTGATCAACCTCGGCAGTTTCCGGGTAAATCTGAGAAACAAAAATACTGTTGGAAGACGTTTCATTCACACGATCAGAAAAATTAAAAATCTTCAATAAAAAAAAAATAAAAACAATCTTTTTTCAGTAAAACTCGAAAGATTACTTATCTATTTTTACAAATAGCAAGTCTGCATAATACAGTATAAGAATCATATTTGCATCACTTAGCTCGGATTGTTTACTTAACAATCACCAAATTATCTTCAATAAAATTTCGATTTCTCAACCAGCAATGCACAGTGCTATCTCAAAACACGCCTTATATATATATATATATATATATATATATATATATATATATATATATATATATATATATATCATAATAGAGATTGTGTTTTATTAAGTATTCATGAAAAAAAAAAGAAGCATTATTTATAGGGGAGGGAGAGTCAAAAGAAAATGTCGGTTTTAGTTTCACAAATATCTTTTGTTCCGTGGCTTCTCTCCCCCACCCCCTCTCCTTTCTTACTGTCTGCTTCCTTCTCACAGCAATGCAACTGACTTCGTTTTGAGATTCCCATCTTTCCCTTTTAACACCCCAACCACTTCCCAAAATGCATTTCATTTTCCCCTTTCACCCAATAAATGTTTCCCCTCTTCCTTTCACACTTTTACTTCTTTCATTCCAGAAGGAGGCTGAGGTAAGTCCGATGTCCTTTTTCATGACACACCCTCTTGATCTCACAGATCATACTCATACGGTCATGTGACCAACAAAGTAGATGTACGCCTCATCTTGATCTATGTGCAGATGAAATTTGGTCCTCATCACATTGCCTCTCAAAACTATCATTGTCATCCAGGAGCCAGTTACTTGTCGCACATCTCGAATGTGCCAAGGGGTTCCATCCACAGAAACATTATTCTGTGATTGCACACCAGTCACCATTCCCAGCCCCACATTGTGTCGTACAAAAAGTACCAAGTAGCTTTATCCATATCTTCTCCAACCTGAAGCAGTTCACCTTGTCTCCACTTTATTTTCATAAGTAGGGGATGCTTCCACTCGTACTAAAATACTGCTCAATGCAGTACAAAATTATCTTGTCCTATGCAAAATGTATCCTTAATATAAATAAAATGCCTAGTAAAGTGATGAAAGATGCTGATTTAGATATATTTTTTATTAAACTTTAGAATGAAATTTATTCCAAAAAGGACACTAAAGAGAAAGAAATTTATATTTAAAACTTTTTTTTTATTTAATGAAATTTTTAAATAATTAGAAACAAAATTTATTTTTAATAAAAGTTAATTGATTTTGTAATCAAATTAACAAAATTGTAATAAAAAATTCAACTTAGAAAAACAAATTTGTTTTTAATTAAAAAGATTTTCAAAAATGGGAAAATAAATACAATAAAAATGTTTTAAATTGATTAATGGATTCTACTATTTACATTTAAAAAATAAATAAATAAAATAACCAAAGAAACGAATAAAATAAAATTAGAAAAAAAAAGATAAATCAATGGATCTATTGTTATTTTGTAATGTTTATAAAATGAGGGGATGGCAGATTTATTTAAGACATCTTTCTACTGCTTGTAATCATTTACATTGCGGATTGATTAAAAAAAAAATAGTTAACTAAAGTGTTTAGAAATTTCAATTTTTAACCTACTTCAAGTTAGTCTGAAAGATTTATTGAAAAAACAACTAAAAAACAGCAACAGACAAATTTTCCCAGAAACATCTGCCTTAAAGATTAATCATTTGGATTCGATTATTCTAAACCTTACGAATTCTGAATGAATTTATTGTACAAATAAACCTCGTCAAATTACTAAGCTCGCATGATTAAACAACATTACAAAAATATATATTTTGATAATACAGGGTGAGTTAAAAATAACTGGCCAATCATAGTCTGTGGAAATTTAATAATATATTACTTCAACACAGGCAAGAATGTAAAACAAACGTTAAACCGAATATAATGATGATAACTAAATATCAATAAAGTTTATTATTTAACATAAAAATGTTTTAAATGTCCAGTTACATCTAACTCACCTTGTACAATAAAAACTGATTTTTTTCTAACAAAGTGCTAAAGAAAACAGAAGCTGCAAAAAACAGGTCAAAATTATGGATACGTTTTCATTTATCCATGGACCTGTTATGCAACAGATAAAGTGCTAAGTAATAATCAGTTTTAAGTGACAAGTCTTCTGGATGTTGAAGGTTCAATCCTCAGTAAAGGCGATGCTAAGAATATAAACCGTTGACAAAACGAGAACGATCTACCCCTGTGAATTAATTAAAAAGTTCAGTTCGAAATTCTGTAAAATTTCCAGAGTTCGAAATTCTGTAAAATTTCCAGAGTTCAAAATTCTGTAAAATGTCCACAGTTCGACAATATGCACCTGAAGAAGGTGGGACGTTACATCGGCCGAAACGTTGTGAGAATAACATCCAAATGAGAAAAGTAATCCGAACAATCCAAATTATAAATACTAATCTAAAAAAATTCTGAAACATCAAATAAGTCGTTAGAAATATTAAAACATTTCCAAACAAAACCACAGCAGAAAAGGATTTTATAGAATTGGGGTTGATTTTTTTTTCTAATGGAAACGTAAAACATGCACTTTTCTTGCGAGAGAAACATGATAGAAAGAACTCAGTATTTGGGTAAATGACAAAGTTGTTCTCTCTCCATACAAAGTACATTATGTGTCTCTGCAGAATATATTCCTCCATACAGAAAATTGCAAGCATGTCAAAACTTTCAAGTGGTTGGAGATGGAAGAATAGATTTAATGTTATTTTCTATGCTTACACCCCCATTGTCACTGCTGGCTAAGTATTCAGACTAGTGATGGGACGATTCCAATATTTTTCCTTGATTCCGATACAATTATCACTTCCGATTCTTTTAAAACCTTTAAATATTTAGCTACAAGTTGTTGTTTTTTTTTATTTTGTTTATTTTCGGATTACCGTAAAAACCCATGTAATATGTGCATATATTTTCGCAAACATAAAAATACACTGGGGGGGGGGGGGTATAGATTTTAGTTTTACTGATAGTTTAAAATCAATAAATATTTATCGTTAGGACCAGCAATGGGAAATTAAGTTTTAAAAAAAAAAATGTTTAAAAAACAAAAGAATCGTTTTTGGCATCAGAAATTAGGCGCAAATTTTTCCGCTTTCGATACCTCAAAATTTTCTGATTTTTCCAATTCCGATTAATCGTCCCAAGACAAATTCAAACTGAATTAATCTTCTTAGTCTTTTAAAAAAAAAATTTTTATTATAGATTTTAGATGAGCGTGGTCAATAGGTATAAAACTATAGGATAGACACTTGTGAAAGCACATCAGTTTGTATGTGCCACCTCCACCAACAAACAACTGTTATTGGTTTTGTTTCAATCCATTATGAAATGTATGAATTTGCCACCAAGTAAACAGATTATTTTATCTTATTTTATGAATAGCCGCATTTAAAATGCTGAGGTCTGTATAATAATGACTGTGTGGGAAGACACATGACCAATTCATCACGCTTGTGCAATGATAAATGAATTCATAGGTTGATGTGTTCTTCCTGGAAAGTGTCCAAGCCTAATGAAACGGACAGTAAAAGCTATCTAAAAAGATTTCCCTCGGGAATATATCGCTTTACAAAATCAGCAGAGTCAGTTGTTTTTACTTAATGGATTATTTTGATACACCTTTAACAAATTCATAACTACATAACCCTATAATATAACAAATTCATTACTAAATAACCCTATAATATAACAAATTCATTACTAAATAACCCTATAATATAACAAATTAACCCTATAATATAACAAATTCATTACTAAATAACCCTATAATATAACAAATTAACCCTATAATATAACAACTTCATTACTAAATAACCCTATAATATAACAAATTCATTACTAAATAACCCTATAATATAACAAATTAACCCTATAATATAACAAATTCATTACTAAATAACCCTATAATATAACAAATTAACCCTATAATATAACAACTTCATTACTAAATAACCCTATAATATAACAAATTAACCCTATAATATAACAACTTCATTACTAAATA
>OY744537.1:19714273-19971773 GCA_963556195.1 Sepiola atlantica
GATCTTTTTAGGATTCTAACCGTTCCTTTAAACGCAGTTGTTGTATCGTAGCCGTCTCCCAGCAGAACCTTACAACTATGTGCCAGGTAGCTCTTCTTTTTTTTTTTTTTTTTTTTTTACAAATATGTGTTAGTCACAACAAAATATTGTACTCAAGCCTATACACAAGTAACTAAAGATGTGAATTGGAATATAATATTTAAATTAGGTGTACAAAGGAAAGTGACTAAATTACTAAAAGGAATAAAAGATCTCCATTATAAAAATAGGTTAGAATAAGTTTAATTTAGACCGTCAAAATTATTAATGGGATTTTTAAACATAGAATAGTTTTTAATCTCTCTCCGCACTGGAAATGTATTGATAGGAAAAACTTTAAAAGACTACCGCACAATTATTTTTTTTATGATAGGGCAATATACTTTTTGAACAAATTATTTAATCAAGTTAAAAATAGCACTAGAATAGACGATTTAAAGAATAAATTAAATGACATAAAAAATAATGGTAAACAATGAACTTACAAAATCAGTTTTTAGTCATTTTGCTGAAATATTTCATCGAATTTGATCTGTATATTCTTATTATATATATGTGAGATTGTAAGTAATTTGTATATATGAAAAGTTTGAATGCTAAACGCGATAAAATTCAGTTTTTTCAAATTGAAAAATTTAGACCTAGAATCAAACTGTAAAAGCTTATTTTAATTGAAAGCATAAAGATTAGGCAGATATTATGCAAAAAATAATTTCAGTGTGCGGTCAAGTGATGAAATGTAAAACCTTTAGAAGTGATAACTTGACAATTTTGAAAATGGCGTTTTTCATTTTGTATATGAACTCTCCATATATGAACGCATTTATACATTATTTTTTTCATTAACAGTTGGAATGTGATTATTAAAGTAAGAGATTTCCAAAGAGGTATAATAAATAGATAAAATTACTTTGGCTGATATACACATATTCATAGTTAACCATTTGTCTCCATTAATGCAGTGGCAGGAATGGCTTTAATACTTTATTAGGTTTCTATCTTATGTCTTTGAATTCATTTTTAGACCTGAAAAACAAGAGAAGAAATATAATCTCTTTGTACTTGTCAAACAGTTATTTCAAATTTCTTTATATGAAAATATAAACATGCATTTATTTATTTTCTACTAATCAATCCCCACTTATCAAGATCAATAGCCACTCGAGGATAAGGGTTAATGAGGTGGATGGATTGTTAGTCAAATGATAAAGAATATTATGAGAGGATTGAAGGTAGAGTACAGAAAAAAAATAGCAACGTCTCTTTTGTGGGAAAAGGGCTGCAGAGAACAGAAGAGATCTTCCCCCACTAGATTGCAAAATTATTTTTGTACTCTCGCCAGCCAAGAAATAGTTCTCTGAGCGGCACCTCCCAAGATGTGGCAGCAGTACTTCATTATAGGACATATATGACATATATGACTTTTACATAGGTAGAGAATTGCATCAGGACTTTAGTATTTCTGGAGTGGTAGAATGATCCAACCATTTTTAGAGCAACACGTACCTAATTTGTATAGGAAAACTATTAAATGGAACAATTAATGAATACTTATTGTAATGACTAACGCGAACAGACGTAACTTGGGAAAGCTTTATTCAGCACACGATGTCGGTACAGTATTAGTGCTACTATTTATAGTGGTTAGTAGAAGCAGGAGAGTTCTCCAAAGGGGAGATAAGTCAGAGTAAGGAAAGTTACTCGTAATTATTCATTACACTTATATTAGAACAAAATATGAAAATTTGAATTGCATCTACGCATGGCCATCCCTACTACAGGCCAGGCAATCGTGCAACTGGGGTCTTTTACTGGGGGCCATGTGAACTTTCTTAAATATTCGATATAGAAGTTGCAAACTATATCATCAACTGGTGCGGATCCTTTTTTTCTTTTTAACCACAATATACAAGTAATGATCTTTTGATATAAGTACAAAATCTCTAAAAAAAAAATCCAACATTGAAATAAAAATTCTTCATTGAAATATGCATTTGCCTTTGTTTATTCAAAATTACCTGTCTCTTAATTTATAGGAATTTGTCAATTGTCAAATTTATCAATTAGCTCATTGTGGTTCTTATTATTTGGTATGTAAAACACATAAAAACATCAAACTAATCTCAGAGGAATTTTACCTTTGTTTGCAACTTCTATATCGAATATTTAAGAAAATTCACATGGCCCCCAGTAAAAGACCCCAGTTGCACGATTGCCTGGCCTGTAGTAGGGATGGCCATGCATCTACGGTAAAGAATAAGGATATACCCTTTTTAACATAAATTACTTATTATTGATCATTTACTATAATTATCTAAAGATTGAAAACAATTGTTTTAGACTAATATAATTTGGGGGACAATTTATTCCCCCCCCCCTCTCCCTAGCACCATAAAAAATGCGTTCCTGATTCGTTGTCATGGACAGGAATGGGTGAGAATTAGTCTATTTAAACGTCTATAAAAATTGCTCAGTACTCAATGTTAATTTTGTTTTTCTGCACACAGCACGCAAAGTCTTTTTAAAGATAAGATGTTTCATAGCGAACGTGACTTCTACAAGACCAGGAAGGATTATTACGAAAAAGAAATATGGTTAATACCTTTTATTTGTCTAAAGCTCTGACGAGGCTTGTTATATCAAACGAAATATTAGATAAAAAAAAGTCAAGATGAAGAAGAAAAAAAATATAGTTTTGATTTTTTATTTTGATTTTAATAAAAAATATCTGCATCTAACACATGGTTTTTTGAAGGCATTTTGCCTCTTTCTTTATGTTTAAAATTCTAAAGATGCTTAAAAAAATGAACTTACCCAAATTTATATATATATATATATATACACACACACACCTACAATCAACAGTGACAATTACGAGACTAGCCACAATATTTTAAAGTTTCTAGCTTGGTAATTGACTTTAACACATACTTAGCTGACGAAAATGAAAAACCCAAAACTTAATTTTTCATTTTTCATGCGTTTCGTACGCGATCACGTTCCGCATACGGCATCTCATTACCCATACGTTCATTAAAAAAGCCATACATTACCGTACTGTTCTATAAACTCAGCAAATGTGAACACACCAGACTAATTCTGCGCCTGAAGACGATTGAATGAATCAATCGAAAGTATTCATGAATAATGGAACATAAAACCTACGGATCCTATGTACAACAATGTGACAAAAATATCTATGGACCATCCGAAAAATCGAAAGAATGAAAAAAAATGTTTATTAAGCAGAAACATTCTGTGTTGTTCAATAACGTTTATCTTTATAAATATATATATAGCTATGAAAATATATTTATGGCAATTAAGCTACACAGAGGCTCCCACGTTTCATCCCCGGAGGGAATCTTCAGGCTAAAAGCTTAATTGCCATAAATATATTTTCATAGCTTACTACCTAGCTCTACTTACGTATCGAGCACTGTTGAAGTAAATACTGAAAATTGATACATAAAAAATTATATCTCCTTATAAAATTTTATGTGGATACATGAAATACTAAAATTATATATATCACCCACAGACATACTGTTTCGCTGTATCACAACTCTTTAGTGCAGCTAGACTAGCACCCATCCCAAACCAGGAATCGAACCTAATCTAGTTGATAGTCAGCAGTTCTACTCACTGAGGTAGGGGCATCGGCGCGCTCATAAAAGATATTTACAATGTCTTTATATAAACATTGACCGCCATTTTTAAAGTGCTCCGTTTGTTTACTTACAAGAAGAAAAAAACTAATAATTTTTTTTTGTTTTTTAGAGCACCCTTTGTTTTCTAGTTATTTTTTTTTTTAAATAACTATAATTTGCAAATGAACATTCTTTTGCTCTTGAAGTTACTTTGTTATATACATAAAATTATTAAACAGTAAGGCTGGCTAGTAATAACTAGCCAGCCTTACTGTTTAATGGGGGGGGGGGGCGGGGGAGTGATGTTGGATGAAATATTTTACAAGCAACACAATAAATTGTAATACTAAGAGGAGCAGAAGCCCTTTTAAGTAAAAATATTTTATGTGACTGAAACAATAAATATACAGTAAAAATATTTTATGTGACTGAAACAATAAATATACAGTAAAAATATTTTATGTGACTTAAACAATAAATATACAGTAAAAATATTTTATGTGACTGAAACAATAAATATACAGTAAAAATATTTTATGTGACTGAAACAATAAATATACAGTAAAAATATTTTATGTGACTGAAACAATAAATATACAGTAAAAATATTTTATGTGACTGAAACAATAAATATACAGTAAAAATATTTTATGTGACTGAAACAATAAATATACAGTAAAAATATTTTATGTGACTGAAACAATAAATATACAGTAAAAATATTTTATGTGACTGAAACAATAAATATACAGTAAAAATATTTTATGTGACTGAAACAATAAATATACAGTAAAAATATTTTATGTGACTGAAACAATAAATATACAGTAAAAATATTTTATGTGACTGAAACAATAAATATACAGTAAAAATATTTTATGTGACTGAAACAATAAATATACAGTAAAAATATTTTATGTGACTGAAACAATAAATATACAGTAAAAATATTTTATGTGACTGAAACAATAAATATACAGTAAAAATACTTTGTCTTACTCAATGGCATTCTGTCGCTGTTTCTTAAAATGTTAAGAGGGTTAGTCAATATCTACAAATATTTTTTGGTCCCCCGATTTTATAAATCGGGGAACTTATGTTTTGAGGCATGTCCGTTCGTCCATCCGGATTTTTCTCCGCAACCATCCATTGAATTTCTCTAAAATTTTGCATGAAGTTGTAACTTTGGTCAGGTTAGAAAGTGACATTCTCCGATTTTTGAAAAAAAATCTGGTTAGCACCCCAGGTGGTCAAAAGGCTCCGAAATGGCAAAAAATGACATTTTTTGCCCCATAACTTTTCATCCATCCATTCAATTTCTCTGAAACTTGGCCAAAATGTGGAGGCAATTGTTCCTAATAGAAAATAAGTATCGCTGACCTTGAAAACAATCTGGTTCGCGCCCCCAGGGGGTCAAAAGCCCCCAAAATGGCAAAAAATGCCCCTTTTCTCCCATAATGTTTGATCCATCCATTCAATTTTTCTGAAACTTGGCCAAAATGTAGAAGCTATTGTTCTGGATATAAAATGAGCATCCTTGACCTCAGAAAAATTCTGGTTCGCGCCCCCAGGGGGTCCAAGGGGGGGGGCAAAAATGCCCCAAATTGCCCAAATTTATTGCATTTTACACTCGCCACATCAAGTCACATACAGAGGGGGACCATGCATGCGCGGCTTGTTTTAATTGTTTTCAGTACAATTGTCTTGAAAAATAATTAATGAGAGGAAAAATTGTTGTCTGATAATGTAAATAAGACAAAAATATTAAAATAGGAAAGAAAAAAAAAAGTATATTCCTGTAGGACCTATGTTTAAAATAATTAATTAATTTTTTTTACATATTTCACCCCAAACAAGGCAGGCTGCCACTGTAGACGTAAGGGCTATTTATAATTAGGGTGTAGGTTTTGAGTGTCATATTAAGTTGGGAGCTACTAAGCAAGATGTCTGTTTACATTAGTTTTAAACCTCTGCATGTCGGTACAGTCGGAAACAGGGGGCAGGAAGGGAGATCCAGGGGAAGAAGCTAGTGAAGTAAAAGTCTCTCCGGCATCTGGGGACCTCCACAGTGAATGGATTGGATTTAGCTGATTGTCGAGTTGGTCTAGTGTATTTACATTGAGGGGGCATCAGAGCAGCCTTTTCATCGGAGCGCATTACATTGAAGTATTTGTAAAACAAGCACAAGGATGCAACATTGCGGTGATGGGACAAGGGCTAGAGCTTGGTGGATAGTGAGGGACCTATTAAGTTGGCGACTTTTTTTGGACCTTGTCTAAGAGGGAGAAACTAGTGGATGATCCACCAGCCCAGATGTGGCAACAATACTCCATGCATGGGCGGATGGTGGCTTTGTAGAGATACAGGATAATATCAGGTGTGAGAAGTTTACTAGCACGGTAGAGGGAGCTCACCTTCTTTGCAGCAGCCTTGGCAATGTCTTCAATGTATTTTTTCCAATTCATGATACCTGTGAATGTTAGGCCGAGGAGTTTGAATCGGGTAGGGTGTTATTTGCCATGACAATCGGTGGTTGAAGAGGTTTCTTGTAGTTGTTGAAGGAAAGGAGCTTTGTCTTTGTCGCATTAAAAGTTACCAACCACTTATGACCCCAATCCACTACAGCCTGGAGGTCATTTTCTAATTGCCTCGAATATGTGCGCATCCGTTTTGCCCACATGACGAGAGTAAAGCGTGGTGTCGTCAGCAAATATACCTATCTCAGACTCGAAATTGAAAGCAAACAGTAATATAAAAAACTTGCGATTATATTTTTCTTGTATAAAAATTAAAGTAAAAGAAGAAAAAGAAGTCAACGTTTATTTCGCTTGAAAATCTATTGAAAACAACTATAAAAATATCATTTTCTATATTGGAAATACTCAGAGTATCAAATGTCAGTTTCAGTTGTTGCCGTAATTCGTAACTCGATGTTATCGAATCCCTACACAATATCGCACAGCAAAAAAGCAGTGTACAATAATTAACATGCGCTTTATCTCCATCTCTCATCTCCTATCTGTCCTGTTTCTCTCTATAACTCCTTCCAACAAAGAGCGAAATAGAAGATGGTAAAATAATCATATTAAATTTACAGAGAGAGAGAGAGAGAGAGAGAGAGAGAGAGAGAGAGAGAGAAAAAACAATAATTTATTCTGGCACCCCCTGTAGGGAACATGAACATGAAGAGGGCTTACTTGCGAAACGTCCTCGAGTTTGCCTGTCCTGTGCGCTGCGGGTGAGAGAAAGAAATCCAACATGGCGTCCATGAATGTTTATTACATACAGTTCACGCAAAATCTCGCAAAGTCTCGTTGCACGTATGGAAATCAGGTGTGCCTCGATATAATAAAAGCGGGTCTCGTACCGTCTCAGAAGAACTCGGTGTGAAGCAGGTGCACGTAACGAACGGTGAGAGCTGCTTTGAAAGTTAACAGTGATTTGCGACCTTCGTTATTACTACACCCCCAAAATAAAGTTAGTAAAGCAAAATACTTAAATAAAGCTAAAACAAAATCGATTTAAAAAGTGAAAAGAAAATTGACGTTTTTGATTTTGCTGCTAGGCTGATTAGATGTCGTAATTCATAACTAGTGATGGGACGATTCAATATTTTCCACGATTCCGATACAAATACTGATTCTGATTCTGTTAAAATCTCTAAATATTTAGCTATGGAGTTGCTGTTTTTTATTTTTATTTTCGGATTGCCGTAAAAACTCATGTAATATGTGCTTATATTTCCGAAACCGTAAAAATACACTTGTGAAGTAGGAGGGGGGCTGATCTATAAATTTTAGTTTTACTGGTAGTTTAAAATCAATAAATATTTATCATTTTATCATTAGTATCAGTAATGGAAAATTAAGTTGTAAACAAAAACAAAATAAATAAATAAATAAAACGATTCGAATACCCGAAAAAGTTCTCAATTTTCTGATTCCGATTAATTGTCCCAACACTATTCATAACCGGATCTTAATTGTAGTGAATATTATCAATTTAAATAAATAGTTTCAAGAAAATAGTAACTGTTGACATGACGTCTAATAACATGAAAGAAAGGAATAATTGAAAAGAAGAATATGGTTTATTAGGTAAAAATCTTATATTGTAACAAATTTCTTACTCGTAATATAATTTTAGAAGAAAATTTCAGATATGAAATATTTTTTTTTTTTTTGTAAGCACCGGTAACAAAGTAACTATGACGTCACGTGATGTGGCAAGTAAATTTGGAAGAATCTAGACATTTACTAATTAGTTTCATCTTTTTTTCCAAAGGTTAAAAAAAATATTTTGTAGTAAAGATAAGTTTTGCTGCTGATAAAAAGGATGATACTCATTGTGATTAACATTTTCTGCTGACGACAAAGATGGCTGTTTTCAAAAAACATTCTGGGTAGAATAAAGAATTTTCTGAAAGTAATTAACTCAAAGCAAACGTTCGTGCTCTGAAGCACATGATGCCACAAACCACAAGAAGAAATGACTATTCCAAAAAAACAAAAACATCAATTTCATAGAGTTACTTCCCCTTGGTTGGAATAAAAAATATTATTTGGGGAAAAAAAACGGCATAGTTTAAAAAAAAAAAGAAGCAAAACAAGTTACAAGTAAATACATACTGGGCAATGCCCGGTAGGGACAGCTAGTTTCAAATATAATCGAGAAGCGAGACTCCTTTGAATCTGACTAAAGATTTACTTAAAATTCTATTATCATCATCAGCAGCGTAACGTCCGTTTTACATGCTGACATGTGTTGGACGGCTTTAAGAAATTGACTTCCAAAATAACCTATTTCTGTCAGGTCTATTTGAATCTGTGTTTATCTTTAAATCTAACTAAAGATTTACTTTAAAAAAATGTGTCTGCCATGTTAAAATAATGATTTATTATGCAAGAATTTGGTGAAGAAGTCTTTCAAAAGTTTTTCGATTTTAAAGTAGAAGGATTGGGGCTTTGATTAAATCTAGAACTGTTGGCAGGAGGTCGTGGACAGTGATAGTCTCTATTTTGAAGAATAGTTGAATAAATTCTTGCCTAATAAATCATCACAGCTTCCGCTCGGCCTTTTGGCTAAGATCAAAGTGTAGTATCTGTTCCGATGGATACTGCACGCCTGTCCTGTGCAGTTCTAGGAGGTCCACCCTCCCAGGCTTCGCCTCCCCTCTTTGGGAAGGAGTAAGTTTATTGCTTACTGTCTGAGGCGCCCCTACCGGGGAATGCCGACAGGGCTGCCCAGGCAATTTTTAAATGGCCAGAGTGCTCACCTCTCGAGCGCTGGCTTTTCAAACCCCACTTTCTCGACCCGATCTTGGGTCACATCTTACTTGTGGGAGTAAGATAAAACTGGCCTTGTGCCTAACTCCGCGAGGAGTAAATAAAAATCATTATTTTAACACTGTTCACTCATATTATATACGTGTGCGTGTGTCACTTCCCTATATTGATACATACATTGCATTCAAGATGCATTTCTTAAGCATTTGATGGTCTCTTACAAGAGTTCTAGCAATTTCTGAGGTTGTCTTTTTCATGAACCATATCGACACGTTTCATCTTTCTGCCCAGGTTGCATAAGGGTGGAACACAAGCGATATCATCAAAATGACTGACCATTATTTATTACTGCGCAGAACCACCTGAAATTACATACTGTTGTGCATACCAGAGCTGCCAACCTTTTATGAAATATGACAGAACTGACAGCCAACTAGAGGATGATTTCAGAAATGCGATTTGCATATAACGTTGGAATATGTGCATGTGTATGTTGATAAATTATTGTAGGCATTGTCCATTTTCTGGGAAATGCTGTCATATTTAAAATATTAATGTTCTGGTCAGTGATGTTCCACTTTTTATGATTCACTTGAATGCATCTCCTGATAGTTCTTCCTGCTGTTATCATTTTTGTATGCATCTATTTAAGACCATATCTATGCACATGCACACAATACAGCAAACGAAAAAAAAATGTTGACAGGTAGTTTCTCATTAAAACACCATAAAGATACAAAAGTTAATGAGATTTTATATTTTATATTCATTGAAAATTTTAATAGATGACAAATCTTACTTTCTCGGGTGGGAGTTCTCTGCTTTGTAGCGTAATTCCATGTTTTTTTTATAAAACCAGAAAAAGTTCTCCACCTTTTGATAAACATCTGCTTATTTCAAAAATAAGAAAAATCTGATTTCTGCCAAATCGCTAGAGCCTTACCTCCTTATTTTTTCATCACTATTTGACTAGATTTATTTCTGTTTCTTTCTCTTTCTATCTCGCTTTATCTTTTTTTCTCGTTTCCTGTTTTTTCTCTCTTGCTCTCTCCACCTTGTCTTGCTTTCCTTTTCCCTCTTATTACAGTTTTTCTCTGAAAACTGACAATGTTAATTTTGCCATGAAGGCTAAAACTTAAAACGATTCGTGATAGAGATAGGGGAGTTAGATGATTTTTTGTTTCATCAAAGAATGACTTCCTGTCTCCTTCCCCACCCACATGCTCACTCAATATCTTTCTCTTAATTTTGACTTTCTTAGTTGAAATTTATTGAGTTGTTACGTGAAAAATTTTTTGTTGTCTTGTACTCCCCCCCCCGCCTACACACACACACACACACACACACACACACACACACAGAAGAGGCTGTGCTCCAGATTGGGAAATTCATCTTGATTTCAGCTTTTTTGCGATTGGTTACTTACATCTCTGTACTTTACAGTTCAGTTGCCAATAAGTACAGCCACTTCTGACAGACAAAACTACATCTTATTCGTTTATGAATGCGAAGTTGTAATTTAGTTATATCCATGCATGTCGAAGTATTTGCATTGTGTTTCTTTACATTTTGGTTGCTTTTCAGATTTTCTTTGAATCAAACAATCTCATCCAGATGCAATACTATTTACATTTGCATTTCGAAAAGATCATTTCATTGGTTGTTTTTTTTTTATTTGTTTACATTTAAAGCATTTCAAACAGTGCATTTAGAATCATTAATCACACATAATTCACAGAATGAAGTTATTGCAAATTAGATAAGTTTTTTAATTTACCAAGTTATAAAAACGAACGGTTTCCAGAAGTCGCATAAGATAAAAAAGAAACAAAAAAAAACTTTTTTTCCCCTCCCTTTATTCTTTATAATATTGTTGGTCCCTTTCTCGTACCCACATGTATTTCTTTTTCCTGATATCCATCTTATTTATTCAATATTCATATAGTAATATTGTTTCTCTAAATTAATACCAGAATTTTTTTTAGGAGTTTACATACCTGGAGAAGAATACATTTTACCAAAACATCACATGAATTAAATAAATCCTATTGCGCATAATTTTTTTTGTCCAGTCATTGTTTATTATCTGTTGGATTTCACCCCCTCCCATGCATGCTAATATATATATATATATATATATATATATGAAATATTTGTTTTGTTTATTATCTATGTACGTATACGTTTCGTCCTTTTAATCGGGACTCGTCAGCATAGATATAACTATTCACTACCAGTCGCACGATTAGAAACCCCGGGATCCGAGTATTTTACAACTCAAATCCCGACATCTAGATCTACACGGCTACCGCTGAATAGCCAGATAAACAGTGATAATTTTCACACTTATTTCGGCGGCTTGACGTCATAAGAGCGTTCAACTTAATGAAAGGAACGATGCATTTAAAGCTAGCTACAAATTATTTATTTAAAAACTGTTACATATTTCAGAGATGTATCATGATTTCATTCATATGGATTGACCTTTTACTGCTTTAAAAGACCATGGAGTCCATTCAAATCATCAGCAACTCACGAAACGAAAACAAATCGAAGAATAGAGTTCAAAAACTACTGGTGAATTTGCTAAAACGTCCCTTTTGGAGAAAGTACTGAATCTTGTAAATGTGTGTTTTAGCTCTCACATTTTTTTGCGATCGAGGACTTTATTTCTTTTCAACATACCCTGACGCTCTCTCTCTTATATATATATATATATATATATATATATATATATATAAATATTTGTTATTGTTTATTATCTATGTACGTATACGTTTCGTCCTTTTTTAATCTGGACTCATCAGCATAGAGATATGACTATTCACTACCGGTCATGCGATTCGAAACCCTGGATTACAAGTATTTTTCAACTCAGATCCAACGTCGCTATATATATATATATATATATATATATGTATATATGCCAGCAGGCATTCCCCAGAAAGAAATGAAGACTTGTGTTTTCCTGCTCCCATGTATGAACCATTTTCATTATGTTTTACTTGTGATGCCTGGAAAAATTGTAGAACCCAGAAGACTCCTACTCCCAACTCTGAACCCTATATTACTATTTTCATTTCTATAGTATCAAATTTTAAGTTATAAATAACAGAAAGTACAAAATTCGAAGTTACTTGATATATTAGATAAGGGATATTTCCAGATGTGTGGCATACCAAATTACAGGCAGTGTTAATTGAAAAGCAATACATCGCAATGGTAAAGTAAGTAAAAGAACTACATCAAAAGAAAAACAAACACTCCAATAGTTGAAAACTTCAGAATTTTATTAAAAACAGTGAAAACAAAAATTAATTTGTCTGGATGGATTTGAGACAGAAAACTTTAGTTTACATGCTGGCATGCATTAGACAGCTGAAAAATTTACTTAAAAAAATATCTCTGCTCAGGTCTTTATTTATTCCTCTTTCCTTCAGATTCATTTTTATCCCATGTTTCCCTGTGAACTGAACCTATTACCTCAACTGTTCTACATATAAGAATTCTTATCCATTCTTTCAACATGGCCATACCATCGAAGTCTACTTTTCTGCACAGATCTCTCTATACTGTCCAGATTAAATCTTCCTCTGAGGTCATCAGATCTAAGCCTGTCTTTAAGACTCACATTACACATCCATAGTATCATTCTCATATCATTTCTCTCCATGCAACACATGCTCTCAATCCTCACTGGCCAGGTTTTACTTATTTAAATCATCAAACTGTGTACACATGCCTGATAGACTCTTTCCTGTGTCAACAATGGTAACGCTCTGCTGGTTAGTAATGGCAGAAGTTACCTGAACTTACTACATCCACTCCTAATTCTTGCAATCACACTAGAACCTGCTCCACCCTGTGCTCCAGTGGTATCACAAAGGCACTAAAAAAATCTCTGGTGTAAATGTCAAGTTATTTTAATGAAATATCTGAATCAGATGAAATATTGGAAAAGTAGCATCACAAATTCTATCCTAGTAATGTACTGAATGAGCAGCAATGGTGCATTACTTTGAATTGGCAAAGTATTAAAATGTGTCGAAATCTAAGCAGAGAGAAATTTGTCAGTAGAAATCGGCAAACATGTTACCAACAGTAGTAATATTTGTTGGTATGGGAGACCGATAGTGCTATGAAAATCTTGTGTAAATGTGAGCCATTAGAAGAGAGACCAATTTCAGATTTGTTTATTAAAGAATTATTCTATTCCTATGCTAAATATTATATTCATGGTGTTATATTTTAGCTGGATGCAATTGAAAACTAAGCTCTATACCAAGATTAAACACATTTTTATTTATTTATTTTTTCTTTAGTAAATTTTTTACATAGAATCCAATGGTAGTATAAATTTTCGATTTTCGATTTTTCTCAATCGTTTCCCTACTGTTAAATATTACATTTTTTTCTCCTTTTTCAGCCAATTCTTCCAAAAACGATGAATGGTTAATGGTAGACAATATTGGAGACATTCCTACAGTAACGGTCACCGATGCTTCAAAATGTTTTGAACACACCAAAAGTTTTGACTCTGCAAAAAGCTCAGACTCTTTAAAAAGTGGAGACACAGTTAAAAGTGGCGATACTCCTAAGACTCCCGATAATACCAGATCTCAAGACAGTGATAAAACACCTGACTCTCCCAAATTGGTAGACACTCCTAGCAAACAACTGGAAGGCAACAAAACAGATAGTTTAAAAAATCGTACTCCAGATAAAGGGAAAGGTCCATTTAAGTGGAAACTGAAAAAAACGCTGAAAGGTTCCGAGTCACCGAATTCTGGAGTCTACGCATGCGAGAAATGCCGTCAAGTAAGGTTTCAAAATTTTCTATAAACCATTTAAAGTTTTTGTGAAAAAAACATGCGTTCATTTTTTGTTTGTTTACTTTTATTCACCCCAAACAAGGCATATTGCCACTGAGACATAAGGTTAGGGTTAGGGTTCATTTTTTGTTTGTTTACTTTTATTCACTCCAAACGAGGCATATTGCCACTGAAACATAAGGGATTACTCTGATTAGAATCCAAATTTATAGGTGGCATCCCAAGGTGGGAGTTGTTCGATCGAAGTTCATTGGTTATATTGTTTAAAGCACTTGTGAGGCCTCATATTGAATATGCTAATCAAGTGTGGGCACCATATAAAAAGAAACACATTGAAATGATAGAAAATGTACAAAGGCGAGCTACTAAACTTGTTCCAGGACTGTACGATCAGAGTTATGAAGAAAGGTTGAAAGCTCTGAAATTGCCAAGTTTGGCATATAGAAGAATACGTGGGGACATGATTGAGTGCTATAAATTGCTCTCTGGAAAATATGATTTCAATGCTGATAAATTATTGACTAGAAAAAGTACAAGAGTGGGCAACAGGGGACACAGTCAGATGCTTTACAAGAAACAGGCACGTTTGAACCTGAAAAAATATTAATTCAGCCATCGCTGTGTTGATTTGTGGAATAGATTGCCATCAAGTGTAATTGAAGCCAAAACTGTAAAGATATTTGAGAAGCGGTTGGATAAGTTCTGGATTGACCAAGAAATCAAATTCAATTATAAGGCTGCTGTCATCACTGGGCGCATACAAAGATGAAGACAAGGAGCTGGTGCCATAGGACGACTCATGTCCTTCTACCAGAATTCATCTATGTTTCTATGTTGTGCGGCAAGATGATTGTTCACATTACATTAAAATTTCTGCATGTTGGTACTATCGGAGAAACGGAGCAGGGAGTGGATTCTAAAGACGAGCGGCCCAAGGAGAGAAGCTATTAGAGTAAAAAGTTTTCCGGAATCTGGAGACCTCTACAGTGAAGGGGTGGGATTTTGCTGCTAGTCAGGTTTGTCGGAGGTATTTACATTGAAAGGGTACAAGTGCAGTGAGTTCATCGGAGCATATTACGTGAAAGTACTTGTAAAACAAGCACAGGGATGGAATATTACGGTGATGAGGCTGGAACTTGGTAGACAGTGTGGGACCAATTAGGTTAGAGCTTCTTTTTTGTATCCTATCCAAGAGGGAGAGACGGATGGTTGGCGCAGCATCCCAGTTTATCACATGAATATGAATAGCAAATTTTCAGTATTAACTTACAGGGTGATTCATAAGTCACTTAGCTATTTATTTTTGAAATTCTAAAGTTAAAAAATACGGTAATACAAAACAAAGTTTATTCAACAAATTCATTTATGGGAGTTTAAAATTACAGCAAATTTTCAAAATGTCCACCTTCGTTCTGCATGCATAGCTCCATTCTTTTTTGCAAGGAATTTACGACTCTTTGTAGCATATTTGATTGATTATGAAATAAATATATATAGAAACAAATATATAAACGAACAAATTTAAAATAACAAATAGCAGTATTTAGAGAGTAAGATAACAATTATCAAAAGTTCATAGTATGTTTGTGCTTCATATGGTAATCATTTTAAATAGCTAAGTGACTTATGAATCACCCTGTATATTTTCTTAGTTAAATTGTTTCTCTTTGGACTATTGTCCTCATCAACAATGACATTTCTAGTACTACAGGGTGACCCCCCCCCCCCTAAAAAAATGTCATCATTTAATAAAATTCACAATATTTTCTGCAATCCAACCATATTTGGTACAAATAAACTTCACTCGATGCCTGATTTGTCCACCGAGTTTCAGTCGTGAATATCCAACAGTCTTTATTTTTTTATTGCCATTCTACGATATACTCCAAATGTGCTCCGCTGCAGTGATCAATGCTGAGCACTACCTAATGGTTGTTAAGAAGTTTGAAGCAGCTTTGAGCAGACGAAGAGGTGTTATGGTATCAATATGAGGCAACTCTCCATACTTCAAAATAATTTTGAAATGGCTGCAGGGATACTTTGATGATAGTCTCATGAGTGAGAGGTGTGATCCCAAATGGGCTTCACACTCATGGAACCATGACTCCTCAGATTTTTATCTGTGGAATTGTCATTAAGATAATATCTATCAAAACAATCCACTAGACTATTCCTGGAATAAAAAGAGCCGTCATAGCCCAAATTAGGGCAGTGTCAAGAGAAGGGGGTGTCAGAGTTATTGAGTTTGGCAGGTTGTATCCAAGTGTATCCTTGTTAATACTAAACTTCTTTCTGACCGTCAGAATGAATTTAGGTAATCAAGATCTACTGCAGATATCCTAACAGTCATCTCTGAATGCATATGCCATACACTCGACAAGGCAGGTAAAGTTAGGGCAGTAACGCTTGATATATCCAAAACCTTTGACAAGGTCTGGCATAAAAGACTTTTCATAAAAATTAATTCATATGGTATTACTGAACGAATATTTGATATAATCAGATCTTTCCTAACCAAAAGAAAGATCCAGGTTGTCCTCGATGGCCGTTCATCCAAACAACATGACATAAATGCTGGTGTACCCCAGGGATCAATCCTTTGACCTTTATTGTTCCTGATTTTCATAAATGATCTCCCTGATGACATTGTGTCTGAGATGGGTATATTTGCTGACGACACAATGCTCTACTCTTGTCATGTGGGCAAAACGGACGCACACATATCCGAGACAATTGCTGAATCCTTAGAAAGTCTGTAGTGGAATGGCGTCATAAATGGATGGTAACATTTAATGTTGCAAAGACAAAGCTTCTTTTCTTCAATAACTACAAGAAACCTCTTCAACCACCGATTGCCATGACAAATAACACCCTACCTGAGAGTCCAACATTCAAACTCCTCGACCTAACATTCACAGGTAACATGAATTGGAACAAATACATTGAAGACATTGCCAAGACTGCTGAAAAGATGGGCTCCCTCTATCATGCTAGTAAACTTCTCACATCTGAAATTATCCTGTATCTCTACAAAGCCGCCACCCACTCATGCATGGAGTATTGTTGCCACATCTGGACTGGTGATCATCCACTAGTCTCTCCCTCTTAGACAAGGTCCAAAAAAGAGTATCTAATCTAATAGGTCCCTCACTATATGCTCTAGCCCCTGTCCCATCGCCACAATGTTGCATCCTTATGCCTGTTTTACAAATACTGCAATGGATTGTGCTTCGATGAACTTGTTGCTTTGGTGCCCACTCGACGTAAATACACTCGACCAACTTGACAATCAGCTAAATTCCATCCATTCACTGTGAAGGTCCCCAGATGCCAGAGAGCCTTTTACTTCAATAGCTTCTTTCTTCGAGCTGCCGGCCTCTGGAACTCCCTCCCTGCTCCCTGTTTCCCCGACTGTACAGACATGTAGAAATTTAAAACTAATGTGAGCAAGCATCTCACTGCACAGCTCCCAATTGAGGATGACCCCCAAAACTTTCACCTTAATTCTCAGTAGCCCTTTATGTCTACAGTAGCAACTCGCCTTGTTTGGGGTGAATTATGTTAAAAAAAACGTGTGCTTGCAATGTAGAGGTGAACATTTGTAGTACTATCCTTTCTGCAATCCAACCATATTTAGTACAAATAACCTTCAGTCTATGTCTGACTTCTCCACCAAGTTTCAGTCACGAATGTCCAACAGTCTTTGTTTTACTGCCATTGCAAGCACACTTGGATATGATGTGGAAACTTGTCAATAACTCTGACACACTGCCCTGATTTTGGCTATGATGGCCCTCTTCAGTTCAAGAAGAGTATAGGGGTTGTTTCAATAGATATTATCCTTGAGATAACCCCTAGTTAAAAATCTGGTAAGGGTTAAGATCCGGTGAGTGTGAAGTCAATTCAGGATCACACCTCCCACTAATGAGATGATCACTAAAATGTCATACCATCGAACGGCGATAAAACAAAGACTGTTGGACATTCATGGTTGAAACTTTGTGGACAGGTCAGGCATAGAGTGAAGTTTATTTGTACTAAATATGGTTCGCTTGCAAGAACGATTATGAATCTTATTAATGATTCAGTGGGTGGCAATTTTTTGGAGGGAGAGTCCAGATTCGCTTTAATAGGGATGCAGTCTAAACTCTTCTCAGTAGTCGAAGAGAACAAAAACTCCAAAATAACACCTGCAATCAAGTAGGTCTCTAACATAAGCTACACCGAGCAGTTCACCCACACATTCATTAATTGCTTGTTGGAGAGAGTGGGTCTTGCTCAACACAATGCCTAATTCACTTAAAAACAAATTCATATATGGAGGTCATCTAATAATTTTGCCTGTCATCCTCATTATCAAGGAACTATCATACAATTCTTTATGGAGCTGAGATCTATCTTACAAGAAAATGTTGCAATACTCATGTGTTAGTGTTTTAGCCTTAAAGGGCGGAAAAGAAATAAGACAACGAGGAGGTAGTTAACAAGGGTATGTATCTACAGAAAGTACAGAAGTAATGGGGTGTTAGAGATGGCTTCTGGATTTGTCATAGTGAATCTCTCTGTTAACAGCAATCATAGTGTTGGGTAGAGACTTTAATTTTTTGGAAGCTAAATTTTGAGATGAAGATAAAAGACGAGAACTGGACAAGGATATGTGCATTCGTCGTGTAATTTTTCTTTGGGACTTAAATCAATTGAACAACACATTGCACTGACGGGTAATAATTTTATGTAAGAGAAAGACGAGAACAATAAAAACGTTAATACATAAGGTTGAGTATATATTGACAAGGCGAAATAACCTTTTTTCCAGAGTTTGTAAATTCTTTGCCATTGGCCTGGCAGAGAATCGCAGGATCACATCTTGCCTCATTGGGAGTAAGTCACGAACTGGTTAATCATGCTGATCACGTGATTTGGGTTTGCGCCAAATCACGATTTATCGTGTGAATCTCATGCAGTGAAGAGTAACTGCTACAAGTTCATGAAGTGACAGAATAAGGTAGATCACCACAATAGTTCGGCACATTAAATATCTGTTTTTCCATGAACCATTCAACTGTTTCTTGACGAAATTTTCTTCCAGAATTTATAATGAATAACTCTTGCTGTTAGCAAGTTATTGGAAGTGCCTCATAGTTTATTATTTCTAATTGAATTTTTGTTCTGAATTTGGAACTTATTTATTTTACTCTTCTTTCCACTTTCATTGAAATATTCAGCAAATTTTCCTGACTAAAAAGATAATGGAAACTCTTATAAAAATAGAAACCTTGAAAAGTCTTATGATATTTACTTTCTCCAATAAAAATGGATGCCATTTGTTTTTCATTTCCACTGAAATTGATATGAATAAATTCCATCCGTATTTCTTTCAGATTTATGACTTTTGTTTCATATTAAATATTTTGAATAATTTATCTTTTGATTTCATGAACTTGAACAATTTTTGTGATTGGTCAATCTTTGTATGAATTTTAAAATATTTTTAGTTCATTATATTGTCACACAATCTAAATATTTTTCTATATCATGTATGTAGTTTCACTTATTAAAAATCTATATTTTATATTCTATGCCTAAATCATATTGTAACTGCTAGTTGAGTATTATTAGATTGTATAGACTGGGCTAATGTTCAAGACAGATCGAGAAAATAATAAAAGTCTGCTTTTCATGTGGGATTCTTTTTGGGGTGTGCAATTGATCATGACCTAATATATACTGTTGGGGCCTATGGATTCAACTCTACCAGGTTCAAATCCTTTGCATCTATTGTGATTATTTATTCACTAATACTGTTAGAAAAGGTACGGACTTACTATTTCCCCTCCAGCTATGGGTAAAATAGCAAATTATGTTCAATTATTCCTATATAACAAATCTGTTAGAATAGTTATTGTATAACGGCATTAAATGACCTAAAAAGAGGTTATTTGCTTTTCAAGCAAACCAGACTTATCAACCCAGTTCTCCTCCATTCTGTCCTCACTTAAAAAGCGTTGATTTGCTGTGAACACAAACAAAGCAAACTTAACAATCCATCAGCTCTATCACATGATTCGAATAAGTTCCAATAATGGTATATCATGTAGCAACTTATTTTATGTAATTTTTGGTTTATATTTTGTTGATAAAATTTTCTAATAATATTTTACTAATACTATCCTTACATTACTAATACTATCCTTACATTAGTAATGCTATCCTTACATTACTAATACTATCCTTACATTACTAATACTATCCTTACATTAGTAATGCTATCCTTACATTAGTAATGCTATCCTTACATTACTAATACTATCCTTACATTAGTAATGCTATCCTTACATTAGTAATACTATCCTTACATTACTAATACTATCCTTACATTAGTAATGCTATCCTTACATTAGTAATGCTATCCTTACATTAGTAATGCTATCCTTACATTAGTAATGCTATCCTTACATTACTAATACTATCCTTACATTAGTAATACTATCCTTATATATATATTTGAAATGAGGTATTATTATTATTTTCATTATTTACATATCTCAAACTGAAATTGTACAAATAGCTCATCTTCCAAGCTTTGCGATAAATCTTTGTTTACGTTTTTTACCAGCGAAGTAACCATTGCATCAAGTGAACGAATACGGTGACCGTTGTTATATATTTAACATTGAAATTTATTTCTGACAGTATATTATGTATTACACTGCTAATGTTTCTGTGGGGAACATCATTAAATAAACGATTTAGTCCAAAGAGATGAGAATAAACAAATAAAACCACAAAGTGAAAAATGAGATTCGTACAGAATTCGAACCTGTGTCATGGAAGAGGGAGCACCTAACATAAGTGTCGTCTTAGACTGCTTGACTAACGAGCTGAACTGTTAGCTTCATTGTGGTTGTTACATTCACAGGGTATTGAATGTTACGACGGTCTAGCGGTAAGAAGCTTAGTTTCAAATTGTATTTTGGCATTAAACAGTCCAAAAGCAAAACTATCTTTTTTTTCTGGCACGGGAATGAACTGATAAATGCCAGGTGCCATTCTCAATGAAGAAAATGACAACATTGAGAAGATTTTTAGATTATTTAACTGCATGAACAATGATCCTGAATGTTACGACGGTCTAGCGGTAAGAAGCTTAGTTTCAAATTATTCGGGTCCAGGGTTCAAATTGTTCGATCGGCAATATAGTTACATCATCCGCACTGATGATTGTTGGAAACATGAAACATATATATAATTCCTCTGATGATAAGATCTCGATCTTTGAAAAGCCTTGGCTTAAGGAAAGAATAATAAACATAATTTTATTACAGAATATACCTTGCATTGAACAATCGAAGTTTGGTATAAATTTGGACATTCGTGCATGTTTATCACTCTTCGTCCATCTATCTTTTTATATATGTATATATATATATATATATATATATATATCTATGGCAATTAAGCTACACGGAGGCTCCCGCGTTTCATCCCCGGGGGGAATCTTCAGGCTAAAGTGCATAGTTATTTTTGCCGGGTGTTTTTATATACACGGCTAGCTAGTTAACCAATCAGATTTTTTGTTGTTCTCTCAGCCAATCGTTGGGCTTCCCACGAACAAAGGTGTGGTTAGTGTTACTTCCTATATCCTATATAAAAACTAAAAAAAATAACTCTATGCATTTTAGCCTGAAGATTACCCCCGGGGATGAAACACGGAAGCTTCTGTGTAGCTTAATTGCCATAAATATATTTTCATAGCTTACTACCTAGCTCTACTTACGTATCGAGCACTATTGAAGTAAATACTGAAAATTAATACATAAAAAATTATATCTCCTTATAAAGTTTTATGTGGATACATGAAATAGTAATATATATATATATAAATATGACTAATTGGTTCACGCATGTACATTAGATTACACTGGTCAACACAATATTTTTGGCAGGCAAAGTAAGACTGGTTTCTGGGGTTTTCAAGGGCGCTGTATCCGAATCTGACATTAGTTTTTTCAAATTGGCTCTAGTTTTTGAGTTATCACAGGGGGGTCGTTTGTCTGAAATCACTCATTCGCGACCATAGCTAAACGTACAAAAAACGGCTAAATAGTGCATAAATGTCAGATATTGATTTTTATGATGATCTTAAACCACAAAGACAGTGTAAAATCTCAATCTAACAAGTTAAGTTAGATATAACATCATTTCATTTATCCTATAACTGAACACTTTTCATAGATTTCGAGGATATACAAAAAATTTGCTAAAAATTTGCTGAATTTTAATTCTCCAAGTGAAAAAAAACATTTACATAAAAAGCATTATACACTAGATTCTTAGTTACAATGAACACACAAAACAATATTTTATTCACAAAACTAAAATTGATGTTTATACGATTTTCGCTTGTGAGCAACTTTTGGGCAGTCTCTCAAAAGGTTCCAGCAGTAGTCTGCCATCATGTGCTCATCCCATTTGCCTTGATACCTCTCTTCCATTGTTTTGATGTCTTGATGGAATCTCTCTCCCTGCTCCTCACTGTAATCACCAAGATTACCAGGAAATCTGTCGAGGTGGCTAAACAAGAAATGAACTTTAATGCTCATATTTGCCCCTAGTTTTCCGTATGCAGTAAGCATCTTACGGACCAATTGCTTGTAATTGTCAGCTTTGTGATTTCCCAAAAAGTTTGTCACTACATCTGTGAAGGACACCCAAGCATTTAACTCAACCGTGTTCATATGATTAGTGAAGTCAGAATCCCTCATGAGCGTTCGAATCTGAGGTCCATCGAAGATGCCACCTTTAGCTTTTTCGATGGAAAGACCTGGAAATTGCCTGCATATGTACTTGAAGCAATCCCCATCCTTGTTCAACGCCTTAACAAACTGCTTCATGAGCCCTAGTTTTATGTGCAATGGAGGGAAGATGATTCTATCCCTGGGTACCAAAGGCTCATTGATGACGTTGGCTGTGCCGACTTCGAGACTTTCTCGTTCTGGCCAGTTCTCCCTTCTCCAGTGCTGGATTCTTGCTCTGCTATCCCACAAACAAAGAAAGCAGGGATACTTTGTGTACCCACTTTGCTGACCAAGCAGAAAATTCACCATTTTCAAGTCCACACACATCAGCCATTTATGAGTGTTGTAATTCAGCTTTTCAAGAACAAATTTGATAGCATCATACTCTTCTTTCATCTTGGTAGAATGGCCAATTGGTACAGGAGCAAACTTATTGCCATTGTGCAAAAGTACAATTTTTAGACTTGCTTTCGAGCTATCTATGAAGAGACGCCAATCTGCTGGGTCATATGATGAGATCCCCATGCAGTTAAGAAGTGCAGAAACGTCATTACAAAAGACCAGGTCGTCTTCTTTAGAAAAGAAACGAAGCAAGCTGCCTTCCCTTGTCCTATAGTATGTTACTTTTGTGCCAGAATCAAGAATGTTTTTCTCTTGGAGTCGTGATGCAAGAACTTCAGACTGCTCCTTCGACAAACAAAGGTCTCGCACTAGGTCATTAAGTTCAGATTGATTGAAAAGCTGAGGGCCATTTGAGGGTTCTTCATAGTCACTACAGCTATCATCACTTGATATTGAAAGATCAGCTGGAATCTCTTCGGTTTCATCGATTTCAGGCAAACTGGTGAAAACAGGCACAGGTACATCCTCAGAGTGCGCAACAGGACGGATAGCAGAATCCAGGCTCGGATACTACCAATTTGCTTTCTTGTGCTTGTTAAACCCCGTCATGTCATTGAGACAGAAGTAGCAGTCATCAAAATGATTGTTGGGCTCTCTCCACACCATTGGTACAGCAAACTTCAACTTCAGCTTACCGTTGGTCCAACCGCGGAGACTTTCTACACAGGTTTTGCACACCATATGTGGGGCCCAAGACTTGTCTTGGTCACCAAGTATCATATCGAAGTATGCTTTGTACGCCCTCTTGACAAAGTCTGTAATATTCCTCTTTTGTTGTGCCATCATATACTGTCCACAGATGTAACAAAAGACATCCGGTTCATATCTGCAACATCTTCTAGAAGAACTCATTTTCTCTCTGGAACTCATTTTCAACTGTGGAATTAAAAAGAAAATTCTTAATTACTGTTTAATTTATACTGCAACTATATTTATGGAACATGTTATTAAGTAATTACAGTATATAATTATATAAAAATTCTCCCTATATAAATAATTATATAAAAATTCTCCCTGAAATACTTCAATATATACATAATCATTATAATGATTCAATAATATCAGAAAATTATTATTTACTGCTTCTATATTGAAGTATTTCAGGGAGAATTTTAGCAGTTTAGGCTTATTTGGGGCTATCAGTATCTTCTAAACTAGAACCAATCTGGCAAAACCAATGTTATATTCGTAATCAGCGACCTTCAAAACCCCAGAAAACACTCCTAGATGGTCTGCCAAAGAAAAAAAAAAAAATTTGTTGACCAGTGTTATTTGGATAAAGAAAAAGTAACTTTGCAAACCCAGTTAAATTTTAAAAAAAACAAAACAACCCAAACCAGTCTCTCTCTCTTCTCAAACTCTGAGTTAAATACAGTGGTGACATTTCCTGTTTATAATGGACTATTCAAATATTTTTCGATCAGATATTATCTTCCTGTGTTAAAAAGTGGATATATACATCACAACACCTGATCGAAAATTATTATCTTAAAACATATTTTGTGTTCCTATACGTAAAAAGATAAAATGAAAATATATTTTTTAAAAAGTTAACTTTACTATTTTTTTTTTTTTTTTTTTTAGATTGAGCCGAGTGTCTCAATATTATTATACTAAAGCTGAGTTAATCAATGTTTGTTTCCTTAAGTTTAAAAAAAAATAATCCTCAGTTTTGGGATTGTGTTATGTTTGAATAAACTTTCATTTTAATTGTTCTAATAAGCTGCAATTTGCAATTAACTCACAAGTCATCCATCTTTTATTAAATTTGTATTACTTACCTTCTCTCTCACTGTAGGTTATTTGACCCCTCCCCCGCCCTTACTCTTATTCTATACAGTATCGATCAATCGCGCTTCCATCTCTCTCTCTCTCTCTCTCTCTCTCTCTCTCTTTCTCTCTCTCTCTGTTTATTATATTGACAGTCAAAGGTAATAAAGAAAAGAAAAAAGAAAAAGATTGGAATAGTCCATTATAAGCAAGAGAATATTATCACAAGTATTAATTCTATTTAACCCATACATGTAGAGGGGATGGAGAGGAAAGAGACTAATTTAAGATTTTATGACAAGTTGTGAATGAACGAAGTGACACCTAGTTGAAAAATGAAGTGTGGCTTGGATGACCCCGGCATTAACCTATGAAAATTGACATTGGCCTAGGAAATAGGAAGAATGAAAGATAAATAGAATCCTTTTTCAGAAAAGTTGAGCAGTGACCGAAAAACTAAGTTAAAATATTCTATAATATTTTACATATAATGGGTTATATATGTGAGCCTTAACTAAGACGGTATCCATCTTTTCAGAGAGGTTCAAGGTGGTAAGTACCCTGTCCACTAAGTCATGTTGGTTATAGCTGGACTGAAGAAAGTATAATTAGTGCAGGGATCTCAGATGTCACACACAATCCTACCAGAAGCAGTGATATCAAACGACTATGTCTGTGTCTTTTTTTTTTCTTACTAACGAGTCACCACTTATCAAGACCAAAAGCCACTTGAGTATAAGGGTTGAGATGGAGGAATTGTCAGTTGAAAGATGAACAATATTATGAGAGGACTGAAAACGGTTAATGGATGAAAACATTTTTATTACTTATGGGGACGGTTTATCATAAGTATTTGTTGACATTGAATTTGAAAACGACAATGTTGTAGTCTGCAGGGAAGCAGTCCACTGGAAATGTCTTCTGCAGATGGGAAGTTCTTGGAAAGAAACTTTGTTCATGGAAATTTCGCCTGACGCTAGGCGCATGGGGGAAGGGCAGAAAGTTCTTTTCAAAGCAATGTCTTAAATGGTCACAATTTTTACTCAGTGTTCTCTTATTTCCGCACTTATTTCCCTTGTTGAACTCACAATGGGCTTTTTCCCAATTTTGCTCACATCAATCTAATCAAATCATGGTGTTGATCGATGAATCGATCGGGCGGTGAATAGAATGTACCTGGCTTCGGTTGAATATTCACGATTTGTATCCTCATGATAACTATGGTGCCTATTTTTATCCCACATTGTATTGATTTGATCGAGAAGAAATCCGTGTCAAATTGTATCCGACTTGAGTGTTGCACAGGTGTGATTGTTAAATTTCTATATTTGGGTCCATCCCAAAAAATAATGACGAAGGAGTTAATTTGGAGCCAGGCAAACATCTGGCATTATCTGTAGCTAAGGATAAAAGAAGATTTATATTCCGCTTTCTTTCTTTCTTCTTGGCTTTACAACAAAACAGATTTACGGCAGGCCTCAGAGAATCTATACTATACTTGTTGTGTCTCTCTAACAGTCTGTCCGAGGATGCAATTGTAAACAAGATTTCCATGAACAGTTTGTTTTCAAGAACTTATCATCGGTTGAACACATTACAACGGGACTGCTTCCCTGCAGACTACAAGATGGTCCCCTGTAAGTCCAATGTCAACAAATACTCGTAAAGCTGTCCTCTTAATTAAAGTTTGCCCATCCCATCTATCGTTTCCAATCCTCTCATAGTGTTATTCATCATCCTACTGACAATCTCATTGACCATTATCCTCGAGTAGCTTTTCGCCTTGGTAAGTGATGGCTCATTAGTATTCTTAAGTAAAATTTGACGAGAATCCAATGATGTCTTAGTAAGTTTTACAATTGTTGTGTTGGGATCTTCGTTCGTGTTGTGCATCTATAAAGAGCAAAGACAACGTTTCATCTGATTTTATTTATAACTTGAAAATGATAAAATTGAGAAAATAAGAGTAAAAATTATAATATAGAGGTGGTTTGGGGCTTGAAGGAAGAGAACACAGTGATCCTAAATTATTCCAAGGCAACACCAGTGGTTGTCAGCCACTCTTATATAGATATACTGGACTGCCTCCGCCGTCTTTTTTATTTTTATTTTTTACCCTAATCTTTTCTTTTTCATTCCCCTTATGAATTCGTCAACAAAGAAACCTACCTGCTGACTGTACAATTTATAACTTGGATATTCCTTATATATAATTTGAATTCCTTTGTTCTGTAAATATTAATTCGTCACGTTTTATTTACCTGGAATCACGTGAAACACTGTTCACCTGATTACTGCTTGGTACTGACTGAATTCTAAATACAAAAGTTTTAAAAATCACCTGTTTATGAATATATGTACATTTAAGGGGCAGTATAGAAATGAACAGTTGTGGCTGAGACATATGTTTAATCTCAACCCTCACATTTTCTCAAATAAGCTCAGTTTTGATTTAATTAGCCTTATATATATATATATATATATATATATATATATATATATATATATAGCATAATATAAAATGAAATAATAAAATAAGGTGAAAATCAAATTTTATTAGAATTCAAAGTTCAGGCAAAGTATCTTAAAGTTCTTAACTCATGAGTTTTCAAAGATAATTCTTCTCCTCAGAGGACCATTACCGCAGTGACATCACTGCAGGTGATGAATTACACTTTGAAAATATATAAAATGCATAAAAGTATATAACACATCAAATATATCAGCCCAAAACATACTTTTGTTAAAGCTGTACAATCCAAGTCATACAATTTAAAACAAGTTCAGGAAAGATATCCAAGAGGTTGATTGAAGATTGATCCAGGTAGTAAGTGACAGTCCAAAAATGAAAGAATTGATTAAATTGAAAAAGTTTATCCAGTCAGGAAATGCGTCCGCAGTTGATGCAATAAATGACTCTGAGCTTCAGTTTTTATCCGGATGTTTCACTAATTAAAAGATATTAGTTGCCTCTTATATCTTCTGTCGGATTAACTTTGTATATATATATATATATATATATATATATATATATATAGGACTAGCAGGGCTACCCAGCGTTGCCCAGAGCAAAAGTGTAACATAAACTTCTCTCTCTCTCTCTCTCTCTCTCTCTCTCTCTCCTTCGCCCAGTCTATTTGTCTCTCTGGACACACACACACACACACATACAACTCGAGGAATGAGTTTTCTGCTTGAAATACTTGAAACATTAATTTAAAATACACATTTTATTCATAACTTTGTTGTAAACACGTATCAAAATCTTGCGCATTTTTTCATATAGATAGATAAACATTAACACTTTGGTAATTTTGATGCAAATTTATTTATCTTATGTGACCGTAAAGAAAACAAAAGAAAAAATCAATTTGCCTTTTCACTCGCAATTTTAGAAATGGATCGCAACTTGTTGAAAATCACATGGGTGGGTGGGGGGTGGGGGGCTCCAATAAAAGGAACATTTGAACACAAATGCTAAATATTTGTCCTGGAAATAAGACAATATTGCAAAACAGAACTATTTGTTGTATTAAAATCAAGAGAATCAGTGAATAAAAAAATAATAGTTAATTAATAAAAATGTTGTTTTTTTCAAAAGAAAAATGCAAATTAGTTAACCTTGCAGCTGATATCGCATATACATAAGCAGTATATAAAAAAGACTAGACAGTTTGTCTAGTATATCTATCTATATATATATATATATATATATATATATATATATATAGTAGAGAATGGTAGTTTGCTTGAAGCATTGCTGGGTATAGTAGTAGTAAGTTTTTGAAAGGCTGTGGGCAATGCAATTCCGGGTAAGATGCAAGATGAAAGGAAAGGAACAAAAACAATAAAAATAAATCGAATACGATATAAGACTTACTATTTATTTTTCCTTTTTTTTCCTTTTTTTTTTTTTTTCTTACATAACAGCAAGAGTGTTTTAGCTGTCCGGGTGATTAAAAATCACTATTTGATATTTCGGGAAAAGACATCCCTTTTTCAAAAATAATTAGACCAGAAGAAGAATAATATTTTATTCTTCTCCGACTGTGTAGAGAATAAAACAAAACAAAATGGCTGCCAGATATAGACCGCAGCAAAAAACAGTTTCACAGGGAATATAAATTAAGTTAAGTTTTATTTTAATATTATGTTAAATATATGATTGGTGTTTAGAATATTAGTGTAATGTTGGTTAGGTGTATGGTGTTCGATAAACTGTTATTTTTGATAATATATATCATTTTTTTATTTTATTTATTTATTTATTTTTTTTTTATATTTGAATATTTACTTTGTTTTATCTTCGTATTTTTAATTTGTTTATCTTTCTATCGTAATTTAAGAATTTTAATATAAATTAAAGTAATTAGTCTCATATTTTAAATATTCTAGATCTATCTACTTATCGATTTCGATTATCATCTATTAAAGAAGTGTTATTAATTACTAATTGTGAGTTTCGTCAAATTAGATTAACGAATTAACTTATTAACTTGATATATATATTATAAGATAAAGGGGAGTAACTCTGGATTTTTTAAAATATTTTTTTTTTTATAATTAATTTTTTTTTTTTTAATTTTTTTTTTTAAATTTTATAAAATCTTTTTTTTTGGTGGAGATCTGTATAACAATATTAGTATATATATACAACATATATACACAAATGCATATATACATATATATATACATATCTATGTATTATTGTTTGTTTAATTGTTTATCTATATATATTCATCAATTTCTTTACATATTTGTTTGTTTTTGTTTTTTTTGTTTTTTTTTAATTTTTTATAATCTTTTTTTTTGGTGGAGATCTGTATAACAATATTAGTATATATATACAACATATATACACAAATGCATATATACATATATATATACATATCTATGTATTATTGTTTGTTTAATTGTTTATCTATATATATTCATCAATTTCTTTACATATTTGTTTGTTTGTTTTTTTTTTTGTTTTTTTTTGTTTTGTTTTTTATTTATTTATTTTTTATTATTATTATTTACTTGTTTAATTTATTTTATGAATTATTTATTTAATATTTGCATGTTATTTGTATACATTCTATATGTGTTTGGATTTATTAATTAATAATGCTAGGTTATGGAGTGACTTATTTTGGTGGGTTAGACGAGTATGCTGAATATGGTTTTTGGTTTGTGGTTGAAAGTGTGTAAGGATGGAAGTTCATATGGGGAGGGGCCTGTTTGATTGTTTGGGTGTATGGTGAGTTTATTATGGGAGGTGAGTAATGAGTGAAATGGTGGAAACGGACTCTGTTAAGTGTTAGATATGGGGGTTGGTTGGTGGATGGGGGGTAGATATTATAGAATGAAAGGTGAGTAGAGCTCGTGACGTTGATTGAGTGAGGGGTTTAATCTGGAGATGAGGATTGATTCTGTGATTCTAAGGTCACCGATGTTTCTGACAGACGCTAAGATGGAGACGTGAATATCGCGCTGAGTGTTTGAGCAAATCTCTATGTGTTTGTGGAAAGAGGATATACGGGTATTCAAGTGCTCCTTTATGCGCAAGTGTAGCGGTCTTGTAGTGTTGCCGATGTAAAATTTTTTGCATTTATTACACTGTAGTTTGTAAACACAGTTAGTGCGAAGGCACAGACCTGTGTTGGAGATAGGGCAATTGGCCAGGGAGCAGGGTTCGGGTGTGTGGTTAGTGTGTTTATTAGATAGATGTTGGCGTAAGGAGGTGCCAGTATGTGTTAGTTGTATGTTAAGGTTTTCCTTATGTATTGCCTTGCGGATGGAGGTGGTGATCTTATCGCTGAAGAAAGGGAGTTTTAAGAAGCATGTGTTAGCGAGGGTGCGGTGTCTACGTGTTTTGGGCTTATTTAGGTGGGCTATGGTTGGGGCGGGGTAGCCATTATTTTGGAGGGTTTGGTGGAAGTTTTTAGTGTGTGATATTTTGTCAGCAGCAGAAGAGCATTTATTTTGTATTCGGGTAATTTCATTATGGGCATAACTTAATTTGGCTTTTGTGGGCAGGGCAGACTTATAGTGTATGAAAAGGTTTTTGCAGGCAGGTTTCCTATAGAAGTTAGTGTGTATAGAGCCATCTTCGGTGATGTTAAGGTTGAAATCAAGGAGAGAGAGTGAGCCGGACTCGTTTGGGTGTTCTATGGTGAATTGTATGTGGGGGTCGGTGTTGTTGAATGTGTTGAATATTTGTGTGGCTTCGTCTTGAGAGGATGTAAGGATTAGAATGTCATCTATATATCTGGAGAAGAATATATAGGAGAGGCAGGAGTTAAGTGCTCGTTGTTCTAACCGGTTCATGTAGGTGATGGCTAAGAGACCGGAAAGGCTAGAACCCATGGGGAGGCCGGAGATTTGTTTGAAAGTGTGCTGCTGAAAGGTAAAGTATGTGTTGTCGATGATGATGTATAAGAGATTGTGAATGTCAGTAGGTGTTAGTCCGAAGAGCTCTAGGTTGTCAGAGGAAGATATGTGGTCGGTGATGAGGTCTATGGCTGGGTGTGCGGGTATTGAGGTGTAGAGGGAGATTACGTCTAGGCTAAATATATAGTTGTTAGTTTGTAGTTGTTGGTGTTGGAGTGAGTGTAGTCTGCTAATTACTTGGTCCGAGCTGCTGACATGTGCGGGGAAGGTGGAGAGTAGTGGTTTGAGTAGTTGAGAGAGAAGCCAAGAGATTTTATAGAGTGGTCCTTCAATACTAGAGACTATAGGTCTAATTTGTGTGTGTGTGTTGGTCTTGTGTGTTTTAATGAGGTGGTAGAAGGTGGGAAGTCTGCTATTTTTGGTGGTGAAGTTGATTTTGTATTTTTTGGGGAGGTTACGTGTGAGACAGATTTGGGACCAGGTGTTGTTAATGGAGTTTTGGACTAATGTGGCTGAAATGTTGGGGGCGGGGGTGTATAGGTTGTTGTTGTTAAGATGTTCGAGAGCGAGTATGTTGTATGAGTCTTGAGAGATGATACAGAATTCCTTACCTTTATCAGAGGGTAAGTAAACTAGGTTTTTATTTTTCAGGTTTTCTAGGGTAAGGCGTTGGGATCTGGTGATGTTAGGGGTGATGTGGGGTTGTTCTTGTTGGAGTATATCAAGGATCCTCTGTTTTAATCTAGAAAGTTTTTGATCAAGTAGGTGGTTACTAGGTGGTGGGTGTAGTGGGTGGTCAAGCTGGTAGACAGGGAAGGAATTAGTAGTGTTGGTTGTATTATTAGGGATGTCTAGGGTGGGTTGATTAAATGCTGTGAGCCATTTGAGGTGATAAGCTGTTCTACAGAATTGAGTCTCGATCTTAAGTTTTGTGTGGTCGTTTAGCTTTTGGGTGGTGATGAATTTGGGGCCAAGGCTGAGAAGCTCAGTCTCGGCAGTAGTAAGGGAGCCGGTGAGGTCAGTGACCATGGGGGGGCTAGTGAGGTGGTTGTTGGAGTTGTAGGTTCTGGTGGTACTAGTGTTCTTGGTGATGTGAGGTTGAGAATATTTCTGGGAAAGCCAAGTGAATTTCCGTTTAAGTCGGTTTTTCTCGAGGTTGAAGCAATGGTGATAGGCATCATTGACAGCCGTAGATATGTTGTGTGTTGATTGTTCTGTGGGTGTGGATAGTGAGGAGTTGATCTCTGTGATGGTGTTGATGAGTTGATGAAGTTTACAATGGAGGTATTGGATAATTTTCTTGATACAATAGTTATGTATGAATTTTCTGGCTGGGTAAAGTATGGGTAGGTGGAGGCAGGCAGGTAGGTGGATGTTTTGTATAGTGTTGGGTGTTATGTTGTGCTTGAGGCATCTTTTGAGGAAGCGGATCTGGCAGCTGGCTTTGGCACGTTTCTCCGAGAGTCGGAATAATTCTCTGGCGTATGCAAACTGTGTCTGGCCTAGACGAAGTGTTAGTAGAGAATGGTAGTTTGCTTGAAGCATTGCTGGGTATAGTAGTAGTAAGTTTTTGAAAGGCTGTGGGCAATGCAATTCCGGGTAAGATGCAAGATGAAAGGAAAGGAACAAAAACAATAAAAATAAATCGAATACGATATAAGACTTACTATTTATTTTTCCTTTTTTTTCCTTTTTTTTTTTTTTTCTTACATAACAGCAAGAGTGTTTTAGCTGTCCGGGTGATTAAAAATCACTATTTGATATTTCGGGAAAAGACATCCCTTTTTCAAAAATAATTAGACCAGAAGAAGAATAATATTTTATTCTTCTCCGACTGTGTAGAGAATAAAACAAAACAAAATGGCTGCCAGATATAGACCGCAGCAAAAAACAGTTTCACAGGGAATATAAATTAAGTTAAGTTTTATTTTAATATTATGTTAAATATATGATTGGTGTTTAGAATATTAGTGTAATGTTGGTTAGGTGTATGGTGTTCGATAAACTGTTATTTTTGATAATATATATCATTTTTTTATTTTATTTATTTATTTATTTTTTTTTTATATTTGAATATTTACTTTGTTTTATCTTCGTATTTTTAATTTGTTTATCTTTCTATCGTAATTTAAGAATTTTAATATAAATTAAAGTAATTAGTCTCATATTTTAAATATTCTAGATCTATCTACTTATCGATTTCGATTATCATCTATTAAAGAAGTGTTATTAATTACTAATTGTGAGTTTCGTCAAATTAGATTAACGAATTAACTTATTAACTTGATATATATATTATAAGATAAAGGGGAGTAACTCTGGATTTTTTAAAATATTTTTTTTTTTATAATTAATTTTTTTTTTTTTTAATTTTTTTTTTTAAATTTTATAAAATCTTTTTTTTTGGTGGAGATCTGTATAACAATATTAGTATATATATACAACATATATACACAAATGCATATATACATATATATATACATATCTATGTATTATTGTTTGTTTAATTGTTTATCTATATATATTCATCAATTTCTTTACATATTTGTTTGTTTTTGTTTTTTTTGTTTTTTTTTAATTATTTATAATCTTTTTTTTTGGTGGAGATCTGTATAACAATATTAGTATATATATACAACATATATACACAAATGCATATATACATATATATATACATATCTATGTATTATTGTTTGTTTAATTGTTTATCTATATATATTCATCAATTTCTTTACATATTTGTTTGTTTGTTTTTTTTTTTGTTTTTTTTTGTTTTGTTTTTTATTTATTTATTTTTTATTATTATTATTTACTTGTTTAATTTATTTTATGAATTATTTATTTAATATTTGCATGTTATTTGTATACATTCTATATGTGTTTGGATTTATTAATTAATAATGCTAGGTTATGGAGTGACTTATTTTGGTGGGTTAGACGAGTATGCTGAATAAAAACAAAAACAAAAACAAAAACAAACAAATATGTAAAGAAATTGATGAATATATATAGATAAACAATTAAACAAACAATAATACATAGATATGTATATATATATGTATATATGCATTTGTGTATATATGTTGTATATATATACTAATATTGTTATACAGATCTCCACCAAAAAAAAAGATTTTATAAAATTTAAAAAAAAAAATTAAAAAAAAAAAAATTAATTATAAAAAAAAAAATATTTTAAAAAATCCAGAGTTACTCCCCTTTATCTTATAATATATATATCAAGTTAATAAGTTAATTCGTTAATCTAATTTGACGAAACTCACAATTAGTAATTAATAACACTTCTTTAATAGATGATAATCGAAATCGATAAGTAGATAGATCTAGAATATTTAAAATATGAGACTAATTACTTTAATTTATATTAAAATTCTTAAATTACGATAGAAAGATAAACAAATTAAAAATACGAAGATAAAACAAAGTAAATATTCAAATATAAAAAAAAAAAAAATAAATAAATAAAATAAAAAAATGATATATATTATCAAAAATAACAGTTTATCGAACACCATACACCTAACCAACATTACACTAATATTCTAAACACCAATCATATATTTAACATAATATTAAAATAAAACTTAACTTAATTTATATTCCCTGTGAAACTGTTTTTTTGCTGCGGTCTATATCTGGCAGCCATTTTGTTTTGTTTTATTCTCTACACAGTCGGAGAAGAATAAAATATTATTCTTCTTCTGGTCTAATTATTTTTGAAAAAGGGATGTCTTTTCCCGAAATATCAAATAGTGATTTTTAATCACCCGGACAGCTAAAACACTCTTGCTGTTATGTAAGAAAAAAAAAAAAAAAGGAAAAAAAAGGAAAAATAAATAGTAAGTCTTATATCGTATTCGATTTATTTTTATTGTTTTTGTTCCTTTCCTTTCATCTTGCATCTTACCCGGAATTGCATTGCCCACAGCCTTTCAAAAACTTACTAAATATATATATATATAAAACTCAATGTCTGTATGTGTGTGTGTGCGCCCTATAAAAAAAGTTAGCGAATCTAGATAAAATCTAAGTGTACTCTAATTTAAAATTCACCGAGAAAGTTAATGGGCGTATTCTCGAATCTCTAAATTCACTGCTAAGGGAGGGGGGGGGGGGCTATGGGGCAGATTTCGTCTGGGAGGGGGTCGATTATTTCAGCTATTTTCAGCTTAATTTCAATTTAATTATGTATTAATTTAAATAGAAAACAATTATATCATGTAGTCTTTTTAAAAAAAAACTGCAAGTCATTTCCTCAAATTCAACCGGAAATGACATCATAGAGAGGATGTGGTGTAGAGGGAGAAATTCAAAAATTCTAATACGATAATTCTAGGGAGGAGGAGGATGGCGACTAACCCAGGTTTTACTTAGCCAACTCATAATTCAAAACAGGAAATGAGTCAGCATTTTTAGATTTTACATTTTAGTGGACACTGCTCGCCACTGTCAGCCAGTGCCCGCCCTATAAAGAAATAGTCAACTCATAATTCAAAACAGAAAATTTAGATTTTACATTTTAGTAGACACTGCCTGCCAGTGTCTGCCACTGTCTGTCATTGTCATGTAAATATATATATATATATATATATATATATATATATATTGTCATGTATAAAAAATTCCCCCACCTGTACATAGAACAAGCTATACTAACTTACTATTGAGCTATGAGATTGTAATCTACTTTTTCATGTGTACACTTCCTCCACTATTGCAAATATTAGGTGATAAGAGTTTTTAAGAGTATAAAAGCAAGTGATGTGAGAACAGTGATCAAAGTGATAACTTAATCTGCCAACCAATTGAGTATACAAACAGCCCTGCAAGTATATATATATATATATATATATATATATATATATATATATATGAGCATAAATTCTATTATATATTATTATTAAATAGTTTTTAACGCCAATACATAGTTAAAGCAAAATAAATTGCTTTGGACAATCAAAAGAATTTCCAACGCTATTGATAATGTTTAACCATTCATTTATTTATTTTTATTGTTGCTTATGTTTGAATTCCTGTTTTGAAACATGACGTAAATCAGAAATCGATGACGTCACATCAAAGCTATAATTATAAGAAAATCTAAATAGCTCAGTTCATAGAACATCAGACTGAAGATCTGAAGGTTTCAGTTCCGATTTCTTCATAAGGGGACATAAAAGTGGTGCAAACTGTTCTGTTCAGGAAATTCATTTTACCTGTCCTGTTAGTGTTAATCATTTAAAGATAAAAGTAATTTATAGTTGTTGTTATTTGAATAAAACATTTTCTGATTAAAGAGTATGATTTGAAATTGTTTGTATTACAATATATTCGGACGTTACCCAAACATGATGATGTTTGGAGGGGGGCATCACAAGAGTTTCATTAATTTTTGAAATTCCAAATATTGAGGAAAATATTTTAAATTTCAAATATTTATGGAACTCTTGTGATGTCATTATATACCTTCTGTCTCTCGTCTCACCCTCGTTTTCTTCCTCTTCTTTTTCTCTCTTCTCAGCTCTTTTTCGCTCTTCTTTCCTCTATTTCGCTCTCTTCTTTCCTCTATTTCGCTCTCTTCTTTCCTCTATTTCGCTCTCTTCTTTCCTCTATTTCGCTCTCTTCTTTCCTCTATTTCGCTCTCTTCTTTCCTCTATTTCGCTCTCTTCTTTCCTCTATTTCGCTCTCTTCTTTCCTCTATTTCGCTCTCTTCTTTCCTCTATTTCGCTCTCTTCTTTCCTCTATTTCGCTCTCTTCTTTCCTCTATTTCTCTCTCTTCTTTCCTCTATTTCTCTCTTCTTTCCTCTATTTCTCTCTTCTTTCCTCTATTTCTCTCTTCTTTCCTCTATTTCTCTCTCTCTTCTTTCCTCTCTCTCTCTTCTTTCCTCTCTCTCTCTTCTTTCCTCTATTTCTCTCCTTTCCTCTATTTCTCTCTTCTTTCCTCTATTTCTCTCCTTTCCTCTATTTCTCTCTTCTTTCCTCTATTTCTCTCTTCTTTCCATCTATTTCTCTCTTCTTTCCATCTATTTCTCTCTTCTTTCCATCTATTTCTCTCTTCTTTCCATCTATTTCTCTCTTCTTTCCATCTATTTCTCTCTTCTTTCCTCTATTTCTCTATTTCTCTTCTATTCTATTCTCCTCTCTTCTCTCCTTTTCTCTTTCTCTCCTTTTCTCTTTCCCTCTCCCTCTCCCTTTCTCTTTCCCTCTCCCTTTCTCTTTCCCTCTCCCTTTCTCTTTCCCTCTCCCTTTCTCTTTTACTTATTTACATCATTCCATTCCTCTCGCCCTTGATTTACATTATTCATTTTTTCTCACCATCTAAAACATTCCTGTACAGATGTGCACGGTGAGAAGCAAGCGAGATAACATCATCAGAGTTTTAGTAGCAAATATTTGATTATATAAATCGTCTAGGCTGGTTGCTGCTGATCTATATCATACAACCTGTTGATGTGTGTGTTTATTTGAAAGTAGCATCATAATAGAAGTGCCAAGAGGAATGAAATGATGTAAACAATTGAGAAAAAGAGGAGTGAGGGAGGGGAAGAGACAAGAGAGAGGGGGAGGAATATTTAATAAAACATCTAACAAATACTGATCCAACGGATCCCGGGTGATCTAGTATGTTATAATTGAATTTCTTTTGACAAACTGACAAATTTGCTTTTTTATCAAATAGAAAATATTTATTCGTATTAAAAGCAATTCAATGTTTGTCTGGTAAAGGAAAGATCTATTATGGATGTATGCCTTGACTATAACGCCAAATCCATTGAACAGATTCTTATGATATTTGGAGTAGAAATTCTTTCTATATATCGTCATGGGTATCACAGACTATATACACGGTGTATCTGAAAAGTAATTGGATTAGTGTCACAAACAATTTATTTCAATTCCAAATAACAAACTACATTTTTACCCCCTTCAAAGTATCCCCCCCTACTCGAATCTAATGCATTTTATCATCTTCTCTGCCACATTTCTATGCATTAATGAAAGGATTCTAAACGTCACATGGAACAAGATCAGGTGAATAAGGAGGTTGTTCCAGTATGGTGATGTTCGTTTTGGTCAGGAACTGCCAGATGGTTAGTAAGTTTTGGGTAGGTGCATTGTCGTGGTGAAGAAGAGGTGTAAACAAAAGCATGTGCAGAAAGCCAAGATTAAAGTTATATAATCTCAAACAACCATGTTAGATGGTGACACAATCCACTTATTCATCTTTCGCCCATCAGTTCTGTTTCCCTTCTTGCTGTCCCCTATCTTTAAAAATGCTGGTGATCTAACCCAACTAAGTACCCTCATGTTAGTCTCCTCTTCGTTATTAGCAAAGTTTTTGAAAGGTTTGTCAACGGCAACTTTGCTCATTTTCTGGAAAGTCTGGGTCTCTTTAGTGATGTTCAGTATGGCTTTCGTGGTTTTCGTTCAACTGCTGATCTTTTGACTGTTATAACTGCGTGGATCTGTCGGTTTATAGATAATTCAGGAGAGGGTAGAGCCATTGCTCTTGACATTTCGAAGGCGTTCGACAGAGTGTGGCATTCTGGTCTCCTACACAAACTTCAGGGTCACGGTATTGGTGGTGAGATTCTTGACATTATTAGGTCATTTCTTTCTGATCGAAGCATGTGAGTAATTTTGGACGGTGTCTCTTTTTTCTCTTTTCCTATCGATGCTAGTGTTCCCCAGGGCTCTATTCTAGGCTCAACACTGTTTCTTTTCTATATAAATGATCTTCCAAAGAATATTATTCAGAAAATTAACATCTATGCTGATGATACCACTCTCTATTCTGGTGTTGCTTCTCGCCTATCTCCCTATATGCAGCTGATCTAGAAGTTGACCTGGGTTCAGTTGTGGATTGGGGTACAAGATGGCTTTTGTTTAATCATGTTAAGACTCAGCTTGTGTCTTTCAATTGTAGGCGTGCCCCTTTTCTTTCTGAGATTTTCATGGATACCTCTGCTCTTGAGGAGAAATCGACTATGAAACTTCTTGGTCTTTCTCTCTCATCAAATTTTTCTTGAAGTTCATACATTAGATCCATTGCTCTTTCTACTTCTTGTAAAGTCGGTTCTCTCTATCGCTCCAAACACTTTCTCACACCTGAGGCTATTCTCTATTTCTACAAATCTACTATCATATATGGAGTACTGTTGCCATAGTTGGCCTGGTGAATCTCTGTCCTATTTGAGGGTTCTTGATAAGGTGCAGAAACGTATCTGTAATTTGATTGGCCACAATATTTCTTCTCTGCACTCTCTCTCTCTCACAGACGTGATGTTGCTAGTCTCAGTCTTTTCTATAAATACTATTATGGTATGTGTTCTTCAGAATTATGTGATCTATTCCCTGCTTCTTTTGTTCCAGCTCGTTTGACTCGTTGGTCTAGTGGTCTCCATTAATTCTCTGTTTTGATACCTCATTGTAATACATCTTCCTTTTCTAGTAACTTCTTTTCAAAAACTGCAGGTTTGTGGAACTCTCTTCCTGCTGACTGTTTTCCTCCTACCTATAGCCTTAGTCTTTTCAAGACTAAGTCCAATAGACATCTCCTGTCTTTTCGATCATCATATTTTGTTCTTGTTAGCTCCTTACATCAAGTGGCTTCATGTCTTGTCTGGGGCGATTTCCATAAATAAAAATAACAAACTCACACAGCACACTCAATTCTGTTACTTTTCAGACACCTTCGTATAGACATTTTTGCTCTTATAAAGGAATCCTTAAAATGTTTATTCAATCATGTAAGCTCTATTATTACTCAGTTTTCACTGCAAAGAAGGTGGGCTCCCTCTACCGTGCTAGTAAACTTCTCACACCTGACATTATCCTATATCTCTACAAAGCCACCATCCGCCCATGCATGGAGTATTGTTGCCACATCTGGGCTGGGGCATCATCTACTAGTCTCTCCCTCCTTGACAAGGTCCAAAAAAGAGTCGCCAACCTAATAGGTCCCTCACTGTCAACCAAACTCCAGTCCCTGTCCCATCGCCGCAATTGTTTTACAAATACTTCAATGGATTATGCTCCGATGAATTGGCTACTCTGGTGCCCCCACGATGTAAATTCACTAGACCAACTCGACAATCAACTAAATCCCATCCATTCACTGTGAAGGTTCCCAGATTCCGAAGAGCTTTCTACTCCAAAAGCTTCTTTTCTCACTCATGCTGCTGGACTCTGGAACTCCCTCCCTGCTCCCTGTTTTCCTGACGATACTGACATGGAGAAATTTAAAACTAATATAAACAGATATCTTGCTGCGCAGTTCCCAATTTAGATTGAGTCCCCCTCCCCCCAACCCCCCCAAAAAAACCTTCACCCTTTTTCTCAGTTTCCCTTACGTCTACAGTGGCAGCCTGCCTTGCTTGAAGTGAACTATGTAAAAAAAAAAAATTAAATTAAAAAAAATTTTTTTAGATTATAGTTAGTCTATTTGCTAAAGTTGAATGGACAGACATGATTATAATCAATATAATAGTGTAATACAATTCAATAGCAACTAGATAAAACAAAGCAAAAATATAAGTCAATATAAAAAAAAGTAAAGTATTACCTTGTAATTAAGTAAAGCATAGTAGAATAATTATATCCTTTTTAAAAATGTTATCAACCTTATATATAAAGTAAAGACAGTGTAATCCCCATTTCATTGACATTAATAGCTTTCTTAACAGAAGGTACATAATTTGTCAGTAATCTATGTCAAATATTGGTCTGTGTTCTTATAAAATGAAAATTGTATTTCTGATCGATTTAAAACTTTTATATTTAATCCAATTCGATATTTTGTTTTTGATTAGTCGTAAATAAAGGGAGGTGAGGAGTTTTTACTCTCACACTCAGAACTACTACCGCTTCCACTCATGAACATCAGGAGCAAATTTAATAAGATACAGTTTTCGGCATTCATTGGTACAAAAATAGATTTTATTTTTTATTTCATAGAATCTCGATTTTCAGTACAACCAGAATCGAAGATTGACAGAATAACAATTAATGCCTTATTTATCCAAACATGAACATAAACTTCCATGTTTTTTAAGTAACTACAAAAATGACAAAAAATAGACTTTTCTTTTTTGATTTGTAGAGTTACAACAGCCAAAAGGCAACCACACAATTAAAATAAATTTTTTTTTAATATTTGTGTAAATGTATTGCGCCTGCTCTCGTCCTGCCAAGCCAGCCGGACATTCGACGAAACTTCCTAATGCGTGCATGTTTGTTTTCAAAAAGAGACATTTCATTAATTATTATTTGCCTCCCCATTTTCCTTAATATTTTATTTGACTATCATTGTTTGTATTTCACAAATTGTTTTTTGGTTTAATAAAAGAAAAAAATTTTTTATAGTAAATATAAAAAAACAAAAAACACAAAATTAAACTCTTTTCCCTCATATGTAAGTAAAATAACTCTCAGGCAACATAATGGTAATACATCTATGAACATTTCTGGTAAGCATCGGTAGATATATCCAAAAAGTCTACCGTTTCACAGCAGTGAGAGAAGTAAAAATGTCATTTCATGCATACTGAGATTCTCTTTTATACCAAAAAATGGTTTAAAGACTAAAAACGGCATGTTTGACTGTGAGTATCAACATACTTATTAGTAAGGGTGAAAGAAGACAAAAGCAATGATTTTACAAGAATAGCACACATCTAGAATGATTATGAAGAAAAATTGGTTTAGTTTTTATCATGTGAAAAATTGTCTTCGAGACTTTGAAAGAACAAGCTATGAAATTGGTGGATCCTTTAAAGTGGTCAACCAGTGTTATGAAATAGAACCAAAGTGTTTGGAAATGTGCAATGTCTGATACTGTAAAGAAAGAACCAGTTGTCCTTTTAGGTTTCCATACATTTTATTTTCGCATGATTCTCTTCTTTATTATATGGGTTTGGACGATTTCACCTTGGGATCACAACAGAGGAATTTTTATTCATTGCCTTACAAAAGGGGTGAGCGTCCTCCTCCCCAGCTTCGAGCCATTAAACAGATCTTCGATTAGACAGCTGTTGTTGGTAACATTTCAGAACGAACTACTTTTCATTTTAAATCTTAACAAAAAATATGATCTCATGATAATCATGAAATCACAACTTTATTCTCATGTTTTTTTAGACAGGAAGTCGTTTCAACCGATCATGCCACTCAAACTTGCAAATACAATCAACAAGACTACATTCACCACAAAACGTTTTACTCCATTTAACTATTTAATACAGACTTATAAGATATAATGTAATGTGTTGAGCCAGAAGTAATGCGACTAAGCTGTTTCTAAGATATTCTTTTTTTCTTTTGAATACATTTTTTTTCAGTCCCAGCAGACACATAGAATAAACACATCATTATATATGTTTTATTTTCAGGTAAAACATGTATCAGGTTTTTTTTAAGCTTATAAAAAAAAAAAAAAGAAGAACAATAATTCCTATGTTAAATCTTATTCAGAGTTTAACAGTAAGTATTTTCAGTCAGTAAGTTGCTGGCATAGGTTTATCTTCCTACCATTTCTTAAAAAAAAATTCAATACAGATTTAAGATTAGAAATTCATACCTGTTGTTGTTTCTAAGAACAATATTAGTGACTCTTTATTTCTCGAGGAATAAGGTAATCCAGGAAACATACTGAAGCTTGGGTTGCTCAATTACTAACCACATTTCTCCTAAACCGACATTGCTTAATTCCAGTGAATAAAAGAAACCCAAGAAATACTGAGATACAAAAGCGAATAATTTAACATAAGTGAATGGTCGACCATTGAGTCACCTTTCAGCAAAATAAAAAAATCATTGTAAAGGCTAATGTTTTAGCATGAAGTTATATTATGACAAAAAATGGTATTTTTTACTCTTAAGTTTGGTGATTCTTTGATTCTAACATTTTGTAATTATATAAACTAGCAAATATATGCTCCCTCCAGTCGCATATTTTTATTAGTTAGAAGCAGAACAGATACTACACTACCTCCACACCTCTCAAAAAGGAGGAGGTAATGCCTGAGAAGATGGTATCATGATAACAGAATAGATACTACACTACCTCTACACTTCAACAGATAATAGCCTGACGCGTCCACATGTGGCTGTATCCTGATCCGATACTACACTACCTACACATCTCTCCAAAAAGGAGGGGGTAATACCTGGGAGGATGGTACCATGACAACAGAGCAGATACTACACTACCTCCACACCTCTCAAAAAAGGAGGTAATGCCTCGAAGGATGGTATCATGACAACAGAGCAGATACTACACTACACTACATGGCTCTGAATTGAGCATTTAAAGATAGTATATTAGTCTGAAATAGTATATACTATACTATTTCACAATAAGTACAATAGTCTTAAATAGTATAGTTTTGGCTTAAGACAGACAGACAGATACATAAACTCCATTATCAATAGATGACTAAAAGCTTCTGGATAGAGGTCTATAGACTGTTAACAATATATGGGAATTGTTTCAATCTCAACAGATCGCCGATAGACGTCTCGTTGACAGAAGTCTTGTAAACAAATGTGTTGTTAGTTTACACGTTCGCTCTTCTCAGTAGTCATAATGCTGACCATGTTGTTAGTAGTCATAGTGTTGACATAGCAGCAGAAACAGTCATTTTCTCTCATTTTCTATTGTGTTTTGTAATAGTGACTGTAATAATGTAACAATAAAAAATAAACACCAACAACATTCTTTGCTCTATGGCATGGATTTCTTTTGTTGTTTTATTTCATATAGCAAACTGTAGAGTTACATAAGCTTCTCCTCACCCATTCCCCAGGGTGAAGACAGAAATGGAGCTCCAAAAAAGACATCTGAATCAGTTCTTACAGCAAGCCAAAGAGCATTATTTCCCCTCTCTGTGTGTCATTCAATACTTGTCTGTGACACAACTTCCTGAACACATCAGCTTAATTTTCTAAATCTAAGATTTCTAGTGGAATTTTCCACTTTCTACTTACTCTATCTGCATCGGGAAAATGCCAGTTTTAATGCACTCACATGAAAATATTGCTACAGACTTGCACACACATGTCAAATTACACCGTGGAATTTATTTTTGCTATAATACAGAATCCCAATTTAACTAAAATTATTTTTTAAATTCTGTATCTGTTGTGAAAGGGCAGACTTTTTTTTTTTGTTAAATGTACCTACTAAAGGTCACCGGAAGTTTTTATGGATTTGTTTTTTTTTCCCTCGATGTTACTATTTATCTGGATTACCATTGCATAATTTTTTTTTTTTTTTGTTCTAACATATTTGATTACTGGTAGTACATTATTATGACATAATCATGTTGACACACCAGTTCTCAATAGATAACCAAAGTTAAGCTACGTTGAGTCTGGTTAGTATCAGATGGGTGACCATTTGGGAATATCAGGCGCTGTATGTGGGAGAACGGTGACACTTTTCTGCAGAAACTAACGTTGTCAAAATCGGATTGTGACTGACAACTACAAAAAGTAGATGTTATCTATATAATGTCTGTATTCTCAACATGAAGTTGTAATGCACAACATACATGTCTAGAAAAAAAAAGAAAAAGAAAGAAATACTTTATTTCCTGTACATTGAGTTATCTTTGGCTTGAATAATTGCAATTGGAAATGCTTATATTGTACTATTATATCGTAATCATGTCTGCTCCTTCAACTTTAAGATTGATGATATGATAATATCATCTAATATCAAAATAACTGAATAATGAAGTAGGAGAAAATTAGAGTGCATGCCTTGTTCTCAGAAAATGACTGCGACATAGCATCGCAAATAAACCGTTGATTTGTATCCGTGGCTGAAATTGGCAGTTTGATGCCAATTCGAACATCTACTGATTACGATGATAAGAAGCTGTCAGTTGTAAAGTCCTTTCATTAACTTTTAACCTCACTTATTCTCGCTCATATATTTTAGACTAACTGTGAGTTGAAAAACAAGGTTTTCCTATATGCTTTATACGAAAATATGTTTTAGTTTTGGGATTGAGTTATGTTTGAAAAAATCTGTTTTAATTGTTCTAATTAGCTATAATTTATAATTAACTGAACAAGTCATCAATCTCTCTGTCTTAGCTATCTATGTATTTCTCTCGACCCCTCTCACTCTATGTCGATTCAATCACTTTCTAATATTTCTTAATGTCTTTGTGAGCATTTAAAGAAAGAGTGACTCTTTTTCCAACGTAACTATCTAATTTACATATGCGTGTCTGTACACACCACAAACACGTATGTAAATCAAGTGGCAAAATAGTAAATCTCTTTACATCTATATAAGAATAATAATAATACTTCTATATCAGATTAGTAATAATATAATAATCTTATAATAATTATATATGTAAATCAAGTGGCAAAATAGTAAATCTCTTTACATCTATATAAGAATAATAATAATACTTCTATATCAGATTAGTAATAATATAATAATCTTATAATAATTATATATGTAAATCAAGTGGCAAAATAGTAAATCTCTTTACATCTATATAAGAATAATAATAATACTTCTATATCAGATTAGTAATAATATAATAATCTTATAATAATTATATATGTAAATCAAGTGGCAAAATAGTAAATCTCTTTACATCTATATAAGAATAATAATAATACTTCTATATCAGATTAGTAATAATATAATAATCTTATAATAATTATATATGTAAATCAAGTGGCAAAATAGTAAATCTCTTTACATCTATATAAGAATAATAATAATACTTCTATATCAGATTAGTAATAATATAATAATCTTATAATAATTATAATATGGAAGTAAAGAAACTTATTATTTTTAGTTACGCAAGAAGAATATCTTAACATATGTCACAGTTTATGAAATTTTGAATGAAATCAAAGTAGAATAAATAGTGGTGGTGGTTGCGACCCATCGGGTCACAGATATATCTAGTATGGTACATCTAGCATGGTACATCTAGTATGGTATAAAGATTAGAAAATTCTTTAATGTGAAAATGGCTTTATTAATTTCGTTTTGGTATATTATATCTTTTTCATATATTTTTTTTAAAATTTGTATAAATTTTTTTATGGAAATTGCTCCAGACAAGGCATGAAGCCACTTTATGTAAAGAGCTAAGAAGAAAAAAAAACACTACTTTAAGGTCAAAAGCATCCAACAATAAGTGCTAAGTGGATACATTCCGACTCAGAAAGCAGCAATTCTTCCCCCTTTGTCAGAAATATCTCATCAAATGTGCGGACTAAAGAACAATATAAGGAAAGCGAGAGTTACGAGGCTGCCGAAAGTAGACCCAAGGTTCACTTACTATATGCAAACGCCAAGAAAAAAAAACATGAAAGTGACTCTTAGAAACAGATAATGTCTTTTTACTGAAAAACTTTTGGAGATGAGAATAAATATATTGTTTTGAAATTTTATTTTATATATTAATGTCTCATTTAACTTCGATAATGTCTTTTATGTGAGGTATGAATCGTCTACATGCTAGGATCAGGTTGTCATTGTTGATACTTTTAGAGGTTATTAAGTGTTATGAAAGTGCTCATTAACCTTTTCTTCAACTACGCTCCATACATAGTAGTCCAAATTATTGAGATTTGAGGAGCTAAGAGGCCAACTCTTAGGTGTCATGTGATCATGAAAATTTTCTTCCATCCATGTCTGCATTCTGTGAGCCTAGTCATTTTCTGACATGAAATAATCTTTACTCATCACATAAAACTTGTATCTGATGTCTTTGTGAACAACATTCCAGATTGTTCCTTCTGTCTCATTGATCTTCTAGGATTACCACCAACGGTGTGCTGTACATGTCAAATAAATTTAGGTGTTCTACTATTATCAGTGTATCTAGAATGTCTCTTACATTTTGATGATGATGATACCTTTCCATCTTGAGCTTTTAACTCTTTGCGAACTTTGTAAACAAAAGATCAAGCGACTTTTAAAAGCGGTTCTTTTTCTATATCTTAAGCCTTTATAGTCACACTAACAGAATGTCTCTTCATTTGTTGTGTAACTACAGCGGCTGCCATTGATAATTCTGAAATACAGAAAATATAAAATCAAATAATGTTCCTGCTATAATAAAAAAAATAACATATCCTCAAATAATACACCCTATATACATATATATATATATATATATATATATTAAAAAAAAATTTTTAATTAAAAATACTCGAAGCTATCTTCATCAAAATCCAACAACTTGCAATTAATAACATTACATTACAAGATTTTTTAAATGCTTAACGTAATACAATTATATCCTGTGATGCTAATTCTGGCGTCGTAGAATTTAAATTGTTTGAAAACGTTCTCTTGGCGTCTAACTGACTTCACGTGCCTGCTTCTCGGCTACCTTTTGAAATTCTCTTTTCTACAGCTTTTTTGGTTCATTTGCTTTTTCACCTGATGATGATTTGATAAAGAATCGAAAACGTTCGTGATACATATGGAACATACATTTTTTTTTTTTAATTTTAACACAAAAAAGATCATTAGAAAAATTAAAAAACGGTATAATTAAGCGGTGAAATTCTGTTATTTTTAACAATGTATGCTTTAATATATATATATATATATATATATATATATATATATATATATATATATATATTTCTGTGAATTTAAATAATAAATATATAAAAAATATGTAGGAATTAAATCTAATTAGCTATACTTTTTAATTTTATTTCAGCAAAGATATAAATAAATATAAAATCTAATTTTCTATGTGGGAATATTTTTCAATATGAATTTTGGGTTATATATGTTTCTCTGCGAAGCTACACTTTGTGCTAGATGTCTTTTTTAAACCAATGGTAGTTTCGTATTAAATTTTATTTTAGAAATGCGATTTTTGAGGGGGGTATTTTTTTCAGTATTAATAATTTATCAATGTTTTTTTCCAGATTTATTTGTGGGGGGTCTTTTACATCGGTGGTTTTTGCTTTCCAGTACGGTGGTTTTATGCTAGCTCAGTTGAATTCGACTGTAAGGGACGGTTAGACATATCGTTTCAAGTTTTGGAAATAAATTTTTTCTTGGAGGGAGGTGGATTTTGTCATCGTTTCTCATGTGAGGTTTTTTTTTCATGTATTTTACATTTATTTTGACTTGCTGTTACCTTGGTCAAAAGCTCATTTTGAACTTTTTCTATCCTCTTTTCCCACGTCTTTGGATCGAAGTTGCTACTGAATGAAAAATGATGTAATGAATTTTTATCAAAATTAGAATAAGAATTCTAGACATAAGGTTTAGTATCATTATATTTTGATTTTAATCTTCATCAAAGGACATAAAAGTGGTGCAAAACTTTTATTTATTAATAATAATTATATATATATATATATATATATATATGTAACTTTAGGAATTGTATCGGCTCTGTTATATATATTTTAAAATTTATAACATTGGGCACTCAATAAAATACAAATTTATTAAATACAATTTCATTGGTTTTTTAAAATGTAATTTTTGTATTCTCATTGTGAAAATAGAAAAAAATTATATGTATACTAGATCTTCAGAGGTCTAGACGGCTTGGCTTTGGACTACGGGTAAATGATCTATGAATGAAAACCATGAGAATGCAGTCATTTGTAGTTTTATTCTTATATTTAAGTTGTTGTCTGTCTATGAATGGTTTCTGTTTAATAACTAATTTAATGGCTTCATAATGTAATGGTTTTAGTAGATGTATTGATATGCTAAAGATAATCTTGGTGTCTGAGCAAATGTGTTTGATGCGTATGATGGCACTATATACCACCATAATATATTTTTTAAGATTAAAAGGGGGGCTTGCTATAGTAGTTTAGAAATTTGTTATCCGTAAATTTAGTGTAGATGGAGATAGGTAATGTTATTCTAGAATTGGATTATTATATCTAGGAATGAAATAGAAATGTATGAATATTCAATAGTAAATTTTATTGTGTGGTGGTAATTATTGGTGAATGTTAATTAGGTTGTCTCGTCCATGTGTCCATATCAAGAAAATGTCATTTATATATCTACAGTAGTCTATTGGTTTTAGGGGATAGTTGTTAATTTTGTCTTTAATATATGTATACATATCTTTGCATAGTTGGCCACCATTTTAGTGCTCATGGCATTAACTCTGATTTGTAAATAATGTTGGTTATATATATATATATATATATATATATATATGAGGTTGTTCAAAAGTTTTTTTTTTACCTTGGTGATACCATTGAAGCACACAGAGAATTTGGTGCTAGTATGATTGCAAGAGTTAGGAGTGAATGGAGTAAGTTGAGGGAACTTCTGCCATTACTAACCAGCAGAGTATTACGACTGTCGACCAAAGCAAGAGTCCAGCAGGCATGTGTACGAAGTGTGATGTATACAAGTAAAATATGACCAGTGAGGTTTGAGGACATGTGTTGCATGGAGAGAAACAATATGAGAATTATGTGATGAATATATAATGTGAGTTTTAAAGGCAGGCTTAGATCTGATGACCTCAGAGGAAGATTTAATCTGGACAGTATTGAAAGATGTGTGTAGAACAGGAGACTTCGATGGTATGGTCACATTGAAAGAATGGATAAGAGTTCTTGCATTAGATGTTGAATAGTTGATCTAGTAGGGTCAGTTGACAAGGGAAGACCAAGGAAAATATGGGAGGAGGTGATAAGGATGGACTGGCCAGAGATATGTTAGTTTGGAAGTCAATTTCTAAAAGCCGTCCCAACACATGTAAAACGGACGTTAAATCGAAGATGATGATCATCATCATAAATAATAACTCTTACAGTGTATGTCTCGGGTAATCTATCTGTAGAGTGAATAGAACTTGTTGGGGGGGGGGGCAGATACAAGTAAAACCACTAATCTAACACTTTTCATTTTTTTGATACGTCCAGTATAGATCACACGATTAATACATTCGGCTAAAGTAGTTATAACGCATTGTACTTGGTTGACTCGATCGTCATTTGCTTAGAAACTCCATATTGTCCATTGTTTTTCAAACAAGGTTTTCTTAATCTTAATCCTCTTAATAAAGACATTTCTTTAAATCTCATTGAAAGCTCAATATTTTATTTTGTAGTCCAGACTGCTTATTTAACACTCCTAGAATAACGATTTCTATATTAATAAAATTGTGTGACTACTTCTTGTGTGTGTGTGTGTGTGTTTCTTGCAAAGATGTGACTTAGATTGTTATATTTTATTTAATTTTATTTCATGTAATCAGGCAAGGTAAAAAGTTCATTACTAGAGAGAGAGAGGGAGAGCGGATGCCTAATTAGTATTCACTCTCTTCTCCCCTTCTCGCACACTAGGCAATAAGTACAAGGCCAATTACCCCTCTCTGCATTCGTCACATAATCAGCCTTCCTCTCTATTGATCTGCTTGCTGATTTGGTACTTGTGGCACTTTTTTCTCATCTGTGTATTAATAAAATTATCAAACAAGGTCTTGTGTGTTTTTCGCACCTACCTGAGAGTTCATCATTCAAACTCCTCAGCCTAACCATCACAAATACATTGAAGACATTGCCAAGGCTGCCGCAAAGAAGGTTGGCTCCCTCTACCGTGCTAGTAAACTCCTCACACCTGACATTATCCTGTATCTCTACAAAGCCACCATCCGCCCATGCATGGAGTATTGTTGTCACATCTGGGCTGGTGCATCATCTACTAGTCTCTCCCTCCTTGACAAGGTCCAAAAAAGAATCGCCAACCTAATAGGTCCCTCACTGTCAACCAAGCTCCAGCCTCTGTCCCATCGCCGCAATGTAGCATCCTTATGTTTGTTTTACAAATACTTCAATGGATTATGCTCCGATGAATTGGCTACTCTGGTGCCCCCTCGACGTAAATTCACTAGACTAACTCGACAATCAACTAAATCTCATTCATTCACTGTGGAGGTCCCTAGATGCCGGACAGCCTTCTACTCAAATAGCTTCTTTCCTCGTGCTGCTGGCCTCCGGAACTCCCTCCTTGCCCCCTGTTTCCCCGACAGTACTGACATGCAGAAATTTAAAATTAATGTAAACAGACACCTCGCTGCGCCGCTCCCAATTAAGGTTGACCCCCCACCCCCAACCTTCTCCCCTTTTCTTTTTTTCTCAGTAGCCCTTACGTCTACAGTTGCGGCCTGCCTTGTTCAGGGTGAACTATGTTAAAAAAAAAAAAAAAATGTAATTTTGATAAATACACATTGAATTATATTTATTTACTACTAGCAGGGCTACTCGGCGTTGCCCGGGGCAAAAGTGTAACATATTTCTATTAAAACTTCTATCTCTCTCTTCCCAGAGAGTTACTTCCATTTAGTTAGTACATGAAAATTATTAAAAAAAACATCACAGACACCCTGATGAAATCGGCGGCAGTTTAGGGTCAAAGAATTGGTATTTTTTTCTAAATTTTAGATATTATTCGTTCCGGGCAACGTTGATTCAGAATATAGCGACTTTGTGGGTGTTACTTTGGTAGCTTTTGACTTTTAGCTGGACATACACACAGACACTTCCCTTTATATGATAAATTGATCCAATATTTATTGAAATCTAAAATAAAATAATGAAAAGCTAAAAATGATTTGGTACTTATTTAGATTAGGACCCACGCTAAAATCGACTTGGTGTTTGTACTTTTCGGATGTTTACGTAAACCACCAGAAAGAACCGAAGCAGTTAGCCAATCAAATTGCAAGAAAATAAGCAGACATGTCAACATTTCAACTGATTGAAACGAATAAGCAGACGACATTTCAACTGATTGAAACGCGATTGCAATTAGTTGAAACGTGAAAGTACTGCAAAGAATTTTCATGAGCTTTCACTGGCTGTTGCGTCTCCCAAAAGAGTGATTAACTTTAATACCTCACCGTAAGGAAACCAAAAATAATTTTCAGTAAAAAAACAACCTAATCTTAAACCCTAATCCTAACGATGCCATTTTTACCTGATTACAAACAAAAAATAATTTTCAGTAAAAAAAACACTTAAAAAATATAATTTATCACCTGTTTATTTTTATTTATTCGTTAAAAAAAAATTTCTTTCATGCAATTTGACTAAACGTATTTGATTTTTTTTGCTTTAATTTTTTGCTTTAAATGTTGGTTAATGTCTGTTTTTTCCCCCACTTGTAAATCCAGCCTAGTTTTTGATTTTTTGGACGCAGGTTGGTCAACCGATATGGTGTCGATACTTTCCGGCAGTTTACATAAACATCCGGAAAGTAGCAATGCAAAGTCGATTTTAGCGTTGGTCCTAATCTAAGAATGCACCCAAATTTTAAAACTCTCATTAAACAAACAATTGTAAACATGACTATATTTTGAATTATTTTTCTCTAAGTCCCCCACCCAGAAATATGTCTCCATCCGGGCAACAAACATTTCCACAAATCAATAATAATGGTTTTTGATGTTTTCTTAGTAATATCAGTTTCTTTTGAAAGTCAGTTATGGCAATCAGAGGCAGAAGTTTTCAATCAGATGTTATTGGAACACAGTAGACAGTGTTAATAGAACACTGGACAGCTGTGTCGTCTGCGACTAGGGAATTCTATAGAAAGATGTACAAAAGGTCCTTATGCTTTGGCTTCTCAAAAGTAGCCGTATCCTTATGAGGCTGGTGTTGCTTGGATATCATCTTTGTTAGACAATTCATTTACCTGACAAGACACGTCTTTGGCTGCCGTAGTGCATTTGAGTACAAAGTCTACAGCTTGTCAAGAAAAAGTTTCTTTCAAGAATACAGCTATCCTTTTATGTTGTCTGTATATTCAATAATTCCTTGCAAACAGAAACTTATAAGTTCAACCTATCATTTCAAACTATCCATTTTTCTACATTCTGTCTATAAAACATTTTCCAACGGTGAAAAACAAATCAAAGAAATCACAATTGTAAGCATGCACACTAATGCATGTTTAGTTTTGCATGCAGACGACAGACATGTGATGGGAAAGATACTTGACTCTAGATTTGACCACCCTGAAAATGGGATGCTATTTTGAAAATGTGATCGCCACTTAAAAACGAGGTTCGATGTTTAATTTATTTTATTATCATATTTACAACTACTATGATTAATATTAATTGCCATCTTCTTTATAAATTTGTTTATCCTCTAATATCCCCTGATTATTTTTATCCAACTATTGCTTACTATTATAGATTATTATTATTATTGCTTTTTATTATCATTATTAATATTTTAAAATATTATTATCTGCCATTATTATCGAAATTATTATTATTATTATTATTTACTCACTAGGAGTTATCACACTGGTCATCGTCAGTGGTCACCCACTGCCGACAACCTGTGGTATTCCCTGGAGTCCGAGTGACAACAAGTCTCCTCAGGCCTCCAGTATGCTCCACCTCTTTTCGTTCTTCACCGCTGATGACCTTGCGGTAATCGCAACAGCCACCTACCAACGATTTCCCGCTGATAAGGGCCATTGGTCCCCTCTGGGGCCCGAGTGGCAACAAGCCTTCCCAAGGTCCCAGAGCTGTCCGCGCTCTTCCAGTGGAGGTCTGGTTTTGCGCTTTCCCTCCTCGACCCTCTGTCCATAATTTTTGCGCCTCTCTCGTGCGGTTGTATTTTCCCCGGTTCTGTTGTTTTGTACTTCCATGTGTTTGTTCTCCATTCGTTGCTTATGTGGGTTGGTTTCCGCATTCGAGTACATTTCTCAGGATTGTAGCTGTTTTGATCATTACTGTCCTTTGTAATTATTATTATTATTATTATTAATATTAATGTTCTTTTTACTATCATTATCATAATTATTATTGATTGTAGCAGTAACATTGACTATATTACCACTTTTATTATTATTGTCAATAATATTACTATTCCCATAGTTGCCACCATTTAGCTTTTACTACTGTTGTTATCATTAATTTTAGTAGCAATGGTGGTATTACTATGAATGATATTGCCATTATTTATAGTCTTATTATTATTATTATTATTATTATTATTATTATTATTATTATTATTATTACCATTATTATTACTATTACTACCACTATTTGTATTATTTTTTATTATTATTCATTATTTTCATTATAATTATAACTATTGTTATGATTATTATGGTTACCATTGTAATCATTATTATTAATATAGCTATTATGATTATTACCATTTTTAGTATGATTAATATTATTGCAACTACTAATTCTACTATTATTAATAAAATTATTCCTATTACCATATTTACAACCATTATGATTAATGTTACTACTATCTTCTTCTATATTATTATTATTATTATTTAATATTATTATTACCTTCTAATATTTCCTGATTATTTTATTTTTTACCCGACTATTACTTTTTATTAATTAGTATTATCGATTGCTATTATTGTTATTATTATTATTAGTAGTAGTAGTAGTGGTAGTATTTTTATTATTATATTTATAGGTGCTATGTCGAGATCTTCTGGTTTCTTTGAGCTTAACAGTTTTTATTTTAATGTCAATTGTTCTGCTGACTGTCTTGTCTATATAGCCTTTGTCCAGTGACAAATCGGGTTGTCTTAGTAGGCTTTTGCATAAGTTTATAACTGCTATTTTCCACAGATAATCAATTGTATTTTATTAGACTATTTGTAATTTCACTGAATTCACACTGTGCTGCCTGTCTGTTTAAATGTGTGACAACGTCATCAAATTTTTATCCTTCTGTCTGTTTGGATTAAAAAAATGTGTGTTTTACTGAAATGAAAGTTTATCATTTTTTTTAATATAAAATTTGAACAAATTTGTGGGTTTTTTTTTATATATACTAGAAAACGAATCCAGAGTTGCTCGGAAATAATAATTGCAAAACTGAAGATTTGGGTGACTTTCTTTTTTAATAAATTAAAAAAAAAAAATTTATTCGTTTATATAGTTGTATGGAAGCAATAAGTTTGAAATTAGTGTAGAATTTCTTATATATTTATTATCATAAAAGAGTAACGAGATTGAGGATGTATTGATAAAGGGCAAGAGAGTAGACATTTTGTTTTTTAAATAGGTGTGTTCACAAAGTAATGAGATCAAAGATTATTAACCAATGACAATGAATTACACAGTAGACATTATTGCAATTAATTTTCTGTTGTTGCTGGACTTTTTTTACATTTCTTTCTTCTTATGCATTTGAGTTAAGGTTTTATTTTAGCCATATATATTACACACACACATTTTTCTTTTTAAATCTTATGTTTTGTTATCGATGTTAAAACTAACTGCCCTGACCAGGCACTGCCCGGGAGTATTTATACTTTTAGTTTTGATTCACATTTCTTTTGAAAGTCTAGTGTCGATTTTTTAAAGAAAATATTATTAAAATATAAAATAATAATGGGTTAAGAGCTACAGTTTAATTGTGGTTTTTATTGTAATTTTTTTATTTTAAATAAATATGCAGTTATAAATAATAGTTATAATAATAGTTATAAATAATAATGCAGTCGATGTCAATCTAACGCCAAGCAGAAACCAAGATTTTCAGTGTCCAAAACTCGACATAGCACCCATAAATAAAGGATACAAAAATATAAATATAAAAAGACCGAATCAAAAGAAATATTACGGGACACAGAATGAACAAAATCTCTACATAAGTAACTGCATCTATTGAATATAATCACACACAAAAGCATCATGTCTAGCATTTCACACAATTTGCACCAACTTTAAAAAAAAGGACACTACAAAAAATTCAGAGAATAAAGAATATAGATAAGATTGTTGATCAAACAAGAAAACCATCTGTATTTAAGTCCCATAAATACTGATGGTGATAAAACTGACAAATGGACAATATAAAAATAAATAAAAATAAAATGGATCTGAAAATTTATTCTGGAGTAGAATAAATGTCTTACCAGGAAAAAAAAAACATTATTACAAAATAAAACCATTGCTAAAGGTAAATAAAGCGACAGCAAAGCTAACAGATGACCAGAATTGAAATCATATAATTTCAAAATAGCTTAAAAACAATGAGATATTAAACATATAATCACAAGCCCAACCACCCACAGCTAAATGGGGTGGTTGAAAGAACCATACAAACTGTCGAAAGAACACTGAACAAAGGCTATAGAAAATAATGAGAATATATATATATATATATGCTATTACTAATACTACATATGACACCATTAAAAATTCACCATCACCAGACCAAACATAATAGAAACCAATAAATCCTTGTAGAACCATAAATATTAAAAATCAAGTGAAATAAATACACTTAAAACAAATGACATAGTATACGTACTATACAATAATGACTGGGAAAGGAAAATAGTGAAAAAGCTAGATACACCTAGATCATATCTAGTAATTACACAAGATGGTCGATATGTACAAAGAATCAATGACATCTAATAAAAACAAATGAACCACAACAAAACTTGTATAAAAATAAATATAATTGCATCATACTAAATAATATAAACACACCTCAATTTCAACAAATACACTCATACAATCAACCAAATATAAACAGAACCGAAAGGAGAATGTTACATGCACAGCTAGATTGTCTCCCCTTACCAATCGCTCTTCAGTTAATGAAGTTTTTTTTATTTTATTTTTTCATTTATTTTTTATTTATTACTGTTCGTTCGTATCTTGTCTATCTACTGCAGTCCTGTCCATTAATTCAAGTCCATCCTTAACGGTTACACAAGAAAACAAGTATAAAACTATTTAATCTAATTTCAGTGGGTTTTTTTTTGTTTTTGTTGATTTTCAAACATTTATCAGTAATAAGGGAAGAAAGTTATTTTTTCTTCAATTAAAAGCCAGATTGATTTTTTATACCCCCACCACCACCACACTAATTTGGTACTTGGTAAACACAAGTAAATGAATATTACAATATTTGTTTTCAGATAATCAGCTCGAGATCATACTGAATCAGAATATGTAAGGTTTGTAAGTGTATTTTTGGTAGTTTCTGAGTTTAATCTGGACAGGTAGATAGAAAATGCGACTTTATATATAATAGATGAAACGGTACGTTTATATTTTAAATTTAAAAAATAAATCTGTTTAAATGTCTGGCCAGTGAGGATTTAGGACATACGTTGCATGGAGAGAAATGATATGAGAATGATATGATGGATGTGTAATATGAGTCTTAAAGATAGGCTGAGATTTGATACCGTCAGAGGAAAATTAAATATGGACAGTATAGGGCGATGTGTACACAACAAGAGACTTTGTTGGTGTGGTCACATTGAAAGAATGGGTAAGAGTTCTTAGGTTAGTAGATGTAGAAGGAAAACTAGAAGAGTACCCGACTCAGTCAGCAGCAAACGGTATTCGGTCAGATTTAGTTCCTGATATTAATAACTTCCTATTTTGGGTCGCTCACTGTTCTGGTTAGATAAAATTTGTACTAATTTTGATTTATTAATTTATTTATCAAATTATATGGTGAAAGTGCAAAATAGTTAAGAAAGCCCCCCCCCCCCCTCCTCGCCATGTTAAGAATGTCTTTCTAAATAATCTTTTGCAGTTTACGAACCGTGCTGAAATAATAACGTTATTATTTAGAAATCCATTTATAACATGGGGAGGGGAGCTTTGTTAACTATTCTGTACTTTCACCTAACAATTTAATAAATAAATTAATGTGATAAACTGATACTCTCGCCGGAAGTTATATTATAGATGAAGTTTACTATCAGGAACTAAATCTGACCGAACACCGTTTGCTGCTGACTTTGAAATGGTACTCTTCTGGTTCGCTGATGTAGATCAGTTGAGGTAGTAGGATCAGTTGACAGGAGTAGGTCAAGGAAAACATGGGAGGAAATGATAAGGATGGACTTGAGAGAAAAAGGGATAATTGATGACCTGGTCAGAGATAGGTTAATATAGAAATCAATTTCTAAAAGTCATCCAACACATGCCAGCATGTAAAACAGACGTAAAACCGAATATGATGATGAGGATCGTTTGATTTAAAGGATGATTATAATAGTCGTAGTGTTTATCTTGGAGATGTGCTGTCATCAGGTGGAGGCTGTGAACTCGCGGCAGCTACACGTTGCAAGTGTGCCTGGAAAAAATTTAGAGAGCTGCTACCAATCCTGACAAACAAACACCTGCCAACAACTACGAGAGGGCGTGTATACTCCTCATGTGTCAGAAGTGTGCTGTTGTATGGCTCAGAAACTTGGGCTGTTTCTGCTGGCATACTAAAGAAGCTGCACCGTAATGACAGGGCAATGGTCAGATGGATCTGTTTGGTGAGGCCTGAACAGTACGTTTCTTTTGAATCCCTGCTCTCACAGGTCGACTTGAAAAGCCTTACGGACATCATGCGGAAGAACAGACTGCGTTGGTTGGGTCACATTGAGCGTAGCGATGGCTGGATTGCTAAAGTCCGAAAGTTGAATGTGCCAGCGGAGAACATCACCACTGGCAGACCCAAGTTGACTTGGGAGGACATAGTCAAACGTGATAGGAAGGCCATGGGTATGGATTCCATCAAACCTTGCCAAAGACAGGAGTGGAGAGGAAGACTTAGATTTCGAGACTAGACAATCAGGCCCCACCCTCATCAGAGGATTAATTGTGGCCTGATTCAACAAATAAACCGGTTGATGATGATGATGATGATTAACACTTGATGCTATTCAGCTTTTGAATGAGAAAATTTAAAAAAATAAAACCTGCGTATAGAAATTATCTTTTATTTTAGATGTGTTCACACAACTCTATAAGACACTCTTTTGTTTGGTCTGAAGGTATTCAATCATTTATATTTTACATTTGTAGCCCAATCTTGTAGACGCCCTCTCCTGTTATAATTCTAGGTTTATGACTACATTAATCTGGTTTGGCAGATTGCTAATATGGAGACATTCTTAAATAAACAATCTTTGAACTTTTGGCTAGGTGCAAAGTGCAGTATCTGTTCAATACTAAACTTCATCTTTTCTGTTCTTGGTCAGTGAAGTAGAAATCTTTCTAGACTGAGGCAATTAAAATTTTTGTCTCAATTCAGAATTCCCCTTTTTGAAGAGCTGGATTTGCCTCACATTAAAAAATGACCTTGTGTCTAACTCCTCCCTCGTGAGGAGGCAAGTAAATACATTAAATACAGATTATAATACATTAAATACTGGTGATACCAGATCAGGCTGCCCTGTGGCTCCCTGAGACGAAATTCACCTACATTGACGTTTTTTGTTTTTCTTCTTTTTTTTTTTTTTTTTTTTTGTAAAACTTAATTATGTTCTACAAAACCAAAAACAAAAACAACAGCCCCTCTCCCTTTCTCCCTCCCCTTTTTTATTTTATTTTTAGAACTTGAAGCATAAATCTTTTACTATAATGACCAGATTCGGCATTAAATAACCCAAAAAGGGTTGATATGCCGTAAAACAAAACTACCAAACCAAAAACGATGATTAAACATTTGAAGATATAAAGAACTTGAAGCATAAAAACTTTTACTATAATGACCAGATTCGGCATTAAATAACCCAAAAAGGGTTGATATGCCGTAAAACAAAACTACCAAACCAAAAACGATGATTAAACATTTGAAGATATAAAGAACTTGAAGCATAAAAACTTTTACTATAATGACCAGATTCGGCATTAAATAACCCAAAAAGGGTTGATATGCCGTAAAACAAAACTACCAAACCAAAAACGATGATTAAACATTTGAAGATATAAAGAACTTGAAGCATAAAAACTTTTACTATAATGACCAGATTCGGCATTAAATAACCCAAAAAGGGTTGATATGCCGTAAAACAAAACTACCAAACCATACCAATATATTAAATACAGATTATAATACATTAAATACCAGATTTTAATTAGATAAAATTAAGTAAATTTTATTTTCCCTAAATTTAGAAAGTAAAGCTAAAAAGTTGGGTATACAAAATTAAAACTTTCTAAGCCCATAACTTCAATTGTGTAAGCTTTATTTTGACACAGTTTTTTTTACCAAAGTAGTATATTTTTTTAAATTGCGTTGAAGTATTTTAGGGCTTGACTTGTTGCATCTTTTGAAGGGGTCCTCGAGGGAGAATGAACCACAGTTTCCCCCTCCCCTAAATTTTATACCTCATGGTTTTAATTTCATAAAAATCAAAGTGAAAGACATAATTATGTCGATTCTCAAAATTGGAGCATTTTGTTTATTCTAAAACCTTTAAATTTGGGCCTTCATGAGCCAGTTTCATACTAGAATTATCCACATGGACCTGTGGCGTAACGGTTAAAGGCATTGATTAACGATCAGTTCAATCCTTACTACAGTTGATAATAACTAAGAATAACATAAAAATGAACACGTCAACCCTGTCATGGCTGATGGAACGAGAACAATCTACCCCCTAGATTAATAAAAGGTTCAGTTCGAAGTCCCATATAGGTTCCTGAGTTCAAAAAGATGCATCTGAAGATCAGAGGTTACATCGGCCGAAACGTTGTAAAAATAACAACCAAGAAGTCCAAATAATACAAATTATCAACCCTCATCTAAAAAATTATGTGACTCAACGTCTTGAAAATAGCGTTCCAGCTCGAAGGAGACACAAAAATAACTTCCCATATGTGGAACACATTACCACGAGACTGCTTCCCTGCAGATTACAACAAGGTCATCTTCAAATACTTGCCATAAATCGTCCCTATAAGTAATCATTCCATTCATAAATTTCAATCCTCTCGTAATAGTCTTCATCATTCAACTGACAAGCCAGCCAGATCGTCAGTAACTCTTATCCTCAAGTGGATTTTGGCCTTGACGAGTGTCGAGTTATTAATAACAAAAAACAAAAAAGAAAGAATGCTTTGAAAAAAAATTGTAAATCGTAATCAGAGCAATTTTCCACTCCTTGAAAAAAAAAAAAAGTGGGAAAAAAAAGAAGAAAAAGAATCTCTGTGCATTAATAGTAAAACTGAAACTTGTGTTTTATGTAGTAAAACAAGTTCATCAGGATATCGCAACTATAATAGCATTCTGCCACATGATCACAATCGGATTGAATAGACAAACTTATGAAGAGGTGGATATGAAAAGAAAACTTAATAAAAACAGTAGTACATATTTTTATATCTATACTCGGTGGACTTATCTTTTGTCATGGATGTCAATTCATATTTACAGGTATCTATTTTATATATATATATATATATATACAGGGTGGGCAAAAATAAGGGTCCTATTTTTTAAAATTCATAACTTTTTTATTTATTGATTTAAAAAAAAATTTTTTTTTAGAATAAGTAAAGGACCCCTTCCGAAGCAAGCATGAGCCGTATTAGCCCTAAGGAACGTACCCTCATTTAGAAAACATTATTTTTGCTTAAAAAACTCAAAACAGTGTAAAAAACAATACTTTAGTTTTTGTAAGTTTTAAGAAGTGTTTTTCGGCTAAAATTTGTTTTGTTTATTTCAAAAAATCTCGGAAGGGTCAGTCTACACACACATAAAGTTTGGTGAGTTTAACTTTTATTTTGTGGAAGTTATTCAAATTCAAGTTATTCAAATTTAAAGATAGGACCCTTATTTTGGCCCACCCTGTATATATATATATATATATATATATTTAATCATATGAAACAAAAATGTTATTTGTATGAAATTAAATATATATCTCTGGAAAGAAAAGAATCGTATTTTTGCTTGGTAAAACACTTAACTATTCCTTAACTCTCAAAATAAGACTATTTCTGTCAAGTTAGATCGAGAAAAAAATGAATGAAAACAAAAATGCCTTTTTACAATATGCAAAAAGTTAGGACACATTTTTTTGTTGTTTAACGCACCATTTAATTTATTTTGTGTGTGAATCTATTTTTACTATGTTTTCTATACTCTATTATATGTACTAGCGGATATATGTTCCCTCCGGTTGGTTATTTCATACCAAAATCAAACTGGCAGAGTCTAGGCCATTTAGGTGACTTGTTCTGTCGGGCTGAGGTATGATCCTGTGCTGCTCTAGGAGGTCCACCCTCCCAGGCTTTTAAGAAGGGGTTAGTTTATTGTTAATCGCCTGAGGTGCCCCTACAGGGGAATGCCAATGAGGCTGCTCAGGCATGTTTTGTAGGCCAGAGTGCTCTTCCTCTAAAGCGCTGGCTTTTAAAATCCCAGTTTCCCGACCTTGTGTCACATCTCAGCGTGGGCTGAGTAAATAGTAATTTAAAGTTATTTTTAACCACAAAAAAAGGTTTTATGTGGATTGTTATAAAACAAAATTTTAAAATTCTCTTTGATGATAGTGTCAATGTTTTTTGTTTAATAAATTGATTGAACGAAATTAAATATTAAAAGGGTTGATAATAAACAGTAAAATTTAAAGTTGGGCTTCATTCACCCTTACTCTTCCACAATTTTTATATCTGAGGAGTATTATCGATTCGGCATCATATTGTCAAATCATACATTTTAAAAAGTTCAAATTTTAGGAGGGGAGTTAGTTTGCTATGTATGTATAACATAAAATGGTAACTCTGAAGTTATATTATTTTTTAAGAATTCTTCACAACCTTGTAAAAAAATTTATATATATATATATATCTCGATTGTTTTTTTGTTTTTTAAAGACTTAACCATTTAGTTTTTAGCGAGGGGAGGGGGTATTTTGCTTGTAGGTTTAACATAAAGTGGTCCTTTCTGATTGAAATCCCCAAAAGATGTTTTTAAATTGGATTTTTAACTATCTTTAGTTAAAAATAAAGAAAAAAAAATTTTTTATGTTGAACTTAAATAAATTTATTTTATTCTGAAGAATTAAATTATTATTTTTTTTTTTAATTTCAGTGATTAAAAACGTAGAAGAGCTCCTCTACCATTTTTATTTTTGCGTTTTTTAGGTAAATTATTATCAAATTTGAAAAAAATATTTTTGTGGAATGAAAATGGTTAAATAATTTTTTTATGAAATTTTTTTTCTGCTTTGCTCACGTCCATTGCTGATTTATTTCTTATAATTTTGTTTCATTATGCATCGATTTAATTTTTCAAAATATTTAAATTAGTAAGAAATGAAACACAATCGATTAGTTCTTAAATTTTATATAACATTTCAAATGAAATTATGATATTAGCTTGCAACAAAGCCAGATTTTTGTTTGCTTATTCATAATTCCAGAAGAGGTTGTCAAAGCCGCTTCGGTGAACGCTTTTAAAGCCAGGTTTGACCGCCTTATGGAAAGCCATCTTGTAAAATACAACTTCAGAGCCCTGGACCACCCACAGAAACCCACAGTGTCAATCGGCTAAAGAAGAGGTACAAAGGAACAGTCTAAACTGGATGTAAAGCACCTACCTGACTGAAGACTCTACTCTACTAATTCAAACCTTAACTTCAGTTTTAAGACTCTTAAAAGAATGTATGTAACAAATACTACCATTACCATCAGGGTTTTGATCACTCCTGGAGGGGGGAACCCCTCCCTGGTTTCCGTCCATCTCATTGGTGATAGTCATTCAGGGGGTTTTGTCACAGTCGCCACGCTAGGCACTGCGGTTTGGCGACACTTTTTGCCCATGGCTAGGTGTCCACATACAGCGCCTGGTATTCTCAAATGGTCACCCATTTTAGTAATGGCCGCCTCAACGTTGCTCAACTTCGGTGTGTCAACATGATCATGCCGTATATTAACTATATACTATATGCACTACAAAACACTTAAAACTGTAACTAATATCTACTAATTAATACCAAAAGGATAAAGATGAAATGTAATAAGCAACTTTTATGCTTTGAATAAATTTAAATATTTTATTTGATATTATTGTTTTAATATTTACACACAAAAAGAAGCAACAACAAAAGTTGGGTATATGTTACGACGCTCAGCAGAGGCGCGAACGGGGTCCAAAAAAAGAACGAGAAAGAGTTTAAAAACATAAATTTGCAACAAGAAAAGTTGACTTATGTCTAGAATAGACATTTTTCTACTTACCTATGTAATTTGTTTGTATTTTTACGTAGTATAAATGGCTTTTTATTCGATGTTAAAAAAAATTTCTTGTTTTTTAAAACATCTAGTTTCTCAAACAAAATGCCTCTATATTATTACGTAGAGCGGCCATTTTGAATTCTTCGAAACCCCTCTGTCGAACATAAATTTCTAATAAATAGCACTTCAAACGCGTTTAAAATACAAACAAATAGCACATGCAAGTTTGAAACTAACTTTTACAGCTAACAGTTACTTTTATTTGTTGTAAATTTGTTTTTTTAGCGTTTTTACTCTGCTGAGTCTCGTAAAAGATGCCCCAAAAGTTAATACAAAACTCATTAAAAAGGAAATAACTAACTTTTTAGCACTTTGTGAAAAATTCAGATACCTCTGATTTTTTTTTAAATTTTAACAACTAACAAATATATGCTCCCTCCAGTGGAAGGATTATATAATTGTGAAAGAACTACATACAATAGGTAGTTAAAAAAAAAAAAAAAATTGTGACTATTAAAATAATTTCCAACGCTATTGATAATGTTTACCCATTCATTTATTTTTTATTATCACTGAAAATGACGTAAATCATAAATCTATGACGTCCGAATTTATAAGAAAGTCCGAATAGGTCAGTTGGTAGAACCCCAGACTGAAGATCTCAAGGTTTCGGTTTATTATTAATGTAATGTTCTCCATTTCTAGTTAAGTTCTCTGATATTTCGAAATGAGACAAATTCCACAATGTATTTATTATGGTTTGGTTTGGTAGTTTTGTTTTACGGCATATCAACCCTTTTTGGGTTATTTAATGCCGAATCTGGTCATTATAGTAAAAGTTTTTATGCTTCAAGTTCTTTATATCTTCAAATGTTTAATCATCGTTTTTGGTTTGGTAGTTTTGTTTTACGGCATATCAACCCTTTTTGGGTTATTTAATGCCGAATCTGGTCATTATAGTAAAAGATTTATGCTTCAAGTTCTAAAAATAAAATAAAAAAGGGGAGGGAGAAAGGGAGAGGGGCTGTTGTTTTTGTTTTTGGTTTTGTAGAACATAATTAAGTTTTACAAAAAAAAAAAAAAAAAAAAAAAAACGTCAATGTAGGTGAATTTCGTCTCAGGGAGCCACAGGGCAGCCTGATCTGGTATCACCAGAGTATTTATTATGTTTAAAAGAATTGTGACTGACTGACAGACGGGCGGACAGACGGACACCATCTCTATTTATATACGATAGGTATTAGATATCAATTAATAAATATTTCTCAAATTTCAGTTTCTTTGGAGTATTTTAAAGGGTTTTTAGGGTGCATAATATGGGCACAACTTCTCATTTGAAAATTCAAATATTTCAGATTTGCATTGAATTTGATCTATAGTAATGAGACACCAATTAAGTAAGATTCCCTGAATTTCAATTTCTACTTAAGATCCCTTAAGTGTAAGCCTTAAATTTTAGACATTTTCTAGAATCAAACTTAGAATAAGGATTCTAGACATAAGGTTTAGTATCATTATATCTTGATTTTAATCTTCGCAAGGGGATATAAAAGTTATGCAAAACTGTTCCGTTCGGGGAATTTATGATTATTATTCTAGTAAGCACACACACACGCACGCACGCACACACACACACACACACACACAAGACTGCCCATGACCTCTTGGGTCACAACACAACCACTACCACAATTTAATTCGAAAATTCATAAATTGACATTCTTCTTGCATAACTAAAAATAATAAGTTTCTTCACTCCTATATTATCCATAAGGATAATATAGGTGTAAAAGAGTCCTATTATTTTGCTATCTAATTTACATACGTATTTACGGTATATACGAACACAATATGTAAATTAGCTAGAAAGAGAGCCACTCTTTCTCTAAATGTTCACAGCGACATTAAAAGCTATTTGGTTGAATCAACACACAATGGGAGACGGCGAGAGAAATACATAGATAGCTAAGTGAGAGATTGGTGACTTGTTCAGTTAATTACAAATTACGGCTAATTATAAGAATTAAAATGGATTTATTTTCAATCCTAACGCAATTCTAAAAATAAGGAATATTTGATCATATATTTTGTGTGATTAAAATATATCGGATAAAAGCTTTAGAGAAACAAACGTTGCTTAGCTCTGCTTTAGTATGAGAGAGAGAGAGAGGGGTGGGGGGAGGGAAGAATGAAAACAATTTTAAAAACATAGCTATAACTTTTCAATATTTCTTCAGCAAATGTGACTATTCAAATGGATTTCTTTGTCTTTTAAACTACTTGCTGTATTGTTTCTATTAAAAGTTTGTTTTGACCCTATAATATTACAAAGTTGCTCTGATAGCTTCTTCTGTTAATGGCATGCATGCCTGATGATGTAAAACCTTCGAACTGCTTTTGAATTTAAAAAAATAAACACATTCTGGCAATCATCATCATCATCATCATCAACCGGTTTATTTGTTGAATCAGGCCACAATTAATCCTCTGATGAGGGTGGGGCCTGATTGTCTAGTCTCGAAATCTAAGTCTTCCTCTCCACTCCTGTCTTTGGCAAGGTTTGATGGAATCCATACCCATGGCCTTCCTATCACGTTTGACTACGTCCTCCCAAGTCAATTTGGGTCTGCCAGTGGTGATGTTCTCTGCTGGCACATTCAACTTTCGGACTTTAGCAATCCAGCCATCGCTACGCTCAATGTGACCCAACCAACGCAGTCTGTTCTTCCGCATGATGTCCGTAAGGCTTTTCAAGTCGACCTGTGAGAGCAGGGATTCAAAAGAAACGTACTGTTCAGGCCTCACCAAACAGATCCATCTGACCATTGCCCTGTCATTACGGTGCAGCTTCTTTAGTATGCTAGCAGAGACAGCCCAAGTTTCTGAGCCATACAACAGCACACTTCTGACACATGAGGAGTATACACGCCCTCTCTTCCAGTCACCACACACAAACAGTTCCTCAGTACTAGGTACAGTCGCCACTAGGCTCTGCAGCTGCTCGTAGAAGTTGTCCTTTGCTTCCTCGTTGAGTCCAACTTGTGGAGTTTAAATATTTTCGTAATATAGTTAACAACCGATAAATCAAAAACAAACGAAATATACAACAAATAATTTTTTCCAGACGCAAGAAAATTTTATTTTTTTACCGACCTGTATAATTTTAAAGTTTGGAAACTGTAAAGTGTTTTTAATTTCAATATAAGATTTTGTCGATATCTGTTGGTTGACGAATAATAATACAAGATGGTCGCTGTCAGTTCTTCCTTTTAGCTTCTATGTCTTATAGTTACCAATAGATAGATTGAAAAGTTTAAAAAATTACAATAACTGTCATCAAACGCATTAAAATTTAATTTTCAACCAATCGTTATACGTTTTACTTACTGAAACTGTTTTAAAGTTTGTTTTATTTTGCGACATAAGTTGCAGTATCTTGAAGCTTATGGCCACATGTGTTCAGCCATTGTTTGTGTAAGCTATAAAACAAAAACACTTACAAAAGGTTTCAGAGCTGTAAAACTATGCAGGTCGGTAGAAAATTAAATTTTCTTGTGTTTGGTAAAATTTATTTGTTGTATTTTCTTTTTCAATTTCTAGGCTGTTGACTATACTACATGATTGCCAGAATGTGTGTTTATTTTACAAAAGAAACTTCAATTGAGTATCATAACTCATCTAGCTAAAGTGTTATAATTTTTAAATATTTAATCTATTTTTATTTATGAAAAAAAACAAAAAAAAAAACTTCTGAAAGCAACTGAATTTTTTTGGTGTTTTTTCTACATAATTCACACTATTTCGGAATTCCTTCTTCTTCTGCAAAAAATTGAAAAGCAATTTTGGCATTAAACGTCCAGTGTAATTACCGTAATTGTTTAATGCAATATTCAAAGTATGTACGCTTTGCGTTAAGTTTACGAATACGCATGAATAGCGAGAAGTGAAGTAAATTGTATAATCTTCGGATTCCGTTGATTCTGTTATTTCAGTAAAGCAATCTGTACGTGCATGAATCGAAATACTAAGCGAAATAAAAACATAGTTTATGTCTTGTTTTAATGGAACTGAAGATGCCACTGAAGAGACGAACAACTGTGTCATATTTAGTTATGAAAATAAATGCAGTAATCGTGTTATGTTCTCACCTACAGGAAGATGTATTCTATCGTGAATTTAGTGAATATGTGGTAAACGGTTAAGGATGAGTGTCTTTCATGCTGTCATTTATTTCTGTAAACCAATATCAGCTTTTAGAGAAGAATGAAAGAAGTTAGCAGATAGGAAACAGATGAAATATTGCGATTAACATGAATAGACAACGAATATTTATCCCTTATTTTTTTGTGATTTGGTAATTAAATGTTGTATTGATTTTAGTTTCGAATATACAGAAAGATTTCTATTATGTATACCTGTGTGTAAAAATTATTGAATTCATTTAATAGAATGTACTAAGTAGTTTTTTGTTCAGTTTACGAACACATGAACAGTGATAAAAACGAAGATAAAAGTATGTGAAATAAGTACGAAACGACAGATTTTTGATGTCATATGCGTTTTTCAGTTCAATGATGAATTTCATGTGGAGTATGATACTGAAAGAGTTTCTGAACGGATAGAATATGTAATCGATGAAAGCAATTTCAATTTATTTTCACAAATAACATAAAGGTATAATTTTCAAACATAACTGGCTAGGCAAAATCAAATATCGATTTGGTCAATGCTTTGTTATTTAAGTCTAACATGGAAAATCAGACAAGATAACTTTATATATTATATATATGTATGTATGTATGTATATATAATTTTGTGGGAAGCCATAATGATTTCTTCTTTGATTTTTTTTTATTATTGATCTTTGATTACTTATACCAGGAAGAATTGAAGCTTTGTATGATAGGTTAGACACATTGCGTAGAATTATTAGTTAACATTTGGTAAAGTAAATCTAGAGTTCTGTTCGGTCAATTTTTCATTTAAAAGTTTCAAGATAAGTTGCATTTCTTTGTTGTCCTAGCAGAAAGAATTTGTTTTTATCTATGAAACAGTGTAAACATTTCATCTGATGTTTAATTTTGTTCAATTTCACGTTAAATCAGATCAATTAGATTTGAGGCACCCTAAAATCAGCAAATACCAAAAGGACACATGTTGGGTTGATATTGGTTTCTTTTTCTTTTACTTCCGGTTGAATTATGATAAACATTACGCACACACTTGCCCCAGAAAAGTTTTATTCACAAAACATTTTGTTTTGTTAACGTTAGATATTTATTTTTAAAAAGTTACAGACTTTTTTAAGCAAAATGTATAAACAAACGAAATTACATTTTTTTCAGTTAGACAAAAGGTCGGTTTTTAATGTAGGGAAACGTTTATTTTAAGAAAAAAGGGGGGTATATTAAATATTTATTTGCAAGCATAATAAAATAAAATATTAAAAATACTTAGTTTTATTTACAAAACTTTTTATAACAAAAAAACGAAACAAACAAATATTAAAAAAAAAAACATGGCAGAGATCGTGTCCCTATTTATTTGTATTCACACAAGGGCGGAGTTAGACACAAGGTCGGTTTTTAATGCAGGAAAAATAAATAAACAAACAAAACAAATTTAAACAAAACACATTTGAATAAATATTGGATTGTATTAAAAGGGCACACAGAAAATAGCCTTTTCAAAACTATCTTTGGCTTTTCGGCTGGGAGACAAGTGTAGTATCTGTTCTGATATTACACTTCATCTTTCCACTCCTTGGTCAGTGAAGCGAAATCGTTCTAGACTGAGCCAATTTTAATTTTCGTCCCATTTCAGAGTTCTACTTTTTGGGGAGCTGGATTTTCCCTACATTAAAAACTAACCTTGTACCCTTGTGGGGAGGCAAGTAAATAGAGACACCTGCAATATTTTTTTTTATATCTGTTCTTTCATTTGTTTATTATAAATTTTTTTCTGAATAAAACTATGTATTTTAAGAATTTTATTATGCTTGTAAATAAATATTTAATATAATCCTCTCCCCTTTTTTTATAAATCTCCAAAGTGAACCACTTATTTAAAAAAAAAATGCTTAAATTTGTTTTGTTTGTTTATACATTTTGTTAAAAAAAAGTTAAAAATTTTTTAAAAAAATCAAAAATTCATTCTTTTTATAAATTTCTAAAGATTACAAAGCAAAACGTTTTGTAAAAAAAATGCATGTTTTGTTTATAATTTAACCGGAAGTAAAGTAAAGTAAAGAAACCGGTGTCAAACCAAAAATGTGTCCTTTTGGTATTTGCTGATTCTGGGGTGCCTCAAGTCTAATTGACCCGAAATATCTTCTTCGGAGATAATTTATTAAAACGAATTTGCTTTTATTAACTATTTTTAAAGTGTTATTAATTCATTATGCAATGTTTTGTTCAACGTTCACATGTGGGAATAATCCCTTATCTAAATAACGGCTGATGGTATGACATGGCATAGCTCGATAATGACTTATGGCATGGTATGGCATTACATTTTCAGGATTTCTTTTCCAACACAAAATAATGAAAATTTTAAAATATAAACATCAAATCAAATGTAATTTAATAGTACCAGATCAAAGGTTAAGATTTATTGGTACTGCTATTATTGTAATATCATCGATAGTGTTGAACCATTTGAATATTTCTTTCTTGGTCACTGATGATAGTTTTTTTTTTTTTAATTTTATAATAATGATAATAACAAGCCGTGCATGCGTGGTCCCCCTCTGTATGCGGCGAGTGTAAAATGCAATAAATTTGGGGCATTTTTGACCCCCATTGTACCCCCTGGGGGCGCGAACCAGAATTTTTCTGAGGTCAAGGATGCTCATTTTATATCCTGAACAATTGCCTCTACATTTTGGCCAGGTTTCAGAAAGATTGAATGGATGGATCAAACGTTATGGGAGAAAAGGGTCGGTTTTTGCCATTTTGGGAGCTTTTGACCCCCTGGGGAAGCGAACCAGATTTTTTTCAAGGTCAGCGATACTTATTTTCTATTAGGAACAATTGCCTCCATATTTTGGCCAAGTTTCAGAGAAATTGAATGGATGGATGAAAAGTTATGGGGCAAAAAATGTCATTTTTTGCCATTTTGGGGCCTTTTGACCCTCTGGGGGGGCTAACCAGATTTATTTTTAAAAATCGGAGAATGTCACTTTCTAACCTGACAAAAGTTACAACTTGATGCAAAATTTCAGAGAAATTCGATGGATGGTTGCGGAGAAAAATCCGGACGGACAGACAGAAATGCCTCAAAACATAGGTCTCCCGATTTTATAAATCGGGGGACCAATAATAATAATAATAATGAAACTATTATGTACAGTTTTCAGGTGCACTACAACTCACTCCATAAAAGTGCATGTACGTTTGTGTATGGAGGGGAGGGAGCACCAGGTGTAGTTTTGGCAAATTTTGAGAAGCATGAGGGTTTTAAAGGATTCATCTTCTCTGCAGACAACAACTGATGTAGGCAGTTTGTTCCAAGTTGTAGCTATTCTGAATGAAAACTTGCTTTCTCAAATCACGGGAGCTGTGCTGTTTTCTGACTTTTGTAGGCACGTGTCTAACACGCATGGAGATCAAAAAGGTGCTTCGGATTGTTGTTGCTGAGGTGGTTAATAATTTCATGAGCGTTTGTCAGTTGGGAGATGTCAGAGCTTCAATCAACCAAAAACCCTGTGAAGCAAGGCGTCCGGAGTATGGCAAATGTCTGATGGAGCATATTCGCTCGGTTGCATGTCTGAACAGATTCCAGGCGGTTAAATTTCTGAGCAAGATGGGTGATCGAGACTGAAAAGTACTTGATCGCTTAATGCCAAAAATAAATAAATCGATTTTTTTTTTTTTTTTTTTTTTTCAAACTGCATCACAAAATCGACTAAGATATAATTTCTATTAATAAAATCTAACTGAAAGACTGAAAGTCTATGCTGGTCACAACAAAAAAATTAATTTGTTCCATTCAACTCTTTAACCGAATAGCTGACCTTCAAAATGACCTTCTCTAATAACAAGTGATCTTGTGCGACCAATCAGAGTTTTTTTGTATCTCTCAGCTCTTCTCCCCCCTCCATACACTTTATTGTATACCAAAACCAACTGTCTATGTCAGGTAATAAATTATAAGTATAATCTAAACAATTTATCATTTACATCGTTTTACTAAACTAAGTATTAATCTGTTATCGCTAACCAGTACAGTGCCCACCCTAGTAATGGGTTCATTACATACTCTGACGCATCCTTTGCTCTTTTTAATAACTGCAAGGGGAGCTAACTCCACAAATACTTCAAAGCAAGAAAATAGTGTTATTGTGAAAACTGTGATATGCAGCTTACATTACTGAAGTAATGGTTTGGTTTATATTTTACAACATATCAAATCTTTATGGGATTATTTAATGCCGAAATACAATACCTATTGGAAGCGATTACTTGTATACGATTTATTGAACACAAGTAGATATTTTACATATATATCGCAGATTCAAACCATTATTTTGAAGTGGTCAGTGTTGTGATGTTATCTAGTTTTCCGTATTTGATGTCTTCAAATAAAGCTGGATATTTGAAATGCTTCTAACATCAGAAGTAATTTGGGTCAACTCTGATTTGTGAATTCAAGTTGTCTACTCAAAGTGATTATTACTATAAAGTAGCATTTTATGAGAGTTTTATTTATCTTATTGTTTCTTGAGTGGTTGATATTAGTTCAGATCATAAATAGAAACCACATTAAGTATGAATAATGAATATTGACTACATTATATTAATTCTTCATCTAAATAAACCAAGAGGACCAAATTCCTGTTTTATATAATCAAGGACTCAGGGGATTCTTCGATCCCCATTTTACCAACCACTCGTAATACAGTGAATCAAAACATATGCCGGATTTAATGATCAGCATCTCAACATTCATGCGTCTTGTAGTAATCTTCCTGATGTTGGACAATCTCACACTGCAATCAAAAGTCGGCATGACAACCACAAATGGGTCAATTAATCAATCACTGAACACTTTCTTATGAAAGATGGTTTATTTAGCCAAGTTCGTCTTTAGGCTATAAAGCAAGGAGGGTAAGAAAAGTAGATCATTACAGGTGCAACGCTTCGTTAAAACTCGATTTCAGGACATCTCAAAATCAGTCTGCTCGCTATCAATTTTCTATACCGACTGACTTATCCTGCTTTCTTAAATCCTATATCTGATGTCATTTCTGCTAAGCTTCAGTTCTCATGCTAGTCGGTTGCCTCAAATGGTTAACCGCCTGAACCCTGCCAATCCCTAGTCTATAATGCATCCTGTTTGTATTAAATCTCTCTACGAACATAATTTAATCAAACGATTAGTAGTTGACCTACTCACTAATATTTAACACCTGTGTATTGGCATCATTCTCTCAATGATCCATGGATACTTTCATAGGCTTCTAAAAGGATAGACCTTATAAAGGTTTGACTGTCAAAAGAAAGTCTATATAAACTATGATTAATTTATGAATCAATATCTTAGGACTTTTTGACCGACTTGATTCTTTTTAGAATATGCTACTCACAGAGATTTGGCCTTTTGGCTAAGATCAAAGTGTAGTATCTGTTCCGATGGATACTGCACCCCATACTGGTGTTGTCTTGGCCTTCGGGTCTTGATTTACGCCGGTCAATGGGTCTGTCCTGTGCAGTTCTGGAAGGTCCACCTTCCCAGGCTTTGCCTCCCCTCTTTGGGGAGGAGTAAGTTTATTGCTTACTGCCTGAGGCGCCTCTACCGGGGAATGCCGACGAGGCTGCCCAGGCAATTTTTAAACCCCACTTTCCCGACCCAACCTTGGGTCACATCTTACTTGTGGGAGTAAGATAAAAACTGGCCTTGTGCCTAACTCCTGGAGAGGAGTAAATCAATACTCACAGGAGGAGGGTCCACAAGAAAGTTGTCACCATCCCTATTGAAAATAGTACTGTAGATCTGACAGAATTCGATCACGGAACAACGAATCGTCAGTCTGCACCAGTGTCCACTGCATTATAGCCACCTTCTGTTTACTCAATTGTAGAATAATATTAGCTTTTCCCAGAAAGTTGATGTGATTCTAAAAAAAAATTATTACTTTGATTTAATATGAATTCTGGTGATAGTTTTGAATATTACAGGGTGACTTAAAAAAAATGCCACCCATGGAGGCGTAAATAAAAATCACAATCGTTCCTGCAAGCCAACCATTGCCATTCAATGATAATCGCAGCTGAATACGTCATGCAAAATTGTCAATAACTCTGACACGCTCCTGTCTTGACACTACCCAGATTTGAGCCTTTTCAATTGGACAGCAATAAAACAAAGACTGTTGGACATTCATTACTGAAACTTGATGGAGAAGTCAGACATAGGTTGAAGTTTATTTGTGCCGAATATGGTTGGATTGCAGAAAGGATTGTGAATTTTATTAACAATTCCACGGAGAGCATTTTTGGGGAGGTCATTAAGTAATATAATTTTAAATATTATTTGCTAGGTGCAAGGGGGTTAATAGACATGAAAGATAATGGGTGACCTTGATGATCGGCTTAAGCTCTGCATAAGAGAGAGTTTGATCATGTGATATAGGAAAATTTTGTATTTATGTTGTGGTTAAATTTTAGCAAAGTGAGACAGTCATTTAAGGTCTGGAGAAATAGGGATGTTTCGATCCCTTATGACCCCCTCCCCTGAAGATAGTCCAAAATCAACTCGTAATTCAGCAAATGGATATTCGCTCGATAAATAAAATATTTTATTTTCTTCATGAATATACTGGCTCTCTGATAAAAGTATTCAGAGAACAGCTTCATCCCTGTCCCTCATGACAGACAACAAATAAGCCCCATCAAGGATATATAACACTAGTTTTCTCTATTTTACAAGGGTTATAGTATTTTACCTGGAAGTATTGATTTACTCCTCTCCAGGAGTTAGGCACAAGGCCAGTTTTTATCTTACTCCCACAAGTAAGATGTGACCCAAGGTCGGGTCGGGAAAGTGGGGTTTAAAAATTGCCTGGGCAGCCCCGTTGGCATTCCCCGGTAGGGGCGCCTCAGGCAGTAAGCAATAAACTTACTCCTCTCCAAAGAGGGGAGGCGAAGTCTGGGAGGGTGGACCTCCTAGAACTGCACAGGACAGACCCATAGACCGGAGTAAATCAAGCCTCGAAGGCCAAGACAATACCAGTCTATGGGGTGCAGTATCCATCAGAACAGATACTACACTTTGATCTTAGCCAAAAGGCCAAGTAATTAGCCTGGAAGTAAAAAAAATGTTATGCAGTCTAAAACAGACCTCGACTACAATTCTCTTTCCTAGTTTTATTGGTATACTAGTTGAACCAGTCATATTCACTAAATATCTGTATATTTATTTCTATAAATATAAGAGATTCTAGGATTTTTTTTGTTCATGTAGTTGAAGTTACATCCCTTGAACCAGAGTTACCTATCGTGGTTGAATCTTTTGCTTTCATATTCTCGTCTTCAATTTTGTGAATTAGGGGCCATACCTACAGGAGTATCCTAAGTGATGGGTTGTGCAGCAAGATGTTTGTTGTTCACATTACATTTAAATTCAACAAATCAAAGAAAATGGTTACAATTACATTTTTAATACTATTTAATGTAGGAAAGATATTTTTTCCATTTGCGTGTGAATAAGTTATGCCCAGAACAGCAGAAATAGTTTTTTTTTTTTAACCAAATTGATTTAATACATGCATATTCACTATTTACAACCATATTATTTTTAGTGTGTGGTCATGGACTTTTACAGACAATTAAAAGCATATCTGACTCAACATCCTATTAATACATTGTGAAAGTGGTAATCATTATTATAAGAATGAATAGAAAGTTATGCAGTAAATCATAGAAAGTATCTTATTGGTTCAATTCTTTTGTGCTGCATTCCATCACAGGAACATGGTCATTCATAATTTGGATATGAGTTGAGTGCTATAGTGTATAGAGAAAGCATAAAAAACGATAAGCAAACACTATAATAGATACACACACATTGTTGTCGTAGGAAAATATTTAAATTTGGAAAACTTAAACAATGTGTGTGTTTTTTTTTGTGAAAATAAATTAAATTTATTTTAGCTTAGCTTTCGAAGATATAATTTTCTTGTCAATGCAAAAAGTTTCTTTTTTCTCATATTGTTCGAGATAGAATGCAGAAATTGTGGTAGAAAAAAAAATCAAGTCATGTCTATTAGCGCGGTTCGTGCTGGTTAGAATTAGAATGTGTAGACATTTTAAAAACATTGTTGTCGTAGGAAAATATTTAAATTTGGGAAATCTTAAAAGTGAGAAAAAAACACACTTTTTTGCTTTGACAAGGAAGTTATATATTCAAAAAGCTAAGCTAAGTTTAAATAAATTTTATTTATTTTAACAAAACAAAAACACATTGTTTAAGGTTTTCCAAAGGATAATAAAAGATATTATGCAAGAAGAATGTCTTAAAAGATATATTACAGTTTATGAATTTTCGAATGAAATCAAAGTGGAATAAATAGAGGTAGTAATTATAAACTGTTTGGTCATGGGTATATATATATATATATATATATATATATATATATACTAGCAGGACCCGTTGCCCGGCGCTTCCCGGGAGGAATATAAAAGAATGAATTAAACAGCCGAGAGAACGCAAATAGGTCACATATGATATTTTTGATGTTTACACAAAAGGTCGGCTTTTAATAGTTAAAAATGTATGTGCCGACGAAAAAGACCACTTGGTATTGGAACAAAAATAGAAATTTCCCCAGTTTCCTAAAGATGTCTACTATATTTGTGTGATTGAGTTTTAACTTCGGCGTTTCACCTGTATGATGCAACTTGCTGTAAGTTATGTGTTTTCTACTTCTAACTAATTTGAACCGAAATGTTTTTTTGTATTACCCTAACCGTAAACTAAGCATAACTTAAGGTTTATTTCGGCAAAAGTCAGTTATCTGATGGTGGCAGTCGGGTTAGGTCCGGTTCAAATTCTGTAGAAGCGCTTTGCTTTAGGCCAAAAGTCACTCAAACCCTAACCTAAGTTTTATTTCGTCAAAAGTCGGCTATGAACCAAAGCCAAAAGTCACTGGAAGTCCGACCTAAGTTGTATATCGGTAAAAGTGGACGTGGTTAGGTACCGTTCAAATTCTGTAAAAGCACTTTTTTGTTTTGTGGATTTAATTTTGCAATTAAATTATTTTCAATAGGATTTTTTTTAATTTTGTGTTATTTTACGCGGTATTAATTTTTCTATGTCAATAAATATTCAGTCACTAATACAAAAAAAGATTATGTAAGTCACGTAGAGATTATTAAATAATATTATTAAAAAAGGAATATAAATTTAACGTAGAATGATCCCCCATTTCTGGATCATTCTAACTTTTTAAGGCAGTTAACTAAATGTTTTTACCATTCACCATAAGTCTAAGTGACAGTGTTGTAAAATCATACATAATCGCCCCCCCCGTCCCCCCCCCCATAGAAGAAAAAAATTAAAGTAATAATTTTAGTTAACTGACCTAAAAGCTAGAATAGATCGGAAATGGGGCATCAATTCATGTATAAAACTAGTCCCCAATATTTGTCTTATTTTTATTATTTTTCCCTTTCTGCCAAGTTGTTCAGGGCGTTTACTGTTTACACATAAACGCCTAAAAGAATAGAATCTCATTTTGGAGGGTGGGTGTGATTTCTGAAGGTGTTATCCGAAAAACGCATATTAGCACCCAAAAAACCACACGATTGGAGGTGGGAGTGAATTCATAAAAGTACCATTTTTGCATCACTTGAATTTATATCAGTCTTTTAAAAAAAAAATTATGTAAACGAAAAATAAGTGGTTCAATTGTAGTATAGGGACCGTTGGAATATCTTGCATATTTAGCTTTTTTCCTTCTGAGGAAAATGGAAATAAATTATTCAGTTCAATCTAGCTTACAAAAACATTAATTAGTAAATTATTTAAAAAAAAAAAAAAAAAATGTCTAATGATAATGTTAACACAACAATGTGTAAATTTTGGAGGCAAATTTAGTAGTTTTCGTTGTGGTTAGAAGTCCCCGGAAAAGAAAGAATACAAAACAAATGTTGGTGCTTAATTATTGGATTATAAATAAGAATGAGAAGTAACGTAAATAAGTGGATGTTTAACAATATAAGTATAATGCTAAAAGGAAAAGAATACTTATCTGCTGAATCGTTTATTTGTTAAAGTTTTATTTTCGTGTAAAATCTAACGTCGTGTTTTGGCAAATGATTTGATGAGTAATGTCTATGTCTGATTGGCTGTTTTACAAATTCTGAAACGGTTCAACTTGAGCGCATTTCCTTGTGAAATAATTGCTAAACGGTGTTTGAGCAGGTTAAGAATTATTAATTCATAGAGAGAAAATAGTGCTACCCTCTCTTTGGAGTATGCTGTTATGAGAGCGAGTTGTCTCGGACAAATAATAGAAATTAATGTTAGATTTTAAAAATATATTTAAGCTGCTAGGAACACGGTCGAGGTAAATGAGTGTATGAAGTGATGATTTTCGAAGCGTTTGATGCAGTAGTTTTCTTGCCTGCTCTAGGAGAATTTGAAGGGGAAAAATCATGTCTACTTTATATATATAGATTAGAGATGGGCGGTTTTACCGAAAAACTGTTTTTCTGGTTTCACTTGTATACCGAAAATCGCACCAACATTTTTTTTACAAAATCAAACCAGTCGGTATAGTGCTATTACTATCAAACAGCCATATCAAAGGAAATAGGGTTGAAAAAGTCTTTCAGATTTTACTAAAATTAAATTTTATCAACATTTGTACTATTAATAGGAAAGAGTAATAAAAAATATGATAGAAAAACCCAGCTTTCCTACGTTGACTTTGAAGTAAATGTTGCAGCTCGTTCGACTCGTTGGTCTAGTGGTCTTCATCAATTCACTGTTTTGATATTTCATTGTGATACAGCTTTCTATTCCAGTAGCCCCTTTCCAAGAACTGCAGGCTTGTGGAACTCTCTTCCTGCTAACTGTTTTCCTTCTACCTATAACCTTGGTATTTTCAAGACTACGGCCAATAGGCATCTCCTGTCTTTACAATAATCATATTTCGTTCTTTTTAGCTTCTTACATCAAGTGGCTTCATGCCATGCGATTTCCATTAAAAAAAAAAAAAAAAAGTAAAATGCTAAAGCTCTTGTAATATTGCTTCATTACAACCATTATCTGATTTATTGTTAATCCCTTTTCTCCTGTTATCTATTTTCCTTTATTTCTCAGCTCAGTGATTATAACCTAATAATTAAGTAGTAATTAACATTTTAAAGATTTGGTGATCATCTATATGTAAAACATAGGAGAATTACGTCTGTTGATTCAGTATTTTTACATTATTAGACCTATAAACTTCAGATGATCCTGTACATATGCAGATTTTTGTAAAGGAGTCATATTTATCTTTTTTTCTTTAAAGAGATCCCTGAGGGATCACCCCCCCCCCCGAAATTTGTTTTACTTTTGATATTAATGAGATTTAAACCATAGTTAGTTTACACAAAATATAATATCTAAAATTAAGCTTGTCAGATTTTAGATTTCAGACCTAAACAGCTTCTATCTTTTTTTTTTTTTTTTTTTCAATGTTTTTTTTATTTTAAACATTTTCTGGGTTAGGTTTTAGGGTTAGGATTAGTCTTTCGCTAGAAGTGACCGTTGCTGACGGAACTCAACGAGTCCTTCGGGAGATTTAACGCACTAACACAGATCGTAGAAATTCATTTTTTTTTTTAATGTGCTGCAGATCGTAGAAATTAATTTCTTCCAAAAGTTATCGTCTGCTTGCTTGCAACCTGATTGTCTAATGCCTGCTGCAACCTGATTGGTTAATAGTTTCGTCAACTCTCGGGCGCTTCTGAGACCTGCCCGAACGTTGATGAGGCGAAGTCACGGAAACATGGTGCATTCTCTATAAGAGTACCCAGGAGTTGCATAAACATTTCTTTTTTCCATCTCTTTTTCTCTATAGTTATATTATATTTTAAATTTTGATGTCGAAAAAGGTGACATAACACATTTATAAACGGTGTCCTAAACATAAATCGAGAGATAAATCATATGTGAAATTTTGATGTCGAAAAAGGTGACATAACACATTCATAAACGGTGTCCTAAACATAAATCGAGAGATATTTTTTTATATTTTTATATTTTGCAAACTCACTCTCGAGTCCTCATGTTTCAGTGGGTCAACTGTCTCAAAATTCCACTTTGTATGGTCTTGTCTTGCTTCCAAGTTTTGCTTGTCTGGTCAACCTTCCTGTAATCCAAGACATCCATGCTGCTGCAATGGTTTTCTCCAGCAGGATAAATGCTTCACATGGCCGTACCAACGTAACCGATTTGTCCTTAGGATAACCTCTATACTGGGCAGATGTAGTGCTTTCAGCAAATCCTCTGATCTAATATGTTGGGTTTGGTCAAATTTCACATTGCAGATCCATCTGATCATGGATCTGTCATTGTGCTGCAGTCGGGTGAGAGAAGACTAGGTGAGGGCCCAGCATTCACTGCCATATAACATCACGTTCCTGACACAGTTTCTATACAATTTACCCTGGATGTAGAGGGGGACAGCTCACAATTTTGTCCATGCTGCCTTTAGCTTTGTACTGAGTTCAACTCTAGCACTTGTGCCCAGCACATCTACTAGATAGCAGAAAAAGTCTACTACCTCCAGACTATTGTCATCTAGTACCATCTCTTTGTGGGGATGGCCGTTAATAGAGCGTGCCTGTCTCAGGCATCTTCTACACTTGTAGTTGGGAATGGGGCTTAACACTTTTCTAAGCCCATAACTTCAGTCATGGAAACTTAGCAGTATATCTTTGATTGATTTGAATTATTTTGTGTCTTGAGCTCTCACACTTTTTAAAAGAAGTCCCTGAGATAGCAACTAAAATTATTATTGCTTCTGATTTTTGTAAGCATTACAAGTAAAAGACACAACATCAATTTTAGCAAATTTAGATGATAGTGAGACCTCCTGCCCTTTTTGCCAACAGAAGCTTAACTACACAAACTTAAGTTTTTTAAATCCATAACTTCAGTCATGTAATTTCTATTTTTACACACCTTTTTACCACATCAATATGTTTTCGTTTGCTTTTAAGTATTTTTTTAGTTTGACCTCTGTGTCAAATTATTATGAACCCATTCCCAGACAGGTATTTCAGCTAGCATAGAATGAAAACAAATAAAACACAGCAAACTGAATAGATCAGTCTAAAAAGAGTTTTTCATCTCAATAGAGGAACACAACTAGCACTTTTTGTGATCTTTATTTTGTTTCAAATACACTGATTGGCCACATTAAAACACTTTAATATATCTGACAACATTTCTATGTTTTATTTTTTTTTACATTTCAGCCTGTTTTCCTTATCTTAATTGTTTGTATTTTCATAACATTTCGGTTATTGTACTCTCTGGCCTACTTCACGTGCATTTTATCATAGTACCTCTGAGAATTTCGAATTGAGCCTTTAGTTGATCCATTTGAGTAGCATTTCATACCTTTTTAATATCTAGTATTATTTTTATAAAGTTTATTCACCAAGGATTGAACTCACGCCCCTCAGAATATCTCTTAACAAAAAGGTCCAAAGAGAGTCTCATTATTATGAACCCGTCCCGAGGTGGGTATTTCAGCTAGTAGAAATATATAATAAAAACATTGTTTATAAATAAAAGAATATATGAACATAAGAGGTTCTTAATAATAGATGATATGTTCAATATATTATTAGTACATGGGTCATCGCACAGGTGGTACACATGTATAGGTACTAATCGGAATTTCCGAAGTTTATTATTTAGTAGTACCCCCCCCCTTACTCCACTTGACCGTATCTAGTACTGCATACCAACATGGATTTACATTAAATGTCTTCTCTGCCCCCCTTCCCAGCCCTCCAACTAGACCAGGTTTTATTTACTCCTCCCCAGGAGTTAGGCACAAGCCAGTTTTATCTTACTCCCACAAGTAAGATGTGACCCAAGATCGGGTCGAGAAAGTGGGGTTTGAAAAGCCAGCGCTCGAGAGGTGAGCACTCTGGCCATTTAAAAATTGCCTGGGCAGCCCCGTCGGCATTCCCCGGTAGGGGCGCCTCAGACAGTAAGCAATAAACTTACTCCTCCCCAAAGAGGGGAGGCAAAGCCTGGGAGGGTGGACCTCCTAGAACTGCACAGGACAGGCGTGCAGATCCATCAGAACAGATACTACACTTTGATTTTAGCCAAAAGGCCCAGGTACCATCATGGTCTTGGACTGCCTTATATACCCCCACTCCACCCTGTACATGCTAATGGTACAAAGGTTTGTAAAATCATCTAGCCATATTGCTAGCCAGTAAGAATGACTAGTATAAAAACTAGCAAACAATAAGATTGCTCCAAAACATCAATCATCATATCTATTCTTGAACTGTTCTCTCTCTTGTCCTAGTTTTCATTCTCAGTGAGTTCTTCCGGATAAAATGATGAAAAACAAAGGAATAACAAGATATCAATTAACAAAGAAAAAATAGCAAAATTGAACGAAGACAAGAACAATCTGAAAGATTTATTTTAAGCGTAAATAAACCATAATTGTAAATGTAAAAAAGTACAATTACAATTATTGTCAAAACTTTATTACATTTGGAAGCTTTGTCAAAATTTAGAGAACAAAAATAATTTGACAAAACTTAAAACTATTGCTGTGGAAATATTCATCTGTATCTTAATTATTAATTAACAGACAAGCGAATACTGCTATAGTAATAGTTTTTCCAAGTGAAAAAAAAAAAAGTAACGGCTTCACCACTTTTCTTAATGGCATCATACATTTTCTTTTTCATGTAAAAATCTAAAATATGTTAAATTGTTTTGGGAAATACACATATGTTAGACAAACATAAACTTCTAACTTCCTTAATAGTAAAGTTCATTTCATAAAAAAATATATTTCTATTTCTGCTATTTTAATTTTGCTTAAAATATAAAATTACTCAACAAAACAATAATAAATACACATGGGGATGAAATGTCATTATAATCACTGTTACTTGAAGGTCATTGTAATAATTAACTTCACTTCATCATTAGAATATGGAGCTTGTGCTGCTTCATTTTTGCGACTGATGTTATAATGAGCTTCAAGTTTATAGTTCCATGCATACAAATTATATATAGGACACACAGTTATTTTGTTAGTACATGGATTTTATTTTTTATTGCATTGGTAAGAATATCTTTGTATGGATAAAAGTATCGGCATTGATTTTGAGGTGAATAATATTTCTTACCACCTTTGGAATGTTTGTTTTAGAGATATTATACAGCCATCTCCTCCACAATATTCACATATCCGTTCTCTTGCAATATTTATTTCTCCACGAACATTGTGAAATGCAATATGAAACCGTATTTGAGAAAGCAGTATCTTCCACTTTACATGGTATCTTTTCTCCATTAGTTGAAAGGAATGTATGATTCCTAATAGCAAACACCAACTCCTTACTAAAGAAATACCGTGGCATGATTTCTGTGGGAGGTCATTGATATTTGGGGTTCTATAGTAAGGCAATTGATGCCTGCCACCTCAATAGGAGATCCAAAAATGAAGAGTCATCAAATTCTTTTACTTGAAGAATTTGGACATCGGTCGTTACATGTAGTTGCTCTAATTGCTCTTGTGGCAGAAATTGTATTTTATTTTCGTCGCTATTTATTTTACAAGTGTTTCCCACTCTGGATGCATCATAGTGATTAATAACGATCACCAACAGACACAATATTGTCTAAAACCACATAACTATCTTGGCACTTATATATTGTTAGACCCTGAATCTGTCTAAGTCGATCACAAGATAAACGATTTAAAGCAGTCAACTTAAGTACAGTTGCTTTGTAAACCATTTCCCCATCAATCTCAACCATACACTCATATGGTGAGGTTCTTGGGGTTATTAGTTCAGCTAGTGAATGCACTTTATCTTGAACATGCACATCGGTTACATGTGTGGTCATCTTTGTTGTTGCTGTTTTTTCTTGTGACCGATTATTTTTTGCTAAGCTTACACAAACCAGCCTTCGATTGGACTTCTTCAGAGTCACTCCTGATTTTTTCCAGTGAATTGATTTCAAAATCAACATCAATTTCGATCACAGGTCTCTGAAATTCTAGTTGTCCAATTTTCCGGTCCTTTACAAAATACACATTGCCAACAACAAGATCACCAATCCAATCTTTGATGTTTGAATAGTCAAGTGCAAAACGTCTGGATGTTCATCCTTTCTTAACCCATTCAGAATGACGAATTAGAATATTGTCACATTAGAACAAGAGACCAGATCAAGTGCATAAAAAGATATTATGTTTATACATTAAGCAACAATTATCAAAAAATCGCTCAACTGTATCTGTTCCATTAAGGACAAGATATACACAAGAATCAGGGCACTTTATTCAAAGCTTGGCTATCCAAAACACTGAACCGATAAATGCAGATTGTATATCATGATATAATTGAGATGGAAGAATATTTGAGTTTGTAAGTTGAAATAAGAATAACAGCGAATGTGCAGTTTTTTTTGGAAAGGGACAATCCTACATATGACTACAAACAAAAAAGTCCTTCATACACTACAGAAAGAAGCTTTAAGTTGTCTTTGATTTGATAATGTTTTTATAAGATGAGATTTATTTAGTCTGTTGTAATCGCATCCACAAATTTCAATAAGCATGCAGTTGCAGTGAGTACATTTTGTTTGTCCTTTAGATAAATATTTTCTACATCATGAGAATCAATAGTTAAAACCTGAAGTAGTTTCTTTACATCCGCTTTTAGCAATATTACCCCTTGAATTCTTACAGTACGTTTTAATAATGTTGGCCCAACGTCTTTTAACTAAATGTATGACATCAAAATTTGATGTTTCATTAAATTTGCTCACCATTAAATCTACTAATGATAACATTCCAATTAGTTCTCTTAAAGAAGATTCTAAATTCACTGACAAACTTATTAGATAGTTGATTGCCTGTTTTCTTGTCTCATCACCATCAGTGCAAAAGTTGAGAGGTGGAGCTCCATTTAGTAGTATTCTTAAAACAAAACTAAATGAGGGTAGTATTAAACAACTTATGTTCAACAAACATTTTTTTTTTTTAAAGCAAAGACTGAACAAAAACCGGTTTCTCTTTCAGGTTCAACCAAGACTCATTTTCCCCTTTTCTCTCCAATATTGAACTTTTTAGATAATTTCAAAATTATTGAGATATTGTAAATAAATAATTTTGTACGGATTGCTTTTGTCATTATTTGATTATATGTGCATCCCTCTACAAAGTCAGTAATCCTGACTTAAGACTACACAACCATCTGATTTCTGACTCAAGCAAAATTTCATAATGCGATGTCAATCTTAGCTTGCGATTTTAATGAACTTTCTCCCTGCATTAGCAAAGTATTTTTAAAACAAAATTAAGTGATGGCAGTATATAAATATTAAATAAGCACAGCTTTCTTTTTATTTTATTGTGATTAATTTTTTTATTAATAAAAGCTTACATTATTTTTTTTTCAGTTTGAACAAGAATCTATGACAATGAAAGATGATCTGTCATCTGTTGAAGAAGAGCTTGAAGCCAGTCGTGTCGTGGTGTCTTTTCTTCAAAAGGAAATTGATCAACTCCAACGTCAAATAAATACAAGGCAAGTGACAGATATCATTTTATTAAACCATAAAAAATACAAAATGGCTACAATTAGATTGTGATTTTGCATGTATCAGTATAATGCAGATTATTCTAAAAATGACTTCTCTTAGGGAAGTTATGTTTTACCCAGTTTGTTTGTCTGTCTCTTCTCACTTCACATCATAACAGGTGATTGGGTCTTCATGAAAATTTTGCTAGCGATGATTTGTCATTTGGAGTAAAGTGTGGATCAAGTCATTAGTTATAATTGATGGGTACAGACCTTTGAGGTCACCTGTGACCCTAACCCCCATATATGCAAATCGAACTTGAATAGTTAGTTTAATCACATGACATAAAAAAGATTTGAAGTTAAATGTTAGTTAATGAATATACATCAATGGGGATACACATAATAACGTTAGGTCCTGGTAGAAGGGAGGGAGTGAACTTAGGTCTCCTGTGAGGTTTGTTTAGCCAGAAAAAAAATGAATATCCATATCGTTAAAATAGACCTAAAGTTTGAATCATCTTTGCTGTCCTTCTCCAAGAACATGTTCCAGAGGAAGAATCAACTGACCAACAAGTAAAAGAAGCGATATATAACAACGGAAATCTAGATTTAATTTAGGATGTTATCTTATTCTGTATCTGAATCTAAGAATTTTTTTTTCCAGCTGCTAGCGGAACAATAGAATGCTTGTGTTTATAAAACCACAAGCATTTTTTTTCGAAACCAGAATTAAAAAAATCAGACGGCATTGTCGAAACATTTTTGGTCACCAAAGGGAAAAAAATCTGACACCTGTGGTCTCCTAGTCGATCCTCTATATGTGCAACACTCCGAAAAGCTTCAACTAAAAATGCAACCTATGCCTGGAGGAGAAAATCATAATTTTATGGCATGAACAAGATAACATATTAAATCGAAGGAGCAAGACACAGAAATCCGTTTAAGATAATGAATCGCTAAGCATATTTAAGAAGCCCTCATCTAACATTGAAACACAAAATAATATTAGACAAACTAAGTTTTAATAAAATCTTATATCTCTATTTATATAAAGTTAGGTATGTGTATATTTGTATATATTTGTATGTACAGGATTCCCTCCTAAACTAATTAACCAGTCATTATGAATTTTGGAACACAGCTGCTAGGCATGAGGAGTCAAAATGTTGGCTATATTTAGTTTAATTTAGTTTTATGCGAAGGGGGCAAGCCCTTTGTGAAAATTCAGACACCTCCGATTTTTGTGAAATTTTAAGAATAGGTATGACATCAATTAATAAATATTTCCAGAATTTCAGTTTCTTTGGAGTATTTTAAAAGGGTTTTTAGGAGACATAATATGGGCAGAACTCAGATTTTTAAAATTCAGATGTTTCAGAATGACATTAAATTTGATCCATCGTCATTAGGCACCAATTAAACAAGATTCCCAGAATTTCAATTTCTTAAGCCCCCTTAAGCCTGAATGGATTTTAATCCAAATTGGAATAAGAATGCTAGACTTGGTAGCATTATATGTTAATTTTAACATTTTGTAATGGGATGTAAAAGTGGTATAAAACTGTTCTATTGTGGGGGGGGGGGTATTTCATCTGCCATGGGACGGGTATTCTTTTAATATATATATATATAATAATCATTTAATCTTTGGGATTTTCTAATGTGTTTATTGCATCATTTTGTATTTTTATAATTCTTTTCATATTTCTGTGCAACTGTAGCTAATTTTTTTATTGTATATTTATTAACTATTTTGTGTAGTTTATTTTGCTCTGAGTTTTATAAATATTTTATCCATTTTTAGTATATTTTTGTTTCTGGTCATAAATCACCCAGCGCCTATTAATATCTTTAATTAGAAAAGCATTCATCTTTTTTATACAAATCCCAGACAAAATATCCAGCACAGTATATAAATAATTTATACATTATACTGCTTATTAAAATTCTTACCATATATCAATTTATAGGACAGTATTTATTCTAACACTGAAGAATCAAATTTGAAACTTTCCACTCAATGTAATTAAAACCAATTATATCTTATGTTGCAGAAATCGAGTTACCAAATGATCCTATTTCTAATTATTTTTGGCTCATCTAATTAGTTAAATATCTAATTAGTTTACGGTTGAGTTCATGACTTCCTAATTGGTTTTAGAGAAGGCCTAAATGTATTGGCTAAGATCAAAGTGTAGTATCTGCAATGATGCTAGCTAAAAGTAGGATAGAAAATGACCAACGACCTCCTCCCCACATTTTTGATGGCCTTGTGCCTAATTTGTTATGGGGTATTTTTACGTTATAGCAAATAAATAATTGTAGTTTGTTATGTATGTAATCTATTCTGATACTACATTTCCTCTGTTCTGTCTTCGGTCAGTGAAGGAGAGATCCTTCTAAACTGAGGCAAGTTTTATTTTTGTCCCAATCCAGAGTGCCACTTTTGGGCGAGCTGGATTTTCCCCATATTAAAATCTGATCTTGTGTCTAAATCTACCTTCGCGGGGAGGCAAGTTAATAGGAACTTTAACCGGTTTGGGAGAAGACTGAAAAAAAATAAAGAATTTAAAAAAATCAATAATTTCTACTGGGCTAAATATATTTACATTTTTACGATCATATGGAACAACCACTTTGTGGCTAATGAAGAAACGAATATAACACAGCTTTACATGTGTTTTCTATATTCGCTGTATTAGTTCTCTTGTATATATTACTAATGACTTTGTAACCAGGCGTTTTCTCTTTAAGGCAAAGTAAAAATGACAAGGAAGAAGTTAATATCAAGGTGTAGTAATATCTAGACGTGGGTGTGTAAAAGTAAGGTTAAAATTAAGTAAAAAAGAAGTGGAAAATTCCATTAGAAGTTAAGAGTCTGCGATTAGAAATATGTAGCAGAATGTTACGTCACAGATGAAACTTGCTAGTAATAGGTGGCAAATAAGCTGATGAAATCTTTCTCTTTTTTCTGGAAAGAGCGGTTAATTTTGTGACAGCATTCCCATTCCTCCACGGGGATGGGTGGGGAATGATGTCTAATGTATACTTGAGAAGAACAACAAAAGCTTTATTTTGTGCTGGCATTTAAAAAAAATAACGTTGATGACCACCGTTAGTAAAAAGATGACGAGGACAACAAGAAAAAGGAGAGGAAATAAACTGCTGCTTCATGTCATCAACACAACGAAATTCCTACTGCTTGCATGAAAAGTCGCTATCCAGATTATCTGTTGGATCAAAGAATTGGTTCTCATAGTGATACAATGCGCTAGATTAACTGGTGCATGAATCAGGCTGAATTTGTTATCTCTATCTGTTTGTTTTTTGTTTTTTTGTTTTTTCTTTACTTTATTTCACCCGAAACAAAGGGGCACATTGCCACTGAGACATAAGGGGCTACTGTGAATTAGGGGCCAGATTTATGAGGGGCATTCTAAATGAGGAGTTGAGCAGCGAGACGTTTGTTTACATTTAAATTTCTGCATGTCGGTAGAGTCAGGGAAACAGAGAGCAGGGAGGGGATTTCAAAAGCTAGCAGTTCAAGGAAAGAAGCTATTGTAGTAGAAAGTTCTCAAGCATCTGGGGAATCAGTGAATGGATAGGATTTAACTGATTGTCGGGTGTATTTACGTTGAGGGGGCATCAGAGCAACAAGTTCATTGGAGCACATTTCATTGAAGTACTTGTGAAACAAGTACAGGGATGAAACATTGCAGTGAGGAGGCAGGGGCTAGAGCTTGGTAGACAGTGAGGGACCTATTAGACTACATACTCTTTTTTGGACCCTATCTAAGAGGGAGATACTAGTTAACGATGCATCAGCCCAGATGTGACAACAATACTCCATGCATGGTCGGATCGTGGCCTTGTAGAGATATAGGATACTGTCAGGTGTGAGATGTTTTCTAGCACGGTAGAGGGAGCTCACTCTTTTGCAGCAGCCGTGTCAGTATCTTCTATGTATTTATTCCAATTCATGTTATCTATGAATGTTAGGTCGAGGAGTTTAAATGTTGAACTCTTGAGTAGGGCGCTATTTGCCATGGCAATCGATGATTGAAGAAGTTTCTTATAATTGTTAAAAGAAATGAGCTTTGTCTTAGTAGCATTAAATGTTACCATCCATCTATGCCTCATTCAACAACAGACTGGGGGTCATTTTCCAATTGCCTTGGATATGTGGCCATTTGTTTTACCCACATGTCGAGAATAGAGCGTGGTGTCAGCAACAAGCATACCCATCTCAAGCATCTATCTTCTGGCATTCTATCTTGCATGCCTTCATATATTATTTTTATGGACAAGACACGCCCACGCAATTATGGTGATTAAGATAACTTAGAAATTATTTAAAAATAAGAAAAACGTATACGGAAAGAGAACAATATGGTAATTATAAACAGAAAAACGAAAAATAGATAATGGCTAACATTTGAAGTAATGACAGTCATATAACATCTTCGTGACAATGCCAACTAAAACTGTATTTCTCAGTATAATATTAAATGAATTTAAAAACATATATAAAACGAAAACATTAAAATGTTTTTTGGATATCATTATCTTTTATATATTAAGGTTTCATTAATAGGTCAGATTGTTCTATCTCTATGAAGCCGGTGCAATAAAAGATAGTTTCCAAGCTTTTGTTGAATCTATTATATAAAAGAAAAGTTGTGTGTCTTTGTGTCCGACTAAAACCAAAAGCTATACAGGACACACCCACAAAGCGGATATATTCTTTTTTAACCATTGCCTCGTACATTTTTATTTTAAATATTCATTCTCTTGGGGATCAACAAAAACAGAATTAGTCAATTGAGGGTCGACATTTTTGTGTGATTTTCAATGTTATTATGTAGTAATTCGTCAACGATTTTTTTCCAGTTGCCAAGAAAGTGAGAAAGAAGGTGGATGGGATAGAGTGGGGATATAGGAAAGAGAGGAGGGAACGATAGATAGAGAGGGGGTAGAGATAGCGAGAAAGAGACAGAAGTTTTAAAAAGAAAGATATTACACACTTTTTAACTCCCCAGGCAATCATGCTAGGTATCTATATTGAAGAAAGTACTGTAATATAAAACCTGATATTTAACCGGCTTAGCTGTTTGGGAGAGATGACCTAGTTAGTCGAACGACAACTGCGAATTTAAATGTGTGACTTTTGTTGCATCCATTGATTTAAACTTTTTTTTCCGTTTTTAATTACTATTGTTGTTCTAACCTGTAACAAAAAGGTCTTTTCTATAGTATAGCAAACTGAAAATGACCGTCTAAAACCCAAAAGGAACTCTTTTTTTTTTTGTTGTTTTTTCAGAAAACACAGGAACTACACTAATAAAACACTGTAACAAAACACTCCTGTAAATTTGAAATAAATTAGTCCTGTAGATTACATCTGAGAAAATCTAGTCATATTAACAATTGAACACCAATAAATCACATGTAAGAAACTAATGCAACTGGGAAAGCACAAGCATGGCTCCATGAACCGCGACTTGACACAATGTTTCCATAATTCAAACAGCCCGCTTCCAAATGACAAAATAAACCAGTTTTAATTTAGCTTGAGACGTCCGTGGTTGGCTAACAAAACGAATCATTTGCATACCCAACACGGCTTAATTTATCATCTTGACAAATATATTTGTAATCTATCCATAACTGAAAATGACAAAAAAGGGGTTTCAAAGGCAATCCGACTTTCATCCACTCTGCACTGCTCTCTGAAAGTCAACTAACTCTTCAATCCAAAAAGTACAGTTTTTCATACTAATAACACCACCACCTATGCAAATTAACTGTCAGCCAGCGCCATCTAGCTTTAAGAAACTCTAAAAACAGCCAATCTGCAAAGGGGAGATAACTCGATTGACAACTTGACTGCTGGTGCCATCCCAAATAACAGATATTGTCACAAAGGCAAATGAAAGGGGTACAGTACTATGAGAAATAACTGAGGGTAGACGCTGTCAACCATTCCTCTTTATCGTCACACTACGAGTGGCGACAAGGCATTTTATCACAATATTTATGTCAGACGCTTGTGTGTTTACCTCGGTCCCAGGAAAGTAGTTCCTCCGTTTTCTCTGATGAAAGGTTAAAAAATACAGGTATCCTTTGCGGGGCCATTCACCTTTTTACATTCATTACATAAACTTTTAACAAATGAAAGCCTGTCTTATTTAATGTTTAGTATTGTAATCGGATCAGGATCCATGCATTCAGGATAGTTTTCAGTTAATTTACAAATGATTTAAGAGTCAACTATGGTTCTCCAATGTGTCATGAAACGTTTGGGAACCATATATGTTTTTCAAAGCAGTGAAAGTTAAAGTTATCAAAGATTTGTTAGTAAGTGAAGTAAGTAGTAATTGCCTATTACGTTTTAGTATGAAACTTGTTTATTGCCTCATTAAAATCTTGCATGTCTCACATTACAAACGATGTACAATAATTATTGCTTCCGGTTATATCACTTTACAGACTGGTGATCAAATTTGATATCTGCCCAAGGCAAATTTCATTCATGACTAACTTTCCTTATTTGTACATAATATTCAGCTGACAAGTTCAAAACATTGAAAGCATAAATGTCATCTAAAGTATTTTATACATGATAGGAAAGTGATCAATTTTGTTAATGTTTCCATGTTTATTCACATAATTGCTTAAATGCTTTAGTCCAAAAGCATTAGCGTTAAATCCGGAAATACATACAGACAAGCTGGTTTATTTTGTATGCCCCCAAATCCATGCTATTAATGACATTATAAGACAAATTAATGTGTGTGTGTATTTCTCACATCTACATAACTTTTATAATTACACATTGAATAATTATTTTTATTATTTACTATTAATCAATTATTTGTTGAAATCAAAAATGCAATAACATAAAATGAAACGAAAATTTAAAAACCCTATTTAAAATAATACTTTTATTATGAAATTAAAATCTACCACATTGCATTTCTGTTTCTTCATAAACAAAGTCAGCCGTTTTTAATCTTTTGCTAATAGTTGAAAAAAAATTACTTTGTGACCCTTCGAAATTTTAAAAGAATTTGGGAGCATTTAAACTGTTGAATAGAAAGTCATCTCTGGCTTCAAAATTCTTAGCAAATCTTCACGCATTAAAAGACTGAAAGTTTTGGAAGCTATTTATATCCAATAATTTTATGAATTGAGATTAAAACAACAGTACATTTAACAAAATTATAATTTTATAACAATTTGGTTCGATTAATAATTTAATGATCAAACAATACCGTAATGATAATTGACTTAAACTTTCAATATCCTATTAAAAAACAATTTGGTAAAAATAACAAAAGGCATCATATAAAGATACGTGTCCAACTGAAACCCCAAATATTAAAATATTTAAACCTCCCAAAATACATTTATTTAGCATCTCTGTGGAAGGATTTGTCGGAAATATCAATAGGATTTATATGAATGAATAGGTTTGCAAATGAGAAAGTATGTAATGATTAGGTTAGAAATAAACAAAACAATATGACAATAACCATGATTTCCCTTCAGTAGTTGCATTTGTAAAAAAAACTCAATACACGTTTTATGATAAGCATATAAAAATATGTATCTTGAAAATTAAATTTTTTTTTTTTAAATGAAAACATAAATCAAACAATATAAACATGTTTTATGAATCATCATATAGGGTTCCTCATTGTATGGTAAATTATTTTTATAGAAGCATGAAACCATATGAAATTTCTTTTTTTACTCGCATTTTTGTTTTGTCATTGAGGGGGGTTATCCTATGTAAAAAAAAAGTATTTTATAATAAAATAGAACAGACGGGTTACAAAATGTTTAAATTGAATTATCAAGAATACTTTCGACATTTATCTTTGCAAATAAAATTGAGAACATTAGCTTTAAAATATTCATTTGCTTGTAATTCACCCAATAATTATAAATAAACAACACAATTGAACAGTATCATTTCTTTTCAAATAAGAGTAATCGATTTTTTTTTGTAAATGTAAATCACATTTATTCATATGTTTACACACACACACACACACACACACACACGATCATCTAATAATTATAAATAAACATGTTTGGACGTTCTCACATGTTTATTTAAATAAGTTTGCTATTTTTCTCCATGTTATTGTTTGAAATACTTTTACGAAGGCAGAATTAAGAAAAACAATAATAAAATTATTACTTTAGTTGAATTTTTGTTTCTTAAATACAATATTTTCAGAGGGGACACTTATGTTATCACTGTGTCTGTTTTTGTCACAGAGTAGAAGATTAGTAAATAATTTTGTATGCTGAATAAATTTGATAAAGTTAAATAAAAAAGAAGTAATTATTATAAAATATTAATATGTAAGATTAGTAAAATTAAATTAAATATTAATATTTGTTACTGAACAAAAAAGAAAATGTATTTTGATATAATTTATAATCGAGTAAACGGTACAGCAGAAAATCATTTCATTGAAGCAAGTTGTTCAAAATAAAATTATTTTAGCTACTATTATGATATACAAGTACTTTTAAGAAATCAATAGTTGAATATTAATTTTAAATATATGTAATTGTTTATCAGAAAGCTGAAAATAGAGCAATGTAGAAATCCTTTATTAATGTTGTAAGCTGATGCCACTGTTTATGACATTATTGAAAAATATCTCAGTTGTAACACTCTTCCTAGTCGGATAAAGTATTTTTTGAAAGAAATAAAATCGAAATACAGTTTCTTGTTCTGAAGAACATAGTAGCACGATCTGCAATAAAAGCTGACTATTAAGAATGAAATAATGATTTTGTAGGGATGAATGTATCAATGACAACTTCAAGAAATATCCGGCTTCACTTTATTATATATATATATGTATATAACTTAATGTCTGTGTTTGTGTGTTCCCTATAGAAAGAAAGGTTAGCGAATCTACATAAAATCTAAGTGTTTTTTTTATGTAAAATTTACCAGGGAAGACAATGGAAGTGTTCTTGAATCTCTAAGTGCACCCCTTAGAGGAGGGGGGCTATGAGGGCATAACCCCCTTAGAACTTAAAATATATCCTATTTTGATGAAATTTATATTGTATGTATAAAACTCTCTGAGGAAGACAATGTAAGTGCCCCCGAATCCCTACGCTACCCTCTATGTGTTGAATATTTATGTTCCCCCCACCTCTAAATAAGCCATGGGGACAGAACTCCCTTAAAACTTCAAATACGTATATCAGATTTTTCTTATGAGTGTTATTTTAAAAGTCGAGTTAACGAATGAATGAATTGTTTAGTTAAGAAAGTATCAGACTGAAAACATTGTGTATGCGGTTTTGATTCTACTCCCACCGAATATTTTTTTATAGAAATTAAAGAATATATTTTTCCTTTTTTTTTAATATAATAAAATGTAAGTGCAGAATTTTGGTATTTTTAGTATGTAACACCTATCCGTCTGTCTGTCTGTCTGTCTGTCTCTCTCTCTCTCTCTCTTATATATATATATATATATAAGTGATAACACTTCTCTGTCTGTGTGCATGTCTGTCCCTAAAAACGAAGACATACTAGAGAGTGTACCTTAAATATAAGTGTATTCACATATACAATTTGCATGTCAACATAATGGAAGTAGTTCTGCGTTTCTAGCTGCCTCTTAAAGGAGCTAATGACAATTTTTGATAAGCGTTAGGTTAAAAGTATTAACATATATCTGAATAGCCCAGTGGGTAAGATATCTAACTGAAAACATCAAAGTTGCTGTTAGTATATATATATATATATATATATATATATATATTATGAGATATTATTCTGAAAGGAGATTGCTTTAAGTAGAGCTGAGTGGGGATAGCATATAAGGAATGTCTAAAATATGAGCAACTAAAGCATCCATTCCTGAAGGTGATGATTGCAATTTAGATGTAACTATCAAAAGGTACTTCTATCATAAGCTGATTATGTGAATCATCCGAAGAATCATGAAATAACCACCACCCGAAATATTTCCCAATAGAAGACAACCTGCGTGATGTGTAATAAGGTCTGTAAATCGAGCTCTGGATTAAAAAAAAAAACACACATGGTTTAACACAGAAAACAGATTTCAAAAACCCTAACCCCATGAAATTTGTGGAAAGTATGATGTTTGTCTTCCACCTTTGCTATAGACCATGCAGATCTGATGATAGTTTAAAAAGCCATATATAAAGCCACAGGAAAGGAACGGAATGACTTGAGAAGTGTGATGATATCTCAATCATCTGTGGAGATGCAGCGAATCATCATATGATCATTCCGATACAGCTCTGTGGACGTGTATTAGCATAGAAACGTGACTTAATTTGCGTAGACTGTTCTAATGTTGTATATATATATATATATAATGCTGCTCAGGATAAATTTGACATTTTTTGGAAAGGAAATAAATAATGTCATATCTTTTATCTATTCTCAAAATACATCATCATCATAATAATAATCAATAACCATAATGGCAAGATGGATATGTATTTGTGTCCGTCTGTGGTGGGAAGAGTCTGATAATCTGCAGTGCATTTTCATTTTTTCTTCAATTTCACCCCAAACTAAATTTCACTAAACAATGTACAATTAGAAACATGTGATGTACTGAGTGTTCGGGATACATTTGACACTTTTTGGAAAGGAAAGAAAAAACGTCATATCTTGGCCAATAATTGATATATTCTCAAAATTCAAAGTGCATCTCTTAGAGAACCTTTTGCCAAATACAGCACACTCAAAAAAGCCACCATGAGCCTCCACTACGGTGTCCATACAGGATGGTAACCTGGAGCATGTGGCTGCTATGATGTCTTTTGAAAGATGCCTGAATACTACTTTGATCTTGGCAATCAGCTTGTCCTTTTGCACAGGCGGTACGGTTGGTGTTTTTTTTTTTGACTGCGCAGTTGAAGGGATGGTGGCAGATGTTAGAACTAGTGAAGTCGTGGAATTTTTCGGACAGCCATTTCTGAGTTTCCGATGAATTGGCTACTCTGGTGCCCCCTCGACGTAAATTCACTAGACTAACTCGACAATAAACTAAATCGCATTCATTCACTGTGGAGGTCCCCAGATGCCGGAGAGCCTTCTACTCAAATAGCTTCTTTCCTCGTGCTGCTGGCCTCTGGAACTCCCTCCCTGCCCCCTGTTTCGCCGACAGTACTGACATGCAGAAATTTAAAACTAATGTAAACAGACATCTCGCTGCGCAGATCCCAATTTAGGTTGCCCCCCCCCCCCCCCCCCCCCCCACCACCACCACCACCATCTTCTCCCCCCTTTTTTTTTTTCTCAGTAGCCCCTTATGTCTACAGTGGCGGCCAGCCTTGTTTGGGGTGAACTATGTTAAAAAAAATTTTTTTTAAAAAGTGTGGCATAAAGCGGAGTCATGTTGCCACACATGATCTTCACGCAGCCACCCTCTCCACCCCTTGTGAACAGTAACTTCGTACAGCGATCTGAATTGAGTCTGAGTCCCTTTCTGAAGATGTGGGATGGCAAGACATGGCCTTAGTTGCAAATACACCCAAAGATCATTACAGTTTGAGGGGATTTGGTCGTCATGACACGTGTGACTCTATGGAGACCGTAGACTAGCCTCCTGTTGTTCTGCACATTGTGTAACTGGTCTTCGTAAAAGTTCCTCTCGTCTGAGAAGAATGAGAGCACCCCCTGCTCGACTGCGTGTTTGACCTTGTTGAGCAGTTTATTGACTTACATCTTGGTGGTGAGTAGTTGACCTCTGCGACTTTTGTATGAGGAGTAGCGAAGATCCTCATTCAGCCCTTTTTTCAGAGTTGTCACTCTGACCCCCATTTCTCTCGCCACAATCAGGATTGCTTTGTCTGGCTCTTGCTGTAGCTTTTTCTCAACGAATTTTGTTGTGCAGACACTGAATGACTACTATGATTCTTCCTGTTAGCCACTGCTTCCACATCTGTCGTAATTCTCCAGCTCACATCTTACAGCCTTCAAAATATTTAAGAGGCCTATAAGAATCACAAGGGTCAACTACTCACCACCAAGGTGCAAGTCTAGAAACTCCTGACTTTTTTAATTTCTAAAAAGTGTCAAATTTATTTGTTTAAGTTTATATATATATATATATATATATATATATATATGGATCTCTCTCTCTCTCTCTCTCTATATATATATATATATATATATATATATATATATATATATTCAAAAATGTAATAATTATATATCGTGTTTATGCAAATCAGCTGAATTGCATTTATTTTTATACTAGTTGGGATAACAACTTCATTAGAGTTTGAATAATATATAGATAATAATAACACCAATAATAATAATCACTCAGAAGGCTCCAGGGAACACTATCCATTGTTGCCACCAATAAGTGATCACTGGTAATAACTCGTGAATAAAATAATAATAATAAAATCCAAACAAGAAGACTGGACGTGATAATAATAATGATAAACAAGAGGGAAGGAAACTGACAAATAGAAGATTTCACCATCCCAGCAGTTCACAATGTGAAGTTCAAAGAGGCAGAAAAACTAAACAAATACATGGAACTTGCCAGATAGCTGAATGGAATATGGAGCATGACGAAAACTATTGTAATATCAATAATTATATGAGCACTAGGAACAGTTTAAAAGACCTGTAAAAAAAATGTCATTCTGAAATTAGAATCAAAAAGAGGATTGACACCATACAAAGCACGGCACTAATAAAAAAAAAGCTGAAATATTGAGAAAAATCCTTGAGTGCAGAAACGAACTCACATAACCAGATATACTGAATTAGAATAACAGTGTAAATACAATTAGAAACACAGAAGAGACGTTACACAAAACCAAGAAAACTGAAACTATCAGAGTAGATAAGAAAAATAACAAAATTCCCCCCCCCCCCAAAAAAAAAAGCACACACATGCATTGGCACCGGCATTTGTTAGTGCCACAAAAAGATAATCGTGAAAGGTCAAGGAGGATGGAAAGACCAAGTAAGGGTTAGGGTTCATGACAATGAAACACACTTCTCTATATTCTGCATAAGCTTATGTAACCATGTTGAAAGGAAATCCTAGGTTAAATTTTCAAAAAATTGGCTGGATTTATTATTTACGACATAATCGATGGGTTCCACGCCTAAGCTGATGCTTTCTCAGCATTAGAAATCCGTTGTTCTCATTATACCAAAAGTCACAGAAGAAATCAATGCGAACCGATGCAATAACGATTTTTACTGAGATACACTCGGCCAACAGAGATGTGGGAGAATGTCTGAAAAAAAAAATCCGATTTTCAACAAAACCAGACTCTAATTCCTGCAAATATTATTGAAAATATCCTACCCCGGAGTCGTTTTACAAAATCTCGACTTTGACTCTGGACTCTTGTAAAAATTTGAAAACTCTCAACTCTGATTCCACACCTGTAAAACAATCACGAGTTTGACTCTGACTGTTGCAAAAATTACCAACTTCCTACGTCTGCTGACCAGTGCCCACTATCTTGCGTTTCAACTCTAAAAGTCACGAATGCACTTAAAATATGAAGATAACATATAGTTTAATAATTATTATTATTATTATTATTATTATTATTATAGTGACCCCGTAGAGTCAGTATTTGTTATATCTATCTATCTATCTATCTATCTATCTATCTATCTATCAAGTTTCCAAAAACTACCATTCATTCAGCCTTTTACGTCTTCCATTTTCAAGTTAGCTATATCTTAAACTTTTAAAACTCTGTGGATGTTATTTTGTTATCAAGAGAAGAGCAGATAAAAATCAAATAAATATATATATATATATATATATATATATATATATATATATATAAATTAGACCACCCGTGACCTGTTGGTTCAGTATTTGTTATATATATAAAAAATACTTATTACTGACTTGTTTGCTTGACTGCGACGTGTATGTATGTGTGTGTGTGTGTAGGGGAGGGGGGCTCCCAAAATCAATTGACATGCACAGACTTTTCACCCAAATGCTTATTTACTATCCACGATATAAAAACTATGCGTTAAAAAAACTGTTTAATAATAAACTGAAAACAATCATTGAATTAGAAAATAACAAATAGTGAATTAATGAGATGTCCTTTTGTAAAGCAATAGCAAATTCATTAACCTTAGTACGTTAACTGCATACACATGATCAATATATTAGAAAATTATTGTCATTTATAAATTTGGCGTTTTAATCTCACTGTTAATGCGATAAATGGTCTAACTTGATAGAGATTAAATATATAATTTCTTAAGTTTGATATTGGTCAAAAATCATGTTTTTACAAGGATTACAAAGTTAAAGGATTTCAGTCAAAATTCATTGTGATGTTATAATAGACTTCTTTCTCTTCCCCTTCTCTCTCTCTCTCCCCCTCTCTCTCCCTCTCTCTCTCTCTTTATCCATCTTTCACTCTCTGTCTCCCTTTTTCTTCTTCTTTACCTCGCTCACCCTCTATACCCTCTCTCTCTCTCTCTCGTATCTGCGTTATTCACCATTTCTCCCACCATCTGAAACATTCATGTACAGGTGAAGTGTGCACGGTAACAAGTAAGCAAGCAAGATAAAAACTTCATTAGAGTTTGAATATTATATAGATAATAATAACACCAATAATAATAATCACTCAGAAGGCTCCAGGGAACACTATCCATTGTTGCCACCAATAAGTGATCACTGGTAATAACTTGTGAATAAAATAATAATAATAAAATCCAAACAAGAAGACTGGACGTGATAATAATAATAAACAAGAGGGAAGGAAACTGACAAATAGAAGATTTCACCATCCCAGCAGTTCACAATGTGAAGCTCAAAGAGGCAGAAAAACTAAACAAATACATGGAACTTGCCAGAGAGCTGAATGGAATATAGAGCATGACGAAAATTATTGTAATATCAATAATTATAGGAGCACTAGGAACAGTTTAAAAGACGTGTAAAAAAAAATGTCATTCTGAAATTAGAATCAAAAAGAGGATTGACACCATACAAAACACGAAAAAAAAAGCTGAAATATTGAGAAAAATCCTTGAGTGCAGAAACCAACTTGCATAACCAGATAGACTGAATTAGAATAACAGTGTAAATACAATTAGAAACACAGAAGAGACGTTACACAACACCAAGAAAACTGAAACTATCAGAGTAGATAAGAAAAATAACAAAATGCCCCCATTCCCCCCCCCTCCCCCCAAAAAAGCACACACATGCATTGGCAACGGCATTTGTTAGTGCCACAAAAAGATAATCGTGAAAGGTCAAGGAGGATGGAAAGACCAAGAAAGGAGAGGATCATCCAGATTTCCACTAGAAGGGCACGGAAAGCACTAGAATCTTGGGGAGGCTTATTACCACTGAAATTTTAAAGAAAGCAAACAATCGTTATCAGCAAGAAATCAATGGTAAATGGCTATTGCGATAATGCAAAGTGATTTGCAATGAGTACTCAAAGAAGCAGGGAGTGCTGAAAATCTGGGAAGACTTGTTGTTGCTTAAACTCCAGGGGATATCCCTCTGTTGTTGCAGTGAGCAGTCACCGATGATGACTAATAGTAATATGAGAACTTCTACTGAGTTAATAATAAACACTCCACTAAAAAAATAAGCACAGTCTTGAAGGAAAAGCGTTTTATATTGTTTGTTTTTTAGTGGTATTTTTATAACTATAACCAGTGGTGTTCTCTGGAGTCTGAGTGACAACAAGTCTTCCCAGATTTCCAACACTCTCTCCCTCTTTCGATAACCATTGCAAATAATTTTGCGTTATCACTACAGCCGTTTACCATTGATTTTTCGCTGGCAACGACCGTTGGTCTTCTCTGGAATTTCAATGGCAATAAGTCTCCCCATGATTTCAGTACTCTCCGCACCCTTCCAGTGCGGGTCTGATCAGTGCTCTCGCTCCTCAGTCTTTCTATCCGTCTTGACCTTTCTCAAACATTTTGTGTGATGCCAGCCGAGGCTGGCGACACTACATGTGTGTGTATTCTTAATGTGTGTGTGTGTGTGTGTGTGTGTGAGAGAGGGGGTTCAGTTTATGGGATTTGTGGCAGTTTCTTTTGGGCTCGTGTGATGTTCGTTCTATATTTTTTGTTCTATTTCTGTTTCAATTTACATGTGGTTGGCTAGTTTTTGTTGATTATGTGGGTTGGTTTCCGCATTTAAGTATTTTCTTTAGCATTTTGCCTCTTTTTATCATTTATTATTATTTTCACGTAATGTCCTTCTGCTCAGTTCACTAATGGAGCTGAGTGCATCCAGCAGAGGTTCTGGAAATACGGAACGTTTCAGAATGATCTTTTACTTTGTGTAGACGGTTTACTTATATTGGTAAACTAATAAATATATTTATTGCAGATATTTTATATTTATAGACAATTTTTTTCATCTATATTAATGATCTCTAATGTTTTTATGCATCATGCATTGAAATGGAGGGGAAGTTGTTGAATCTTGTTGTGTCCTGAATTCATAATGACATTTTACTGGCTGAAGAAGTTGCAAGAATGAATTTCTATTGTGTCTTTTGTATTTCATGACAGGTTTATTTTACAAGAACTTGTTAGAAACAAGCTTTGATAATTGAAGGAATTGGATGATTTTATCACAATGTGAAAAGAAAAATGAAGGGAGATTATAACGACATTCTGACTATTGTCATTATTGTTCACTTGCAGGGATACTCGACGTTGCCAGGGTATTATATAAAATAATACCAGTGATTGATCACAAAAGATCTAATTATTAACATTAGAAAGCTTAATATAAAAAAATATAAACAATCCCCACCCCTCCAGTAATATCATTTTTTTTAATCATCTATTTAAATATGTTTAATGTTATGGAATGTTTAAGATGAAAATTGATAATTTGTATTATTTCGATTACTCGGACTACTATTCTCATCTTGGTTGTTATATTTACAAATGTTTTGGCTCTGATCTTTTTTCAGGTGCATCTTTTCGAACTTATTAACTTTCTTGTTGAACTCAGGGAGCATGTATGGAATTCAATGGGTCGATTAAATAAATAGAGCAGTTCCAAATTCCGTATAAGCTCTCAAATTCGACTAGAAGGTTCCCAAGTTTAAAAGGATTCACCTGACGAAGATCGGAGGTTACATCGACCGAAACGTTGTAAATATAATAATCAATATGAGAACAGTACAAATATACTGACAATCTGTTCATCTATATTAACTTTTATCCTCGAGTGGCTTTCGGCCTTGACAAGCGGTGACTCATTAGTAAATAAAGATTATTATATTATTATTATATTAAAAATAATATCAGCAATATATTAATATATTTTCCCGTTTTGTCTACGTTTACTTTTGAAATGCTGAGATGACATTACCATATTATTTGGTGTATTTCTAGTGTTATTACATGTTTTAATTTGCAAAAATCTTTGCTCATTTTGACAAAACCGTTCTACAAAGTTGCTAAAATAACATTGTGTGTGTGTATATATATATATATATATATATAATGTGTGTGTGTGTGTTATTTATTTGTTTATTTTATTTGCGATACTTTAAACAAATTCAACTATTTATACATAAATGCATTTCACCTAAATGCTTAGTGGGAATGAGTTTTTCTTTCACCAATGTGATGTCCCCACACACACACACACACACACATATATATATATATATATATATATATATATATATATATTTAAAAAATATAATTATCTTTGGACACGTTTTTCGTTGTCGCTGAAATGTTTTTCTTTATAAATAGTTGAATTCGTTAAAAGTATCACAAACAAATGACATCTACAAAAACGATACATTTCTTCAACTAGCAGGGTTTGGCTCAGTGGTAAAGTGTTGGGCGTCAGCCTCTGAGGTCCCGGTTTCAAATCTCGCAAGGTTCAGCCATGTTGATGAGTCATAAGATGACGAAACAAATGTCCATGTTATATATATATATATATATATTTAAATATTTTCCCGGTCTAAATATTCTAGTTTTAGAGTTTTAGCTGGACCCACAGACAGACGACTGCCCTTTATTCATATTTAGATAACTTGTATACGTTTTGTTCTTTCTTTTGTATTGAAAAGGATCTTTTTTTTAAAAATAACATCGAAAGTTAAGATGTAATCGAGACATAATAAAAATAAAGAATGCTATTTCTTACATTAAAACGCAAAGATATTTTGTCAATGTATTTATATAAGTAATTCTTTTTTTTTCACTATATATATATATATTTTTTCAATATATATATATATATATATATTTTTTCAATATATATATATATATATATATATATTTTCAATATATATATATATATTTTCAATATATATATATATATATTTTTTTTTTCAATATATATATATATATATTTTTTTTTTCAATATATATATATATATATATATATATATTTTTTCAATATATATATATATATTTTTTCAATATATATATATATATTTTTTCAATATATATATATATATTTTTTCAATATATATATATATATATATTTTTTTTTTTTCAATATATATATATATATTTTTTCAATATATATATATATATTTTTTTTTTTTCAATATATATATATATATATTTTCAATATATATATATATATTTTTTTTTTTTCAATATATATATATATATATATATTTTCAATATATATATATATATTTTTTCAATATATATATATATATATATATATATATATTTTTTCAATATATATATATATATATTTTCAATATATATATATATATATTTTTTCAATATATATATATATATATTTTCAATATATATATATATATATATTTTCAATATATATATATATATATTTTTTCAATATATATATATATATATTTTTTCAATATATATATATATATATTTTTTCAATATATATATATATATATTTTTTCAATATATATATATATATATTTTTTCAATATATATATATATATATTTTTTCAATATATATATATATATATTTTTTCAATATATATATATATATATTTTTTCAATATATATATATATATATTTTTTCAATATATATATTTTTTCAATATATATATTTTTCAATATATATATATTTTTCAATATATATATATATTTTTTCAATATATATATATATTTTTTCAATATATATATATATATTTTTTCAATATATATATATATATATTTTCAATATATATATATTTTCAATATATATATATTTTCAATATATATATATTTTCAATATATATATATTTTCAATATATATATATTTTCAATATATATATATTTTCAATATATATATATTTTCAATATATATATATTTTCAATATATATATATTTTCAATATATATATATTTTCAATATATATATATTTTCAATATATATATATTTTCAATATATATATATATATATTTTCAATATATATATATATATATTTTCAATATATATATATATATATTTTCAATATATATATATATATATTTTCAATATATATATATATATATTTTCAATATATATATATATATATTTTCAATATATATATATATATATTTTCAATATATATATATATATTTTCAATATATATATATATATATTTTCAATATATATATATATATATTTTCAATATATATATATATATATTTTCAATATATATATATATTTTCAATATATATATATATTTTCAATATATATATATATTTTCAATATATATATATATTTTCAATATATATATATATATTTTTTCAATATATATATATATATTTTTTCAATATATATATATATATGTTTTCAATATATATATATATTTTTTTTTTTCAATATATATATATTTTTTTTTTTATTCAATATATATATATATATATTTTTTTTTTCAATATATATATATATATTTTTTTTTTTTCAATAGAGGCAAGTCAATACTTAGATACAGAATCAATTATTGAAAAAAAGTACTTTTTTGTTTTGTTTTTATGTTCTTACCTGAAGGCAAACTGTACAAAATTAGATTTCTTGACGTCCCCCACTCCCACTTCATCCATTTCAAAATCCTCACAGTCTCTCAATGATTTGGCTATGCATGTAATTGCCTCTTCCTATGTGTTGCAAAGATGTCATAGTTTTTTTGTTTTTTTTTACATTTTACATTTATATTTCATTCTCTTTGTCATATTTTTAAAAATTCATTTTTAATCTAATACTAGTAGCATTGTTTATTTTTTTAATGTTATTTTAAACATATGTCTTTTTTTTTATTACGTCATATGATTACATCTTTAGAATCTTTTAAGAATTATTCCTCGTTTAACCCAATTGTACGGATTTTTCAGCTGTACAAAGGGGTTTATATGAATTATTTGGATTATTCGAACGACTGTTCTCATCTGGGATGTTATTCTCACAATGTTTCATCCGATGGAACCTCCGACCTTCTTCAGGTGTATCTTGTCGAATTCTGGAATCTTTCTGTCAAACTAGAGAATCTGTACAGAATTTTAAACAGAACCCTTCATTTAGTATAAAGGGGTTGCTTGTTCTTGTTCCGTCAGCCATGACTGGGTAGAATCTTAAGTAATTTGTAATTGTATTCTTAGTATCGCCCGCACTGAGGATTGAACTTTCAACCCCCAGAAGACTGTCACTTAGAATTGATTATACTTAGCACTTTATCCGTTACGTTACTGGTCTTGCGGATTTATATGATTTATATAATATAATCATGTTGACACACGGGTTCTCATTAGATCACCGAAGTTAGGCGACGTTGAACCTGGTCAGTACCAGATGGGTGACCATTTGGGAATACCAGGTGCTGTACGTCGAAAGGACGGTGACACCTGTAAAAAAACAAACCAATCTGTAAAAACTAACGTCATCATCTCCTTTAACCGGAATATGTGAATTTAATATTCCCTAGAAACTTCCTCCTTTGTGGGGAACTAGCTTAACCCAACTTTGTGATTTACTGTGGTTTGCTGTGTTTGTTTTACAGCATAACTCTTTACATTATTTAATGCTGATGCACAATACTTTATTGGAAACGATTAATTATATTTGATTAACTGAACACTATTTTTACCCACAGAAGAGGAGACATTGTGTGTTCATACCTTTCCCAACAGTATTAGTTCATAAATAACCATAATTGATCCGAGATGGTGTCGATTAGACCAATCATGCATTCCTTACTGTACTTCAAAGTAGTACTACATCATCATATTCAGTTTTACATCTGCTTTATATATTGACATGTGTTGGACAGCTTTTAGAAATTGACTTCCTACTTATCTCTGACCAGATCTTTAGTTATCCCTTTTTCTCTCAAACCCATTCTTATCACTTCCTCCCATGTTTTCTTCAGCCTTCGCTTGCCAACTGACCCTGCTACCATAACTGTTTTACATCTATTAATCTAAGAACTCTCATATTCTTTGAATCTGACCAAACAACCAAGTCTTCATTTCTGCACACATCTCTTTATACTGTCCAGATTTATTCTTCCTCTGAGGTCATCACATCTAAGCCTGTCTTGAAGAATCACATAACACATTCATCATATAATTCTCATACAATTTTTCTCCATGCAATGCATATCCTCAACCCTCACTTGCCAGGTTTCACTTCCATACATCACACTATATACACATGCCTGATAGACTCTTCACTTGGTTCACGGTGGTAACGCTCTGCTGGTTAGTAATGACTCAAGTTTCATGAACTTACTCCATCCACTCCTAACTCTTGCAATCACTCTAGCATCAGCTTCTCCCTGTGCTCCAATGGTATCACCAAGGTAACAACATTTGTGAACAACCTCAATTGTCTCCCCATCCAAATATATTTTCTCCACATCTGAATTCTCATCCATCTTGTCTTACACTTCTTGCCTTATATCAGGATGGAAAGAAAGTAATGTCGTATTTTTTACTTCATCACTTTGCAGCTTCCTAAGTTGTATACAGTTCTAGATTTTTTAGTGAATTGGTGTCTTAATATTTTGCTTTGCCTTTCAGATATAGTAATTAGTTGGAAAATATTATGTTTAACTGTCTCAGCCGTCAGAAAATGGATATTAGTGAGGAGCAACTGAGACATTGCATGCTCTATGAATTCAAAAAAGAAAACTCAGCTGCAGAAGCTACAAGGAATATTGGAATTGTCTATGGGATAAATGTTCTGAATGATCGAAAATGTCAATGGTGGTTTGCAAAGTTTTCTTCTGGAGATTTTAACCTATCAGATCGGCGACGTTCGGAAAGGCCAAAATCAATTGATAAAGATGCCATTAAAGACGCTGCGGCGGCCTATCCAAAGTTAACCAGCAGAGAATTAGTTCAACAATTCAATACAACCCATACCAATTATTTCATGCCTTCATGAATTAGGAAAAGTTTTAAAACTTGGACTCTGGATTCCCCACGATTTGACCGACGCTCAACGAAATCAAAGATTGACTGTTTGCACATCTTTGCTTTCCAGGAATCATCGAGAACCATTTTTGCAAAGAATTATGAGTGGAGATGAAAAATGGGTTCTATACAAGAATACCCAACGCAAAAGACAATGGTTAGACCGAAACCAAAGTCCACAGGCTCTTCCAAAACAAGGGTTACACCCAAAGAAGGTTATGCTCTCTTTATGGTGGAACATGAGAGGACTAATTCATTATGAATTACTAGAGCCTAATCAAACAATCACAGCAGTAAAATATTGTTCGCAGCTGGATGATCTAAGAATTGCTCTATCAAAAAACGACCAGCATTACTCAATAGGAAGAGTGTAGTGCTTCAGCATGATAATGCAAAACTCACTCAGGAAAAGGTCATGAGTTTCAATTTAGAAGTTTTGCTTCATCCGACTTATTCATCTGACATTGCTCCATCCGACTACCATCTTTTCCGGTCGTTGCAGCATCACTTAAACAATAAAATTTGTGAAAATGATGACCAACTCAAAAATTACCTAAATTTGTTTTTCTCTCTCAAAAATCAGATGAATTTTTTAAAAAAGACATCAAGAAGCTAGTTGATCGTTTGACAGAAGTCATAAAAAATGGAGAAATTATTGTAAAGATTAAAAATGACCTAATGTGAATGTTTCAGATGAAATAAATGTGTTGGACAAAAACGATATTACTTTCTTTTCAACCTGATACTTCTTACACACAAACTGGATATCATCTCTCAGCCTACCTGTAATTCTACTGCACTTCTTCTGTACCCAATGCTTACAAGTATCATAAAAATTAATTTGCACTTAACTCCCTTTCCACAAACTGAGCAGGGGAACTTTTCCTCTTTTTGGAAGCTTTCCAACACTATAACCACTGATCATCACTTTGGTCTCGGTAACATTCACTCTCAGACCTTTACTTTCCATAGCATTTCTCCAAGTCTTTTACTTAACAAGTAGACTGTCCATTGTTTCACAGGCAAATACTAAATCATCAGCATACAGCATCACTTCTGGACAACCCATACAAAACTCCCTGGACACAAATGCTTCTAAGACACAAATGAAAAGCAACAAACTCACTACAGAACCTTGATGTACTCCTACTTTAACAAGTTTTTACTGTCACTAAATCTGCTGTTAAGTCTAACCTTCACCAACCACTTATTTGTCCCTGCTCCATCCTGTGCTCCAATATTATCACCAAGGTAACAAAACTTCTGGAAAATCTCAATAGCTTCACCATCTAGATATACTTTGTCCACATCTGAGTTTTCATCCATCTCCATTGTCTTACACTTCTTGCACATAAACTGGTTATTATTTCTCAACCTACCAGTAATTCCACTGCACTTCTTTTGTCTCCAATGCTTACAAGTATCATAAAATTTAATTTGCACTTAACTCCCTTTCCACAAACTGAGAAGGGGAACTTTTCATCTTTTTGGAAGCTTTCCAACACTACAACCACTGATCATCACTTTGGTCTTGGTAACATTCACTTTCAGACCTTTACTTTCCATAGCATTCCTCCAAGTCTTTCACTTAACATGGAACGTCTTCCATTGTTTTCACAAGCAAACACAAAATCATCAACATAAAGCATCTATTTCGACAACCTGCATGAAACTACCTGGACTGTGATTCTACAACACAAATGAAAAGTAACGGATTCAGTACAGAACCCTGATGTACTCCTACTTCAACATTAAAGCTGTCGCTAAATGTGCTGTCAATTCTAACACGAATTTGAGCATTTTTATACATTGCTTAAACAATCTTAGTTTCAATACAAATAGTGTTAGAGGGTAAAGTGTGTGTGAGGCTGAGAAATACTAAGCTGTGATTGGCAGAGAAAATCACATGATAGGTTATGGAAAAATATATTTTTTTTAAATAGTAAATTTGCAAATAGTGAATTCGTTAACGCAGTTAGCAAGACGGGAAGCAAACTTACAGGTAACCATGGTCACCTGGATAAGGCAATAAACAGTGAAAATTTCTAGGGATTTATGATGCAACCAACTGGCCGGTGAGTGTTTGTTGAATTAAGCTAATAAATTAATATTTTAAAGTGTTTGTGGTTATCAATTTATCGCAATGCAGATTCTAACCATGATGATAAAATCCAAGATGACAACATGATCCACGTGGGGTGTCCAAATAAATCCACTAAGATGATAACAGGGAACGAATATCCAATTATAGTACTAATTAGAATGGCACTCGGTAGAATGCATACATCTCCCAAAGCTCTGCAGTAAAAATAAAAGCTACTAAGTTAAATTAAATAAAATTTAACAAATAAAAATAAATTAAATATCATATATATAAAGTAAAGTCAGTCTCTTTCTCAAATTTTGTCATCGATAGCTTTCCTCCTACAAAATCATTATTTGATTCTGGTTAGTCAGTTCTTTTGGTGCAACATATTTTTCAGAATAATAAAATGCAATTTGATTTAATTCTTTCCAGAAAATACACTGACCGGGGCCAGAATTATTTTCATATGAACACAATCTTAAAAACAGAGACGTAACTCTGTATTCGTCGATACAGAGTTACATTACAAACCATGAAAAAAATTGCAAATAAAAAGACTACACGATAGCAGCGAGTAGGAAGAGCTAGCTTAATACTTAATTATTATATTAATTAAAAGGGAATTATAAAATTATTCTAATTTCAGAGCCAATTTCGATATCCTGAACCAATTAACTAAAAAAAAAAAAACCTAAAATACAGAAAAGAAACTCGAAGTAAATAATTGCCACGGCCACTAGACAGCCGCTGAAAATATTTTAAGTTACTTTCTGGGAATAACATGACATATTGAAATATTGTCAAATTTCTATTAAAAAAATCAACTATTAAGAACAATTTGAAAGCAATAACTAAGCGTTTCTTTTTAATTACTGCAATGATTTTTATTGGGAATCTCATTTTTTATAATTATTCAATGCATTGATTTGCTACAGATTGAGATTTTTAAGCCGGTTTCATAGCCTAGACAAATGATCTGGCAGCAGGATCGATTATATCAAGTGAAAAATATCTCATTTAATCATTGATTAACAGTTATTGATTTTAGCTTCAAATATGGCAAAAGGTTGTCAATGAAGTAGCATAACAAAAATGGAATTCTTGAATTCCAATTACAGACAAAACAACGACTTTATTCTATACTAGCAAGCACTACCGGCATTGCCCAGAAATTAATGTGAAATCCTGTGTACTTCTGCTCATAGCCCTGAACCCTATATTATCATCTGTTCTTTCTTTTTGTTAAACTAACAAATATATGCTCCTTCTGGTCGCATATTTTTGCTTGTCTGGGAGTATTATATAATTGTGACAGAACTACATGCAATACGTAGTTAAAGCAGAATTAACATTAAATTATTATTGTTATAAATAAAATAAAAGTAAAGTACCTTATTTATGGATGTCAAGCGCGAACGCAGACCCCACAATATTTTTTATAAATAAAATATTATTTTTATAAAGAAATTATAAATATATAATAAAATTTGACAATACCAATTATAAATGTATATTACAGAATATTCATTTATTAGAAACTTAAAAATAAAATAAATATGCAAATGTGCAAAAGTGGGTTTTGTTTGACAGAGTTTACAGATTACTATATATACTGTATCATTATATTTAAGTAAGATTAAGGGGTTTGATGTTAATATACTTAGGAATGATTCATATTTATTCATATCAGATTAGATAAGATTGGAATATTAGATTGGCTGAATGCAGTATTCTCCATTATTTCGCAATGTATTTGTTACGGTTAAAAAATTGTGACTGACGGACAGACAGACAGACGGACAGACAAAATCCCTATTTATGTAAGATATATAGAAAATTGAAAGATGCAAGATCGTTTTTATTTAAGAAGAGGGTCAAAATGTTCTGTTGTGTAACGTTCATACCTATCATCAAAATAGTCAGTTTTATTTATTGTTGTTTGTTTGTTGTGAGTTGTGCTTGATTTCTGAATTACATGATTTAGAAAACACATTTTGAGCCGAGAGTAAAAGCGCAATTTATTTTGTTTTTTAGAACTACATATAATACGTAGTGTTGTAAAGGTCATGATTGGCATAAATACGAAACTAACATAAAGGGAAATAATCAGGTATTGACTATATACGAAAGTACGTATATAAGACGGGCAGTCATATCTGGAAGTGAGCGAAGAGTAAACGTCTCTACTTCCTACCGGATCCCTGTTAAACGCAAACCACTCGGCGTATTCTTAATTTAGTATGTCCTATGTAATTTAGGATATAACACGTAGTTAAAGCAAAATAAAATATTGTTATAAATGAAATAAAAGTAAAGTACCTTACTTATGGATGTCAAGCGCGAACAAAGACCCCACAATACTGTTATGAATAAAATAAAGTAAATCCTATTTCCTTTTTATAGATATGAAAATAAACGCAGACACCACAATTTAAAAAAAAATAAAATCAAGTCAAACCTATTTCCTTTTTGTCAAGCATGAAAGAAAATTATAAGAAATTACAACATGGCCGCTAGCGATTAAGGCATTGCATTAAAGTTCGATTTTCAAGTCTTTAAAATATAAATTAGAATTTTATTTCGGGCTAAAAAATATAATTTAATTCATATTTATTCATATTTAGATTAGACTGAATTGGAATATTAGATTTGCTAAATGCAGTATTCTCCATTATTTTGCAATGTATTTATTGCGTTTAAAAAATTGTGACCGACGGACAGACAAAATCCTTATTTATATAAGATTACTATAATTTTCACTTTTTATTTCATAAATATAATTGTCATTTTATACCTAAATAAAGAGAATGTTTTTCCTATAAGAAAGAGAACTATAAGATCTTGCGTACTTTATAGCTGAACCTGATGATTGCTAAATTACTCTGTTCACATTGTATCTTTTGTTTAGTAAACCTTCTTTTCTATCCTGTATACTTGTTGGAGTGTTCAATGAGCATAACAAAATGGAAGTCTTAAATTTCAGCTGAAAACAAAAGAATAGCTTTATTTTAAACTTGGCATTAACCAGAGGTAAATATGAATCTCTGATGGTCTGTAAGGTTCTTAACTGATTAGGCATTTACTAATTTAAATTGTATACTAAACTATTGATCTGATGTGTGTGCCAATCCACTCAATTTTCAAGATGGCTTAGTTCTATATGCACTTTATTAGTTAGACCTAAAATGAGAGCTTATATCTAGATTGGTGCAAACAATTTTGCAAAGTTTCTTATTTATTATTGATTAATTTATCCTTGGACGATATTATATAAGATTCAAGGGTGCATAGATTACATTGTTTCTTATAATTATGTATCACGGAGACAACATCTTACAGAAAGAAACACTGGTCCTTCTGTTGGGGAATTCTCCTTGCATTTCTGGAAAGATCTTTTTGATCGACAGGCTGGTTTGCCATTGATAACTCGAAAAACACAAAAGGAATTTTCAGCACTTTATTTGCTGTTATAATGTTTTCTAACACTCTTCTATCTTATGTATTATGGGAACTCCAATCCCCCTTCCCATTGAGAGAGAGTGTGTGGAGGACGTCCTTGCTACCCAGTGACAAAATTTTCTCTCCTGTTTCTTGATTCCACAGCTAGTATCTATCTCATTGTTTGTTTTTGTGCATACCTTTACTAACCTATAAATGACTTTCATTTATTTTTCAAATTGATCGACACTCACAATAGTATCGCAACATATATGAATTCCACCACCGCATTCTTAACTCATTCCCAGCTTGAACCAATTTCTGTCCAACACACTTTTCATAACAATTCATAGCTTTCAACCGTATATTATCAGTTTTGTTCTTTTTTAATTTCTATAATTTTCAATTTATAAATAAAATTGTCATATAGTACCTAAAAAAAAGAGAATGGAATCGTTTGTTTTTCCTATGCAAAAGAAAAGAAAAGAGAACTAACTAGATCTTACATATTTTCTAGCTGATTGTAGTGATTGCTAAATTACTCTGTTCACCTTGTATCTTTTGTTTGGTAAACCTTCTTTTCTATCTTATATACTTTTTGGAGTGGTTCCTTAATATTTTCTCTATTAAGCCTGATACTCGGGTTACAACAGTTAACAACGAAGGATTTGGAGACGCGTAGATTTCAATCAACTTACAATTGAATTCTAACGTTACTCCTCTGATGAATGTTTCAAAGAGATCATAGGAGAGATTTACGAAAATAGACCTGCTTTTATTAACTATTTTTAAACTTATATGTCTTTGTTTACTAGTTGTAAAAAAAGTAAAAACCCAAATGTGTTTTAATTTTCATCACTGGTCTATGGATCAAAGTATTACCGAACAACTGATTCCAAGCATGTAGAGGTAGAGCCAGTCCAGAAAGATACACATTTTTTTTCTTGCATTGTGATGTATGGAAGTGAAACCTGGCCAGTAAGGGTTGAGGACATGCGTTGCATGGAAAGAAATGATATGAGAATGATATGATGGATGTGTAATGTGAATCTTAAAGGAAGGTTTAAATCTGGACAGTATAGAGAGATATGTGCAGAACGGGATGCTTTGTTTGGTCACATCGAAAGAATTGGTGAGTGTTTGGGTAAGTATATGTAGAACAGTTGAGGTAGTAGGGTCAGTTGGCAAGGGAAGGCCAAGGAAAACATGGGAGAAAGTGATAAGGGCGGATTTGAGAGAAAGAAGGATAAATAAAGACCTGTCCAGAGATAGGTTAGTTTGAAAGTCATTTCTGAAAAGCTGTCCAATACATGTAAAACAGACGTTAAACCGAATATGATGATGATGTTATTTTTTTCTTTTCAGTATCTGCCCATTGTTTTTTTTTGCTATTTCTATATGCATTTCCTTTTTTTTCTCTCTCTCTCTCTTCCAGAAGTGAATTAGAAAAAGAAGACAGTAAAAATGTAGAAGAAATGCTGAAAGTTCGAGATGATAACATTGTCAAGTTAGAGCACCTCTTGGCAATGACCAAAACGGAAAAGGAATCCCAAGTTGCATCAACACAGTAAGAAGAATCAGCCTTTTTACATAAAGGATTTTTATTTTCATTTTTATGCTATCATCTATTTTATTCTATATTCGTATTCATTTCTTGACTTGATTTCCCATGTCACGACAGAAAGTCTTTTGTTTGTAGAAGCTGACATGTGGCGAAAGTTGGATTTTCATTTGAATAAAACAGTGATACTATTTTTATTGTTAGCATAAAAAATTGGGGGGGAGGTATTACATCATTGTATGACAGAAATTGCATAAAGGATGAAAGAATAGAACTGAAGCCATTAAAAATAGAAATTTATTACAGGGTGACCCCCCCCCCCCCCAAAAAAAAATGCCACCCGTGGAATCATTAATAAAATTCACAATTTTTTCTGCAATCAAACCATACTTGGTACAAATACACTTCCGTCTATGTCTGACTTGTCCGCTAAGTTTCAGTTATGAATGTTCAACAGTCTTTATTTTATGCCTGTTTAATGATAGGGGGTGGGGCACTCTAGTGATCGTGTCATCAGGTCTAATCTTAAATCGGCTTCACTCACCAGATCATAATCCCAAAAATTTTTATTTGTGGGGTTATCGCAAAGATAATGTTTATCAAAACAATCCCTAGACTAGGAGAGTAAGAAGTTGACCTTGGGTTTACTTCGAGCAGCCTAGCAACTCTTGCTTCCCTTATTTTGTCCTTTAGTTCTCGCATTTCATGAGCGATGTTTCTGACAATGGGGGAAGAATTGCTGTTTTCTGGGTCAAAATCTTTCTATCTAACATAATTCTTTAGCTAGTTTTTGATCTTGAAGTAGTATTTTTTTTTTTAGCTCCTTACATCAAGTGCCTTCATGCCTTGCCAGGAGGGATTTCCATTAAAAAAAAAAGATTATTCCTGAACTGAAGAACTCCATCACAGCCCAAATCAGGAGAGGAGTGTCTCAGAGTTATCGACATTTTTACTTGTTGTATTCAGGTATGTTTATCATTGAATAGCAATACAACAAAAACTGTTGGACATTCATGACTGAAATGCGGTGCACAAGTCAGTCATTAACTGAAGTTCATTTGTACCCAATATGGTTGGATTGCAGAAAGGATTGTGAATTTTATTAATTATTCGATGGATGGCATTTTTTGAGTCGCCCTATATGTGTGAAATAGTAGGGTAGACCAGACTCTCAAGCCTTGATAGGTAAAATAGTCAGAAAGAAAAATTCTGAAATAACACTTTCGTTGCTTATACCAGCGTTGCTTCTTGTTGTCTTTGCTTTTTTTTCTTTCTTTTCACTCGACTTAAGCGATGCCAAGTCAGGAAAAGTGCAGTTAAACATTGTGCAACTTTGGCTTCATTATTAACTTCTCATCATGCACACACTCTTTCAGAGAGTATCCATTGTCTCTTAAGACAGAAGGAGACTAATACAATGTATGTATTATACATATGTAGTAGCTGTATCTACCCGGTGTTACCCAGGAGTTAAATAAAATTAAAAAAATGACTGACTTGTTTACGAATAAACAGAAATTAATTTTGGTGACGTTAAATTTGAAATATGAATCTTTTTTTTTTTTTAAGTACTTGATGCTCATCAATTAATAATTTTCTCAGTCGGAATAAGTATTTTCAGGAAAAAATTTAAGCAAAATAAAATATATTCACGTAAATAACATAATGGAAGGAAAAAACAAAAAGATAGGCTAGTCCGAATCAAGTATCGATATGTCAGACAGATTGCTATTTGGGTCTGACTTTGAATCTCCTTCAAGATAACTTTATATGTTAGATATACTATAACCTAATCACATGGAATAATGGATTGAAGCTACTAGAAATACAACAATTACAAATGTATTATTTACATTGTTTTTCTTCGAACCTCATAATTGTTGATGTTTATACTGTTTCATCCAATCTGTCTTACTTCATTTATTTATGTACTCTTACGTTTTTCTCTGTATTTAAATATATTGTGTGTTGAATATTTGTGCACTTGATGATACTTACTTAAATCTGATTTTATACACAATTTTGTAAATCTAATTTTAGTACATGAAAACATTAATGCACACATATAATCAGCACGCCCGATGTTTTAAACATTAAAAAAATTGCCATACATAAATAAACAATGTGCCTAAAGAAGACACCAGTTTGGGATGGGGCACATTGGCTGAAAGGTATTAGAAATATGAATATCAACTTGAATAGTCCTAAGAAAAATCAGTGTCAATTATATTTGTGTCGGCTATCACCCAAGAACAGTTGTCGGGGTCACCATTTATAGGTGCTAGTTTTACCAGAGAGTGTTAAGACCAACTCTTGTAATATTATTTGTAAGTAACGAAAACCGTTGCACAAAAGGAGAAACAAAACCTTTTTTTATAACAACAACAAAAGGGTTTATTCAAGTTTTTGGTATGGGTTAAAGAAAGTTGGACAGTGTCCGAGTGAGGAAAGGAACAATAAAAAAGTTTGGCTGCAGCTTTTCTTTGAGAAATAATTCTTCCAGTGGAGAATAGCTGGTCCTCGGGAATCCAATGGATAAGAGGCAGAAGAGAGAAAGTGTGCCTCTTTTCTGGTTGCTTCCAGGGAACTCTCTGATCATTGTCCATGGTTCCCACGTTTTATTTTGTGTGTCTTTAAATTCAAACTACACGAAAAAAATTAATGTAACGGATGTGTTTAGTCGATGATTATCAACCTATCTCCCTGTTCATTTAATTATTTGTAAATATGAATAGGAGAAATGCGTTTTATTTAATATTTAAAATCGTAGATTGGAAGATTTTTAAATAAAAAATGGTATTATATTACATGAATCTACATATCTGAATAAAGAAATAACGGATAATCAGCTCTAATGAAAATACCTCATAATAATAGTCTTAACTAAGACAACGAACGAAATCGGTCCTTTAAGGAACACAATTAAAGTGACAGAACGTAAAAAGTCATTATACATAAATAAGTAATGGTATAAGAGAACGGCAAGTCAATATTTCTATAGATAACTTATTATTTCACTATCGGATAACAATGAACTGTTACTATTTCAACTAAATGAAATTTAACTTTTACTCAAAGAAATGTCTGCCTATTTTATTTCGCCAAAATATTTTAATTTTCATTTTAGTTTCTGTCAGTAATGTACCTAGTACGGCATCAACCCTAGGTGGGTTGAACCTCCTTCCTTTGAAGGAGGAAATTTCTAGGGAGTATCAAATTCATAAGCAGTTCCCAGTCGCATGTATATCCCAGTTATGGGAGATTACGACGTTAGGTTTTTGCAGTTCTTGTCGATGGCCTCCTACATACAGCGCCTGGTATTCCCAAATGGTCACCCATCTGTTACTGACCAGGCTCAATGTTGCTTAACTTTGGTGATCTAATGAGAACCGCTGCGTCAATGTGATTATGCCGTATGCTCAGCAATGGCTAGTAGATGAAGCAATGTGTTATTTTCACCAAATGGTCGTCTGTTTAGACAAAAATAAATTTCAGATATTCCTTTTTTAAATGAAATCGGAAAAAAAAAATTTTTTAATTTTTTTTTTTAAAGATATTCTTTTAAAAATGAAATAGGAAATTAAATCTTATAAAAATGAAATGTGACATGAAGTACCCGGAGTTGGCTAGGAATTTTTGTAATTTAAATTTTTGTTCAGCATTTTTGCAGTTAAAAATTTATAAGTAGTTAAAAAGTAATTAATATTAATTAATACAGTATAGCTTGGTCAGTAATGTAAAAAATAATGTGCAAATTTAACTTAGTCACTAATTCATTGATAAACGAAAGTGTAAATATTTCAAAATGACCTGCGAATTTTCAGTGATCACAAAGTGAAGTAAGTGTGAATAAGTAGTCATATATATGGTAAGTGTTTGAATTTAATTCCTAAAACATTGTTATAATATAAAGAAACTAAAAGAACTGAATTTTTATGTACTCAGTGATTCTAAACGCCATTTTGAATCCTTCATTTGAAAGAAATGGTATAATTGAACATGACAATAATTTCCTTTTAATCTTTCTTAGCTGTAATAAGTATTTTCAGAAAACCTGAAGCGAAATAAAATCTATTTGTACCAATAAGATAGTGGAAAGTAAAAAATGAAAAAAAAAAAATAGGCTAGTCCTAATCAAGTATCAATATGTCAGATGAATTGCTATCTCGGTCTGACATTAGAAATTCAACAAGATAACTTTATATGTTTAATATATACATACAAATGAAACAATAAAGATATATATATATATCTTTATATTAGATCTTATTGTGATAAATTGATGCTCTATATACTAGATAGAGCAATAATATAAGAAAATGAATGATAAAAATTGGATAAAATACAATATTTATTAATTCATCAAGTATTCAAAAAAGGAATATAAAAAACATTTTTTCTTTTCCTTAATCCATAGATTTTCAAAAATAAGTTCTTTTCATCAGAGGAAAAAAATCAGCAACGATTATATTACTGGTTAGCATAAATTTGAAAATATAAAAAGTTGTAACCAAAAAAAAGGAAAAGAAAAAAGTTTTTTTTTAAAAATTCATTGTTTGAAAATACAAAAAAAACAATCAGTTATAGTTTTAGTTTTATTACATTTGCTGCGGATATTAATATTTACTGCATTATAAGCAGTATTGCCATTCCGCACGTTTTTTTTTGTTAGATTTGAAACACCCACCATATTTGACAAAGAGGTCTTCCTCGAAATATATTGTGGAACACGGTCACACACATTACATCACAGCGTTGAAGTCTTGCCTAATCAAGTAAGATTTGCTGTATAGGAAAAAAATTATTTAAAAAAATTTTGTTTTTAAATATATGAATTAAAATCACTTGTTTTTGTCTTACTTCTCAACGCCGACTTATTTCCATTTCTTGCATTGTGATAGCCTTCTAATACTCCCCCCTCTCTCTCTCTCTCTAATATATATATATATATATATATATATATATATATATGAAGAAGAATGGAAAGGAATTAGAGAAGCAAAAGTCAAATCATAATTCAATTCAATTGCTCAGAGCAAGGTATATTCTGCAAAAAAGGCAATTTATTCAAGTTAAATTTTCCTTAAGCCAGGCTTTTCAAAGATCAAAATTTTATCATCAGAATTATGATTTGACTTTTGCTTCTCTAATTCCTTTCCATTCTTCTTCATTCTACCTGCTCTATCCTGGATATTGAGCTATATACTCTTCACAATAGGTTTCACTTTTCCTAAAAGTTCGCTTTTAGTACACCACTTTATATATATATATATATATATATATATATATATATATAAAATTTTAATTTTTTTTAATTTTGTCTTTTGCATTAAAGAATCAATTTTTCAAATAGATACTCCAATAATCATAAACTCTTAGAATGATGATACATTTGAATAACAAAAAGTAAGTTTGTTTTGTTCATTTTACTTATTACATGATACTGCTATGGGTGACACCATCTTATCTGCCTCTGTATAAGACTATGGTAGCACAAAGTGATCACTATTTCATGTTTAGATGCATGAAGCCTCAAAAATAAGATTCACAAAACATGTGTAATATTTATGCTGTAGTTGGTAAAATGTAAAATTAAAAAAAAATTTTTTAAATTCACAAAAAAACTAGTCTTTTTGTTATCAAAATGTACACGATTCTAAGCGTATACGCCTACTTGGGTACGCACGCCTAAAAATTGCTGTATGTAAAAAAAATAATATTTTTGTAATGACGGTGCGTGATTGGAAAAAGGCACCCAAATATTAATAATCTAATCATCTTATTCCTCTTTTGCCCACAGCTCACACAGCACATTCAGTCTAATGGCTTTCAAACGAAGCTCCTGTATAAATATGTGTGCATGCGAATATGTGCAGTTAGTCAAACCCGGAAATATTCATATATGGTTGTTTGCCGGATGTTAATTCTCTCGTCATAGATAATAGCTATTGTTCTTTGTCAGTTTCTGCAGCTTTGTGTGATAGCCAGTATTGTCTGGTTGGAAGGAAAGAATTGATATCCTCATTTCTTTCTTGTGGGCATGGCTGATTCAAAGCAACAAGCTGTTTATTAATCTCCGCGTGCCAATGCCATGAAACTTGATGTCCATTGTTCTCTTTATGGACGGTCAAGTTTCCTGTTTCAAATATTCCTTAATTCCATTTTTACTTTTGGAAAATTTCCGTTTCCACTTAATGGAAATTCCGCTTTTTCCATCTTTTATAATATTTTATGAAAAGTTGTAACAAAATAAGCTGTAATTATCAAAATAAAATTCAAAGTTTTTTTTTTATATTAGCAGTACATTCATTCCTTGGGACTGGGGAGGCGGGGGCTCCTCCCAGGGAATGAATGTACTTTTTATTATATATTAATGAGTCACTACTTATCACGGCCTTAAGCCACTCGGGGATAAGGACTAATGACATGGATGGATTTTGTCAGTTGGATGATAAAGAATATTATGAAGGGATTGAAAATGGTGAATGGAATGGACAAAATTTGATCACTTATGAGGACGGTTTATGACAAGTATTTGTGGACGTTGGATTTGAAGACGACCATCTTGTAGTCCGCAGGGAAACAATTCCTGGTAATGTGTTACACAGATGAGAAGTATTCTTGGATACCCTTGCTCCAAGCCCCGAACCTCATAATTAGCATTTTTATAATTATTTTTTATTTATACCAATTTCAATATTCAAGTTATAAATAAAATAGAGTAAACCGTTGTCATAATAAATACTACCATTACATTCCTTGTAAAATTGTACTCGAAAACAGTTGTTTCATGTTGGTACAGGCCTGTTTCAATTGTATTCTTCTCGGACAGATTCACAGCAGTATAGTATAGATAAAAAAAAATAGCAGATATCATCAACATCCAGTTAGCAAAGTCTCTTAACTAGTGATACGAATGAGTCCTGCCCCCCCACACACACACACTGTTTTTTCCCTCACTTACAAACTGTCTTGTTTGTTTTCGGCTTTTGAAACAATCCGGGGAAAATAGTGAGCAGCTCATACCTAGATAAATTTGGGAGGGTTCTACTAACCACCACAATTAGCATTTTATTTTTCAGCAACCTCTGTTGTTTTTTTAGCCCCCCCCCCCCTGCCCCAACCGACGAATTTGTACATATTGTAGGAGCACGGACCTTAGCTTATTAAGATGTTGTGTCTTAGAGAAAATGCTAACATTGAAATTGTTAAAGAAATGTTTAAAACAGTAAAAAAACAAAAAAAACAAGGAAAAACATGCATCAAAGTTGAATGAAGGCATGCATATAGTTAAAGGAAGAATAAAACAGTTTTAAAGTAACACAAAATATTTATATATGTACAAAATGCAGGAATTGATTTTTCATTTGAAATTGTTCCTTTAAGGAAAGTAACAAAATGTCTGTGTCTGTAATTTATGAGTGCGTATGTGTGTGTGCGTAGTTGTACAAATGTGTGTGCGTGTACGTGAGTTGAGATTTGTCAGGGTACTTAAGTGTATGACTGTGTATGCATGCATGTGTGAGTGAGAATTGATATGTTGTGTAGGCATTTGTGTGTGCGCTTTTATCAACAGTGTATGCATGTGTGGTTGGGTGCAATAGATAAGGTGTGTGCATCGCTCTGTGTCCGTGTGTGTATTGCATGGTACAATGTGTATTGTGTGTGAGACAGTGTACATACGTGTGTGCTCTGTGTCAGTACGTATGAGTTGAGCAAGTCAAGCAGCCTCTCCGACCCGAAGGCGGTGAGGGGGAAGGGTGATTAGTTGGAAATGGGCGTCACTATTGCCTCCTTGCTGAAAATTTGTAGAAAGAGAGAGATTTTGTCGCGACGGTCTGCTTTTATATTTTATGAACAGTGGTCTGGCCGACGTAGTTGGGAGCAGGTCATGTGTCAGCTATTTTTTTTTTTTTTTTTGGCGGCTTTTTTTTTACTGTCTGTGGGAGCCGATTTTTATGGTCCCCAGTTTGAGCTTTTGTGTTGCAATGAATTTGGGATTGGTTTCCGTTTTTCTGCTTACACTTTTTGTTGATAAAATACTAGAGGATGTCAATCCTATAATATATTTTTTGTAAATAAAAAACGTGAAACCATTGGGGATAATGTTAAGTAGGTTTTACTCATAGAGGGAATGTGGTATTTTGGTGACTGAAACTAGTTAAGAGAATAGACCAAGAGGACGACAGCCACCCACCCCACCCAATATTGGCCTTGTGCTACATCTTATTTTATGAAGAAAATGTGGCACTTGTGCACTTGAGGAAACAGCTGAATTTATTTGTTTTAAATTTTGAAGAGTTACATTCAAAACAGCAGCGATAATTCACATTCAAGATAAAAACAATCGTTTTATAACATTTTAAATTCTAAAGAATTTCAGAAACTAGTTTATTACAATGTTAAAAAAAATCACTGAATGTTTTCAATTTAAAAAAAAAATCACGTTTTAAATTATAAAAAAAAATACTATTTTATTACAATGTTTTGGCCAAACTGTTACTTTATTAAACATAAACTTTATTACAATGTTAAAAAAAATCACTGAACATTTTAAATTTTAAAAAAATATCACATTTTAAATTATAAAAAAAAAACACTATTACAATGAAACTATATTTTATTAAATAAATTTATTAAAATGTTTTAATCTATTGGTCGTTTCGTTACTTCCGGCTGATTATCTGTCTGCCGCTGTTTTGAATATGGGTTATTGTCGCTGTTTTAAATGTAACTCTTCAAAATTGAAAACAAATAAATTCAGCTGTTTTCTCAAGTGTACAAGTGGCGAAAATTTACTATACTGTGCACTTTTTTTGTAAAATTTTAAAGATAAATAAAATCATGAACAAAAGAAAAATATTATTTTGATCTTTTCCAATTTCTACATCAACACTATTTGTTTTTCCTCCCAATTCCACTTTAGCCAAAACTCCATTTTGTTTATTAGTTTAGAAAATCCAGTCGGCATTTTTCTCTATTTATTTTTAAAAATTTTATTTAAATGTAAAAACTTGTTCTTTATTTTTTTCCCACGTCTTAAAAGGAAAAATAATGACAAATATATGTAAAAAGTTTTTTTAAAATAACTTTTAAAGTTTATGTTTATTTATTAAAATGTTTAACAACAAACTAAGAAGTAAAAGACTGCACTAACCAACAATTGGTATTGTCAATAATCTGCAAACGATGTCTAGGCTGGCTCGAACATGCCCGAAGAGTGTCCCCAAAAATGATTTGCATATACAGTGCTTCAGTGGAACCCTGATGGAAAAAGAAGAGGAACACCAAAAATGAACTGGAAGCAAACAATCGAGAGAGATTTGATTGCAACGCGAAGAAACTAGTGGGGACGATGTGGATCTGGCTTCAGACCGAAAACGATGGTTTACTTTGACTGCATCATGTGTTGCAGGACGTCGGAGTTTCTGATTCTGAGAATTTAAAAAAAAAAAAAAAAAATGGTAATTTAGGGTTCAGAACTGGGATCAGGAGTACACAAGTGTTCCTCATTTATCCCCAGGCAATGCCGGACGGGGTACCAGTTAGTAATATATATGAAAGGACTTTACTTTCTCTGCACACAGTGGATGAAATCTATTTATAAAGTTGTGTTGTTTGTTTATTACGTTACCAACAAACTGGGTTAACTTTATTTAACCAATCAAATTTGAGTGATTTTTTTATTTATTTTTTTTTTTATTTTTCAGGAAAATCAAGAACGATAATGAGGCTTTAAACCAACAGGTGAAGAAGTTACAAGATGAAATCAAAGAGAAGGAAATTTGCATTGCCCAACAGACAAAGCAGACTGAAGAACTTATGAAGGAGAGCCGCAAAGGATCGCACACTCAATGGTACGAAGATGACGGAACTACAACCAAAGTCATTAGTGATAACTTTAAAAAGTTGGAAATCTTAAACGTAAGTTATTGCCATTATCGGTTTGGTTTGTCCGTTTTACGGCAACTCAAAATCTAATGATGAAATGCAACTGATTAAATATACACAGACGCGACAGATGTTAATAGACACAAAAAATAAACTTTGATGTTTATTTAAAGTATTAATCCTTCAATGAATGTATTACAATAAAGTACTAATAGTCGACAACCCCTTTGCGTTTTTTAATGCAAGGACCTATTTAAGCCTGCTGGTGATTAATTCACAGACATTATCTGAAGGGATTTATTGTCATGTTTGCCAGATTGCAAATGATTCATTATATATCAATAATTTGATGCAAGTTTCTGTGCAAAACGTGTTTGACAATGAAGATGGATGAGAACTCAGATGTGGAGAAAGTATATTTGGATGGTGAGGCTATTGAGGTTGTTCAGAAGTTTTGTTGCCTTGGTGATACGATTGGAGAAAAAAAAAAGGCTGGTGCTGGTGTTATAGCCAGAGTTAGGAGTGGATGGAGTAAGTTTAGTGAACTTCTGTTGACCAATGAAGAGTCCATCAGGTATGCGTATGCAGTGTGATAATGCATGGAAGTGAAACCTGGCCAGTAAGAGTTGAGGATATGTGTTGCATGTAGAGAAATGATATGAGAATGATACAATGGATGTGCAATGCAAGTCTTAATGATCTTATTACCTAAGAGGAAGATTAAATCTGGACATTATTGGAAGATGTATGCAGAACAGGAGACTTCCTTGGTATGGTCACATTGAAAAAATGGATGAGAGTGCTTAGGTTAGTAGATGTAGAACAGTTGAGGTAGCAGGGTCAGTTGGCAGGGGAAGGCCAAGAAAAACATGGGAGGAAGTGATATGAATAGATTTGAGAGGAAGAGAGGTGTATACCAACTTGGCCAGAGATGGGTTAGTTTGTAAGTGAATTTCGCAAAGCTGTCCAACACATGCCAGCATGCAAAACGGATGTTAAACCGAAGCAGCAGAAGAAGAAGCATTACCCATAGCTGGGGTAAATTTAAAATTCATACCTTTCCCAGCATTATTAGTGCGTAAAATAGCGCAATGATTTGTATTGTCGTGTTAGGGTTATTTTCTTCTTTCTTTTTCTGTTTTACTCTATTTTTCCTTCTTGATGGATGGAAATATTGTTTTGATTCGTAAGCAATTCTGGTTCTGAAAAATGTTCTAATTTGAGTGAGCGAGTGTTTGCACAACAACTGATTCAAACTACTTGAATTTCACCACTGCCTTTATTGCAATTACTCTTTTATTTCCCTCAATTTGCAGGACATGGTTCATGCCTATGAGATGCAGAACAAATTTTTAAGCATAGAAATTCTTGAATTAAATGAACTTCGACAACAGAGTGAAAAGCGAGAGAAGTTACTTAGCATGTAAGTTAATAAATTTCACCTTCAGAACTTTTTAAATGCCTTTTATCTTATTTTTTGATTTTTATATTTTCATCTAAGTATAGTCTGAAACTTATTCTTCTTAGATTCTTTAAGTGTGAAAACTGTCATCATGATGATGATCATCATCATGATCATGATCAACAACACCAACAACCGATTTATTTGTTGAATCGGGCCACAATTAATCCTCTGATGAGGGTGGTTTGATTGTCTAGTCACGATCTAAGTTTTTCTCTCCATTCTTGTCTTTGGTGAGGCCTGACAGAATCCATACCCATGGCCTTCCTATCACGTTTGACCACGTCCTCCCAAGAAAATTTGGGTTTGCCAGTGGTGGTTTTCTCTGTTGGCACATTCAACTGTCGGACTTTAGCAATCCAGCTATTGCTGCGCTCAACGTGCGACAACCAACGCAGTCTGCTTTTCTGCCTGATGTCCGCAAGGCTTTTCAAGTTGACTTGTGCGAGCAGAAGTTCGAAAGGTATGCTTTGTTCAGGCTTCACCAAACAGATACATCTGACCATTTCTCTATTGTTATGGTGCAGTTTCTTTAGTGTGCTAGCAGAGGCAGCCCAAGTTTTGGAACCGTACCTTAGCACACTTATACTTATCTTATATATAAAGTGAACTCGATTTTCACCCCTTATATTTGTGATTTATTAACAAAAAAGTCTGTTTTGTCAGTCACATATGGCAACTATTGTTATTAAAAAAACAATTTTATTTTTAATTGATTTAATCATGATCAATATTTTAGTCTTTAATAAAAGAAGCCAGAATAATATTCACTCCCTAATTTAGATGTACACCTACTCTCCCACACATTTACACTGGTAAAACATTTAATAGTACGGTTTTTGATATTCACCGGTAGTAAAACATTTTTAAAGTGTTTTCATTGGCTAATGATGTATTATTCCACTTAACGCATAACACTATGACTGCACATTTCAGTACTAATCTTTCACATTTTTTACCATTAACATATGTTTTCCTGTTGTGATTTTAGGATTAAATTTTGTATAAATCAAATATTTGAAATACATGTTACAAAAGGATTAATAGGACACATGATAAAAAATAAACTGCTAAACAAAATTATGACTATTTATACGCATACGTGCATCTGTAGATAAGAATCAGCGTTCCCTTCTTTAGTTCTACCCATTAATATGCAAGTGTTAATTCATTATTATTTGAAACTAACTTACACAAAATTTCATTTAAAAATAAACAGAATTTTTTAAATACATATTAAAAATAAAAATATTTTGTTTACGAATTTAAATACACAATTTATTCATTCGTATTAGAATCGTCCACTTCTGAGAGCTAGAGGGAGGAAAGGAGGTTGCGCTCCTTCTTTGGATCATTAAACTTTTAAACATAAACATAAACGTAAAAGCTGATTTGTCATTAAATAAAAACTAATTTATGCAAAATTCTATTTTTATATGAGCAGATTTTTTAAAATTCATATGCAACAAAAAAGTTTGTTTACAAATTTTAATACAAGATTTATTCTGTCATACTAGATCGCCTGCCTTAGAGCGAGAGATAGTGACGCTTTATCTAGAAAGTGATTTATAAAAAAAAAATGCAAAATGGAAACATAATACAGTCGATTCATGTATGCAAAAAGTGGGCTGTTTTGAAAAGTAGTTAACATAGCAGCTTGCAAAAACTTTAAGTGCCAGTTCGATCAAAGACTATTTTTTATCAAACTATTATTTAAGCCCCACTAACCAATACTTAGATTGGGGGAGGGGATCAACTTTTTATTTAAGCATTCCGACACCTTGCATAGAAATTTTTTCATTTTTTTTTCTTATTATTTAAGGTGCTCCGTCAAATTCGTACACATTCACATGTGTGTGCTTTTCTCGCGTCAGTGTAACTTTGATTTAGATTTATTATTTTTATTTAAACTCCCCAAACAAATTCATAATTTTTTTGGTGGTGGTGGGGGGGTTAACCTATTATTTCAGCTCTACCCTAACCTTGCACAACAATTTCGGGGAGGGGGGGGGGGCTATTGTTTAGACTTCCCCCACACCTACCCAAATCCCACCCACCTTGTCTAGAAATTTTTTCCCTATCATTTAAGCCCCGCTCAAAAAAATTCTTATACTTTCACACATGTGTGCTTTTCTAGCCTCAATGTGACTTTGATAACTGTACTTAGAGATCCAACCCTCATGGTGAATAGAGAGTAGGTTTAACAATTTTATTAACTTCCTATTCTTGTGTCTAGTGGCCGTTGACTCAAATCTCATAAAGAGTGATGAAAGTTAATTTTTATCAGGATGGTGTGGGTAGTTTATGCAACTGACATTGCCAATTTTTTCATCTGGAAATAATGGTTCAAGATAATTTGCTTCCTGAATTTTTTTTTTAACATAGTTCACTCCAAACAAGGCAAGTTGCCACTGTAGACGTAAGGGGCTACTGAGAATTAGGGTGAAAGTCCTGAGGGGGGTCATCCTAAATTGGGAGCTGTGCAGCGAGAAAAGCTTGTTCACATTAGTTTTAAATTTCTGTGTGTCGGTATAATCGGGGAAACAGGGAGCAGGGAGGGAGTTCCAAAGTTATAGTATTTAGACACTAGGAATTTTCATAAGCCACGCAAAATTCTGACTGAAAATTAACGTCTATCATCTTAAAATGGGGAAGAGAAAAAAAATGTTGTTTTGAATTTCCAAGACATGGACAGAACGATTTTTCTTCACTTGCTCTAAAACTGGATAGAATAAATCCAAGAGAGATAACTCTGATGATTGTGGCCCAACATTGCGTTTAAATGAAATAAAATATTTAAATGCAAGTTTTGTTTTAGGATATTTCAATTAAGGCATGAACAACGACAATGATGGTAACAGTCAGCTGTTATTATTCATAAAACAAAACTAGAATTATTGAGTTTCTATACAATCATCTGTTAGTTTGCCATCGACCAAATATGCTTTCCAAAAAAGATTTGGTTGATCGTATTATTGGTTATCAAATTAATTATATGTTTAAGTATCATTCATGATACAAGTATATGTATGCAATCTTATATATATATATATATATATATATATATATATATATATATACACATATTTAAAATTTTATTTGAATGAAACGTTCTGAAAAAGATACATTATATTTACTAGCAAATATATGCTCCTTCCGGTCACATATTTTTGCTAGTTGTTTAATTTAATTACTCAGTAAAATGTGTTTTTTTTTTATTTTTTATTTTTTTTTACAACTACTATTATCAATGACTACGACCACGTAACACAACTGTTCGTACTAATACTGTAACATTTACACCAACTATCAACAATACAACTATTCGTACTATTATTACTACTACATAAACAACTACTACTACCACGATAATCGACTATTCATACTGCTATAATAACATCAACAACAACAACTACTACCAGCAACGTGTTGACTATTCGTACTGATATTACTACTACCCCCATCGTCATGACTACTACTACTACTACTTGATTCAATAAATTTGTGCTTTAAAACATAATTTCTAATAAGATTAAAAAAAAACAAAAAAAAACGTTTAAATAAAAAAAATCAAAGTAAATATATCATTTTTGAGCGACTCGTACGATAAATCTCAGAGAATGTATTGTTTACATGTTATTAATCAAATTACGCGCCCCTGACTTAAGTCCATCTCTCTCTTTTTCTTGAAATAGAACTTTCTGTGCGTTCAAATAATCAGAGGACGAGTAACCAAATGTTGGAGTTGACGCCGGCTGTTCCATCATATTCCATTATGATCTAATTTAATTACGTAACTCAATTATATAGATTAAAAAAAACATTGTCTTTAATTAATTCTATTCATAATTTTTATTAAGATTATTATTATCGAGGAAAATATTTTAAATACATCTGGAAATTTGAAAAAAACCCAAACAATCATGAGTGTATATTTGCGAATATTAATTTATTAGAAGCTTTAAAACAAATTAACTATGTAAATTTGAAAGACGCGTGATGTTTAGGGAAGCTTTGGAATGGGTATATATAGGAGCTGATAAGTAGATATATAAAGAAAGCGATCAAAACTAATAATAATTTCTTACTAATGTTTCTCTATCCATTATTGTACCCTCTATTGTAATAAACCTTTCTTTTCTTATTCTACTATGGTGTTGGTTGTTCCTTTTACTCGAGTAACAACCTTGTTTATTGTAACGCTTTTCAAGGATACAATTAACAGCAAAAACTCGTCTAGCTACAACCATTACACTGTAAATAATGTTCCTTTCTTCCTCTGTGTACCTAAAACTACACAAAACTTCCATGAGCAAAGTTTGTTTCCAAGAACTACCCGTCTGTTGAACGCAATACCACGGGGCTGCTTCTCAGCTGACTACAGCATGGTCGTTTTCAAGTCCAATGTTAAAAAAATTCTTGTTGAGTCGTCCACTTAAATAATCAAATTCTGCACAGTTTCGACTATCTTTACCAATTCTGAAGGTGTTGTCTCACTGATGAACTCATTAACCCTTATCCTCGAATGGCCTTTGGGCCTTGATGAGTTGTAACTCATTAGTACATAAAGACAAACACAAAAGCACTTTTCTTAATTGAATTTGTAATTGAACTTAAAATCCTATGAAAAATCGTAAACATTTGCAACTGAAAGAGGTAACCGATGTGGAATCAGAATTTATAATTATTTGTTTGTCTTTTTAATATTTGGCAGTTGACCTTTGTCTTCTTGAATAAATCAACTTGAAAATAATTATTTAAAAAAATAACTTTATAATCAAAATTTTTGCACGTAGACACAAATTTATAAATTATACTTTGCTCTTTTACAAGTATTTGAAAAAGAAAGAAAAGAAGAAAGAAAATCACCATTGGCTAAAATTTTACCAACAATTGATGACTATATGATTTATTATTTTGCAAACTAAAACCCAGAATGGCGAACAGATGTGACCATAATTGTTATTATCAATCGACTATTAGCTGATCAATACGGATTTCACTGGCATTTCTTTTTGGAGTATGAAGTCCATTGAAGAGTAAAGTTTTCACAATAGATATCTTCATATTTTATCTATATATAACTGTGTTTATGTATGTGTTGTCTTTGCGATCATGTCTGTACACTGTCGGCTTGTGTTATTACTTGAGTTGTTGTCATCGTCTTTTCTATCTCGTCTTTCTTCCTTTCAGGGAACTTGCTAAGCAAGAGGCCAAGTATTACAAAATTATGAGCAAATACTTAATCATTTTGGAGAACCTGAAAAAAGTCACTCAAGGTCGGTTTGATTTCATTATTTTTGTTTAAGAATTTTGTTTTAAGTTTTTTTTTTGTTTTTTTTAAATTTCTAATGTTTTTTTTTGTTTTTTTTAAATTTCTAATGTTTTTTTTGGTTTTCTTAAAATTTCTAATGTTTTTTTTGTTTTTTTTTTAAATTTAAATTATATTCAATTCTAGATTGTTGTATGTGATGTGCGAGTGTGCACCCTCCGGTAAAAGATGGAGAAAATAATTGTTTCACTAGTGTTCACACTAATGTTCATTCATATTCATATAAAATAACATCTCAATTGGTGAAGTTAAAAAAAAAAAAAAAGTGAAAGAAAACGTCTCAAATTTGAAACTTAAAAAAAAGGGGGAAAAGGAAAAAAAAAACAACGTATCAATCGGTATAGAAAAAAGAAAGGAAAAAAAAAGAAAGAAAACGTCTGATTATGGAAATAATAAAGGATTCCTTCACGAATTTATTTCAAACAGTGAAGAAGGGGGTCAGACTTTCTATTTGCTTTCTCTCTTCCCCATAACACTTAAAATGGTTTCGTCCGGTAGTTTCTTACTTGCTAACTTTTGTGTGACGGGGTGGATATTTATATATATATACAAATAAATACCCATTAGTCTTTATTATAGAGTGCAGGCTGTGCGGTATGGGCTTATCTTTTAATTTTATTTATTATTATTATGAAACACTATCTGAAAGGATATTGAGTCGTGTGTGGGTGTGTGCAAGATCTGCTGTCTTGATTCGGCTCTGTTCCAATCCGATAAGTTGATTTTTTCATGTTACCAAGGCAACAGAACTTGCACATATGAGGTTCTATATCCTTTCAGATAAAGCTTCATCAAAAATATTAGATAATTATGATAAATAATTAAAGTTAAAAGATAAGGCCCTTTTTAATTATTTATAATTGTTATATATATATATATATATATATATATATATATATATATCGTACATGTATTGTATTAGTTTCTGTAAATGTAAATCCGTAGAAACTCAAGTGTTTATAAAAAGTGCTCAATACCAAGTAGAGCTGTTTATAAGTATAAATTTTTATTTATACAAACATTATTGGTTACATATGTGCATACATGTTTCAGTTGCACTTTTCCAAGAAAGTCAACCTCATCAGACCAAGAATTTTCGAGAAATGGAAGGATTTAAAGAATTTTCTATCCTAAATAACTCTTTTGGGGATCTAGCATTTTCTATTTCTTATGAATTAGTATCGGATTACCTATTTCACTAGTTGACCTTTTTTGCCAGTTTATTTTTTTACCTTATTTATTTTTTTATTTTTTTACCTTTTTATTCCTTATTCTGTTTTTATCAATTTTTGTTTTTTATCAATTTTGGTTTTGTTTATTTCTTATTCTGTTTTTATTTGTATTTTATAACTCTGGTGATGTCTTTATAATACAATCTGGAATATCCAACAAATGCCACATATAATAATGTTCTCAGCGCACACACACAGTAATCGCATGAGTGGGTATGTGTGTGTGTGTATGCATACATGTGTATATGTAATTTGAACTGAAATAGATTGAAGCAATAATGAATGGTTTTGATCGCTAAAATATGGATGTTTGCATACATTTTAATCTATTTTGATTGCATGCATGTCGGTATTTGTGTGCACATGCGCATATGTGTATACGTGGTCTGTGTACGTATATATAATAGCATTATATATTTATGTTATACGGGTATAACAGTATACTTGTATCTGTAATGGTATATACATTTGAAATCGTATGGTTTAGGTATGTATGGATATATATTGGTGAGCATAAGTGTGTGTATATATGTGTGCATACGTGAGTATGTATAATTGGACTGAAATATATAGGTATGCATGGGTATAGGTATTTCGACTGATATTCTATATTGTAGCAAAGGGTATCTTTTCATGTCATTTTATTTTTACTTTTATTTTTACGTTGATGAATGCACATATTTATGTGCATAGGTGTACTTTATATATGTGTATGTATCTGTGTGTGTATACATATATATATATATATATATGTGTGTGTGTATGTGTGTATGTATATGCATGTATGTGCACTTGTGCGTGTGTATGTTTATGTAAGTATACATGGTGTGTGTGTGTGGTATGTATATCTGACTATGAATATACACGTATACATTTGTCGGTATATTTGTATAGTCTTGTTCTTTTATGTATATTCTAGGTATGTGCTTGTATATATTAATTTGTGTGTACTTTGCATTAGTATAGATGTACATGTATGGATTTGTATTCGTATATATGTATAGGTGTGAACTGTCGGCGCCTGTATATATGTGTGTGTATGCGTGTTGTACGTATGTATGTGTATATATATATATATATATATATATACACGTGTATGTGTATATATTGGTATATATATATATATGTCAGCATGTGTGTATGTATATATGTGCATATATGTACATATTTTTAGGAACTATTTATACTAAAAGTGTATGGGTGTGTGTATGCGTGTATATCTATGTTACGAATATGCTCATGTACGGTTTATGTATGTGTGTGTATATATATATATATATATATATACATATGTATGTGTATATGTGTGTCTGTATGTATGTGCATGTATATGTGTGTGTGCGTGTGTATACATGTATCTGTATGTATATGTATATATATATATATGTGTGTGTGTGTATAGATATACGTGTATAGGTGCATATAGCTGTATATGTTGAGTCTGTATAGACGTATGGATGTATGTATTGAATATATATCTAGAATATTCTTATTTCTTTATTTTTTATTGAATATACATCTAGAATATATTTATAAGCACGTATGTATCCTGAATATATGCTTGATTGATAGTGGATCTGTGTATGTGTACATGTTTAGATGTGTATGTATATCAATGTCCGTTTATTTATCTGTTTGTTTATTTAGGTGTGTTTGGGTATGTATTAGAGTTTGTTTATATATGTGTGATTCTTGATATATAGATAAGATATTTATACTTGAGTGAGTCTGTAAAGCTGGGTAGGCCAGAAAGCAGAGAGCAATAAAATGAGGACAGGAAAAGACAATGGAGACGCCATAAAAGGTAATAAAAAAGGGACAACCACTGGCAAAAAAGGTCAACTAGTGAAATAGGTAATCCGATACTAATTCATAAGAAATAGAAAATGCTAGATCCCAAAAAGAGTTATTTAGGATAGAAAATTCTTCAAATCCATCCATTTCTCGAAAATTCTTGGTCTGATGAGGTTGACTTTCTTGGAAAAGTGCAACCGAAACATGTATGCACATATGTAACCAATAATGTTTGTATAAATAAAAATTTATACTTATATATATATATATATATATATAATCTTCAAAGATGTTGTCAATTTCCTTATTCTGGACTCTACTTATCCCAGACTCTACTTATCATAACGTTGTTTACATCTTGACATGTTTTTCTGCCTCTACCGTGATTCGACCCCTCTGGGTTAATACCACCAAAATGAGGAAGAAGAAGAAAAAACAAAACTATAAGACAGTCTTGCCTGACTAAGTTGTTTTACAACAAAAGCTTGTCAAAAAAAAAAAAAGGAAATAAATGATTTTTTCATTTCAATTGCACCATGTGTTGATTTTCAAAAGTATTTCATATAAATAGACATATGTTTAAATGTAGATTTTAAAATGATGAAAAACTATTTAATCATTTTGGAGAATTGAAAAATGCTACGCAAAATTATATACATTTTTTTCTACGGACTATTGTTCTCATCAAGGTTGATATTTATATTTCTACTATGTTTTGGCCGATGTGCTCTCTAGCCTTCTTTTGGTGTATTGTTCGTTTATTCAATTTTTTTTTCATTTAAATATGATTATTGTTGGTCATTTGTGTACGATTATGTTTCTTACGTACTTAAATCTAATGGACTGAAGATTTGACGTTTATTAATGAATACTTGTGCATAGAGTAGATAAGTAATCCCGTGGAAAATCACAGGAATGTTTTTATAAACCATCGAATTTAGATTTTTTTTCTTCCTCATCCTTTGTTGCTATTCGTTAATCAACAATTCACATAACTTTTCATCCCCTCAAAATTTAGACAAAGATCACTCAAACTTGTCTGATCTTTTATTGTCATATTTATTTCAGAAAATGCTTTTGTTTGTCTTTTCTTTTTTAAAATAATCATTTCTGATTGTATATTGAACAAGAAGAATACACATTCCAGGATGGGTAAAATTAATTCCCCAAACAGAACAGTTTTGCACCACTTTTATGACCCCCCCCCCCCATACGAAGATTAAAATGAGGATATAATGTTACTAAATCTCATTAAAATTTTGATCAAAATCCACTACATGATTTTGATTCTAAAAAAATGTCTAAAATTTTAAGGCTTAAGGATTTTTTTTTTTTTTTGAGAGAGAAATTGAAATTCAGGAAATCATTGTCTAATGACTATGGATCAAATTTAATGCACATCTGAAACATTTGAATTTTCGAAAGGGGGTTTGCGCACATATTATGCCCCCTAAAAAGCCTTTAAAATACTCCAAAGAAACTGAAATTTGAGGAATATTTATTAATTGATGTTTAATACCTATTGTTAAAATTTCACAAAAATCATTTTGCCTAGCAGCTGTGTTTCAACATTCATAATGGTTGGTTAATTAGTTTAGGAGTGAATCCTGTGCATACAAATATAAAAACACATACCTAATTTTATATGAATAGAGATTGAAGTTTACATTGTTATCTATATTTTCAAATGTCATGTTAAGCAGTAGGATGTATATTTTAATTTTCTTTCTACTTATATTATCATTATATTTACTATTTAAAAAGCTGTTGAAGCTTTATTTAAGCCTCAAATTAGTATTTGTAATTTATTGTGTCAATTATCTCAAGGTCTCTTTATGCTAAATTTGGTGCTATTCTACATAATAGTTTTGGAGCCTATACATGTTTATAATTATTATTATTACTATAAGTAGTAAGAGTATGTTAATATTGCACTGATGACACTCCCAGAAAAGAAATACCAGAAAGGAAGGGGTGGGGTTGAAACAATTGTTTATTTAACAACTAAAAAGAAAGAAGGTCTAGTAAAAAAAAAAAAAAAAAAAAGAGTGAAGGATGAGAAAAGTCAGGTTGCATGACATTCATTAATATCGATGTGGAAATAGGGAACGGTGAAGAGGGGGAAAAGTGAAATGTTTGAGGAAATGAAAATGTAAGCGTGGTGGCAGGAGAACAAAAAATTATTTTTATTTTTTTAACCATTGTCTAACTTTGTTTTTTTTTTCAGTTATAAGTTTAGTTAGAATAGGATATGATAGAAACCTGTTCATTGTTTTATTATGCATCAGATATTGGTGAATGTCATATAACATAATTTTCTCTTTCCTTTCTTCTCCTTTACCTGCTTTCTTCTTAGACATTAAACAAATGTCTTTCAAAAAATTATTGAAACCCCTTCTTTTTGGTTTTTTTTCTTTCCTACTTCCTTCTTTCTATCCTCTTCCTTATCTCTCATGTCTGTTTTCAATTGTAAATATTTCAAAAGATAATAACCTATTTCTGATAAAGTATTTTGAATAATAAAGACAAAATATTAGATCTCAACATACAACTTGATTGTATTATGTTGGCATATGCCCCCCCTTTTTTCATTTTATCTTCTACGTTTTTATTTTTCATTCATTTATATACTAGACCACTCGTAACTCATTGGGTTATCTTGTCTGAATTGATAACCATACATACAAGGAACTGTGACAATATAAAAACATTATCATCGCAACTCACTCCCACAGCAATAAGAGTGATGTCTTACAAAAATAAATAGACAAGAAGATGATCCCTAAATGCGCATTCATTTTTCCACCAATGAAATAGAAGCTCTGTTTCTGATTAAAATTTAAAACTTGAAGCCACCAAAAACATCGTCTGCAACTACAGACAAAATGACACGAATTTGACCAAAGATTTCATCCAAGGAATTATCCTCACTTCTGTCACCCAACTCAATAACATGACTTTACCTAAACGACACATACAGACACTCATGAATCTATCTCATGACCCAGATATTATTATATATCTAAATCTGATAAGAGTGAAGGCAAAGTAATCGTGCATAAAAAAACATACATTGACAAAATACACACACTATGAAAACACGTACAAAATAACTATCTTAACCACCATCAACAATGACATTGAACAAATCTTTCAAACAAATTAGTAGACAACAACAAAAAAGCTGATATCCTACATATCACCCTACTATTCCCACATTATATGGCCTAACCAAAATCCACAAACGAAACCCACCTTTTTGATCCATTGTCTGTCATGTAGGTTGCATCACTCACAGAATTACAAAGCTGTCACAAAAATATTAAGCTCCTTTCTACTGGGCATGATCAACCCCTCACATACAAGGCCTGTCTAAAACGTATCCGACCGTAGGCCAGAAAAAAATATTTCAAATATGTGACGGGGGTTGGGACCCTAATCCCCTTCAAAGTAGGCCACTTGTGCTTGCACACACTTAGCCCACCGATCCATCCACTGCCGGAAACACCTCTGGAAGTCTTCTTTTGGAATGGTGTTCATCTCCGCCGTCGCGTTAGATTCAGCAGATGTTTGGAGAACATTAAGGAGTGGTTAAACCGGTTATCTCTTTTTTTGCACTCTCTCAACAACTGCTGCACTCCAAGCAGTTTGGGGCCTGCCAGAACGCTGGTCACTCTCCGATGATGTGCAGCCATTTTTGAATCGGTTGAACCACTCCTTAATTTGTGTTACACATCGCATCTTCTCCAAACACCTGCTGAATCTAACGCGACGGTGGAGATGAACACCAGTCCAAAAGAAGACTTCCAGAGGTGTTTCCGGCAGTGGATGGATCGGTGGGCTAAGTGTGTGCAAGCACAAGGGGCCTACTTTGAAGGAGATTATGGTCCCAACCCCGTCACGTATTTAAAATGTTTTTTTCTGGCCTAAGGTTGGATACTTTTTAGACAGGCCTCGTATAAGAAACCCAGGAGATCTACCACCTAAAATTAGAAATTTAAATGTTTATAAGAAAACCATGACAAGCATAGACATAACATCCCTATACACCAATATACTAATTAAAAATGTCTAAATCTACTTGAAAAATATATATTTTTTAAATTTCAACTCCTCTCTTCCCATCAACAACATCATTGACATATGCAAACACATCACGAACATGACTTACTTTAAATTCAACAATAACTACAACAATATATCAATTTTTTTCGGTTCATTTTACTTCAGAAATCAAGGGACCCCTTCCTGGGGCTAACACTTGATCTCTATATGAGATACATAGATATTTTAATATTCCATTAAAGTTCTCCTTCACTTGTTAGGTTGACTTAGTAAAGAAGTTAAGAACATTAATTTTCCTCTCTCCAATTGACCAGTTAATTATGTTATAGGATATCTTTATTGTGGTCTCTTGGTCTTACTGGATTCCATGACAAGAATTCATCTAGTCTGGTGGAGTATCCAGTTTAGTGCTGGTACTATAGGCAACATCACTTGAAGTTGTGCCGTTCCTTGTACAAGCCAGTGTGGGTAGCCATACCGAGGGGATCGTATTTGGGCTACAAATACTATGTTATTTTGAATAGTTAGTCAGGGTTTACTAGTAGGGTGAAGTATCCTCATGCCAGGTTGTCCTGACAAACTCCTGTACCGAGAGACCTTAGACACTCAAAGACAGTGTCTAGTAGGCATTCAAATTATGAACAGACGAAAGCTTCACACATGACTACTCAGTTTCAGTTGAGACCAGGCTGAATCCAACTGATTTAAAGATCATGCTTTTAGCACATGAACCTCTCAGTAGCCATCTATGAAACTTTCTACATTTGATTATCTGTTCATAACCGTTCTCATTTTTGTTCATCACTCTTTGGACATTGAGCACTTTCTTCTGAATAAGTTTGTCTGGTTTTGTTGCAGTTGTTAGCAGTACCATTTATTTGTATCACTTATTGTATTTTATGTATTCTTTTCTTTTTCTTTTATTAGGAGAGAGTGGACACAAACCTGAAGTTGTCAGGCAACTACTAGAAGAAGTTTTGGACTCGGAACTTAACTTCAAGGGTGATTTTGCCTACTCACAGACGTAAGATTGTTTCTATATAAACTATCCATTTTCAGTGTCATATTTTTGGTTTGATTTTTATCTGTTTTGTGCCATATCAAATCTTTTGTCTATTAATTAATGTTGAAACGCAATCTCTATTGTAAATAATTCATTTTAAGCAATTTGAAGACAAGCTCAAGAAAAAGATGAAAAAATCTTTGGTTCAATCCAAAAATATTTGCAGTGGCTGGTAATTTATTGCAAAGTGGTTTGTGATTCATGTAATGGTCAGTTCCTGTTTGATTCATCATGGCTGGTAATATTACAAAGTGGTCAAAGGTTTATATTGGTCAGTTTTGTTTTATTTGAGATAACTGATAATTTGTTACAAAAATAATTGCGGTTCATTTTTGGTTGGTGCATGTTTGATATGTGACTGCTGGTCATTTGTTGCAAAGAAGTTCAAGATTGTGTGCTGCAACTCCCGTTTGATTTGATTCACGGAAGTGATTCTTTAATGATACCTTTTCACCAACATTCTCAGTATGCAAGTAAATGTAATAGATTTGAACTTGGTTTGCCAATTTTATGGTCAGCATTAGAAATTATGAAACTACCTGCACCAGGTGCCAGATTTTTGTTGGTCGACCAAGCAAATAGACTCCATCAGATACCTGCCATACTCTGAACGTCTTACTTCCCTGGCCTAGGACTCATTGAAGCTACGATGTCTAGCAACTGACTTAGTAAACACCCACAAAAGTATTAACCATCTCACCACAACAGACAGTAGCATCTTTTTGATCTCCATGTGTCTAACATGTGAACATGCCTACAAAAACAGAAAACAGAACGGATTCCATGACTTTCGGAAACATTTTTTCATGCTTAACATTACTAAAGTATAGAAGGACCAGCGGGACAATTATAAAAGTGTGTGTGTGTGTGGGGGGGGGACTTGAGCCCCCCCCCCCCCCCCGGTGCCGCTGTCCATGTATAGAACAAACTGTCTGTATTAGTTGTTGGCTGCCGATATACTGCATCAATTTAAAACCATCATGCTTCCTGAAATTCTCCAAAACTACACCTAATGTCCCCCTTCCCTTTCACACACATGCACATATGTACATGCACGTTTGATGAGTTGTAGTGCATCTGAACATGCATGGCCTCCGTTAAGTCTTGAGAGACAATGGATACACCCTGTAAGTGTGTCTGCGCATGTAATTGTGAAGCAAGGGTTGCACAATCATTGACCATAACTTGAGTTGGCACTGCTTGATTCCAGTAGCAAGGAGAAATCCAGGACGACTGGAAACAATGCTATGATAAGCGGAGAGCACATACAGCACCTGGTATTCTCAAATGGTCACCCATTTTAGTACTGGCCAGGCTCAACGTTGCTTAACTTTGGTGATCTAATGGGAACTGGTGTGTCAATTTCATTATTATATTTTTATAAGACATTTCTTAAAAAAGTACATTAATTTGTCTTATTTAACTGAGCATTTTTAATGGGTTGGAATATGTATGATTGGCTTATTGATATCTATTGAAAGTGCTCAGATAAGCGAAATTAATCAGACTATGGAGTCAGTTCAAATCCTGCTGAATCTGGATCTATTGATAAAAGGTGGTCATATAGAGTTTAGTGTGAGCCATGGTATGGATACGAGATCGATGATGACCTTTAATCTGTCTTTACCCTGACTCACGCTAGTGCGTGAAAATAAAAAGGATTGTGTGAAAAGGAGAAGGTTAAATCAAAATTAGTGAAACACAACATGTTTGGTTTTGGGCAGGTAAAATGATTGAAGTCTGGAGATGTAATTGTAGACAAGTCATGTGACTTGTTATTTTTATAATTTTGTTCTTTTTTTTTTGGTTTGGAGTCTCTCTTTGCACAAAAATGTGATAGCTTTTTCATAGCTGTAATTTTAAGGAGTGTCCTGTTTGTTTGTGTTAATACTATTAGCTCATAAATAGAGGATTTAAAGATACGTTACTCGTGAAAGGGCTATAATGCAAAATAACCAAAAATTGCAGATAGAAACTTTTTAATGTAACAATATAGTTTGGCTAGGTGCAAAGTGTAGTATCTGTTCTGATGCTGCACTTAATTTTTTCTGTCCTTGGTCAATGAAGGAGAAGTCCTTCTAGACTGAGGCAACTTTTATTTTTTGTTCCAATCCAGAGTGCCCCTGGTGATACCAGATCAGGCTGCCCTGTGGCTCCCTGAGACGAAATTCACCTACATTGACGTTTTTTTTTTTTTTTTTTTTTTTTTTGTAAAACTTAATTATGTTCTACAAAACCAAAAACAAAAACAACAGCCCCTCTCCCTTTCTCCCTCCCCTTTTTTATTTTATTTTTAGAACTTGAAGCATAAATCTTTTACTATAATGACCAGATTCGGCATTAAATAACCCAAAAAAGGTTGATATGCCGTAAAACAAAACTACCAAACCAAAAACGATGATTACACATTTGAAGATATAAAGAACTTGAAGCATAAAAACTTTTACTATAATGACCAGATTCGGCATTAAATAACCCAAAAAGGGTTGATATGCCGTAAAACAAAACTACCAAACCAAAAACGATGATTAAACATTTGAAGATATAAAGAACTTGAAGCATAAAAACTTTTACTATAATGACCAGATTCGGCATTAAATAACCCAAAAAGGGTTGATATGCTGTAAAACAAAACTACCAAACCAAAAACGATGATTAAACATTTGAAGATATAAAGAACTTGAAGCATAAAAACTTTTACTATAATGACCAGATTCGGCATTAAATAACCCAAAAAGGGTTGATATGCCGTAAAACAAAACTACCAAACTACCAAACCAGAGTGCCCTTTTTGGGGAGCTGGATCATTCCCATATTAAAAACTGACCTTATATCCAACTCTGCTTTCGTGGGGAGACAAGTAAATAGGAACAATATAGTTTGATTTGCTATTATCTTGTTTTTGCCTGTTGATTCTTTTCTGAACATTTTAAGCAAATTGTTATATTCAATGTTGTATAACCATATCTGCTTCCTCACCACACCGGGTGAGGAGGGGTCGTAATTGGCCTAATGGATAACGGATATACCGAGTTCAAATCCTGCTGCATCTATTGTGGTCATTTATGCACTAATTCTGTTGGGAAAGGTACGAATCTGGAATTTCTCACTCAACTATTGGTAAAAATAACAACTTGTATTCAATAGATTGTATACAATGACTCGTTTTCAATAAGTATTGTGTTTCAGCGTTGGTGTACTGTAAAGCATACAAAACAAACTTTTAATAGGTTGACAAACCGAAAAAGAAAAAGAAAAAAAGTACTCCCAAGTTTATTGATCCACTTTAACCCTAACCTCTAAAAGAATAAATATAACTAGTAGAAGTACAGCCAGCAATGGGGGAGTGGTTATAATTATAATATTTAAAATTACATCCCTTACGTTTCTTTATATAGTCTTACTAAACTAAATAATTATTGTAATATTTTTTTTTTCATAATCGAAAATAAATGTGTGATTGTTTACATACGAAGAGGGGGGGGGGTCTGCATAATTTGCCTCATGCATTCCATCATATCTGATGGGATCGTCCATGCCAAGTCCAAATCCTATCAGATCTATTGATGTCATTTATAGACTAATACTGTTCGGAAAAGTATGAATCTGCAATTTCTCTACAGCTATGAGTAAAAATCACGATTGCTGAGTCAGAAGGTATTAGGTCCGACTCTGACTCATAGGATTCCAAAAATATCCTACTCTGGATTCCGACTCCTAGAATTCCAAAATATCTGACTCAACTTCTAATTTTAAATATTCAGACTGTTTATCAATTTAAAACTAGGCTAGAAGCAAACTGTAGACTATTATATTTCAAAACAATAAATTTCAGGGAAAAATAAACAGAAAGCATGTAAAAAAAAAAATTTTTTAAATTTAATATGACTTTGTGAGTTGGAGTTGGATACAAAAAAACTGACTCTTGACTTTGACTCCTAACAGTCTTACAAATGCGACTCCTACCTAAAGATCTGATTCTGCAACCCTGGTAAAAATATGTTGAATTAATTATATTCAATAAATTGTTTGCAATAGATAGTGCATTTTACCATTAAATCACCTCAAAGAGGTTGATTTACCAATCAAACAGATCAATCAAACTACTTACCATAAGAAAAATAGATTACCATTGTGTATAGTGCCGGCTCATGAATTTAAGTTTTAGGAGGGGGGAGGGGCTTCAGTCTTTAGATCCAATGGAATTTTTATGATCAGTGGCTCTGTTAGGTCTAATTAAGGTCAGCCTGACTCACATCTACTAGAAGCTTTTCTCTTTTTGCTTCAATCCTTGGCCTTTTGGCTAAGATCAAAGTGTAGTATCTGTTCCGATGGATGCTGCACCCCATGGACTGGTGTTGTCTTGGCCTTCGGGGCTTGATTTGTGCCGATCTGTGGGTCTGTCCTGTGCGGTTCTGGGAGGTCCGCCCTCCCAGGCTTCGCCTTCCCTCTTTGGGAAGGAGTGGGTTTGTTGCTTACTGTCTGGGGTGCCCCTGCTGGGGAATGCCGACGGGGCTGCCCAGGCAATTTTTAAACCCCACTTTCCCGACCCGACCTTGGGTCACATCTTACTTGTGGGAGTAAGATAAAAACTGGCCTTGTGCCTAACTCCTGGAGAGGAGTAAATCAATACTACAAGCTTTTCTCAAGTATAGTGTATATACACACATATGTATATAAACATCTTTTGGGCCTCCTTCTGCCTTTTGTTTACTATGGGTAATATTCTTATATTTTCATTTTTCTTTAACAGTCTCATATATGGTCTTAAGAAGCTTGAGCATTAGGTCTCGCACAAAAGGGTTGATATGCTATTAAAAACAAACAGTTAGGCTGACCTTAATGAGATCTAACAGAGCCACTGGTCATAACAATTCTACAGGATCTAAAGACTGAATCCCCCCCCCCCTGTTCTTAAATGTACCCCCCCCCCCCTCCGGATGTGAACATCTCCATTTTTCTTGGTTCTTGTTGCTAAATATTGAGTTCCACGTCTGACGATCCTAGCAAATAGGTGAAATAAATTATTACGTTTGACATGGTGTTTTGAATTATTTAAATTCTAACTTTTAAAAAAAGTTTTTAAAAAGAAAGAAAAGAACGTATCAATCGGTATAGACTGAAGAAGAGGGAAAAAAAAGAAAATGTTTCATTATGGAAACGGTGAAGCATTTCTTTACTAATTCATTTAATACAGCGGGGGGGGGGGGGGGGGGTCTGACTTGCTATTTGCTTTTTGTCTCCCTAAAAACAATTGAAATGGTTTCGTCCGGCAGTTTTTTACTATTTGCTAACCTCTGTGATGGAACCAGATATATATATTTATTTATTTATATACAAATAAATACACATTGATCTTTATTATAGAGTGGAAGATAGAAGTAAAGAGCTTTATTATTTTGCCATCTAATTTACATATGTGTTTATAGTATGTACAGACATGTATGTAAATTATATGAAGACGCTAAGAAAAGAGTCATTCTTTCTCTAAATACTCACAGAGTGAGAGTGGGAGAGAGAAATACACAGAAAGCTAAGAGAGAGAGATGGTCATTTGTTCAGTTAATTATAAACTACGGCTAATTAGAACAATTAAAACAGATTTTTTTCAAACATAACATTTGGGGTATATTTTAAGCAAAGCATAATTAATATTTTTGGTATATTTTAGCATGTATTAATCCCCAAACAAGATCTTTTGTTAGACACATCATATATTGCTGCATAATAGTAGCTGTTTCTGGGAAGAATGATGAACGAACCAATGAGAGACAATTTCTTCAGTGTAATACTTGTTGAGCCATCCTCTTGGATAATCAATTCCTCTTAAGAAATCTTCTGCCCATTCCATCCATTGTTTCCGGTGCTCTTGTGGTGGCAATCATCGCCCAACTGACGATCTCTTTAGCTCTTATCTTTGAGTGGCCCCTGGGCCTTGATAAACGATTACCAATTGTAATTTGTATGCATTGCCTACAGTACACAGTAGCTAACAGCTCCACAATTGGATCCGGTACCATGATCATCAACTTCAATTTCAGCCCTTACTCCTCTACTGTATTTCTGAAGTGGTGGGACCCCTCCATCAGGAGGTTGTATTGGTGCTGGTGTAAGTTCCTTTTTAAACGGATCCAATATGATACTTTCTCTGCTGCTTCTTGTATATCGGTTATAAAATTATTTATTTCTGTATTTGTACAACAAAAACGATGTCGTCGTATGTTGATTAGCTTTCGCTCAACATATCCTCGAGCACCCACAGCCAAATGATGATATTCCACATGCAATCCTTTTTCCTGGCATTGCCAGTAGGTCACCATAGCTCCCATCCTTCCTACTGCTACAATTATAAAATTATCCTCCCAAGGTACAGTCAGCTCAAACATAATTCTAACTTTCTTTTCTTCACTCCACCATATTTGGTCTCTGCTGCGTAAAGATCAGTGGGAAGTCTGGTGCTTCCAGATCAGGCTGTCTGAAGATACCGGCTTTTTGACTTAAAATGCACTAAACATTGATGTTATCGTTTTTTTTCTTTCACTTTGCAAAACTCGATCATGTTCTGCAAAGCTAAAAACAACCAAACCAAACACCATAAATAAATATTTGAACATATAAAGAACTTGAGGTATAAACTTTTACCAAAATGACCGTATCCGGCATTAAATAACTCGAATAGGGTCGATATGCTGTAAAACAAAACAACCAAACCAAACACTATGAATAAATATTTGAAAATATAAACAACTTGAGGTATAAAACCTTTTACCAAAATGACCGGATTCAGTATTAAATAACCCGAAAAGAGTTGATAGGGCATAAAACAAAACAACTAAGCCAAACTAAACCAGTGGAAAGATACTATAATTTAAAAAAAAAAAATACAATAACAAAAAAAAATTTTTGTTATTAGTTGTCGACCTCTACGAATGCAGTTCGTTTTGGTCATGAGATGAAAGGAGTGCCAAGAAACAAACTCCAGCTTTTAACAAAATATCATAATTTGTAAACAGAGTAATTCAATTATTTAAAAATCTATTTCAAATCTGGTATCTGTCATACAGATCTGATTATTATTATTATTATGTACTCACTAAGAGTTCTCACACAGGCTATCATCAGTGATTGCTCACTGATAATAACCGGTGGTGTTCCCTTGAGTCTGAGTAACAGCAAGTCTCCCCAGATTTCCGGTACTCTCCACCTCTTTCAATAACCATTGCAAGTGACTTTGCATTATCGCAACAGCTGCTTACCATTGATTTTTCGCTGGTAACGACCGTTCTTGGTATTTCCATCCTCCTTCACCCTTCACAACTATTTTGTGTGGTATCGTCCGAGGCTGGTGCCATCACATTGTTGTTATTTTTTTTTTGGGGGGGGGGGGGGGGGGAGTTTATGAAGTTTCTTGCAGTTTCAGTTCCCTTGGGTTAATGTAGTGTTTTTTCTATGTTTTTGTTTTATTTTTATTGTAACTTCCATATGGCTGTTAGCATTTATACTTTATGTGGGTTGGTTTCTACATTCAAGGATTTTCCTCAAGATTTCAGCTGTTTTCATCATTGTCGTTCATTGTATAGTCTCAATCTTCCCTTTGATTCCAATTTCTCCCAGTCATTTTTTTCAGTTTCTTCGAGACTATTCCTAGTGCTCCTACGATTATTGGTATTATATTGACTTCTTTATGTTCCATATCCCTTTCAGTTCTCTGACAAGTTCCATGTATTTGCTTTGTTTTTCTGTCTCCGTGATCTTCACCCTGTGGCTTGTTGGGACGGCAAATTCTACTATTTGGCAGATTTTTCCTTTTTGTAGACTATTATGACATCTGGCCTCCTTGATTGGATGAGTTTATCTGTTCATACCTCCATGTCCCAGAGGATTCTGTGATTTTCGTTTTCCAGTACTGTTTGCGTCTACCATTTGTCTGCATGTTCAAAACGTAGTCATTTGCATAGTTCCCAGTGTACTGCCTTCCTCCATGCAGTTATGTCTGTTTTTGTATTCTTTTTTGGCTAGTTTTCTGCATTTACGTATGTGATTTACCCTTTCGTTTCTTTGTCCACAGAGTCTGCATTTACTGTTTTCCTAGGTTTTGTCTATTTTAGTTTTGATATAGTTAGTTCTAATCTCATTGTTCTGTGCAGGTGTCAGTAGCGATTCTGTTTCTCTATTCCAGTATCCTTTTCGTAGCTATGACCAGGGCTCTTTTCATTCTTATGAATCGTCCATGTAGCTGTTTCTTTTCCCACTTTTCTTTCCTCATCTTTTTGTTTCTCGTTTCACTGCTCTCCGTTTCGTTCATGTTGACAGTGTCTCTTGCTGCAGTGATCAGCCTTTCTGTGTTCTGGGTTATGTATTTTTCGAATTTGTGCCATTCACACAGTCATCTATACTTACCAGTCCTCTTCCCCCTTCTTTCTTTTTCACGTAGAGTCGGTCAATATCATCCTTCGAGTGTAGTTCATTGTGCATGGTCATTAGTTTTCTAGTCTTCTGGTCAAGATGCCTAAGTTTGTTTGTCCAGCATATGAATGGACCAGAATATCTTATTATTCCTTTTACTAGATTTCTATTATATAATTTAGTTTCTAAGAGTTTTCTTAAGGTATTCTTTTCCAATCTTCTCTTTTATTTCCCTTGATTTCCATAGAACGTCAAAATATTTATAGGTATTATTATTATTATTATCTATATATTAATACGATAGCGTGTGTGTTCGTGTGTCACGCTTCCGGCAAAAGCTCTGTGCATGCGTGCCACACCTAGATTTTGAAAAACATTCAACTCGCCTAATTTTCGAAACATTTTCAAGTATTTCCCTTTGACACAATGGTTAGCGACGTAGTATTTTTTACTTCGGCGCGACTGGTTTATAGTTCGATCCCAACCAACCTCTAAAATTTTTTTTCTACATTTCGAGGGGAAGGGGAAGAGAGGTTGGGAGGGGACGACCGGGAAGACACATATCTATATATTAATACGGTAGCGTGTGTTCGTGTATCACGCTTACATCAAAAGCTCTGCACATGCGTGCCGCACCTAGATTTGGAAAAGCATTCAAGTCACCAAATTTACGTAATATTTTCAAGTATTTCCCTTTGACGCAAGTGTTAGCGACGTAGGATTTTGACGTCAGTGTTTGATGTCGGCCCGACTGGTTTATAGTTCGATCCCAACCAACCTCTAAGATCTTTTTTTTCTACATCGAAGGGGCGGGAGGTAGGGAGGGAATGATCGGGAAGACACATATTAATACGATAGCGTGTGTGTTATTTTGAGTGTCACGCTTACATCAAAAGCAACGACCTTCCGAATCTTTGTATTTATTTACTCCTCTCCAGGAGTTAGGCACAAGGCCAGTTTTATCTTACTCCCACAAATAAGATCTTTGTATGCTACTCATTAATTGGAGCCAAATTTCATTTAATCTAAAGCATTTACAAAGTATGGTTTAGTCATCGAAATATTACCTTCACTAGAAATATTGTTCAATTTTTTAAATAAATATACAAGTCAAATCTTATCATATTTTATTCAACATTACTATTGAAAACATCATTTCGCGTAATTTACACGGGTCCCGCTAGTTATTATTATTATTGTACTCACTAGGGGTTCTCACACAGGTCATCATCAGAGATTACTAACTGATAATAACCGGTGGTGTTCCCTGGAGTCTGGGTGACAACAAGTCTCCCCAGATTTCTAGTACACTCTACCTCTTTCGATAACATTTGCAAATGACTTTGAGTTATCTCAACATCCACTTACCATTGATGTCTCGCTGGACATTGCCATTTGTCTTCACTGGGATTTGGGTTGCAATAAGCCTCCCCAACGTCGCAGTACTCTCCGCACTCTTCCAGTGGAGGTCTGGTTGGTGCCTTCCCTACTCGATCTTTCTATCCTCCTTGGTCCTTCACGGCTATTTTGTAGTGTATCAGCGTTCAGTGCCAATTTGTGATGATAGTTCCCCAAAATGTTCCCGTAATTCCTTTTTACCATTATTTCTTAATTCATCTAATTCCAACTGAAAAAGTTCTGTTATTGCTGTTCTTAATCTGATTTGGCAACTTGTTTCAAAATATATTAGCAAAAAGCTTCAGTTGATTAAATGATCTTTTTGTTTTAAATTTGCCTTAACAGTAACCTTCCAGATCGAAGAATAAATATTTAAACAATGCCCACCATAAAAGTTAGAAATGCCATTAATTATTTTGAAGTAAGTAAAAAAAAAATTAGTTTGATTTTGTAAAAATATTAATTATGCTTTGCTTAAAATATACCCCAAAATGCAATTCATTGCATACAAATTCTGCCATAATAAAGGATCCATGTCTAATTATTGCTGTCATTTCATCTAAATCAATAACAAAAATGTAATCTATAGAATCCCAAAATTACACAACTCTATAACTTTAGAAGATTAAATAAAAAATATTTCTAGACTATAAGTAAATTCGTATAAAAAAGAATAGTACAACTTTGTTGACCACATTCTTGCAGGATGAACCATGTAATAGTTGCCAACATCTCTAAGTGAAAGTGGTGTGATGGAATCTACTGGATTCGAACCTGGCACACCCAGGTCGTCAGTCCACATTGTTATCCACTTAACCATCGTTACCACCCTCTATGCTATGAAGCATTTAGAAATATTTAATTTAATATTCTTTACTAATCTTAGAAAAATAAACAGTGTATCATTGTGAAAATCAATACAGAATACAACAATAAAAAAAATTAATAAAATATAAACTTAAAGTGTTTGAAGTGTATTTTAATTTTTGCCTTTTTTACTTTTTTACTTGCTAAATATTTCACTAGACAGCTTGCAATCATTTCTTAAAATTTTCTTTTAAAAATATTACTTTTGGCAATTCTTATTTTTCTTGAGAAGTACTGGCAAAAGATTCCTTTATTTTATGGGAATGGTTGATTTAAAAAAATTCTTTTGGGGAATTCTTATTTTTATTATTTATTTAAATATTATTTCTTTGATTGTGTTTATGTCTAATAAATCATTTGCTTGAAAGAAAATATTTGATATTTTTTTATACAAATTGATCCCTTTTACTGTTGAAATAATACCCGTTATATTGGCATTTGTGGTTAGTATAGAAAGATTGAACAGAGAGATTTTATTACTCTGTTTAGACAACACTTTTGTTCTTCACAGAAGTGTTCCACCGTGAGCTTCTGTGATCAAAGGGAGATAAAGGGAGGAAATATTTAGCTTACAACGCTGATCATGATGATAAGTAATGTTTACATATAGCATCTTCCTCTTTTGGGGGAAATATTTATTGTATTCAATTGTTGTTTTTTTTTATATCTGTAGAGGAGAATTATTTGTCGTTCACTTCTTGTAGTTCTAACGTGCTGAAATGTTGAATTTTGTAGTTGAGATGGTTGTTGCTTTGTGGAGTATATTTTCATAATTTCTTTCTTTTGTTATGAGATGTTTTCTACTGCATCTGACTGCATTTTCTTCCTCTGTTAATACCTTACTACCAGATCAGGCTGTCTGAAGATACTGGCTTCCTGACCTGGCAAACATTGATGTTATGTATTTTTTTCCTTTCCCTTTGCAAAACTCAATCATGTTCTGCAAAGCTAAAAACAAAAACAATTTTCTTCTTAAAAACAACCAAACCAAACACCATGAATAAATATTTGAACATATAAAGAACTTTAAATCTTTTTTACCAAAATGACCGGAGTCAGCATAAAATAACCCAAGAAGCATTGATATGCTGTAAAACGAAACAACCTATACCAAAAATAATCGAAGTTGTCCTAATTTTTTCATGATTTTTACACTTTCTGAACTTAATTTTAAGTGTCCTGCAGTTTTAATTCTTGGAGTTTTGTTAAAATTTGTGATTCTTTTTGTGTAAGTGACTTGAGAACAATTTTGCTAGGAAGTACATCTGGGATATTTGTTCGTAGTATTCTTCTAAAGTGTTGGAACAGATTATGATGTCATTCTGATCATTTTTTTTCCTTTTATCCTTTTAAATACTTTGTGATTTCAAATTGAAAAACTTCACTAGCACTGTGAATTCCATAAGGCAACTGTGTGAAACAATATCTTCTAAATGCTGTGTTTAACATTAAAAGGCGGGAACTTCATCAACTGGAATTTACCAATAGCTGTTAGATGCATTGCATCAAGCTTAACAAAGTATCTAGGATTATGCATTTGTGCCAAAATGTCTTCTGAGGAGAGAGTTTGAAATGGTGTCTTTTGATGGCTTTGTTGAAGTTTCTGGGGGTCCAAACAGTAAAAATTTTCGATTGTTTTTTTTTTGTTTTTTTTTTCAACAATAGAATTTATTGAGTCTGTAGGTTCACTGACAGGTTTTCTAATTCTGAATTCTGTCATTTTCTCTAATTCTTTTATTAGTTTTTTTTTTATAGATAAAGGAACGAATTTTGGTGGATGAATGACTGGAATTATTTTTGGATTTACTGTAATGTGATGACGTGTTGGCAAAGTACCTATTTCATTAAAACATTCTTTGTATTCTTCCAATAGATTATTTATATCAGGCTAATTTATTTTAAAAATCTCTGAATTAGTTTTAGATCTTGTACTGGTTTCAGATCTATGATTGCTTATGTGTTCGTTTCTGCAACAATGGATTTTATTTGCTATGCATTTTCCTAAAACTTTTATGGCTGTATTATTATAAGCCTTTAGTCGAATTAATGCTCTTTGCGGTTTGGGTTGTAGACTAATTTTTTTATATTCTTTGAATGGCAATATGGTTGCATCTATTCCAGAATCAATTTTGAATCTCATGTTCGAATTGTTTATTTTTAGTTCAACGGTCCAAATATCTTTTTGAGTCTTGAGTGCTTCTATTTTGCGTATGCTGGATTTATTTGAAGTGATTGTATTGAGCATGTGTAGACCGTCATCAGTCATTATCGGAGTACATTTTGTGCGCAAATTTCCAGAATTTGCACATTTTTGTCTGTCCTTTTTTCTGCATTTTCCACATATCTTGTGAAATGCTGGACACGTATTTCTTTGGTGCACATTACCACAATAATGACAGTTATTGATGTAATATTGACTTTGCGCTTAAATTTTCACAAGCTTTCTTTCACTTCCATTTTGTTCGTTATGATGTCTCAAGTCAACATTGTGGCTTCTTTCAATTTTGGTGCCTTTTCTGTCGAGTTTATGTTGCATCGCTGAGATTTCGCTATCTTGCATTTCAAATATAGCGTTCAGCATCTTCAATTGACGTCTCATTTATGTTCTGAAATTTTTTAGATGAGAATTGATAACTTGTATTATTTGGATTGTTCAGACTACTATTCTCATCTTGGTTGTTATTTTCTCAACGTTTCGGCTGATGTAACCACCAACCTTTTTCAAGTGCATCTTTTTGAACTGTTAGTTAGAACTGATTGGTGCATTGATTAACAGTCAGTTCTAAATGACTGTCTTCTGAAGGTTGGCAGGCAATAATAATTAAGAATAATATAATAATCACCACTTCTACCCGGTCATGGCTGACGGAACGAGAACAATCTATCCCATGGATTAAATAAAGCATTCAGTTCGAAATTTCATATAAGTTCTCGAGTACGACAAAATGATTCCCAAGTTCAAAGAGATGCATCTGAAGAAGGTTGGAGATTACATCGGCTGACACGTTGTGGAAATAACAACCTAGATGTAAATAGTAGTCCGAATAATCCAAATATTACAAACGTCTCGTTTGTTCTGCACACTGACCTGCTTATATTGTCTTCTGTAAATCCAAATTTGGAAGTTTTAGATTTACTTGAACTATTCTGAAAAATAATTTATTTTTCCATAAATACTGAAAATATCATTACTATCTAGTAATTCAGTTTTTCCAATGTTTTAAAAAGCAGGGGAGGGGGGATTTGTTAATATGCCAAATTGGAATGCTGACTAATGGTGGACATCCCTGTTGCATATCACTTTGTTATCTTAATGAAACTTTGAAAAGTTTCAGTTGTTTGAATCATGGGCATTATTGATGCCTAGCCGTACTCATGTTATAAAGTCCATTAACATCAATTGTTCAATCAATAGAAGTTATTAAAATCATACCTTCTCTTCTCACCGTGCAGCTGCTAATGATACTATCCTGCCAGACTTGGTACAATTTTGTAGCTGCAATCAAAACCATCTCATGTTTATCAAGATAATTCTGCAGTTGATTAATTCAACACATCTTAGAGAAAAGGAATGATTTATTCAATTGGCCGCGACTTGATCGTCTAGTGAGCTGCAAAGTTGGGGTGGGCAGAGAAAAAGAAGGAAGATACTTATTTCATAAACGCATGCATAGGTATTTAACGCTTTTCAAACTATCTTAAAAATATCCCACATACACCCTTTGAGTAGATTGCTAGTTAGCCGAATACTGCTCATTGGGAATTTTCAGCTAACCTCCATATCTGAAGACTGTTCCCCTATCCATTACCTAGGGACCTGGTGGATGGGAGATAGTCGCTCCACACCACATAGGAATAACAAATATCTTGGCTCTGAGGAATTTCTATACAAAACGGCTAGTATATATACAATCTGCTTACTTGCTTCTATTTCTCAGACGAAAAATCAATTAAATTCATGAATCTGGCTGGACTTTCATTTTTTGTTTTATGTTAAAGGCAAGATACTTTAAATAAATCAATCAATCAATCAATAATTCTCCATTCTATAATTATACTCAATTCTTGAATCGAAATTGTCCCACTTGATGATTGCTCCGAATAAATAATGAGGTTTTGAATTCTTTCTTAATTCTAGAAACTCCCCTGAGTATGACTTGTACGGATTTGCCAGGCATGCCCCCTCGAAAGATGGAGACCTTTTGTCGGTGCGAGCCAGTGAAATGCAGAGGAAATCTGAAGAATTAAATACTAACATCAAGGTCAGTTTCTTCCTTTATAAATGTATGCCTATAAATGTATGCCTATAAATTTATACTTATAAATGTATGCCTATAAATGTATGCCTATAAATGTATACTTATAAATGTATGCCTATAAATGTATACTTATAAATGTATGCCTATAAATGTATACTTATAAATGTATGCTTATAAATGTATACTTATAAATGTATGCCTATAAATGTATGCCTATAAATGTCGTGGCACAAAAATAATGTCTTACCTAAAAAAAAAAGACTTTGTGTACCAAATGCAGAAAAATAAAAGTAACATCTACGATGGAGCAATTTTTGTGGACGTTGAATATGCTTATAATGGTAATGGAAGGGTATCCGTTCTCCATTATAATTAAATTTGGCTGTGATAAAAAGTCAATCTGACCCCATAGATTAATGCAATAGACGATAACAGACAACATTGAAGGTTAATAGAAATACCTTTTATTTTAGGCTGTGCTGAAAAAGAAATTAAAAACCGCTAAAAGAGCGCTATGCATCTTGGTAGATTTTATTATGTCGTTGGTGAGTTGGAAAGGCCAACAATATATGTTCTGCGAGTACGCTTTCAAAACTTAAACCAGTTAGGCGAGAAAAATTGAACTACGTAGACGTTGCAAGAAATAGTCCAACAACCTATATTCTTACGCCAAGCCATCTTGTGGTGGGCCAATCACTCAGAAGTAAACTTTTCTATTTATATCAAAAGAAAATAATACATCAAAATGTGTGACTAATTCTCAATGATCCCTGTCCATCACAAGTAATCATAAACTGCTTTCTATTTTTAGTAAAACCCAGTTACTTCATTCAGTGGTGATATACGATTGAAGTGTCGTTGCAGATTATGTTTAGCCATTTTGTTTTGATTTGTGATTTATTTTTTTCTTCCTTGTCAGCTTTTGACACTCGGTCTTATGCCACCGGATATCTGACTCTGAAATTGCGATTTTGTATTTTTTGCAGCTTACGACCCTGGACTTTCAACTAAGGATTTGCATCCCTTTTATAAGTATAGAGATGAAAGAAAATAATAAGAATAAAGTTGAGCCGTTTTTCGCACTGATAGTGAGATTAAAATGCTATTTTAACTTCATACAATCGAAGAACAATGATTTCTGTATGTGATCAAAGTCGTAAGATTAACTAATTTGCATATTGCTTCGCAAAAGGACATTTCATAAATTAAATATTTTTTTCTACTGCTTTCGATTTCAATGATCGTTTTCATTTTAATATAACACATAACCAAGTGTACGACATTGGATAATTGTCGTGAAATTCCCGTCAATTTGATGAATAGTCAAATTTTGTCTAAAAAATTATTTTATTAGTTAGGCCTGGGACTTATTGAGTGATGTGTTAAGCCCTCATATTGTCGAGTCATCTTAAGAAACGCACATATCTATTCATCTAAATTGAACTATTAAAATAGTTTATTTATATTACTTTTAATTGTTCTGGCGGATCTTATTTTCTATTTAAAAAAAACTTCCCGTATTAGTTTACAAGCCAATCAGAACGGACTATTTATTTTACCCTTGTGGTATGACATCACAGCTGTCTGGCGGTGAATTAAGGCCGTTAATATATAAGTGTGATTGAAATAAACCGAGTGAATAGATTAACAGCATCCGCATCATTCATCAATATCCTACAGGTTCATTTCTACGTAGCAGGGTCAGCCCACAGGGGAAGTACAAGGAACTTAAGAGAAATAAATAAAGACCTGGTCAGAGATAGGTTATCTTGGAAGTCAATTTCTAAAAAGCCATCCAACACATGCCAGTATGTAAAATGGACGTTAAACCGATTATGATGACGTAGTTCTATTTACAAATATTTCTTATATTGTGGATAAATACTGGCTATTTCTTATGAAAACAGCTTTGCTGGTTCTTTACTGTCAATTTACTTCTGGGTGGACTTGATTTTCAGCCAGTTGCGATCCAGTTATGAATTGTAACAAGAAAACAAAGCCCCAAGCAAACAAATCAGTGAGTATCTCCCCCCTCCTCTCCTAATAACTGGGAGCAGGAGTTTCTTGGGTTCATCAATTTTCCCAGGCAACACCGGAACATGAGTCCTGCAACTATCAAATAAAATATTGACTTCTTTTCATCCTGATTTCTGTTGCATTTTTTTCACAACTTGTCAGACTATCTGTCCAGGCAGTTTTTTTTATGAAAATTAGACATCTTTTAGTTATGGAAGGCCCTAATAACCTTGTATGTTTCTCCAGCTCTCCTGAATATTAGCCCAGTCTAATAATAATAAACCAGCAGTGGCATATAAATATACTCTCTATGTCCTATTATTCTAATCTTTCTCTTACTCATTCCCTTTTTGCACTGTCCTTCTTTTTTAGTTGTTTTTCTATCTAAAGTATTTATGCGCACCTGTCTTCTCATCACTTATTTGGGACTGTTTGTATTATTTGCGATTGAACAATGGTGTTTCTACTCCATGAATTTCCTTTTCATGACCTGGTGATACCAGATCAGGCTGCCCTGTGGCTCCCTGAGACGAAATTCACCTACATTGACGTTTTTTTTTTTTTTTTTTTTTTTTTTTTTTTGTAAAACTTAATTATGTTCTACAAAAACAAAAACAAAAACAACAGCCCCTCTCCCTTTCTCCCTCCCCTTTTTTATTTTATTTTTAGAACTTGAAGCATAAATCTTTTACTATAATGACCAGATTCGGCATTAAATAACCCAAAAAGGGTTGATATGCCGTAAAACAAAACTACCAAACCAAAAACGATGATTAAACATTTGAAGATATAAAGAACTTGAAGCATAAAAACTTTTACTATAATGACCAGATTCGGCATTAAATAACCCAAAAAGGGTTGATATGCCGTAAAACAAAACTACCAAACCAAAAACGATGATTAAACATTTGAAGATATAAAGAACTTGAAGCATAAAAACTTTTACTATAATGACCAGATTCGGCATTAAATAACCCAAAAAGGGTTGATATGCCGTAAAACAAAACTACCAAACCAAAAACGATGATTAAACATTTGAAGATATAAAGAACTTGAAGCATAAAAACTTTTACTATAATGACCAGATTCGGCATTAAATAACCCAAAAAGGGTTGATATGCCGTAAAACAAAACTACCAAACCAAAAACGATGATTAAACATTTGAAGATATAAAGAACTTGAAGCATAAAAACTTTTACTATAATGACCAGATTCGGCATTAAATAACCCAAAAAGGGTTGATATGCCGTAAAACAAAACTACCAAACCAAAAACGATGATTAAACATTTGAAGATATAAAGAACTTGAAGCATAAAAACTTTTACTATAATGACCAGATTCGGCATTAAATAACCCAAAAAGGGTTGATATGCCGTAAAACAAAACTACCAAACCAAAAACGATGATTAAACATTTGAAGATATAAAGAACTTGAAGCATAAAAACTTTTACTATAATGACCAGATTCGGCATTAAATAACCCAAAAAGGGTTGATATGCCGTAAAACAAAACTACCAAACCAAAAACGATGATTAAACATTTGAAGATATAAAGAACTTGAAGCATAAAAACTTTTACTATAATGACCAGATTCGGCATTAAATAACCCAAAAAGGGTTGATATGCCGTAAAACAAAACTACCAAACCAAAAACGATGATTAAACATTTGAAGATATAAAGAACTTGAAGCATAAAAACTTTTACTATAATGACCAGATTCGGCATTAAATAACCCAAAAAGGGTTGATATGCCGTAAAACAAAACTACCAAACCAAAAACGATGATTAAACATTTGAAGATATAAAGAACTTGAAGCATAAAAACTTTTACTATAATGACCAGATTCGGCATTAAATAACCCAAAAAGGGTTGATATGCCGTAAAACAAAACTACCAAACCAAAAACGATGATTAAACATTTGAAGATATAAAGAACTTGAAGCATAAAAACTTTTACTATAATGACCAGATTCGGCATTAAATAACCCAAAAAGGGTTGATATGCCGTAAAACAAAACTACCAAACCAAAAACGATGATTAAACATTTGAAGATATAAAGAACTTGAAGCATAAAAACTTTTACTATAATGACCAGATTCGGCATTAAATAACCCAAAAAGGGTTGATATGCCGTAAAACAAAACTACCAAACCAAACCACCTTTTCATGACAGAATCCAAGCGGTGAATTGATGTCTTATCCATTGTTACAACTTTCCTATAAACGATGGTACACTCCACATTCTCTGCTGGTACATATTTACGGTTAGAGTGCATACAATAACATCTCTGTGTGGGTGTTGCGCTGTCACCTATGAGGAATGTTTGCTTGTAATATTATACAATTCCATTGATAAACGGTTATAATTGGAGAGTGTATTAAATTGTTTTATTTTTAAATTTATTTATATTTAAATTCCATAATTATGATTTTTTTTAACTAAGTGTATAATTGAAATTTATTTTGCATTTTATTTTTAACTTTATATAACTAATAGTAGTGCGAACTTCAGAGAGTAATTTTTTTCCTAAAATTATTGTATTTTTTAAGAAAATTACATCTATATAAAAATAGGTATGTTTATATGTACAGGATTCGCTCCTAAAATAATTAACCAATTATTATGAATTTTGGAACACAGCTTATAGGCGTAAGGGGTCCAAATGTGGTCTATATTTAGTTTAATTTAGTTTTATGCAAAAGAGGGATGGAAGCTCTTTGTGAAAACACAGGTACCTCTGATTTTTGTACAATTTTAACAATATATATTAGACATCAATTAATAAATATTCCCCAAATTTCAGTTTCTTTGGAGTATTTTAAAGGGGTTTTAGGAGACATAATATGTGCACAACCTTTCACTTGAAATTTCAAATATAACAGATTTGCATTGAATGTGATCCATAGTCATTATCCACCAATTAAGCAAGATTCCCTGAATTTCAATTTTTTCTTAAGACCAATTTTAAGCTTAAGCCTTAAATTTTAGACATTTTCTAGAATCAAAATCATATAATGGATTTTGATCAAATTTAGAACAATGATTCTAGACATAAGGTTTAGTATTATTATATCTTGATTTTAATCTTCGTAAGGTGACATAAAAGTAGTGCAAAATAGTTCCCATTCAAGAAATTAATTTTACCGATCCTAGGATGGGTATTCTTCTGGTTCTCTATATATAAAAGACAAAAATTGTCTGTCTTTTAAGTTAGTTGCCCTACGAACTTGGTATAAATGATACTGTACATATGCAGAGTATAAGCTAAGGAACGATGGATCATATTTATTTATTTTTCTTTAATCGTCCCCGAGGCAGAATTAAACTATTCCACTTCATTTCTTTTTTTGTTACCTTTGATTTTAATGAGATTTAAACGACGTCACATTATGGTGTCTTGGCAAAAGCACTGGTCCCCATCACCGCACTTGGTAGGCGTCAAGAATGGCATCCAGCCTATAAAAATCTTGCCTCAAATAAGGAAATCACTTCCAAAGAAAATTGATTACATTTCAGGCTATGTAGTTTAAATGTTGTAAGCTTGCGTGGAAGGTCTGGTGAGATTGTTGAGTTTCTTGAGAAAAGATGTATTGACCTGTGTTGTGTCGAAGAAACCAATTGGAGAGGTAAATCTGCTAGAATGATCGTGGGAAAGAATCCAGCCATACTGGATTGGAAATGAAAAAGGGAACAGATGGTATTGGTATTTTTATTGCAGAAAGATGCGTAGATAAAGTGATCAAAGTTAATCGTATAAGTGAGTGTATCATACTGATGAAGTTGCTGCTTGGTGAGAAAAAATTCACACCTATATCTGTGTCTGCACCACTTTTATGTGGCTTGAGTGAAGATGCAAAAGTTGAGTTTTATGACAGATATATTGCAGTAAGTAGTAATGTTGATGAGAAGGAAGTACTTGTTTTGGCAAGAGATTTGAATGGTCATCTTGGAAAGACCTCTGATGATTTTGAGGGTGTGCATGGAGGAAATGGATATGGTGATAGAAATACACAAGGAGAAAGAATTTTAGAATTTGGTCTTGCAATGGACATTTTGAGTGCAAATACCTTATTTAGGAAAAAAGAAAGCCATCTCGTTATGTCTGAATCTGGTACAGCAAAGACTCAAGTAGATTATCTGCTAGTTAGTAAAAAGGACAGAAAGCTCTTAAATGATGTGAAAGTATTACTTGAAGAAGTCGTGACACAGCACAAACCAGTTATTTGCAATTTCATACTGAAGAAAGCTCATGAGATAAAGAAAGTTTATCACCAAGAGAAAAGTGTGGGGGTTGCATAAAGAAAATGTGAAATGTGAGTTTGGAAACCAAGTGATGGAACGTTAAGCTACCAGAACCATTACAGAAAGTATGGAAGAACAGTGGAAGATGCTGAAGGATACACCGTTAGAGATAACAGACTAGAATTGTAGGTGGATGGAAGGACCCCCAAGGCATAGGGTGACATGGTGGTGGAATAAGGAATGTATGAAAGTGAAATCGTGTCAGTGGGGGTTGAGGACATGCATTGTATGGAGAGAAATGAAATGAGAATGATATGCTGGATGTGTAATGTGAGTTTTAAAAACAGATTTAGTTCTGATGACCTCAGAGGAAGTTCAAATCTAGACAGTATAGGGAAATGTGTACAGAAGAGTAGACTTTCATGGTCATGTTGAAAGAATTGATGAGAGTTCTTGGGTTAGTAGATGTAGAACAGTTGAGGTAGCAGCTTCATTTCACAGGTGAAGTTCAAGGAAAACATGGGAGGAAATGATAAAAATGGACCTGAGGGATAAATAAAGACCTGGCCAGAGATAGATTACTTTGAATTCAGTTTTTGAAAGCAGGCAAACACATGCCAGCATGTAAAATGGACGTTAAACCGAATATGATGATGATGATGATGAAATTTTTTCCATAATTAATTTAAGCTAAGTTTAATCAACAAAACTAATATTGCTAGTCAATGTTTGACACCAAGCATAGTGTCATAAGATATGTGCATATTACACAATACTAGAATATTCATTATGTTAAAAGGGAGAAGAAAAATGTTACAATTTTTAAACAAATCAAACATTGAAAAAATATGTAACATTTTTATATCACAATAACATTTATTTACATTTAAAAGGTGAACTATTTATATCATACTTATAAAAATTATCACAATGATATTGTTACTTTATTTAAAATGACAAAAAAGAAAATCTTGTTTTTTTTTTTATGTTCATATGTATCAAGATACCGAGGAGGCGTCGTTAGGTATCAAGATACCGAGGAGGCGTCGTTAGGTATCAAGATACCGAGGAGGCGTCGTTAGGTATCAAGATACCGAGGAGGCGTCGTTAGGTATCAAGATACCGAGGAGGCGTCGTTAGGTATCAAGATACCGAGGAGGCGTCGTTAGGTATCAAGATACCGAGGAGGCGTCGTTATGTATCAAGTACCGAGGAGGCGTCGTTAGGTATCAAGATAACGAGGAGGCGTCGTTATGTATCAAGATACCGAGGAGGCGTCGTTAGGTATCAAGATAACGAGGAGGCGTCGTTAGGTATCAAGATAACGAGGAGGCGTCGTTAGGTATCAAGATAACGAGGAGGCGTCGTTAGGTATCAAGATACCGAGGAGGCGTCGTTAGGTATCAAGATACCGAGGAGGCGTCGTTAGGTATCAAGATAACGAGGAGGCGTCGTTAGGTATCAAGATAACGAGGAGGCGTCGTTAGGTATCAAGATACCGAGGAGGCGTCGTTAGGTATCAAGATACCGAGGAGGCGTCGTTAGGTATCAAGATACCGAGGAGGCGTCGTTAGGTATCAAGATACCGAGGAGGCGTCGTTAGGTATCAAGATACCGAGGAGGCGTCGTTAGGTATCAAGATACCGAGGAGGCGGCGTTATGTATCAAGATACCGAGGAGGCGTCGTTAGGTATCAAGATACCGAGGAGGCGTCGTTAGGTATCAAGATAACGAAGAGGCGTCGTTAGGTATCAAGATAACGAGGAGGCGTCGTTATGTATCAAGATACCGAGGAGGCGTCGTTATGTATCAAGATAACGAGGAGGCGTCGTTAGGTATCAAGATAACGAGGAGGCGTCGTTAGGTATCAAGATAACGAGGAGGCGTCGTTAGGTATCAAGATAACGAGGAGGCGTCGTTATGTATCAAGATACCGAGGAGGCGTCGTTAGGTATCAAGATACCGAGGAGGCGTCGTTAGGTATCAAGATAACGAGGAGGCGTCGTTAGGTATCAAGATAACGAGGAGGCGTCGTTAGGTATCAAGATAACGAGGAGGCGTCGTTAGGTATCAAGATAACGAGGAGGCGTCGTTATGTATCAAGATAACGAGGAGGCGTCGTTATGTATCAAGATACCGAGGAGGCGTCGTTATGTATCAAGATACCGAGGAGGCGTCGTTAGGTATCAAGATAACGAGGAGGCGTCGTTAGGTATCAAGATAACGAGGAGGCGTCGTTAGGTATCAAGATAACGAGGAGGCGTCGTTAGGTATCAAGATACCGAGGAGGCGTCGTTAGGTATCAAGATACCGAGGAGGCGTCGTTAGGTATCAAGATACCGAGGAGGCGTCGTTAGGTATCAAGATACCGAGGAGGCGTCGTTATGTATTAAGTAGACATTTTTATGCTCACCAATTATTATTTAAAACTAAGTAAGAAATTTAAAATATTTTTAGCAGTAATTTACAAAAGAATATTCTCCAAAACCGAAAACTAATTTCTTCTCGGATATTATCTAGCGAAATTTATTTTGGGATGTGACTGAAGAGAAAATGAAAATGTCCTGCCCTGTACAGGGATTGAACTCACAGCATTCAGATTATGAGACTTTTGGGTTTAATTCATCTCCCTATTCTTCCCTTCTCACCACCTATCTTTTCATTTGCCATTCATTGTCACCTGCTATATTATGTTAGGTAGTTATCAGAGGGGCAGACGTATGCGCGCGCGCACACACACACACACACATATCATTGTGATGGGTTTTTTTTTAGTTACTCATGAGTCACTGCTTATTAAGGCCAAAAGTTACTCAAAGATAAGGGTTAATGAGATGGACAGATTGTCAGTTGAATGCTTATGAATATTGTGAGGGGATTTAAAATCTCCACATACTAGCCACTCAAAAAAACAGCCAACCCAGAAAACAGCAATTCTTACCCCTTTATCAGATACAGCGTTTGTGAAATGTGAGCATTAAAGGACAAAATAGTGGAGGGGCGAAATTTCTGATCCACTTTCTATTCCCTAGGCATCCTTTCAGAATATAAGAATTCTTAATCAATTGCATTTCTTTTAATTTTAGGAGATTGATGAAAAGATCACGCACCAACATAAATGGGACAATTTCATGACCGGATTGGACAAGAGAGAATTACAAAGATCTTCAGAACTGAAAGCGTTAATTCGGTCAGGAATTCCATATGAACACAAGGAGCGTATATGGAGTGGGTAAGAGGTCACTTTCTTTCATTAAATCTTGACCATTTGCAGCGATTGTCTCATTCATCTGATCATCTTCTGTAAGGACCTCTGACTCCAAAGATGTGGAAAAGAAAGCCTGTAGACCAAGAATTGCACATTTAATGAAATCTAGCAACATACTGTAGAATTAAAACAATTATATCATATGAGTTACTTGATTATAAGGGAAAAAGGTAATCAGTTTGAGAAATGTAAGTGGCAGCATTATTATTTGTTGCGATTTTTAGTTGTTTGTAAGTCCAGCCTCAGGCGTGTTAGAATTTGCACAAGAGTTGGTTGTTTCAAACAGGACACTAGCACCTTTTTCTTTATCATTATTGTCAGAAGTTTTCTTTGAGGAAAAGGAAAAAAACTTTGCCATTTTAATTTTATATTTTATTTCTGTTTTTAATTTCTATCAATTAAGCATTACATTTTCAGACAAAAAAAAAAACGTTTTCTTTGAGGAAAAGGAAAAAAACTCTGCCATTTTAATTTTATATTTTATTTCTGTTTTTAATTTCTATCAATTAAGCATTACATTTTCAGACAAAAAAAAAAACGTTTTCTTTGAGGAAAAGGAAAAAAACTCTGCCATTTTAATTTTATATTTTATTTCTGTTTTTAATTTCTATCAATTAAGCATTACATTTTCAGACAAAAAAAAAGTTTTCTTTTTTTTAAAACAGACTTGTTCAATCTTTTACAATTATTTTAAAAAATAAATATGGATGAATACAGGATTTTGAAATGTTTCCATTTTTAGTAAAATGTTCTCGTAAACTTACATTCATCAGAGAAATGTCATCAGAGTGTAAAGAAAAAAAAATTGATTTGATTTTTTTTTTTAACAGCTTAAATACAAAATTTATTCAATAAATACATAAGTCAACATTTGACAAAATATGATTTAGATTTAAAAGTTAATGGAAATCTTTTTCAACCATCAAATTTAAAAAGCCTATATTCGAAACATCAAGAAGTTTAATAGGATGTCCTGCTGACTTGGCTCAAGGCATTCCTCAAATAGTGGCGATGGAGAGGTGCTCATATTGTCAAGTCAATTCACGATGGTCCTCAGTGTGGCGCATCATTAATGGACCAAGGCTGTTGAAAAAAGTCCTGCATGGTGGACCAGTCACTCCACTCGTTTCCATGGCAATTGGTTGAAATACAAATCTGATTTTAGTTTTTTTTTCTTCTCTTTTACAGCATATCAATCCTTTTTGGATTACTTAATGTTGAAATAATTCTAATTAAAAACAATTCATTATAAGCGTTTAAACGTTTCATTAAACACAAGTTGCTATTTTACCTGAAGCTGGGGAGGGTTATTCATACCTTTCCCAATGCATCGGTATTCATGACATCACTCATACCCCCTAAATACAAATTGAACACACATCGAATTAATCCCTTATACTGTCTATAAAAAAAACAGAAAACAAATTCTTTTCACTGTAAAAGTTGTCGAAACATTTTCTTTTGACAAATGTTTGGGTTGCTGGTAGAGCGGGTATAATGATTTTTAAACCCTGAAACCTGCAGTGAAACCAATTCCTTACTGATGATTGACCTCATGGGCTCTACAAGATGTATTTTATGATTAACAAGAAATGAAAATCGCTTCTTAAACTTTTAAATGAAAGCCGACATATAATAACGAAACAAAGAAAAAAATCATTAAGACAAAGAAAAGGGCAAGACCCTCATTTTTGTTATTTCATTTCTTTTTTTTTATCTTCGGATTAATATCAATTAACTACCAAATTTTCAGATAATAATTTTGATTATTCTTTTAAACTGACTTGTTCAATTTTTTGTTTTTAGTTCAGTTTAGTGTGTAAATTTCATTTAAAATGATTTCCCTGGAGGTCATATTTTCTGCCGTGGGCATAAGAATAAATGCCTCAAAGATAAACATTCTCTAAACCACATTCTTCCACGTGGACAGGTCACTATTAATCTGAACAAAGGGGTAGTTAAAGATATTGAAGAATTTAAATGTCTTGGTGCCATCTTTAAAATCATGAAACTGGGGAAGGATGAAATATCCATAAAAATCAGCAAGTGTTACATTACGCCTTACTGATGGGTGTACGACTCCTTTGCTCTCGTCATCTTCACTATTATTGTTGTGAATGCAAGTTGTTAATAAAACTCACACCGACACTCATTGTTTAGTTTTATAAAAGGTTTATTCCAAAGCACAGAAACAGAAACTGCGCATGCATGTGAGAAAGAGATGAGATAGATAAATCACTATATCAGCCACCCAACGTGTGCTGTCCCCCGAAAACATATCTTTCTTTGTTGAAATGTCGCCAGCTAAGAGAGTCAGAGAGGTCTCACCGGAAGTGACATGACTCCCTTCAACTTCTGCCAGAGATGACCCCCCAACCTTTAAGACCCATCTGCTGAAAACGTGGCTCCCATCATTTAGCACAAGACCATTCTGCTGCCTGCAACACCACCTATGGTTGAGGCAGGAAATCAAGCTCACAACTAAATGGCCATTGTTCATACAGTTCTATTCTATGGGTTCGAAACTTGGCCACTTCATGCTGCCGACAATTAGAAATTTGAAGTGTTTGATCACTTGTGTCTTAGATGCATCTTTAAGCTTTGAATCGCCAATCGCATCCCCAACATCACTATCAGCTCAAGATGCCAGATCCCAAGACTTCAGGAGACTTTTCTGACAAGGAGATTCCGATAGTGCAAGAATAACCGATCATTTGGCTTGTGATAGTCAAAGCTGACTAGGAAGTTGTAGCCAACCTGTCCATCTTCAACGTTTGATAATGGAACCGTGACTGGCTGCTATCTATTCAGGAGGTAACTATGAACAGACTTGACTCGTGGCACTGCAAATTTAGTTGGAGCCGACTTAACCCACTCCGAGTGAATACGGTCACAAATCCAGATCAGATATTTCTTAAAGAATTTTGAAAATTTTTATCGATTTTTTTTTTTTTTTTTTGATTACTATATCGGCTGAACACCAAATTCTCAAGTTCTAACAAACTTTAAAAAAAAAAAAAAAAAAAAAACAGTTTTAGTCTCTGACTATCTTCAGGTACCTTTTCTCATAGTCTGTAATCTGGAAATGTTAAACTGAACTCTTAGGAAGATGGCTCTCATGCTTCATTCCATATCGAAACATTGTGAAAATCATAACAACCAAGATGAAATAAAATATCTAAAACATGTAAATAAATCTAAAATATCATGATCGATTTTTAAAAAGTAATGTTCAATCATAAATAATAAGTTTTTAAAAATTATTACTTTGCTTTATGGCATTGTATTTTTTTTAAAAATAGGAATTTATGCAATTTGAAAGTTTTATTTTATGTAATATTTGAATATATATTATTTTAATTTATTTATGTGTGTCAAATTTTTAAACAATTTCTTAAATATTTAAAATATTCTTTTGTTTTTGTTTTTAAACGTTTAAAAAACCCCAAAAAGAATATTTTAAATATTCAAGAAATTGCTTAGAAATTAAAATGACACACATAAATTGAAATAAAATAAAACGTTTAAATATTTTAAGGTAGTTAAACATGCTGTTTTTAGATATTGTTTGACCGGGTGAGTTTTAGTTAAATGATTTTTTTTTAATGTCTTTTAATGTTGAAATGATTGTTAATAAAAAAAAATGGCCTTGTATATTTACTGGATCTATTTATCTACCTCCCACAGCGGTAAGATGTGACACAAGGTCGAGAAAGTGGGATTTGATAAGTCAGTACCCTAGAGGAAGAGCGCTTATGACCCTCAAAAATTGCCTGGGCACCTCAGGCGATTAGCAATAAACTAACCTCTTCTCAAAGGGTGAGAAGGCAAAGCCTGGGCCTTGTATATTTACTCATCAAAACATAAATAAAAAGTGCAGAAATTCACTTTTCTTTCTTTTTCTTTTCTTTTTACTACTAGATGTGTCAACTTCTATGTCGGTCATCGACGGAAACACTTAGAACCTGACCATTATCAAAATTTGGTTGCACAGGTGATGAACCAAAAACCCAATCCTGAAGCGAAACAGGTAGGTTCTTGTAATTAATTTTAAAATGTTATTCCTTAAATAAAGGAGAAAGCATATATTGACCGCATGTAGGCTTGCGGATTTATGTGTGTCAGCACTGAAAGTAGGTTACCTTTGAAAAAAAAAAAAAAAACTATCTTTACAGAAACACGATAACAAGTGTACACCTCCAAGCTGGAAGTAAAAAAAACGTGGGTGGATGCTCTAGGCCAATTGGATAATCGCAGATGTGTTTACAATCATGTTATTTTGTAAATTTTTCTTTAAAACCCAAACTAAAATTAATAAAAGTTCAGAGTTTTAGAAATATTCTCGGACTGATAACACATATTTCCCTCAGCTATCAAGACTTTTAATTTTACCTCCTAAAACAAGAAGAGACAACTCATATCAGTTTATTTAATATTCATTGCATACACTTAACATTTCTATAGAACTCGCTCTTGCATCTGTGAACTGTACATTTTATTACCTATAGACATTTATTTGATCGTCCTGTCGGCAGGGCCACAAATTCACCAACTGCAACCCCATGCAGAGGAATAATCCCCCCCCCCCACACACGAAAACAGGGCCACCTGTGATGGCATAGGACAGGATCTTGGTGGCTAGGCATTCGTCCACTTCAGACCGTACTTAGGCTAGACGAGTGGTCAGAGAGGCCCAATCTAATCAATCGGCTGCTCACGTCATGCCCTAGTATCTATAAGTTCATCCTCAACCGTATTATTCGATATCATCTTTGAAAAAATCAAAACCTTATTTCTCCTTTTTATTTTTCTCCCCAAATAGATACTAGAAGGTGGTGGCTGAGGGTCAATCACGTTGAGAATAAAGAAGATTACCAATGCCAAAGAGTAATGTTTTCAAAGAAGAAATGTTTTTCTTGGAGTGGTGTTTTTCTTGGAGTGGTGTTTTTCTTGGAGTGGTGTTTTCAAAGAGTAATGCCTCCCTCTCTCAGTGAAGTTCCCTTCTAAGAGTAATGTTTCCGCTTTCACTGAAATTTCCTTCTGAGAGCAATGTATTCTGAGTGTAATGTATACTTGTTATCTAAAAGCAATGTATTCTGGTTATCTAAGAACAATGTATTCTGGTTATCTAAGAGCAATGTATTCTGGTTATCTAAGAACAATGTTATATAAATCAAACTTGATTCCGCATTAAATGACTTGAAAAAGGTTGATATGCCGTAAAGCAAACATTAGATAAAACAAAATTGTATATTTTATACATAAGATACAACCGCATATTCGTTTCATTTCTATTTTTTTAAAAAGTATTTTGGGTTTTACCCATTAGGTCATACTTATTGAACCTATAGCAGACAAGAAATAAACAAGGCCATATTTCTATTTATAAAGTTAAGCAATTTATGGTACTGACAGTGGCATTAAAACATCAAATTCATATATAAAATGGAAGAACTTCAGTTTTCTAATATACTAAGCATGTCCATGCAATCAACATACTCAGGCTAACTAATTTGTATATTGCTTTGCAAAAGGACATCTCATTAATTCAGTATTTGTTATTATTGTTTTCCAATTCAATAACTGTTTTCATTTTATCACTTTACATATTTTTTATGGTTGGTAGAACTTGTCAATTTCTGCTGCAAATGTAATCCTGTTTTGCAATAAACTTCAGACAATGGCTTACGAAAAAATATATCACATTCTTCACACTACAATAATATTAATTTTTACATTCAAAGTTTTTCACTGTTATTTTATTTTTATTTTCAAGTTGATAAAGACAACAGGGATGGCTTGAAATATCCTCTATTAAAAACATGTGTGCTTTTCATATCACTCAGACTGATAAAAAAATATACACTCGTACATATGAGATTTCCTTTTATTTCGAAATTCATCTCACTTCCTCTCTTATATATATATATATATATATATATATATATATACTAGCTGGTTTTGTGAAATTTGTTACTTGAAATACATTAAACATTAATTTAAAATGATAAACATTTCATTCATAACTTTGTTGTAAACACAAAACAAAATCTTTCTCATTCATATTTTTTTATTTTTTTACTTTTGATTCACCCCAAACAAGGCATATTACCACTGAGACATAAGGGGCTACTGTTAGTGGGAGCCAGAGTTATAGGGGGCATCCTAAATGGGGAGTTGTGCAGCAATATATTTGTTCACATTATATTTAAATTTCTGAATGTTGGTACAGTCGATAAAACAAGGAGCACAGATGGAATTCCAGAGGCAAGTGATCCGAGGAAAGAAGCTATTAGAGTAGAAAGTTTTCCGGCATCTGGGGACATCTACAGTGAAGGGGTGTGATTTTGCTGCTAGTCTAGTTGATCGGGGGTATTTACGTTGAGGAGGTACAAGTGCAGTAAGTTCATCAAAGCACATTCCGTGGAAGTACTTGTAAAACAAACACAGGGTCGCAACATCGCGGCAATGGGACAGGGCCTGGAGCTTGGTAGATAGTGGATCTATTAGCTTAGACTCTTTTTTGCACCCTGTCCAAAAGGAAGAGATTAGTGGTTGGAGCACCAGTCCAGATATGGCAACAATACTCCATGCAAGGGTTAATAGTGGCTTTATAGGATACTAGCCGGGGTTAATAGCCCCGTAGAGGGATCCCACCTTCTTTGTAACAGATTTAGCAGTATCTTCTATTCATTTATACCAATTATTGTTGCATGTGTATGTTAAGCCAATGAGAATCTCGAGAAGGATGCTATCAGCCATGGCAATCGGTATTTGGAAAGGTTTCTTATAGTTGTTGAAGGAAAAGAGCTTTGTCTTGGTAACATGGAATGTGATCATCCATTTTTAGCCCAATTCTACTACAGACAGGAGGTCATTTTCTAAGGATTTAGCTATTGTCTTGGATATGTGTGTGTTCGATTTGCCCGCCTGTCAATAATAGTGTGGTGTTATCAGCAAATATACCCATCTCGGATGTGATTGCATTAGAGAGGTCGTTTATCAAGACAAGAGTAATAAGGGCACACACGCATTAATGAGATGCTGTTTTGGATGTACGGCCATCAAAAAGAACCTGGATCTATCTTTTAGCTAAGAAGGATCAGCTTATATTAAATAATCGTCCACTAATACTGTACAAATTAATTTTCCTGAGAATACCCTCATGCCAGACCTTGTCAAAGGTCCTGGATATATCAAGCGCTATCGCCCTAGCTTATATATAACATATAGATAGATACACATTAACATTTTGTTAATTTCGATGCAAATTTATTTATCTTTTAAATGTAACAGTAAAGAAAGGGAAAGAAAGAAGAAATCAATTTGCCTTTTCACTTGCAATTTAGAAATAGATGGCAACTTGTTGAAAATCAAGTCGGTTGCTCTAAAGAAGGGAACATTTGAACACAAATACTAAATATTTGTCTCAGAAATAAAACAATATTGTGAAACAGAACTATTTGTTATATTTAACTCAAAATAATCGTTGAATTAAAAAACATAACAAATAAAAGTTGATTAATAAAAGTTGATTAATAAAATGTCCTTTTTCAAAATCAATGTGAAAATATTATATACAGGGTGTTTGTAAAATACATGGCATAACTTTGATATTATGTTTTATGTGTATATAGGTCCAGGAAACGCTTGGTTTAAGATTTATAGGCCATTGAAACAAATACTGATCAATATTCTTTATTGTAAATATTTAACACATAATGTGTGTGATAGTGCACTGTTATTTCAACATATGGAATAGAAACACTATCTCTGTGACAGGATAGCAGGTAAAATAAGCCTGGGCCTGGTGTTCCTACATACACCAACAAAACCATGATAAAAACGACACAAAACAAATATAAAAGCCGCGGGGCTCAGAAGATAGATCTGACTGTCCTGATTGGTAGAGGCTCCTTTGGTAACCAACATGGGGGACCCGGTCGGCATCCTGCAAATGTTGGCCTTTCTTATTTTGGGTAACATACCAAATACAGGTAAATAAATATGATCCACATAAACCAAAGACCACGCAGAGGAAGAAATGTCCCACATAGGAAATTAGACTAGTAATGAGGTGCTATTACTAAAAGCACCCTCCACGCAAAGAGGCTCCTTTACACGAATAGAAAATAATCGTAAAGTTATACAAACACCCTTTACTTGCATGAATGAACACTGCACAAAGTTGAAAATGTCCAGCTTTTCACAATACTTTCATATTCATTCATTTTATTTATCAAATAATACATTTTTTGATAAAGAGCAAACGACCGCTTGAAATATTCAAATTTAATTTATAACATTTATAATTTTCTATGGTTTTATGTTTTCCAGAAAGCTATCTTTTATTTGTCAAATGTAAAAAAAAAAAATATTATTTTTATCAGAGAAACACACTTATATATATATATGTGTGTGTGTTTCTAGGCTAAAAATAATGAATTTCTATACATGAATTATTTTATTTTATTTTTAAAGCGTTAAGTAATTTTTATTGTTTTTATTTTCCTTTTCTTTTTCCAGATTGAGCTGGATCTGTTACGGACATTACCAAACAACAAATATTACATGTCTTTGGAAAGTGAGAAAATACAAAAACTGAGAAGAGTTCTTTTAGCCTTCAGCTGGCAATGTAGCGCTGTGGGTTATTGTCAGGTAAGGTACAACACTCCGCTTCACTAGATGCTACGATCAACTTTGATTGACATCGTTTCACGGCAAGGTTTTGATTGGTTCATGATGGCTCGTCCATAGACACTGTGCAACTGCAAGAAACTATATTTATTGTAATGCATACTTGAAGTAGCAGTTTGAAAAAGAATTCTTATTTTGGGGTGAAATCTACTTTGATATTGCAGTGTTTTAATTTTTGATAAATTAAATATTTCTAAAGTTTAGTTTAGTTGTTTAATATTGAAAATGTTAAGTTTGTGATAAAAGATTTCTTTTTATAATTTATTACTTAAAATGTTTTCTATATTCTATCATTTATATAATAATAATAATACGCTAAGGCAGTTTCATGTTCGTACGTACGTTATCACCTTCCCTCTCTTTTAAAAAATAGGATCACCTGATCGATGAAAATGCAATGCAAAAAAATAGTGATTTTTAAGATGTCACTATCGTATCAAACATGAAACTCGAGCTAAAATAAACTTTCTTGGTCTTCGGAGAGGATGACCAATGACCCCCACTCCCCACACTTTTGATGGGCTTGTGCCTAATTTCTTAAAATGTAATTTTATAGCTTTTGCAAATAAATAATTCAAAGTGTAGTATCTGTTCTGTCCAAAGATGGTACAATAATATTGTGGTGTCTGCATTCACACCGGACGTCCATTAAATGGAAATATGTCGCAAACTCCTACAAAGATACAACTGTGGAATTTTCACAGGTCCCACTAGTTTGTAGCATTCATTCATTATCTTTTAAACATAATTTTTAACTGAAATAATTTTTTTTTTAAACTGATATTTATTTACAGTAAAATAAAACATAAGTAATTTTTTAAACTTTTATTAAATTTTTAAAGCTTGAAGATTTTAATTTTTTTTTTTTTTTTTTTAAATCTTTTTTTGTGTGTATTACAAATAAGATTTTTAAAGATACATTAAAATATTATGACACATCTGTAAAATGGGGCTCGGAATGGAGGTGATGGGTGGAGGTAGGGGTGATGTAAATGAGTTTCTACTTAAGGGCACATGTTCTTTTTCTGTAAAGTTTTGGATCTTTAAATTTGAAGAGCCCTTTTCATTTAGTTTTATTTTATTTTTGTATTCCCGCCTGATAATACCCAAATATTTAGTTTGTATAAATAAATAAAATTTTATATATACAATTTTTAAAATATATTTTTTCATTCCTTTTATTTTATAGCTCAGAGAAATACAAAATATCTTTAAAAAAAAAAAAAAATTTTGATAAAGACGTAATCTTCTTTGGTGTGTTGAAATAGAAAAATACCTGCAGACGTAATACATACCCACACATATACATCAACACACAACAACACACCTCATATACACAAATGACCCCATTATCGTACATAAGAGTCTGAATTACTTACTAGACACCATCCTCAAGTGTCTTCGGTCTCTCTGTACAAGGGTTTGTCAGAACAACCTGTCATGAGGATATTTCATTCTACAAATAAACTCTGACCAAATATTCAAAATAACATTGTATTCAAAGCCAAAATAAAATCCCCTCGACACAGCTATACACTGGCTCATATAAGAAACTAGCATGGCTACCTGGCGTTGCTCGGGGTCATAAAAATATAAAATAGAAGAAAAATCGCGTGTGTAACATCTTTATATTCAAACTTCTATTTCTCTCCCTCTCTCTATAGCCGTCTCTTTATCTTTCTACTTTTCTCATCCCTGGTCGCCCCATTTCACCGCTACTTTCTCATTTTGCCTTTTGCGAAATCTGTTTCTTCCCCACCATTCCTCTTACGTTAACCAAGGCAAAAGTATGACATATTTCTATAAAAAGTACCACCTCTGTCTGCGCCTTCTATATAGGTACATATCTCCGCCCTGATGTGCATACTATATAGGTACATATCTCTGCCCCGGGGTTCATAATATATACGTACCTATCGCCGCCCCGGTGCGCATACTATATACGTACCTATTGCCCCCCCCCCCCAGTGCAGATACTATATACGTATCTATAGCCGCCCCGGTGCAGATACTATATAAGTACCTGTCTCCGCCCCGGTGTGAATGCTAAATACGTACCTATTGCCGCCCCGGTGCAGATACTATATAAGTATATATTGGCGCCCGGTGTGCATACTACATAAGTACCAATCGCTGCCCCAGTGTGAATACTAAATATGTACATATCGCCGCCCCCGTGCAAATGCTAAATACATACCTATCGCCGCCCCGGTGCGAATGCTAAATATGTACTGATCGCCGCCCCGGAGCGCATGCTAAATACATATCTATCACCATCCTGGTGTGCATGCTATATACGTACTTATTGCCGCCCTTGTGCATATGCTATATACGTACCTATCGCCAACCCTATGCACTACTATATACATACCTATTGCCACCCCGGTGCACATTCTATATATATACCTATCGCTGGCCCGGTGCGCATACTATATACTTACCTATCTCTGCAAGGGTGCACATACTATATATGTACCTATCTCCAGCCTAGTTGGCATACCTAAGAACTCATATTAATGCGCCTCTGTCATGTCAAAAAAACAAAATAGTGTTTGTTCATGTTTTGTCACTATCTCATATTAATGCGCCCCTGTTGTATCAAAGAACCAAAATCAAGTTCATTCATGTAGTGTCACTATCATGAAAAAGAACTCATTTTAATAAGCCCTGTTTAAGTTCAAGAAAAAAAAAATTCCCGACCCCCTCAAAAAATTTTTACCCTTCAGCCCCACCCCCCAAAAAGATTTTACTGTCCCCCAACCCTAAGAAATATTTTAGGTTCAAAAATAAAAAAATTTGGTCCCATCCGCCACGAATTTTTCCCCGACCCCCCCCCCCAAAAAAATTTTTTTTACCCTCCACCCCCAATCGCCCCCAACAATTTTTTACTCTCCCCAACCCTCAGAAATATTTAAAGTTCAAAAAAAAAAATTTGGCCCCCCTCCCCCCCAAATTCCCCCCCTCCCCAAATTCCCCCCCCCTCCCCATTTTTCCCCTCCACCACCACCGCCCAACACATTTGTTTTACTCTCCCTAACCCTGAGAAATATTTTAAGTTAAAAAAAAAAAAAAATTCGCCCGACCCCCTAAAAAGTTTGACCCCACCCCTCAAAAATTTCCCCGACCCGCCCAATCTCACCACATCTATCCCCAAAATCTTTTTTTTTACTCTCCCCCAACTCTGAGAAATATTTTAAGTTAAAAAAAAAATAATAAAATAATAATTTGCCCTGACCCCCTAAAAAATTTGGCCCCATCCTCAAAAAAATGTTTACCCTCCACTCCCACCCACCCCTCAAAATTTCTACTCTTCCCCAACCCTGAGAAATATTTTAAGTTACAAAAAAAAAAAAAAAATTTAGCCAGACCCCCTAAATAGTTTGGCCAGACCCCTAAAATGTTCCCCGACCCCTCAATCTCTCCAGCCCAACCCCCATAATTTTTTTTACTCTCCCCAACCCTGAGAAATATTCTAATTTAAAAAAAAAAGAAAAAAAGTTTGGCCCGACCCCTAAAATTTTCCCCTCCCCCTCCCCATATCTCTCCAGCCCCACCGATTTTTTTTTTACTCTCCCCAACCCTGAGAACTATTTTAAGTTAAAAAAAAAAAAATAATAATTTGGCCTGACCCCCTAAAAAGTTTTGCCTGACCCCTAAGATGTTCCTCGACCTCCCCCTGCCCAATCTCTTCAGACCCGCCCCCTCCCGTGGCCACCGAGAGTTACTACAGGCCGGTTGGCTAGAAAATGACGTCACTGCATTGCGTGTCAAAACAAGGACCGTCGTAATGACAATAAGAAGGCATTTCGACTTCTCTATTCACTAAATAATCCATCAAAATTCAGGAAATCAACCAATTTTAATGAAATTTTCAGGATTTATTAATTAATGATCACAGAATATAATAAATCCATTACTTTATTATAAAGCTTGGTGCAAATGTATTATTTCTTGTAAACAAAAAACACCTTTACTAAAGTTATTCAAAATATCAAAACATGTTGAACATACGATATTGTAAATATTTAAAACAAAGCATTAGAAAACTTTAAAAATTGCATGTAAAAAAGAAAAGAAAAGAACACGATTCGATTCATCTTGAAACTGATCTTTATCCAATATAAATTTAAAGAAAATAATAATTCACGATCAAATACTTCAAAAAACTGAATTATGAATTACCATTATTTAAACTTCTAACCCAATCAACCGTAAGTAATTCAGACTTTGAAATTTGTTTAAAAATTATACAAAAAAAAAGTTCAATGTTAACTGTCTGTTTAATAATGGAATCACCAACTTCTATCTTGTTATTAAGAGACAGGTACGTGCAAAATCAAAGGCCGATCCCCAAAATGTAAAAACATTTTGACCCTCCCTTCACTTAAAAATTCACCAAAATTCAGGAAATCAACCAATTTTAATGAAATTTTCAATATTTATTAATAAACAAGCACAGGAGATATAGTGAAACATTTTTAAAAAATCTTAGTGAAAATGTATTATTTTTTTTAAACAAAATACACCTTTACTGAACGTATATTTTTATATATATAAAAAAAATCCATGATTTTTTTAAATGAAAATAAGATCTGTATATGTTTAAAATATTTAAAAAAAAAAACTATTTCGTATATATTACGGAAAATGCTCCTACACTCTTGTTAATAAAATCAGTATAACTCGAAGAATTAACGATATTATCATTGAATAAAGCATTGTTTAATTAATATTTTTTGTGAAAATTTTGATTAAATATGATGTTATTTCATTTATTTAATCTACAAAAGTAGAGAAAAGATAAACTATGCTACACTTAAGACATCGAAAAAAAGTAATAAAAAAAAAATGGAACACTACTTTTTTTATCAAATAATGAATAAGTAATTCAGACTTGATTTTTTATATAATTAAAAAAAATTCAAACTTACTACACTATATTTAGTCGGTGTAAACATTATTACGTGTATCTATATTTGCAGTAATTATTTCTCTTTTGGAAATCCAAACATATGCAGTAGGCATTTTAACTTTGTGAATTATGAAATGAAATTTTTAAAAGCGCGAAATTATTTTAAAATTGGTTGATTTCCTGAATTTTTATTCCATTATTAAACAAACAGTTAACATTGAACTTTTTTTTTGTATAATTTTTAAACAAATTTCAAAGTCTGAATTACTTACGGTTGATTGGGTTAGAAGTTTAAATAATGGTAATTCATAATTCAGTTTTTTGAAGTATTTGATCGTGAATTATTATTTTCTTTAAATTTATATTGGATAAAGATCAGTTTCAAGATGAATCGAATCGTGTTCTTTTCTTTTCTTTTTTACATGCAATTTTTAAAGTTTTCTAATGCTTTGTTTTAAATATTTACAATATCGTATGTTCAACATGTTTTGATATTTTGAATAACTTTAGTAAAGGTGTTTTTTGTTTACAAGAAATAATACATTTGCACCAAGCTTTATAATAAAGTAATGGATTTATTATATTCCGTGATAATTAATTAATAAATCCTGAAAATTTCATTAAAATTGGTTGATTTCCTGAATTTTGATGGATTATTTAGTGAATAGAGAAGTCGAAATGCCTTCTTATTGTTATTACTACGGTCCTTGTTTTGACACGGAAGTCAGTGACGTCAGAGGGGGGCAGGAAGTTAGTTGCTTGGCCTGTAGTAACTCTCGGTGGCCACGCCCCTCCCCAATTTTTTTTACTCTCTGAGAAATATTTTAAGTTAAAACAAATAGTTTGGCCCGACCCCCTAAAAAATTTGGCCCCACCCCCCAAGAAATGTTTACCCTCCAGCCCCACCCACCCCTCAAAATTTTTACTCTCCCCCAACCTGAGAAATATTTTAAGTAAAAAAAAAAAAAATTAAAAATTGGGGCCGACCCCCCTAAAAAGTTTGGCCCGACCCCTAAGATTTTCCCCGACACCCCCATCTCTCCAACCCCACTCTCCCAATTTTTTTTTTTACTTTCCCTCAACCCTGAGAAATATTTTAAGTTCAAAAAGTTAAAAAAAAAAAAAAAAAAAAAAAAAAAAAATTTGGCCCGAGTCCCTAAAAAATTTGGCCCCACCCCCCCAATCTCTTCCCCTTACCCCCTAATTTTTTTTTACATTCATGAAAACCCTTTCACAGCCTGAAAATGGTCCTAAATTAAAGTACTATATCAGATTTAACCATCTATATCCATACATAGCTTTTGAGGATGTTTTAGGACCTGCAATGTCGCATGAAACCACTTTTTCACCGAAAAATGATGGATTTTGAGTCCCGTGGAGCCCTAACGGCTATTTTTGGCCTGCACCTTCTGAATTTTGCAAAATTTTCAAAATGTTTGATTGTTTAGTGTTATTTATATATAAATGAACACAAAAAAATACTACTCGCATGAATCTGAAATTTTCACCCATTACGTCCCACCCCATCTCTAATCTTTAATTCTCCTTTGAAGAAGTGATTTATCTTAAAATATTGAATATTAAATATATTAACAACTATTAACATCTTAGTTATTTTTATTTAAATAATATATTAATTTATATCTTGTGGGGTAAATTATGATTTGTACTAAGAATAAGTAGCAGATTCATTAGCTCAGTTGGTAGAGCACAGGTGTCCGGGTTTCAAACCTCGCTACATCTAGCAATGCTGATAAATTGTAGACGATGAAACATGTGCCTGTAGATAACTATATTTTATATATATCTATATATGCTCGCCTACAGGTAAAGAAATCTGGTGGAGGAAATTATAGTTTCCACTTAGCATAAAAGCAATACTCTCCAATAAAAAAGAATTGAGTACTTTCGGTTATCAGTATCATAATAAAAAAATAAATAGATAGTTTCATTTAAATATGATGTAATTTTTCCCACTACTAGTAGCAAATTGATTAGCTCAGTTGGTAGAAAACAAGATCCTAACCACTGGAATCCAGGTTTCGAATTTCACTTCATTTACCCACACTAAGAAGTCGTATCGACAACAAAACTTGTATCTGTGGATTACTGTATATATATATATATATATATATATATAAGTAAACTTCGAAACTACTGAACCCATTCTGAACTTCGGAATAGGGATTCTATCTATAGCAAAGGGTATCATAGTCTATATATGTATATTGACAACACGTTTTTACAATAATATTATGGGGTTTTCATTCACGCCAGATATCCATAAATATCATAAACAACGTTTTACTTTATTTTAAAAAGTAAGAATATAAATGGTAATATAGGATTCAGGGCTGGGAGCAGAATTGTGCAACGGTTCACATTCATTCCTGGACAACAGTGGGTAATCCTATATATAGAGAGATATCTATCTATCTATATAGATATATATAGATATAATTCCATTTGGCTCAACCAATATGATGACAAAGAGTTTTCTTAAATTCTTCCTCAAGCAATTTAATTTCATCCCTGAAAAATGTTTTAAATCCATGATTTCTGATCTTCCCTCATTTTGTCTTGGATTCATAAATGAATGGTAAAATAAGAAATCTAAGATCAGAAAAACATGCATTCGTTCAGCTGATGTCCTTTGCTTTTCTTTAGTACTTCAGTGTTGGACACAGTCTTCATTGACTACTCAGGTTTTGAAGCATTCCTTCTTGAATGGGCACTGAACAGCCATACATTTTTGAATAGGCAGTGTGTTTCTATACTTGTAACACTTTTGTCATATGGACAATAAATGCTGTTTGTATGTCCACAAGAGACACTCTAGCCACTCTCAACAATTGCTGACCCAATCTCTCTCTCTCTCTTTCTCTCTCTCTCTCTCTCTCTCTCTCTCTCTCTCTCTTTAATATTCTCAATTTGTTTTAATCAAAAACTACTCAACTCTTACCACTCGCATATGCATCGTCCAACCTATTTGTGAATGAATAGGTCTGGACATTTGATGTGGGTAGTCCTCGAACACGATGGGTCTGAGTTGGTGATGGCGATTGTCTGATGATAGAACCAAATGTTGTTGCGTACTCTGCGACCAACTGGAGTTGCTCACAGAACCTTGATAATCGTTTGTCTCTTCTTCTTGAGCGTAGACCACTTTTCAGGATGTGCTGTATTTTTTAATATTTTCTTTTAACATAGTTCACCCCAAACAAGGCAGGCCGCCACTGTAGACGTAAGGGGCTACTGAGAAGAAAAAAAAGAGAAGTTTGGGGGGGGGAGGTCAACCTAAATTGGGATCTGCGCAGCGAGATGTCTGTTTACATTAATTTTAAATTTCTGCATGTCAGTACTGTTGGGGAAAAAGGGGGCAGGGAGGGAGTTCCAGAGGCCAGCAGCACAAGGAAAGAAGCTATTTGAGTAAAAAGCTCTCCGGCAGCTGGGGACCTCCACAGTGAATGGATGGGATTTAGTTGATTGTCGAGTTGGTCTAGTGAATTTACGTCGAGAGGGCACCAGAGTAGCCAATTCATCGGAGCATAATCTATTGAAATATTTGTAAAACAAGCACAAGGATGCTACATTGCGGCGATGGGACAGGGACTGGAGCTTGGTTGACAGTGACGGACCTATTAGGTTGGCGACTCTTTTTTGGACCTTGTCAAGGAGGGAGAGACTAGTAGATGATGCACCAGCCCAGATGTGCCAACAATACTCCATACAGGAACTCAATTAAGTAAGAATACTGTTGGTAACTTAATGAGTTTATTTACAGTTGAACAAAAGAGAATTTACTACAAAGTTTGCCGAAAGAAACGGCTTATACTGTCGTGTGGGGAGTAATGGTTGTGTTTAGTTAATATGAGCTTTAGAGACTACCGTGAAACTGATAGGAAAGAGATGACTGTCTCTATCTCCTTGTGGCAGTGAAAACTTGGTAGAAAAGTGAATTGCTATATTTTTTAACGAAAACCAATTAGTTCATTCTAAATTAAGAATTTTGATTATCCACGATTACCCAAGATAAGATAGGTGGTCTCTATCCAACTGACTCTCTCTGCTTGGCTCTAACTAATGTTATCAAAATCCACTTAAGCTTATATAAAGATTTTTCTCCACTCTCTCTTGCTCCCCCCCCCCCCCCCAACCACTCACCCAATGAATTCTTCCTTCAATTTGCTTTTCCACTCACCCTTGGTAAGAACCACTCCTGGTTTGATGAAGAGAATAAAAACAACCACTAAAGTTGTTATCAGAACCAAGGGAGGTTCTTTACCGCTCTCCCCCAACCGTAACAAAATGACCATTCGCGTTCTTTAAAATCGAGATTTAACACACTCCTGCTATTTCGCTGCTAATAACCAGATGGCCTTTTGAGACCAATTCTGGTGTCTTCGTGGTCCCAGGGCCACTGATCTATCTCAATCGTCTGGACTCTCTCTCTCTCTCTCTGAGAGAGAAAGAGAGAGAGAGAGAGAGAGAGATGTATGTAATTTCGGTAAACTCTTCTCTTTCTTTCCAAGCCGATTAGTTTTTTAGTTGGAATTTTTTTTCCTGCTAATTCTTTCATAATACTTTATTTCTTAACTCTATTTTCACCTTAAGCTTACCTCAACTCAGTTTTTGATCTACCCATGCAATAAAACTTTGATTCAGGACAATTGTTCTGTTACGCTAGTGTATTCTTATACAAAATGATGGCAAAATATCCCGTAGAAGTCATTTCATATCAAATAAACAAGAATCAAATTATCAGACATAACCTTTTTTTCAAATTTGGTACGCTCATAGATCTTCAAGATACAAATAGAACCGTATCTATTTTCTATCTCTAAGTCAAAGAGCCTCGGAGATATGACCCTCTGACCTTTACCAAAAATGTGAATCCTATTTGTTCCATACTTATCTTGCTTATAACCATTATTGAATGTTTCCTCCTTTCGTTCTCGATTGCAGGGATTGAACCGCCTTGCTGCTGTTGCTTTATTATTCCTTAACGAAGAGGATGCCTTTTGGTGTCTTGTTGCGATTGTCGAATACCTGCTACCTCAAGATTATTACAGTTCTTCTATGGTGGCCGCACAAACTGATCAAGTAAGATTACCTTATAATTTGAATTAACAAAAATAAGCTTAGTTTTATGTTTAAGTGCTTATAAATAAGGACAGCAATGTTTTTGCAAATATCCATCCCGTAATAATACTTACAATTTCTCCATGGAACCTTCTTTCTAAAACCTAAACTTTAAACTGAAATTTGAAAGATGCAATTTTTTTTTTAAGTGCATATATGTACTCTGAACATAAACGTAAAAGATTGGTAAGTAAAGGGACCATATATATATTAATCACTCCGATTATGCTGAAAGAAGCCGGTTTGACATAACATTGTATCTGAAGTCACACAAAAGCAACGTCTTTCCAAACTTGAAAATATGTGGTTTTGTTTATATTTGAAAAGGCATACGATTTGAGTGATATCAGATATGGTGTCATGCCACATTCGTTCCTTTCAACTGCTAACATAATTAGGGTGCAGAAAACACGCTTGATCCCCAAAAAGTAATATTGTTCTTCTTTTTAACCAGAAATCCCTGAAGTATTTCTTTTTTTCTACTTATTCCTAGATTCATTTCTGTAATGTTATATTCAAGTCTGGAGAATTTCTTGACTAGGATTTGTAATTATGATGGTTTTATGGTTGGAGTCAACTTCATATTTTTCTATTTGTGCATTATTCTGGCATATGTGTATTCTCCTGTGCCAACTTTGATCCAGATCAACAGAGAAATGATTATATTGTTTCAAGACAAACATACAAACATTTATCATAGAATAGAATTGTTATCAGTGATTGTCTTAGTGGCTTAATTTTGGATTCCCACGTGTGAACCATGTCTGAGTCAACATCTTTAATTTAATCTTTGTTATGGCTTGACTGAATAAATTGATGACTATAAGCGATGTAGAGTATTTATCACATTAATTTGTTAATTCAACAATCAACATCATGGATCATGCATTTGTGTCATAAGTTCCATAGACTTTACACAGTTCTTATTAGATCACCAAAGTTAAGCGATGTTGATCCTAGTCAGTACCAGATGGGTGACCATTTGGGAATACCAGACACTGTATGTGAGAGGATAGCGATACCTTCCTGTAAAAAACTGCACAAATTAACATCATAAAAATCACCTTTCCTTTACCGGAATATGCATGCAACTGAAAATTGCTTATGAATTATATATTCCCTAGAAACTTTTTTCTTTGGAGTAACCTGGCTCAAACCACCCAGAGTGAATCCAACACCGGAAGAAGAAGAAGAAGAAGAAGGTGGCCATGAATGAGAGCCTCCAAAATGACCATCTGTATGCTTTGTGTCACACACGACTGCATAACTGACAAATTTTAAATCTTCTTTCTCTAACTTAACATGTGATCTTGTTCAACCAATCAAAGCTTTGTATTTCTCAGCTCTCTTTACAACAGTTACCCAGTGTTTGCTGTTTCCTTGCTTTGTAGTTTTCTAATGTTAAAATTTCAGCCTGAAAATTTAATGCACCCATTTTAATGAAATAAAATAACAGCAATAACAACAATAAATGTTAATGGCTATTTCACGACTTTCATACCTAATGTAGCATCAGGTTACAATGACACGACTAAAGGGAGCATACAATGATGGGATGGCTTATGCTATTTGTGGCTGCCACACCTTAACGAAAAAAGCATCTTTGCTATCTGATGGACTATCTGGAGAAAATGAAAGATTGCATACTCGGGACCTTCTTTGAGAAGAATACTGTCCAAACGACGACACACATATGATACATGCACACTCTCCAACTACCCAACTATCAGCAGTATGGCAATGTTCACAGGATCATGTGTTGCCTATAAAGTCATGTACAAGGTTTGTGGTAACGTCTACTTTGGAAACACAATCCGTAAACTCCACATAAGGATTAAAGAACATACGACCATGGATGCTTTCTCTGTAAAAAAAAATGGCTAGACAAATGCTGCACTCAAGACACTGGAGTCACTATGGCTGAAAGACTGGTTAGAAATTTGAGAATCAAGAAGGTAGTTCAAATAGATAGTCAGAATACCAAAAATCAACAATAGAACAGAATTCTTATTATAACTTGTCTGCGCATGATCAATCTTGTTCAAGCATACAATGCTAAACCTTAAAAAAAAATGTTGTAGAAAATACAACATTTTGATAAGATATTGAAATATCAAAGAAATAAACATTAGGTAGAAAAAAAACAAAAACATTTTCAATTGTTCTGTTCCATTTTCCTCTCGTCTAACACCAATAAGCCTGGAGGAATATCTGCAAAATAATAATTAAAAAAATGCAGCATTATTTATATTTCAAAAAGGGGGATCACTTACCTATATAAATTTAACATAGAAAGATCACCCGCGTCCTGACCAGTAAGTTTTAATTCTAAACTACTAAGAGTAGATAGCATAGGTGAGAACAGGTAATCATTTGTCCTCAACATCTTATGATGTTTCTCATTGCATTGAATTAGAATTATATACCTCACAATGTTTCATGATAATATAGAATCATAAATAATAATAATAAACAAATTTGTTCTTGGCCTTTTGGCTAAGATCAAAGTGTAGTATCTGTTCCGATGGATACTGCACCCCATAGACTGGTATTGTCTTGTCCTTCGGGGCTTGATTTACGCCGGTCTATGGGTCTGTCCTGTGTAGTTCTAGGAGGTCCACCCTCCCAGGCTTCGCCTCCCCTCTTTGGGGAGGAGTAAGTTTATTGCTTACTGCTTGAGGCGCCCCTACCGGGGAATGCCGACGGAGTTGCCCAGGCAATTTTTAAATGGCCAGAGTGCTCACCTCTCGAGCGCTGGCTTATCTAATCCCACTTTCCCGACCTTGTGTCACATCTTACCTTGTGGGAGGTAGATAAATTAAAAAAAAAAAGAATGTAACTTGTAGAATAAAAAGTAAACGTCCTATAAAAAAAGATTATGTAATGAAAAGAGTACAATATACATAGTAAAGGGTTATTATTAGAAAGTTCTAAAAACAAGATGATGTATATAGGTTCTACAGAAAATGAATTCAAACATAGATATGATTATCATGACATTAGTTTTTTATAAATTAAATCTCAATATCATTATCAAAATATATTTGGAAAATAAAACTAAAACGGAAAACCCCAATAAAATAAAGGAATACATTTTTTTAAAAATCAGTCCCAGATACAGTAGAGAAACATAACAAAGACGTACCTCTTATCTTGAAAAATTATCAATAAGATCGTTCAAAGAAAGAGACAGGAGTACTCGATAAAAACATGTTTATTTTTTCTTTCCTTAAGCCAGGCTTTTCAAAGATTAAAATCTTCTCATCAGAGGAATTACATAGATGGATAAGTTGGCAGGGAAAAAGCCAAAGTTCAAAATTATAAAAATTTAAAGAAATAATATAAAGTAAATGTGCATGTGTAAAAAGGTTGTCAAAATATAGAGAATGTCCGGTGACAAAATGTCCAGTGAAGAAAGATTTAAAGATGGAAAGACAAGTCCTAACAAGCCCTTTTTTTTGTCTACGGTTTAACTACACATCATTCTGTTAGATTATTCCTCTTGGATTTATAACATTTTGACCATATCTGACAGTCTCTACGAAATCTCAGCGGTGAACACTCTTGTCTTTTCATCTTTAAATCTTTTTCCATTGGACATTTTGTCACCGGACATTTTCTAACTGGACATGCTCTATATTTTGACAACCCCTTTTCACACACACATTTACTTTGCATTACTTTATATTATTTCTTTAAATTTTTCAAATTTTGAACCTGCCGACTTATCCATCTATGTAATTCTTCTGATAAGATTTTAATCTTTGAAAAGCCTGGCTTAAGGAAAGAAAAAATAAACGTGTATTGAACAACCAAAGATGAAATAGATTTGTCGTTCTCACATTTTTATCTCTCTTCATTTATATATATATATATATATATATATATATATACACATACAGGGTGATTCATAAGTCACTTACTGGTGATACCAGATCAGGCTGCCCTGTGGCTCCCTGAGACGAAATTCACCTACATTGACGTTTTTTTTTTTTTTTTTTTTTTTTTTTGTAAAACTTAATTATGTTCTACAAAACCAAAAACAAAAACAAAAACAACAGCCTCTCTCCCTTTCTCCCTCCCCTTTTTTATTTTATTTTTAGAACTTGAAGCATAAATCTTTTACTATAATGACCAGATTCGGCATTAAATAACCCAAAAAGGGTTGATATGCCGTAAAACAAAACTACCAAACCAAAAACGATGATTAAACATTTGAAGATATAAAGAACTTGAAGCATAAAAACTTTTACTATAATGACCAGATTCGGCATTAAATAACCCAAAAAGGGTTGATATGCCGTAAAACAAAACTACCAAACCAAAAACGATGATTAAACATTTGAAGATATAAAGAACTTGAAGCATAAAAACTTTTACTATAATGACCAGATTCGGCATTAAATAACCCAAAAAGGGTTGATATGCCGTAAAACAAAACTACCAAACCAAAAACGATGATTAAACATTTGATAATATAAAGAACTTGAAGCATAAAAACTTTCACTATAATGACCAGATTCGGCATTAAATAACCCAAAAAGGGTTGATATGCCGTAAAACAAAACTACCAAACCAAAAACGATGATTAAACATTTGAAGATATAAAGAACTTGAAGCATAAAAACTTTCACTATAATGACCAGATTCGGCATTAAATAACCCAAAAAGGGTTGATATGCCGTAAAACAAAACTACCAAACCAAACCATAAGTCACTTAGCTATTTATTTTTGAAATTCTAAAGTTAAAAAATATGGTAATACAAAACAGAAAGTTTATTCAACAAATTCATTTATGGGAGTTTGAAATTACAGCAAATTTTCAAAATTTCCACCTTCATTCTGCATGCATAGCTCCATTCTTTTTTGCAAGGAATTTACGACGCTTTGTAGCATATTTGATTGATTATGAAATAAATATATATAGAAACAAATATATAAACGAACAAATTTAAAATAACAAATAGCAGTAATTAGAGAGTAAGATAACAATTATCAAAAGTTCGTAGTATGTTTGTGCTTCATATGGTAATCATTTTAAATAGCTAAGTGAAGTGACTTATGAATCAACCTGTATATATATATATATATATATATATATATATATATATATATATATATATATATATAATAATAGTCATCCGCAGACAGCTGTTTCGTCATTTTACGACTCATCAGTGGGGCTAGACATGGTGAGCGCATCAACCCTGAGAGCCGAAACTCAAGCGCCAGTCCACTACCAACTGATGTCGGATGTCCTACCACTACTGGGTGTAGAAGAAATTATATCGTTTAAATGAATTTATTCATTTGTTTACAAATTTTATGATACTGGTAACCGAGAGGACTCAATTCTTTTTACAAAAGAGTATTGTATTACGCTAAGTAGAAACCATCATTTACTTACCTGAATACTTCACCCATAGAGGAGCATATAAAATATATGAGCAGGCACACCCAGGGTTGTTGGGAAATGAATGAGGATCCCTGTGTACTCCTGCTTCCAGCCCTGAACCCTATATTACCATTGTTATTCTTAATTTTAAATTTCTATAATTTACAATGTTCCAGTTTAAATAAGTTACACTAAGATAGGTGTCTATAAATTCGATTTTAAAAAAAAACTGAGTATGAAGAACACGCCAACATATGACTAATTAAGAGAGAAAAAATGTGAAAAGGAACAAGTAAACGAGACTAAGATAGGACATTGAGAGTATAACATATGTCAGTGTTACTGCTGGTTTTGTATTATTAGACTGGCATAGTGTTCAGGTGAGTGTGAGAAACATACAAAATCTATCAACAAAAAATGTCTGATTAGGGTTGATTTTCATATCCATTTTCCACATAAATTTAAAAAAAAATTTTTTTTGTATAATTATTTTATACTTTTCGTTTTTTTATAGTCCAACCATATTTTGAATTCTTTCTTGGACTCTAACGCATTTTTTATATATGTTTTTTTCTAAATTTCCAGCGAGTTTTAAAAGATCTTGTCCAAGAGAAGCTGCCCCGCCTTCATGCATATCTTGAGAAGGAGAGTATAGATTTATCGCTATTTACATTCAACTGGTTTCTTACGATATTTGTTGATAATGTCCCGCCTGAAACCTTTCTTCGTATATGGGATACCTTTTTATATGAAGGTAGTAAGGTAAGACAAAACAACCATCTCTTTTTTTTTTTCCTTCTTTTTTTGATAAAGTTTTCAATCTCTTGCCTTATGTTTGATTACTTGGCCTTTTGGCTAAGATCAAAGTGTAGTATCTGTTCCGATGGATACTGCACCCCCATACTGGTGTTGTCTTGGCCTTCGGGTCTAGATTTACGCCGGTCAATGGGTCTGTCCTGTGCAGTTCTGGGAGGTCCACCTTCCCAGGCTTTGCCTCCTCTCTTTGGGGAGGAGTAAGTTTATTGCTTACTGCCTGAGGCGCCTCTACCGGGGAATGCCGACGGGGCTGCCCAGGTCATTTTTAAACCCCACTTTCCCGACCCGACCTTGGGTCACATCTTACTTGTGGGAGTAAGATAAAAACTGGCCTTGTGCCTAACTCCTGGAGAGGAGTAAATCAATACTTACTAGTACTGCAAATATCTGCATTCGTTTTTTGTTAATTAATATTATGCAATTTTATTAGAGAATGAAAGTGAATCAACTTGTTTTTAGTCATTATATGCACATCCCTAACTGCTGCGAATCGCTTGTGTTGGTGAGTGGACTGACCTAACATACATAGTGTTGCTTTTGCATATCACTATCGATACATGTTCAAATAGCCATCATGTTTCTAGGAGCTTGTTATGTCACTCAATCAGCCTACGTTCGATGGAGTGCAGGTGCGATATTTCACCCTTCACTATTATGTAGGTGGTCTTGACAGTGACAGGTACAAAATCATATTACTCTACCAGCTGATAGTACATAGTTCGCTTTTTCTTCTGACATCTGTGCCACGGTCTCCGAACCTTTTGTAGTAATGCTGAGGTTACTGGATGAGAGGGGATTCACCACAAATTGCATTCTAGAATAAACACTTTCCTCTGCCGTATTATTAGATGTAGTTCGGTTTGATGTGTCTGTTTTACGGCATATCAACCCTTTTTAGATTATTTAATGCTGGAGCACAATGCTTATTGTAAATGATTCCATGTATATGATTTATTGAATCAAACATAACTTTTTTATGCTTGATTCTTTTTTATGCAAATTTACCAGAGTGTAGAACAAGTTTTTATGAATATCGACGATTGCGATTTTTTTCCTTGATTGAATTGGATTTGTTTTATTAAAGCACTTAGAAAGAGGAAAGTTCCTCTGCTCAGTTTATGGAAAGGGAGTCGGGGGCAGGTCAATTTTTTGTGGTACCTAGTTACACAAGAACCGCACTGGAATTACAGGTAGGTTGATAGATGATAACCAGTTTGTGTGCAAGAAGTGTAAGACAATGGAGACAGATGAGAATTCAGATGTGAACAAAGTATATTTGGATAAGAAAACTATTGAGATTGTTCAGAAGTTTTGTTACTTTGGTGATATGATTAGAGCACAGGGATGAGCTAGTGCTGGAGTGATTGTTAAGAGTGGATGGAGGAAGTTCAGGGAACTTTTGCCATTATTAACCAACAGTGTTACCATTGATGGCCAAGGGAAGAATCTATCAGACATGTGTACCCAGTGTTATGATTTATGAAAGTGAAACCTGACCATTGAGGGTTGAGGACATACATTGCATGGAGTGAAATAAAATAAGAATGATATGATGAATGTTTAATGCAAGTCTTAAAGACAGGTTTAGAGCTGATGATCTCAGAAGATCAAACCCAGGTAGTGTAGTAAGATGTGTGCAAAACAGGAGACTTCATTGGTATGCTCACATTGAAAGAATGGTTGGGAGTTCTTGGGTTAGTAAATGGAGAACAGTTGAGGTAACAGGGTCAGTTGGCAGGGAAAGGCCAAGGAAAACATAGGATGAAGTGATAAGGATGAATTTGAGAGAAAGAGGGATAAAGACTTGACTAGAGATAGGTTAGTTTGGAAGTCAATTTCTAAAAGCCGTTCAACACATGCCAGCATGTAAAGTAGATGTTAAACTACTACTACTACTACTACTACTACTGATGATGATGATGATTGTTAGTATTATTATCATTATTATTATTATTATTATTATTATTATTATCATTATCATTATTATCATTATCATTATTATTATTCTTATTATTATCATTATCATTATTGTTAATATTATCGGGTATCTTTTACTTTACCCAGCAGGCTAAAAACGCTCAAAAAACAAATATACAACAAATAAAAGTAACTGTAGGCGATAGAAGTTATTTTCAAACTTACCTGTGGCATTTGTTTGTATTTTTAACCCGTTCGAAGTGCTATTTATTAGAAATTAAATTATTTGTCACACCAACATCGCAAAATCCAAGATGGCGATCGAGGGGGGGGGGGGGGTATGTAAGAGAAAGAGGACCGTCCGCCATTTTCTTTTTGTGCAAAAAATTAACAAGAATTTTTTTTTACATCAAATAAAAACCCATGTATAATACGTAAAAATACAAACAAATGTCATAGCTACGTAGGAAAATATCTATTCTCGACGTAGGTCGCCTTTACTTGTTGCATACTTATGTTTTTAAACACTTTCTCGTTCGTTTTTTTTACCCCGTTCACGCCTCTGCGGAGTAAAGTAAAAGATACCCTTATTATTATTATTATTATTATTATTATTATTATTATCATTATTATTAAAATTTTCATTGTCAAATATTGGGCGATGCTGTATAAATAACAACTTAAAAGTGAAGTGAGCTCTTGCGTATTAATATCATTGTCTCTAACTACTCACTTGAGTATGTACCCAGGGCATAGTGCTTGCTACCTCTGAACTGGGAGCGACCCCAAGCCTACTGGAAGAACCCCGGAAGAGATGGTTTCAGTTGCATTCTCAATGCCTACTTAGTTTTATGTTTTTCCTTTTTAAAATGTTATCAGAGAAATTTATATAGCACTGACTTTAACAGTAACAACATATTCAACAAGCCAAAAATACTTTACTGATCATGTCTGTTAATCTGAGCCAAACTACAGACTTCCATTTTTTTTTTAAATTGCCATGTTGTTAAAAAAACTTTCAAGATATATATATATATATACCTGTCAATGTAGGTGTGTATATATATTTCTTGAATGTTTTTTTTTGCTGAAGAGAAGTTATTTTGGTTCATAACTGTTTTTTTTTTTTTTTTTCGATTGTCACAAGAAATGAAACAATGATATTTTGGAATCTTTTTTAATTTAAATGCTGGGTTCGAATTAAAATACTTTCCAAGTGATTGTAAATCGATTTGCTATGAACTTTTTCTTTTGGAATTAGCTTAAAAGCTATTTTAAAACGCATATATATTAAGCTCTGTTTTTAGAGTAAAGATAATATTGAGCTTCTATTTTCTTTGCAAGCTGAAAATGGAATTCAATTTTGGAAGCCCTCAGGATAATTTTTTCTAAATGAATTGTAAATAATTAAAATAACTTATATAAATATATCAAATTTGCTAAAGAAATGATTTTCAGAAAGGTGCGTACATAAAATGGACATTGTTGAATATTTATTTGAAATTATAATTAATGTTTTCAATTTTTAGAATCCACTCTATTAATATATATACATATATCATGTGTATTTCTTTTCTCCTAAACTCTCAATCAATTTTCAACTGATACTAGTTTATCAATTGTTGTTTCTTTGTAGGTGTTATTTAGATTTGCCCTCGCATTTTTCAAAGTTGCTGAAGATGAAATTGTCAGTCAGAAAAACAACATGGCTGTGAACAAATATCTTCAAGTTATGGGTGAAAATATGGTCAACTTAAATCAAATATCCCAGGTAAGAAATGGTGTAAATTACCCTGACTCCAAGAAGGGTTATGGCAATGTTTGGATTTCAGACAGAGGAATCAGAACTCGAGATTGGCTATTGAAATATTAATCTTTCTACAAACTTGATATTTGTTGGTCTTGTCTCTTTTGGTGCCTCCCAATTGGGGTGAAGGAATTCTGACAGAGACAGACAGGAATTTTTGTTAATGATGGTCCTTCGCATGAAACTAACCTTATGTTACATCCTACCTGTGTTGGCCAATTGTTTCTATGATTTTAATACATTTTGAATAAATAACTGCTGCCTAAACACACACATGTACACACATGATAATGTCACATGATAATGTCACATGATAATGTCATTACTTTTCATTTTTACTTTCTAGATTGCTTTCCATTGGCTGAACCCTTTTTCAATGCGATCAGTAGCTTCCAAGAGACAGTCCCATCTTCTTCAAGTAAAGGTAATATTTCCCTTGTAAATTCAGAATAATTACAAGTTACTTTTAGCCTATTTGGCTAGGAGCAAAGTGTAGTACCTGTTCTGATACTACACCTCATCTTTTCTCTCCTCGGTCAGAGGCAATTTTAATTTTTGCCCCTATCTTTTTGGGGAGCTGGATTTTCCCCACATTAAAAACCGACCTTTTGTCTAACTCTGCCCTCGTGGGGAGGCAAGTAAATATCGACATCATCTCAACACAAGGAAGTATACATACAATTTATATATATCAAGGGAGTTAACTGTCTCTCAATCACTTAGGAAGTGAATCACCATAAGATAGCTTTCATAAACTGTCAAAAAAAACAAAAAAATCAACAAACATAACTAAACATTTAAGTGATAAAAATCGTCACATATTTGAGGTAAGCTTTCGTAGCTCAGCAGTAACATCTCCGACTACAGACAATGTGGTTGTGGGTTCTAATCTTTCCATAGTCAGCCATGCTGATGAACTGTGGATACACCAAAACACATGTACATGGATAACTATATTTTATCAATAATGTCATATATACAGGGAAACAATACCATCTCTTGAAAGCTGACACTTCTAATGCAGTTTTTGCTGGTGGTCTGTTGGTTTTATTTCTTGGAGTAATCACACCTTATTGGTATATTTTTAAAGTAGGGCCATTTATTGCACTAGCAGTGAGATTAAAACGCCAAATTCATATTCACAGTAGAAGATACATAGCTTTATAATATATTGATCATGTGTATGCAATTGACATCATAACATTAACTAATTTGCATATTACTGAGCCAAAGGACATCTCATTATTAACGATTCGTTTTTATTGTTTTTTAGTTCAATGGTTGTTTTCATTTCAATATAACACATAGTTCTATTTACAAATATTTTTTTTTATCGTGGATAAAGGCTTAGCATTTTGGGTGAAAAGAGTCTTTTTCGTCGTTTTATCTGGGTTTCCTCAATTTTTCTGGGCAACGCCGAGACACTGGTCCTGCTAGTGTAGAGTAAGAGATGTTTTTTTCTCAAATCACTGCAAAGATGGAGAAAAAAGCTATTGTGATAGCATTGTGTCGACATTGACGCTTGTTGATCAATGCTTTCATCAATTTTTTGCTGTCTCAACTTGTGTAGAATCGACTACAAATTCTTGTTTTTTGAAAATGACGCATGAGATTCCACATTAAAGCTTTGCAAGTGAAGGAAATAGATTTTCATTATAAAATTAAAATGCAATGAATATTGCCAAATTTCTAATACGATATTTCTGAGATGATGTATTGTTATTTAGATTAATTACATGTTTTTGGCTGTTTTTCTTATCTTTCTTGCTGCCATTTTTACAATATTTTTAGCTGTTGTAACCTTTTGGGAATTTCAAACTGTTTAATCCGATTATGCCTCATTTCACATTCCATGCCTTATAGATATCTAGTATCAGTTATATAAATATAAGGATTAATAATTTTCAGTAGACTGCTCAAAACATATTTCACAAATATTTCTATTTCTGATGCATGGCAAAACACATTCTTTTAGTTTTTTGGCAGAGGTGTTAAATTGTAATCCTCTTTGGTGATTGAATGCTATGTCAGACACTTCATAAATCTAATCTAATAATAAAGCCATTATAATATATGTTCTGGTGATACCAGATCAGGCTGCCCTGTGGCTCCCTGAGACGAAATTCACCTACATTGACGTTTTTTTTTTTTTTTTTGTTTTTTTGTAAAACTTAATTATGTTCTACAAAACCAAAAACAAAAACAACAGCCCCTCTCCCTTTCTCCCTCCCCTTTTTTATTTTTAGAACTTGAAGCATAAATCTTTTACTATAATGACCAGATTCTGCATTAAATAACCCAAAAAGGGTTGATATGCCGTAAAACAAAACTACCAAACCAAAAACGATGATTAAACATTTGAAGATATAAAGAACTTGAAGCATAAAAACTTTTACTATAATGACCAGATTCGGCATTAAATAACCCAAAAAGGGTTGATATGCCGTAAAACAAAACTACCAAACCAAAAACGATGATTAAACATTTGAAGATATAAAGAACTTGAAGCATAAAAACTTTTACTATAATGACCAGATTCGGCATTAAATAACCCAAAAAGGGTTGATATGCCGTAAAACAAAACTACCAAACCATACCATAATATATGTTATAAATAAATATATAGATACTTGTGCATGCAAAGAATAAAAGGTTTTATCTAATCTAATAATAAATCAGTTATTTCTTTGTTACAATAAGTTAGTCATCTTTTGACCTTTAACCACTCTTGACCTTCAATTACTTTTTACCGTAATGGCCACATTTCTCTTTACTACTGCATGTCACGTGTTATTTTTACAAATTATCTTCCCTTGGATATATCTTTGTTTAAGCAAAGGCAGGTCTATTCTATAATAGAAGCCACTACCTTCTTCCTGTCTCTGGCATGATGGTGGGTAATTGAAAATGGTAATATTATATACTCACCACCATGTCAGAGACAGGAAGAAGATTTCGGATTCTTGAGAAGGAGATATCACCTTTGAATATAAAATAAACATTGGCCACTATGCTGTCTTTGATTCAGGATGGTATGACAGGTAAATGATAAATCGAAAATAGTTGAATTCTTCAATATTGTTTTATCTACCTTTTACCTCATATAGTTTTTCTTTCAACTTTCTACACACTATGCACAATGCTTCAAGCAAACTACAAAACCCCTTTAGTATCAGTTACTTTTTTTTAGGTTCCTTCACGAGGAATTGAACTTACAGCCTCTAGATAAAATTAACTCTTTGATATATCTTAACCAATGTCTTTATCCATGTGTCCAATATGACAATGTAGACTGGTCTGTAGGGATTTATAAACTTGATGTATCTAGTATAGTTATTTGCAGTTATATTGCACGTTCTATACTTATATTGTTATTAATTAGTTGACTTTTACATACAGCAGTTGTTGAGATAATCAAGTTTCTTGCTAGTCAATTACTGGAATCATACATAGAGTATTAAAAATTACAGACTCAATTTTGAATTGAAGGGGGGTTGTTTACATTACTTAGAAACATAAGACTTAAATGGCACTTTCTTTAATCAATAGGGTTTGTTTACACACATGTCTCCAGTTTTTGGCGACCTCTATATTAATAAAATTATTATATTATATTTATTAAAAATAAATAAAAAATAAAAACAATACATGATAATGTATTAATTTTAACCATTTTAAAATTAATACCATTTTCTGCAGATAACCAAGATGGTGTTCATATGAAAAATGATTAGCAAGGTTGGGGAAAGTCAGTGAAATGCAGGAAAGGCAAAAAAATCCAAGTGTCTTTATAGACTCATAACTCTACCCTTCATTCTGTTCTTCTCAATCTGTACCCTGTTATATTTTTTATACTTTCTTCTAAATAAATTGAATAAGAGTTATTTTCTTGTTTGTTAGATTTTTTTCATTTTTTTTTTTTTTTTTTTTTTCATCTATCACTTTGTGTTACATATTGTCCCATAAACAGGGCTCTGTCCTTGGAATCGTAACTCTACTAATAAAAAAAAAATAAGGAAGCAACCAGTCTGGTTAGATGGGGGGGGGGAGGGGCAGGTCCTGCTTTTAAGCTGGAGAGAACTGACAAAACTTGATGGGTAAAGTAGTTTTTAAATCTATCATTATTCTATTTCAGGCTGAGTTGGCACAATTAGATGCGCTACGAGAGGCTTATCGGGTTTCACAGACGCAGGCGGCTGCGAAACAAAAGCAGACGGAAGAAGAAGCTGCCACACATCTGAAACCAGAAGAGAAATCCTCGGAAATAATCAATAGTGAAGACGATGATTAAAAGATCCGACGCTGATAGGAAGAAAAAGCAGCAAACCTTTTTTGATTATTGAACTGTTTGCAAAACAACCAAATTACGATGGCAACTGGAGAAGGAAAGATTAAAAAAGTAAAAAAAATATATTTAAAAAAAAAAACGATGGTGCTACATACACACATACATACATCGTTAAATATGATATAATCCAGTGTCTATTCAATCTGCTGATTGTTCTTTGCAGAATTTGTGCAACTCAGTCTGTAAGGTATGTAATAGAAATATGTGAATCTTTTATAAATATCATACACTTTGAGTTGCATAAGTCTGTTACAATTTTGAAAAGAATGGCCAAAAGCTCTAATAGACACTGAATGCCTATCTTATTCAACAAAATATGCTTGAAAGAATGAAAGCTGCCTAACTACACAATATATATATATATATATATAGGGTGTCCCAAAAAATGTATGCACCCTTTGAATCGTTTTAACTCGTTCAATTTACTGATTTTAACTTGCAAACAAGATTGATAGAAGAGTAAGAATACACGTTTAAAAATACTGACAGTAAAATTAACGAAACGAATTTCAAATTATGTTATAATTTTTATTTATTATTTAGGTTAATTTATGAACATGGTAGAGGAAATGTTGCAAGACGTTTGTAGATTCAATGTATCATGATATGAAAGGTGTATCGAGCAGAACGGGTTAGGATTCATTTTAAACTACCCCAAATAGCCTTTACGTTTATTAAAAGTTAAATTTCTACGTTTTTGTTGATTTTACAGTCAGTATTTTTAATTGTGTATTTTTACTTTTATATCAATCTTGTTTGCAAGTTAAAATCAGTAAATTGAACGAGTTATAAGGATTCAAAGGGTGCATACATTTTTTTCAGACACCATGTGTATATATATATATATATATATATATATATTTATTTCAGTTGGTATGTTCCTTAAGGATAGTATGTTCCATCACTGGTGTATACTCTGTACATAACATATTCAATAATGTAACATGTCATGATGTTTCCGAAACATATTTGACAGTTTCCGATGTCTCGAAGAAGAAATAAAATGAGAGAAAAAATGAACAAGTATAAGAGTGGGGGAGAGAGAGAGAGAGGGTGCAAGGAAAAGAGATGGGAGAGAAAGAGTGAAAGAGAGAGAGAGAGAAAGGACAAAATAAAACAAAAATAGAATTTGATTGTTACTTAATATTTTAAAATAACAAATCAAAAAATTTGAATTTTATCAAATTCTTTGGATTTTTAAAAAAATTTTATTTCAAACAAATGTTATGTAAAAAAAAATAGATGAACAAAAATTTAAACCTATTAAGGTTGCTTTATTTTTATTTTATTTTTTTTAGAAGAAGAAATCAATTTTTTTTTTTTACATTTCTGAATTTGAAGTTTCTTTTTTAAACTTAAAAAAAAAACCGGAGTGAGCTGTATTTTACCTTGATAACTGCAGCACTGACACTTTTTGAAGTAAAGAAACAAAAAGACTTCTTGCTGAAATTATGTGTTAAATATGTGCTTAGCTGTTTTTGTTGTTGTTTTATTGTTGTTGTATTTTTAAAAATATGTTCATTGAATTTTTATTAAATCCTTAAAAAAACATACAGAAAATATTTCTTTAAAGAACTGATTAAATGCCTTCCCGACAGTTTAACTTCTTTGATCAAAGGTTAGAATGATGAGTGCTAGTATATAAAAGTATGAAAGTTTTTAACATTTTTGTTGAACAATGTTTCAATGACAATTAAAAAGAAATCATGTATGTCAGTAATTTTGTAATTATTTATACTATATGTGTATGTATGTGTGTGTGTGTGTATATATATATATACACACATATATATATATATATATATATATATACACACAAACACTCGAAAGAAGTAAATAGACACCCCACAAAAGTAATTCATACATGTTTAAAGTCTCTGCTTCCTTCGCCGACAGCCACCACTCGGAGACGTACAAACCAGTAGTAAAAGTTTGAAACATAGATATTTTATATCGATGGAGATTTTTTGTGTTTCAGATATCAATATATCTATCCTATATCACAATTTAAGTATTACACAGGCCAAAGAAGCGTCAGAATTCTCAGAGGAGCTATATTATAGGTTAATCTGAAGGTGGACTTAATCACTGCAAACCTATGGATTCCACTTTCCACTGTTAACCGAGTAATTATCTAATTCATCAGTGAGGGGGAAATAATATTATCTTGCCTAAGCCCATGGCACCCTCTGATAGCAGTCTTAATTATTACTGATAATAAGAGTGTCTATTTACTTCTTTCATATCTGTGTGTATATATAATGTGATATCAGCCTTTGATAAAAATAAAAACAATTAAATACAGAAAACTGTGACCCATTGCTTTGTATAACATGGAGCATAAGTGGATACTTTACTATAATATATATATATATATATATCAAGGTTTTAAATAGGATGAACGGAGTCATAGCGAGTCGAGGACAATATCACAAGAAAAAAAAAAAGAGAGGAAATTTATAGTAATATATTTAATCGTCGAAGACATTCAATTAAAATCTTTTAAAAATAATAAAAAAAGATCGACTAAAATTAACAGACTAAATCCCAAGGTACCTTTCAACTGACACATTTTTAAGGGAAACATCGGCGAATATCGCTTAAAAACGATTAGATATATTACTATAAATTTCCTCTCTTTTTTTTTTTTTTTGTGATATTGTCCTCGACTTGCTATGACTCCGTTCATCCTATTTAAAACCTTGATAAAATTCTGTACCACAAAAAATTTGTTCATATATATATATATATATATATATATATATATATATATATATCATTCTAAAATGTAATTTTCTGTAGCATCTAGAAATAAACATATATGGTTAAAAATCAAAATATAAAAAAAAGAAGCCCAATTTTCTGTATATAATGAACTCCATTGGCATGTTTCGCTTTTCAACTACTTCAGTATGGTGAAATTGAAAGAAAAATGTATAGATGAAACATTTATTCTTTGAATTTGTGTATCAATTTGAATTATTTCATTTGAAATCCAATTAAGATGCTCCCAAAACATAACAACACGAGGCCTAATTTGAATTTTAAAAATTTAGATTAATCATGAATGGAAATAATTAACCTGGATGTTTCTCTGATGTCCTTATTTAGCTAAACTTATTAAAACAGTTTCATATATGTTAACAGATTGATGATGATGATGATGATAATACTATGATGAGTAACATTGGAAATATATCTTTTGAAAGAGGTTATTTATTATGTCTTCGAAGGGACATAATAAATAAATAAGACAAACATAATAAATAAATAAGACAAACACATAATAAATAAATAAGACAAACACACAAGTTGATAATAAGAATAAGGTTATATTACAGTCATACAATAACACCAGTGTGGCTTTCTGCTACTTGACTCCCTGAGTGGATTACAGTCAAAATATTATATACTTATCGGAAGAGTCCATTCCTTTTGGCCAAGATCAAAGTGTAGTATCTGTTCCGATGGATACTGCACTCCATAGACTGGTATCGTCTTGGCCTTCGGGGCTTGATTTACGCCGGTCTATGGAACGGTCCTGTGCAGTTCTAGGAGGTCCACCCTCCCAGGCTTTGCCTCCCCTCTTTGGGGAAGAGTAAGTTTATTGCTTACTGCCTGAGGCGCCCCTAACCGGGGAATGCAGACGGGACTGCCCACGCAATTTTTAATAGCCAGAGTGCTCACCTTCTCGGACGCTGGCTTTTCAAGTCCCACTTTCCCGACCAGACCTTGGGTCACATCTTACCTTGTGGGAGTAAAATAAAACTGGCCTTGTGCCTAACTTCCCGGGGATGTAAATAACCCCCCCCCCCCCACCCTCATTGTGTATCTAAATAGGGATTTATACCACAACAGTTAATTCATTCCATTTTCTTAAGTTTTGTTTTTTTTCTGTTGGGGAGGGGGTGGGTCAATTTGAAATACACAACTTCACTAAATAAACATCTTATTCAAGGTCTTACATATGTTTTGCTTCCTACAATTTTCTGAAGAAATCGAAAGATGAAACATGTCAACTGAATAAATTATTCATCATAATTTTTTTTTTCCTATATTATTTTTAACCATTTTATGAGATGCTTATATCCATAAACCAAATTCAGTATATAGCAGGATCAGATCCAGTAGGGGGCTAAAAGGGAACAAGCCTTACCGGTAATTTTCCTACATTTTAGACCATTAAAATATTTTCCAGCAGTAAAAATATAAATCAAACGATGTTTTGTAATTGTGCCTCTTTTATTTTTCAATCTATCATAATTTTAATTTTGTTCAATTTGTGGAATTGTGGATTCCTTCTATGGAGAACCAACATAGACACCCAAGGATACTAGCAGAATTATTTACTTTTTCAGAATTTTTTAGATGAGGATTGATAATTTGTATTATTTGGACTATTATTCTCATCTTGGTTGTTATATTTACAAACGTTTGATCAATGTATATAATATCAAGATGAGAAAAGTAGTCTGAATAATCGAAATTATTTACTGTTTCTTTATAGACTCTAAATTAGTGTCAGCTATGAAAAAAGCTTTACTTGATTTTATAATAAGAGTCCAAACATATTTCTGATTTTCAATTTTAATCGCTATTTATAAAATTATCAACCAAATGATTTGAATATCTGCTAAAAGAAATTAAACGTTTATATAGTTTTCTATGTAAGTAAATTAAATAATAACAATAATTAATAGACTGATTTGTGCTTGATTATATTTCTTATTTCCTTAAGCTTAAAATGTTATGTCTATGCAGCCATAGAAGATCTTGCATTTGGTGATAAAATAAATTTTTCATGGGAAGTAGGGAGACGAAGCTTTATGGAAACCACAAAATACATCTTAATCTGTGCTTCATCCCCGACAGACAAACCCCTGGATCCACCCTGTATATATATATGTGTGCGTGTGTGTGTGTGTATACCCAAAGACACACAAATAGAAGAGATGTGAATATTTCTATTGTCTTCATAGATATGTACAACATTTTTTTACAAAATAGATTTTTCCAATTCTTTTTTTTTTTTTTTGATGTATAAGAAAATGATTTGCCTTTTGATTGTATTTGGATTTTAAGTAGCAAAAAAAAAATGTCCATTTTTTTTTTTTTTTTTTTTTTTTTTGTAACATTAATTTTATAATAAATGTTACAAAAAAAAATGGACATTGAAAATGTTTTGTTTTTTTTAACAAAAACTGGAAGATTGCTTATTAATAGATCAGATTGTCATTTGTGTATTTGTTAGATTAAGGCATAGATTGATTGAGAATGTAGGCAACAGAACTAGATATGATCGTTAGATTAATTATAGTTTGTCACAAATCATATTCAATTCATTTAGTATAGACCTACGTTAGCTTAGTACAGTGGAATCCATTTATTAGAATCACACACACATATTTTGGCCTACTTTCAATATCGAGAGACAATGAATACCCCCTGTAAGGGTGCCTGTGTAGGAGAGTCTATAGTGAAGCAAGGGTTGCACAATTCCAATCGCACCTTTCCTGAACAGACATTGTAATTCAAATAATTCACATAAATAATAAAAGTGATGCAGTAATCCGACAGAACTTGAACCCAGCATGCTGACCACACAGTCTGTGCCTGTAACCACAGTACTACACCACTTCTATTATATATATATATATATATATATATATATATATAGATTATTTATATCTAAAAATCCCTTCAAAAAACTTTTAAATAAAAATTATTTTTAAAATATTTGATTTAAATCTGCAATGCCATCCATAGAAAAACAGCTTAATATATATATATATATATATATATATATATATATATATATATATATATATAATATTTCTTCAATATGAACAACTAAAGAAACGTCTGACTTTCTTTACCTGAGGATATCGTAGTTTTAATGGCGACCAATCGAAACATTGTCATGGCAATGTCGCTTTTGTACGTGTTTGTATATATATATATATATGTACACACATACATAGCTTTTTTAGCTAATTTGAAAAAATCAAGAGTTTTCTTTTTACAATTGTTTCAAAATCAGTTTATTTTAGAACATATATTTTAACAAATAAATTCAAATTCATCATTGCTTTTTGTTTCTTTATACAAAAATTCGAAACAATTAGAAAAATAAATTAAACTTCTTATCAGAAATTGTATAAGTTCCAATATAATATAGACAAATATATTATTTGTCATAAGTTAACTTCATAAAATGTTTTGTCAAAATATTTAAAATCTTTTTACCAACAAAGTTCAAACAATCCATCGTTATTATAAGCAGAAATTTTATAACTTTTGAGACTTCGTATATTTCCAATACTGCAATTATGCTAGCAGTTGAAAAGTATGGGTTTAAGATGGCAGTGTTTTGTTTTTAAATGACTTCCACTGTAACAATAAATTGAGTTAAATAATGCAAACTTTCATATTCTTTTTTGATCAGCCCTGATTGCAATTCTGGAGTTAATGTCACACTTTCACAAACTTAAACAAATATTTCCAAATTGGTTTGGTTTTAGCATCACAATTTTTCCGTTAAAAAATTCAAAACAATTTATCTTTACTTCTTACAAAAAATTGCGATTCAGATAAAACTCAAATCATCCTTACATACATGAAATATTCGAAAGGTCTCCATGTCTTATCATCACTGTCAGAGTAATAGCCTTGGCTTGGCTCCCCAGTCATGTAGGCATCACAGGACATCAGATGGCATACATACTTTCAAAAATAACAACTAAAATAAAACCTCTTAAACCTCCATATTAAGATTACAAAACTAAGATAATACAATACATGAATAGAAAATAGTAAACAATATGGGATATGTTTCCAAACAACAAATTATATGTACATCAACCAACAGTTGGAAGAGAAAAGGAAGGTGAAAATGCTACCCAAATCGAAAACAACTCATATTATTAAGCAGAGTCAAAATCGGACATATATATCTAACACTCACATACTTACTCAGATCTGAAGCTACACCTCAATGAACCTACTGTGATCCACAACTCATAGTCAAACATATTTTAATAAAATACAATACCCAAAAGAAATACTATTATGCATCAAATCTCACCATGCTGTTCGAAAATTTGCCTACATCCCCTGGTGATACCAGATCAGGCTGCCCTGTGGCTCCCTGAGACGAAATTCACCTACATTGACGTTTTTTTTTTTTTTTTTTTTTTTTTTTTTTTTGTAAAACTTAATTATGTTCTACAAAACCAAAACCAAAAACAACAGCCCCTCTCCCTTTCTCCCTCCCCTTTTTTATTTTATTTTTAGAACTTGAAGCATAAATCTTTTACTATAATGACCGGATTCGGCATTAAATAACCCAAAAAGGGTGTATATGCCGTAAAACAAAACTACCAAACCAAAAACGATGATTAAACATTTGAAGATATAAAGAACTTGAAGCATAAAAACTTTTACTATAATGACCAGATTCGGCATTAAATAACCCAAAAAGGGTTGATATGCCGTAAAACAAAACTACCAAACCAAACCGCCTACATCCCAAATAAGTCTAAAAAAAGTCACTTCTAGCTTCTACAGGAAAAAAAATCAAAGATATAATTAAATAACTTTCCAGAACTTATCAAATGCTTATTTTATAAATACATTGTATGGCATAAAATGGCCTGTAGGGTTGATGCAGTGTAAAACAATCCCAATCCAAATCTGACAAAAATATATATTACATTCTTTAAAAAAATGACTATTCAGTTTGTTAAAGTCAATTTAGTCAAAACATAACTCTTTTTATACAAAATTAAGAAAACTTACAGAATAATAAGTAATCTTTTCCAGTAAGAAAAAATGTTTTTTTTTAAGGTAATTAAAAATAATAATAATAATAATACAACCTGACTACCACCATGGAATGTGTAGAATTTATTTCTTTATTGCTGGTGAATTAATTTGCATAATTTTTAGGAAAATAAGTACTTGTACAATGCACATTCAAATTCAATCTCCTCCCCTCCCAACAAAAAAGGCTATAAATTGTTGATAAATTAATTTAAATTATGAAATATTGAGATGGAATAATTTTAATTTTTCAATTAGAAAAATTTACAATTATTACATTTTGTAAGAAATAAATATCAAGTGTCCAAAAAAGCTTTAGCAGATTTTAAATGAAAATGTTTTTTTAAATATTTATTTATTCATGAAAGTATACACAATCATCGACTGTTTGTTTCTTCCAACAGTTTAATAATGTAGTAATACCATTTTAAAAGAAATCTTTGGTTTTATATTGGAAATATTTAGACACTTCTGCTTTTGACAGTTTAATAATGTAGTAATACCATTTTAAAAGAAATCTTTGGTTTTATATTGGAAATATTTAGACACTTCTGCTTTTGACAGTTTAATAATGTAGTAATACCATTTTAAAAGAAATCTTTGGTTTTATATTGGAAATATTTAGACACTTCTGCTTTTGACAGTTTAATAATGTAGTAATACCATTTTAAAAGAAATCTTTGGTTTTATATTGGAAATATTTAGACACTTCTGCTTTTGACAGTTTAATAATGTAGTAATACCATTTTAAAAGAAATCTTTGGTTTTATATTGGAAATATTTAGACACTTCTGCTTTTGACAGTTTAATAATGTAGTAATACCATTTTAAAAGAAATCTTTGGTTTTATATTGGAAATATTTAGACACTTCTGCTTTTGACAGTTTAATAATGTAGTAATACCATTTTAAAAGAAATCTTTGGTTTTATATTGGAAATATTTAGACACTTCTGCTTTTGACAGTTTAATAATGTAGTAATACCATTTTAAAAGAAATCTTTGGTTTTATATTGGAAATATTTAGACACTTCTGCTTTTGACAGTTTAATAATGTAGTAATACCATTTTAAAAGAAATCTTTGGTTTTATATTGGAAATATTTAGACACTTCTGCTTTTGACAGTTTAATAATGTAGTAATACCATTTTAAAAGAAATCTTTGGTTTTATATTGGAAATATTTAGACACTTCTGCTTTTGACAGTTTAATAATGTAGTAATACCATTTTAAAAGAAATCTTTGGTTTTATATTGGAAATATTTAGACACTTCTGCTTTTGACAGTTTAATAATGTAGTAATACCATTTTAAAAGAAATCTTTGGTTTTATATTGGAAATATTTAGACACTTCTGCTTTTAACAGTTTAATTTAAAAAAATTCTTTTTGGTGATTATTTAAACTAAGAAACAAATGAGTCTGTTGGTGAGATAATTTGCGAATATGGTGGATGAGACATAATCTCACAATTTATTTCTAATATATTGTTCAGAACCATTTTTATCACATGAGGTCACACATCATCCTGAAGAAATAAAACTTTCTTCCTGTTTACCCGTTTTTCCTGAATGCATTTTAGTTGAGCACAATATGGATCAACACTTATTCTTTCTCCCGTGTTTTAGAATTAAACACAGAGATTATATAATTTTGAAGTTTGTGGTATGGGATAACCTGAGGATAATTCACTTTTCTTCATGTCATAATTCAATAAAAAAGGGTCCGTTTTAAGCCGGCTAACATAAGATCATAAGTCTCTGAAATTTCTTATTCAGTATCAACTCATGAGTTACCCATTTGCTCAAATTCCATCTCTTTCCCAGCTGATCTTACAGTTTGTTGGCTTGCATGAAATTACGAGGGCATTCTTGACGTCTTCAACATGAATTCGATTCAATGGCATTCTTTAAATCATCATCGTTAAAAAGAAATTATCTTCCAGATCATGGTAAATCTTCAAGGGTCTCATCTTCAGAGCAAAATTTTGAAAAACAATTTGGAGTAGTTCTTTTTCTTTATTGCATCATCCCCAAAATGCTTTATAAATCTTTTGAGCAACAACAGAGACATTTCTGTTCAGTTTAACTTCATACAAGAAGCAGGTATGAATTATATCAATTTTCTGTCAGCCATGTCCAGGGCCTCAAATAGCGACAAATAATAGTGATTGTTGTCTGAAAATAGATGAGTAAAAACTTAGTCGCCAAAGAACTCTGTTGACAAAAATAATTCACATAAATAATTTAACAAAACAAAGATTAAAGTGAAATTAATAAAAATCTGCTATGCTTTTTGTAAGAAGTAAATATAAATAGTTCGAGATTTTTTAATGGAAAAAATGTTATTTTGAGACCAGTTCAATTTGAAAATACACGTTTTTTTTGTGTTTGAAAAAGTATGGTGTTTGACTGATGTCATATACAGTGTCGTACTAAATCTATTCCTTTCACCTGACAGCATAATTGGAATGTTGACAATACACAGTCCTACTTTTTAATATTTTACTAGCTGTGCCTACTTGGCGTTTCCCGGGAGTGTTTTTTTTTCATATTTTTTTCATTTCTCAAATATTTTTTGTTTTTAAATATCATTTTGAAAGTTAAATTTAATTAAATTTTCGAAAGGTCACACGCAGATTCATTTTTTTGTCAATTAATAACACAGTATTAAAATGGCTGACTTGTTTACAAAGGAACGGAAATGCATTGGAATTAATACTTTACACTAATGCATTTTTGATCTGCATAATAGATTTCTAACAATAAAAACAAAAAAGTGAATGCTGAGATCCGTGATTTTAGCACTCATGTGTGTGATTAAAATATATAGGAAAAAACCTGAGAAAAATAAACATTGATTAACTTAGCTTTAGTATAATATATATATATATATATATATATATATATATATATATATATAAGCACATTTTTGATACAACAGAAAGATGGCATTAATATTTCAGAAAAGGGAAGAAAAGGAAATAAATGAGAAACAGTAAGAAATTGTAAAAGCTTTTTCGTCTGACCCTCCTCAGAAGAACACATCAGAAAATGGTAATAATAAAAACTAAGAAAATGTCGAATGAGGAGGGGATATATATATATATATATATATACATACATACATATATATATATATATATATATATATATAAATGATAATTTATTTCATTTTGACTACAAAATTGATTTTGTTTCACGAGAGCGATTTGAGGCGCTCACGATCGTCAGGTCTTGAAATAATGTTATTTCAAGACCTGACGATCGTGAGCGCCTCAAATCGCTCTCGTGAAACAAAATCAATTTTGTAGTCATAAATGAAATAAATTATCATTTATATTTATATTTCTGCTCTATATTTTTATTGAGCACTCTCATGAACTTGGTTCAACTCTCCTGGATTTATACCCTGTGGATCTATACCATACCCGGATTATACATATATACACATATATATATATTGGAGATATTTTCTTAGTTTTTATTATCATTCTCTGACGTCTTCTTCTGAAGAGGGCCAGACAAAAAGGCCTTAAAGAGATTTTACTATTTTTCTTATGTTTTACTCCCTTTTTCATTGATAATATATATATATATATATATATATTCATAATAATATAAAGATAATTATTTCATGTTAGATCCTATCGTGATAAGATGTTCAGTATAGAGCATTATATTAAAATGATCAAAATAGTAAAGTTACATACTTCACAAGTTTATTATAATCATCAGGTGTTTAAACAAAGAATATAATAAAATGACCTTTAATCCATAGATTTTCAAAGAATTACTCTTATCCTCGGAAGGAGAAAAACAATAAATAGCTAATTATTGGTAAGTATTCATTTGAGAATTTGAACAAAAATTTCTTTGAACTACTTTTACTTTAAGCATATCTTAAAATTTTTGTAAATTTTTCAAATTAATACTTACCAATAATTAGCTATCTATTGTAAATTTACCTTTTTCATCATTTCAATACGAAACAGTTTTTCATGGTAAACAACTGATGATCCCGTAAATAATGTTAGAAGCAAACTAATATAATAACTGTAAAATTAAATTGACTTACATGAGTGATTTTTCCACTGAACGACTTCGGACTTAAAGTTTTTTTTTTTTTGGGGGGGGGGGGTCCTTATATAGTTTTAATGGTTGAGATACTTCCGAGACTATATATATATATATATATATATATACTTTAACTCTCATGATAAATTATTAATATTCTTTGTTTACTATCATGTGTTTGTTATCAAAAATGCTACAATCCCAAAGTGATTTTAAGTGGCTTCCACTGTAAAAAAAAAAATAAATTGAATTAAATGACGCAGACTTTCATATTCTTTGCTTTAACCCTGGAGTCAATATAAATTGCAGTCATTCATTTGGTAGACCGGTGTTAACACTGTGTATTGAAATACAATGACATCTTCATTGCAGTTGCATTCATGCGCTTATGAACTGGACGCGCATAAAATTGTGGGTGCATTAAAGAGTTAAAAAGTGGCAACTCAAGGTGCGTTTAATAAGTTGCTTTCACTTTATTCAGGAATTATCATCTGCAAATAATAAAGGACAGTGCAAGATGAATGTTTGGAATAAATTTTATGTTTCTTAAACAGTGGCGGCTTGTCTGTAGGTGCTACGGAATTGCACCCCCACCCCCCTATTTTTAATATTTCTAATCTGCTTTCTTCATAATTTTACATTTGCCTTTTATCATAAATTATAAGTTTGTGAGGAAAATCTTTTCTTGATCTTTTTTTACAACCTATTGCTTAAAGATTTCTTAATTTATTATTAAAATCATGTTTTAGCACTCATTACATATTTTTTCCTAAAACTTGAACATTTTCACTTTTCTTCATAAACAAAATATTAATTAAACAAAAACTAATTAAATCTTATTTGTAAACAAAAACTAATTTATTCTTATGTGTAAACAAAAAGTTAAATCTTATTTATGTATAAAAATTAATTTTATCTCATTGGTAAACAAAAAATTAATTTTATCTTAGTTGTAAACAAAAAAATAATTAATTTAATTTAAGCAAATGAGGATGGTCAAAAAATCATCTTTTTTGTTTTTTGTTTACCAATAAGATTTTTTAAGTAAAAATATTGAAATTAAATTAAAAAAAAAAAGATTTAGAACCATGTTTATATTTTTCTAGATTCGAACAGTTTGATAAATATTAAACAAAAAATATTTTTAATAGTTAAAGTTTAACATTCTCTGAATTTTATGAAACAACACTCCCAAAGCCTAAAATCACAAGCCGCCACTGTTTATACATGAGTTGTTTATATCAATAAACCAATTTCAATAATGCAAACTTTTCATATCTTTGCTTACTGTCATCAGCCATTCTTTTTTTCTCAAATAGCAACTGAGATGCCATTTTTTTTTATCACACTCAATTCTGTTTTTCAAGCATTTTTAAATATTTTATTTTTTCCAATTTTCATACATTATTTTGGTATTTCCTTTGTAGGGAGATTCAACTGTATGAACTGATAAGCTCCTTTTAACCATTACTTGTTTTGTCTTTCAAAAATTATATTTTTGTTTTCTAAAAAAAAAATACCTTTTGATGATATTTATTCGAAACACAAACTATACAGAAATGGTTTACTAGCTCAACCTAATAAATGATGGAAATCAAAATATGAATTTTTGTGTTGTTTACTACAGTGGCTGCCAACCGCCTGCCCCCTGCAAAAGTTTTGATTGTCATCAAAAAAATTTGGACATTATTTCAATTTTTATGAAACAATTTAAGCATGTATAAAAAAGGAAGCCTTTATCGATCAATCTTGCGACGACAGTCTCAAAGCTAAATTCCAGTCATCCTTATCAAGATCCTATTATTTTTGGCTCTCTATAATTATAGAATACCCATCACGTTTCTAAAAAAGCAATGATAATTTTCGTTCAATTTTCAGCAACATATTTGTGTGAAAAGACATTTTCATTTGTCACAGCAATTAAAACTCTACACCGGTCTCAACTTGAAATAATCACAGCTCTCTGTGGTGCAGTGACGTCATCGAAGTCAAAAATCCACAAATTGATTTCAAACACAGGAACAAATATTACACTAAAAACGTGTAATATTTGAATAAACTTCAAATTTTCATTTTGTTTTAAGTAATTACACTATAACTTTGTAACCTTTTAATGAGTGCTTTTCATATTAATGAAAAGTTTTTCGATTTTTATTATATATATATATATATATGTATTTAGCTTTTATTCTAAATTTATATGTGCTCTGCCAAATTCAAAAGTATACATTTAGTGGTCCATGAAGTTCAAAAGGTTGGCGACCGCTGGTTTAATAATCTCTCTCTTATTAGTAGTAGTAGTAGTAGTATTATTGGTAGTAGTAGTTCTTACACAAGTGATTACCAGAGATTGCTTACTCAGTAAAAACGGATGGTATTCCCTAGAGTCTTACTGACGTCTCTCCAGATTTCTAGCACTCTGCTTCTTTTGATAATTGTTACAAATTACTTTTCATTATCGCAACAGCCGTTTCCCATTGATAACGGCCATTTTTGTTGTTTTGTTTTTAGATTTGAGTAACAATAAGCTACCTCAGGATTCCAGTACTCTCAGTGTCTTTCCAATTGAGATCTATAAGGTGCTCTCCGTTCTCTGTCTTTCTAGACCTTCACGACCATTTTGTGTGGTACCAATCGATGTTGGTGTCACCGTGGTATTGTTATTTTTGCTAGCATATATGATGAACGAACATATACTACATTTATCTCCCAAAAGGAGGACGTAATGTCTGGGAGAATTGTCCCATGTCAGCAGAACAGATATTACCCCCCCCCCTCTCAAAAAAAAAAAGAATACAATCCCTGGGAAGATGGTATCATGACCACAGAACAGATACTACAGTACACGCCCCTTCAAAAAAAGGAGGACGTAAGTAATGCCTGGGAGGATAGTATCATGACAACAAAACAGATACTACACTACCCCCTACACTCAATTGAATATTGAAAGATAGTAGTATATTAGTCTGAAATAGTATAATAAACAGAATTGAGCACTAAAGATAGTAATAGTATAGTTTCAACTTTAGATATAGAAGTAATAGTATAGTGTCGGCTTCAGATAGACAGATACTAAATCATTATTAGTAATAGATTATTATTATTTGTAATTAAAAAAAACGCAGATTCAAACTTTACAAAAAACCAAGACAGAATTTCAAATTCATTCCTTTCACTGTCTCTTTCCCTCTTCTTCGGAGATAACAATTGATTGTTTTTATGTCAATTGGCATAGCTGTTATGAAAATTTCTCTTCCTAGATCTATGTGCATAGCACAGGTGGTCTCATGCCTTTTACTATGGAGGAATAGTCTCTCTTCATTACACTTCTCTCTTGATTTCATCATCACACATGTACCAGCTGCGGGGCGTGCTCTTTCGTCTGGTTTCTTCAAAAACAAAATACAGCAGGTTCGGTCGCTTCTCAAGGTGGTTGTATTGAGACCTGTTAATCTTCACTGCTGTCAAAATCACTAAAAACATCAAGGCCATCACTGACCGAGCGATCGGTTTCATCATCTATCATCGGCAAGCATTTTTCGCCATCATTTGACACTGTAGTCTCGCTGTCTTCAAAATTGCTTATCATACGAGGTCATGAGTGGATGTCTTTTAGATGACGAGGCACTCCACCCATGCAAACTGTTTGCGGATTCACCACTTCTGTCACCATCACTGCCTTTCATTTTCTAGTGCATATTTTTAGCTAGACTCCCACCAGCACCATGTTTTATTTTGTTCACCTCAAACAAGATATTGTTGCCACTGAAGCATAAGGAGCTACTGTGATAGGAGCCAGATTTATAGGAGTAAACCTGAATGAGGAGTTGGGCAGCAAGATATTTGTTCACATTACATTTAAGTTTCTGCATGTTAGTACAATCAGTGAAACAGGGAGCAGGAATGGAATTCCAAAGGCAAGCGGTCCAAGGCAAGAAGCTATTAGAGTAGAAAAACTTTAGGCATCTAGGGAATTCTACAGAGAAGGGGTGTGATTTTGCTGCTAGTTGGGTGAGTCAGAGGTATTTTGTGCAGCAAGTTTATAAGAGTACATTCTGTGGATGTACTTGTAAAACAAGTACAGGGATACAACATTGCGGCAATGGTAGGTTAGAGATTCTTTTTTGCACCCTGTCTAAGAGGGAGAGACTAGTGGTTGGAGCACCAGCCCAAATGTGCCAACAACACTCTATGCATGGGTGAATGATGGCTTTATAGAGATATATGATACTGGCAGGTATGAGAAGTTTTTTAGCCCGGTAGAGGGAGCCCACCTTCTATGTATTTATTCCAATTCATGTTACCTGTGAATGTTAGTCCAACATTCAAACTCCTTGGCCTATCAGGTAGGTTTCTATCTAGGTTGTTAAAAGAAAGGAGCTTTGTCTTAGTAGCATTTAATGCGATCATCCATTTTTGGCCCCATTCTACTACAGACTCGAGGTCATTTTCTAAGAATTCAGCTATTGCCTTGGATATACGTGTTTGATTTGTCCACATATCGAGAATAGAGTGTAGTGTCATCAGCAAATATACCCATCTCGGCTACAATTGCATCAGGGAGGTTGTTTATGAAGATCAGGCATAATAAGGGTTCAAATATCGACCCCTGGAGCACACCTGCATTAATGTTTGGATGCATGGTCATCAAAAACAACCTAAATCTTTCTTTTAGCTAAGAAGGGTGATTATATTAAATATCCGTCCATTAATACCATACAAATTAATTTTCCTGAGAACACCTTCATGCCAGACCTTGCAAAGGCTTTGGATATATCAAACACTACTGCCCAGTGTATGGTATATGCATTCAGAAATGACAGTTTGAATATCTGTGGTTAAACGAGATTGTCTAAATCCATACTGTTGGTCAGAAAGAAGTTTAGCATTTTCGAGATGGTGGACTATCGCTAGACTGATTAATGATTCAAAGATTTCCGCGAAGAGTGGGAGGAAACTTATAGGGTAATAATTTTTAAGGTCAGTCCTTTCACCAGAGTTCTTAAAAACTGGTACCACAGAGGCAATTTTCCAGCTATCAGTGAAGCAAGATTCTGCAAGGATATTTGTTATAGAGTTTGGAGGGGACAGGGGCCAGCTCAGCAGAGCATTTCTTTATTACTATAACAGGGATAAGATCTGGTCTACAGACTTTGGAGTGTCAAGTTTTTATTATAATATCCTGGACACAAGATGGGGTGTTGATCAAATCCTTTAGAGCAGTTTCCGTCCATGGTGGGAAGTAAGTGAGAAAGTGGTTTGTGGAAGCAAACGTAGAGTTTAAGGTGAACCGTTGGACAAACAATTTCGTCTTATCCATTCCCGTGCAAGCGACATAGTGTTGGTTAAATAGGGGGGGGGGGGGGAATTCTTGATTGCCCATTTTTCATTACCTTATTATAGATTTTCCAGAAATCACGAGTTCATAACTTCTGTGACTCGATGCGTTTTCTGGTCATCTCAGTGCTTTCCCTTTGCTTGATGACACCATCCACTACTCAAAGCCAGGTGTACGCTGGTAGATGTCCAACAATCTTTCTGCAAAGAGAAAACAACTTTCTCCTGGTATGCCTGGGAGCTCGTTTCCAAAGGAGGACATCGTTCCTTTCTTCAGACATTCAACCTGAGTATCCAAACTCCATCTTTTGGTTGCTCTGGAGTTTTTTCTGTTTTATCCAATGCATGATCAGTTACACTGGTCGAGAATGCAACATTTTTATCTATAGAAACAGTGTCACGGTACGCTGAGGTTGTCTTCTTCATTTGTTTGTCCTGTGACAAGATTATGTCCAAAATAGACCTTGTTACTTGGAGAGCCATGTTCAGATCAACTACCAACCATGTTAAGCAGTACCTTCTACCTTGGAAAACAGAGTTGTTTGTTGACCTGCAGTTGAAGATAAGCAGGTTTAGATCCAGAAATGGAACATTCGACTTTTGCTGCCTCTATTCCCTTAATTTGCTGGCGCAAATATTAGCGTCTGCAGTGTGTGTGTCGGGTTATGGTGAGTGAACTTCCTGTAATCCATTGCAGGACACACTTTGAATTTGTTCTGCTGAATTACAGCCATCAGTGGAAGTAACCCTCTGTGTTCATTACAGGTGTTGCACACTTCCCCCTTTAGGGGACACCCAACACTTTACAGATCACAATCGTACCTTGTTATTACATGCTTCTCGCAATCATAACCATGTCGTCATTTTCCTCCCATGACGAAGAACGAAGAATCATCGATTTGAAGAAAAACCTTTTTATTGACTGTGTGGGTGAACCCTTTCTTTTGCCAATAGCGAGGGTGGAGGGCGCATTCCTGGCTACGGATTTTTTCTTAATCATCGCCCGTGTCCGGACATTCTCGCATGTTTGTCACTCTCGAATTCTTCCACCCGATTAATGCTTCATCCGTTCTCTTCCCCTCAGCTGAAGTCACATCCGTTCTCAGTACACCCAGGGTCGAGATAACATTTGAAGGCACTTGCTGACCCGATGACATGTATACATGTCGAAATATGCCGGTGAATTAAAATCACAAGATGAATACTAGCAAACGTACCCACTTACAACCTTTCTTGATCCATTGTTCTACCTCATCCTCACTTTCCGACTATTGCAAGCATTGAATACTCTGTGACGTTGTTTTGCAGCTTGCTGAAGGCCTTGCCAACCCCACACTTTCACAGTGCAGTGTTGATGTAACTCTGCTTGAAAATGGAGCTCTTCCATATCGAGTGCTGGTGTGATCGCACAAGCTGAAACTGTCTTATCCAGAAATTGAAACATCTCCCCCCACTCCGACTTCCAGATAGATTCTCCACTGAGACCTTTTATAGTGTCAGTCTCAATCAAAGGATGTTCTACCATTACCAGGACTTCAATCACAACTGCCTTTCCACTCATCAGTTGAATGCCGACAGACCTAATTCCATATGTCTGCATCCTATCACTAACAGTAACCACATCAACAGTCTGCATTTTCCAGGTCCTGCATATCCTTTCGCTTCGTGCATGGGTATTTTGAATCAATTAGTCCAATGCAAATTTTCCCTTGCATATCTATTCTTATGGTTGGCAGCACCGAGTTCACATCTTGTACAGGGAAGAACCCGGTGCACAGCTGTCACCCTTTTACTCTTTTCGCGGACAATTTTGAGAAACATGACACATCTCTCCATATTGGAACCAACGCGCATCACTGTTATAAAGTTGGGGGGCCAGAGATCTTCTTCTATTGCACTGAAAGAGACAATCCCTGGCTAAATGATTAAGTTTATGGTATTCAAAGGATTTTGGCCTGTTTTTTTTTGTCTAGTCATTCTTGATGTATGCTGTCTCTGCTGCAGATATAAATATAGTAGGTCCAGACGACTTATCTTTTATTATGGCTCTTGCTTGGGCTAAAAGCTGAGAAATATTCATCTCCTTTATTTAGGGAAGAAGCATGTAGAAGGTGTCAGACATTATCAGGAAATCCAAAGATGAAGGTGGAAATCTTCTGCAGGTCTGCTTTATTACCTAAGCCAGTTGCTGGTAGATTGTGAATGCACGACCTGTAAGACACATGGGAAACACACACTCTATTTACTTCACTGCATACAGCTGACACACAAGCTCAACTTTCTCAATCCATTCGATAATGGATTGATTAGGTTCCGTATGACTTAACTCTGATATTAGTTTCAGATCAAATTTATCTGTGATCGCACCACTGAACACAGGTTGAAACTTTCCAGAAAACGTAGGCAAAATTTCAAATTCAATGATCCTGACTGCCATCAAGCCGTTCACAACCTCTTTATTCTTCTCTGGTGTGAACAACTGCTGTTATAGCAGTTGGCATAGCCATTATGCCAATTACATGTCCTTTTTCGGCGTGCCCACCATCCTTGAACACCAGGTAGTAGGTGTGCCTACCGGTACCAGTTCTATTATCCCCAGAGCGATGTCCAGGTCCTCCTTCACCTTCTTCTTCCAGTGATGAGGAACAGGTATTGTTGTGTAAATTGCTGTCGGTGCTACCCCTGGGACGAATTCTATCTCTAAGGGTTTACCTTCCGTTGTTTGCAGTGGTTGGTGCGGGCATGTGTTAAATGCGCTTGACTTAAAATGTTCCACTAACCATTGTTCAAGTTCATGTCTGTTGGCTTCTGTTGATTTAAATGGGATGGTTTCTGGTTTCATCGGGACAGACGTTCTGCACGGGCATCCATATGGGGCCATTTCCTTTATGTTCCTTAACAAGCTATTCTGCGACAATGAAGTCGGGAAATTGGAAGGCAACAAATCCAGATCCTTCAAGGCAGTCTGTGACAAATAGAATCCAGTTGTATTGTCTGATACATATACTGCCTGTCATGTCCTTTTTGTTCTCACTTTTATGCATAGAAACAAGACCTCTCTGATCTGTAATCGGTGGTCCATTATGCCCCGTATCCAATGGGTAGTTTACATGAGGTACCCGGAGTTTCTGAATCTCAGGTCCACTCAAACAAGTCTGCAAAGGCTGGGATGTGATGACCTTGCTGGCTCACCGGTTTCTTTGGTATACATCCAAATTTCGCATGAGTTCCAGGCATCATAGTGACTTCCACTTTCACCGAAGGGGGTAATTCTGGGGCGCTCATCTGAAATTGTTTCAATTCCCACTCGAGGTAGGGCACATTCGTCGGTTGTGTTTTGTTGTACTTGCAAGCAGAACAACTGTCTGAAGCACTGTTGGTGAACATGAACGACTCCCCACTTCTTGACATTTTGTTCGTGGCTTCCGTTTTGGACCCCACAAGTTTACAGAATACTTTCTTTATGTGCCCCATCACTCCACAAAAGTGGCATTTGAGTCCAACTGCCGGACAATCCTTCCGGTTCATTGACCCTCTAGGGTGTGAAGTCTCTTCACATCCATTGCAAGGTTTGGTGTATTGTGGAGTTTGCAGGCCCTTGGTCCCCTGGTAGTGCTGTTCCTGGTTCGACCGTTGCATGTTGGATAATGTAAGAGGGAGTGTGGCGTTGTAAAAGTGAGGGGTTGACTTGTCTGTTGCCTCCAGACAGACCAACCGTGAACTTCTGGTCCAAAGTGTCAAGTGACGCTACCTCTGCCAGTACCTTCCTTTGGTGTTCTACGTTGCCTAGCCCTGCTATCATTTGTCCGGCGACCATGTCGTCTGAGTAGTCTACTTGCTGCCTGCAAGTTTGTTCATTTGGACATCGAACCCTGAATTCGCAAAATTTAGCATGGTCACATAATCTCGATAAAAATGCGTTATCGACTCACCCTCTTTCTGCCTCATGGTGTGGAATTTCTGTTGGTGGACTTCTTTGTATAATCCTCTTACTGCCACCAGTCATATCTGATGTAAAAGTTACTCCTCCGTGGCAGAGTTGAGCGTTTCTCGTCCTACTAGTTCGAAGAGTAGCCTGTTCGTTTCCGGTATACATGTCTCCTGTAGTTCGTTCTGGATTGTGACTGGGTCTTCCAATCCACATACATCCTTGTATTGGGCCCATGTGTCCAAAAACAATGCCCATTCTCTGTCTGTGGTATCTAATCCTATTGAGAGTCGTTCTGGTCTTTTAACCTGCAACATATTGGAATGACCGCAAAGCATTTCTTTTCGGAGCTCAATATTTTCTTTTTGCAGTTTGATAAGTTGTTTCATCAATTGCACACCTCCTTTCTACATGGTGGCTGGTAGTGGGTAAGTTCAATGTCCGACGTAGTGCTTAAAAAAAATTCCACACTTTACAGTATTTTTAATCCTGTTCATAGGGCCATGTAAAATATGGAAAATGTCCCTTCCAACGTCTGTAACTGTTCACTACTGAATTGCAACTGGCTTCCCTCACAGTTTCTGATATAGTAATGAGGGGCAGATAACTCATGGTGCTTCCTGTACCATGGGGAGATAACTCCCATTTACTATCTCAACACAGGAGAAGTTAACTGGTCAAGTCACCAGGGGAGTGATCACATTGCTTAAGAAAAAGGGCGGGCATGTTGGGAGTTTAGATGATTATAGGCCCATAACTCTGTTAAATACAGTCTTAAAGATTTGGGCCAGAGTTCTTGCGAATCAGTTGCAGGCTGATATTGGTGAATTGATTGAACCCGATCAAAACTATGCTGTGAAGGGGAGATCGATTCAGAACAATTTACATCTGATACGCACGATCTTAGAGGGCTTAGAAGATGACACTGAAGCCATGCTGATCAATTTAGATCAGTCCAAAGCTTTTAACAGGGTCGACCATCGGTTCCTAGGATCTGTTTTAGAGGTTGCCGGTTTTACATCGGACTTCCGCAGATGGATCCCAATGCTGTATCGTCACCCGATGGCAGTGATGCAGGTAAACGGGATGCGATCAGAATCGTTTGCTGTTTCTCAGTCAGTACGTCAGGGGTGTCCACTGTCTCCTCTATTTTACGTTCTCGCGTTAGAGCCTTTCCTTCACAGGAAAGGGGAGGCTGGACTGGCCCTACACGGTATCATTCTACCTTATTTCCGCGTGTGCCGATGATGTTGCCATGTTCGTTTTGAGCCGTCGAGACATTTCCACGGTAACTAAGGCCCTCAAAAGGTATGAAGAGATTACAGGGGCCGTGGTCAAACTTAGTAAATCCAATGGCCTAAGATTGGCTGCCTGAAGTGGCGTGGCTGCGCTGCCGGGCCTTTTCAACTGGTTAGATAGCCCAGTTCAGATCTGTGTTGTGTTGTTTGGACTGGGCCTCCACTTTGAAAAGAATTAGTCGGAAGTACAGTCTAAGGTCGAAGCGTTTGTAAGGATTTGGCTTTAAAGGGAGCTTTCCCTTAATGGTCGAGCTGAGGCGTGCGCCACGTACGTCTTTCCTCTTATCCTATACCGATTGGCTGTACTGTCTCTGCCTGCAGACTGCTTGGCGGCTTTGACACGTCTGCTTTTCTCGCTTTTGTGGGATAAGAAGAAGCCGCTAGTCTGTAGACAGGTCTGTACTCAACGTCCTGATGTTGAGGGCTTGGGAATGCCCGACTTGGCAAGTAATTTATATGCTGAGAGGTTAACATTCCTGAGTAGAACTGAGTCTGTATGGGGCCCTGCGGTTGAAAAGGCTTTTCCCAACCTCATACTTGACCGCTTGGCTGAATGCCATCGTAAGCCAAGGGATCAATCGCAGTTTTTCAACGAATGCCAAACTGCGCTCAGAGTGCTGTTGGGGTCCAGTGACCTCGCCTGGTCTAGGAAAACACTATATCAGTAATTAGTAGTGGAAACCGTTTTGGATCCACTTGGGGGGGGGGGGAGGGGGGCGACTCGGATTGTCAGAGGAGGAGGTTCGCTCTCATTGGAATTGAGCCCCAGGCCAGAGTCATCTTTTTGTCCATGGTACAAAGAAGATAAAATTGAAACGGCCGAGCACGCCTTTTTCAACTGCTCCAAGCTTCATGAACGTATGTCAACGCGGTGACAGCTCGCATCGTTTCCGCGCAGGTGACATATCTATATTTAGCGTTCGTAGTCTTCAACATGGATCCCTTGTGGCCCAGGGAGTAACGAATGGTGTTACTTGCGATTTTAGCCGTAGCTAGACTTGTAGTGTGGATTTCACACTTAGAAGTAGGGAATAGGTGGGCACCGCCTTCTCATTACACTTAAAATCAAAATTAAATGTGATAGAAGGAGGTTGCCTACCTCACTGTTTAAATGTAGGTGGATACACACCGCTAGTTTATGCGTGTTCATACAAAATAGATTTGAGTTTTTGTTCTCTGCCTAAGCATAGCACACACCGACCTTAGGTCTTTTTCATAATTTCTTGAATATCCAAGTGTTGGATCAGTCCCTCTAGCTAGTAGTACAAATTAGTCCTGTCCCCTGTTTTTATTTTAGGTGTCAGAACTCCTCCAGGATGCCGTTCCCCGATTTACTTTATCTCGGACCTGCCCTAATGGTATTTATCCTGGAGTACACCGCACATCCCTAAAAAAAACATCCCTATATTTCTTTTGTCCTGTAGGCAACGCCAACTCCCACTGACTCTTTTGCTTTTGGGCGTTCCAGAAAAGGAAGTCCAAAATGTTTTGAATGAGCTAAACTTTTACCTCATTGTAGCAAGAGAGGAAGTCCGAAATAAGACGTATTGAAGAAGGGAGAAAATATTTTTTGGGCTTGTGAGCTGACTGTTTTGGGACGTTTTTCAAAGCTGTGTCTTAATTAGCCGCTTTCTGGGGAAATTGGCAAGTGAAAGCTAACGTAATGCTTTAAAATAATAAAGCAACAAAGAACATGACGTCATTGAGCTACAATGTTGTTGACGTTTTTATTTTATTTTGTTACATCATTACAACCACAAGGGCAGAGAAGGATGCAGAAACTTTTGCTGCTACATCAGCACTACGGCTACATTTGCACTTAGATGTCACTATTCAATGAGCCATATACTATGTGTCAATGAGAAAGACAAACAGTTGTTTTTGTCAACAAAGAAGATGATGGCCAATTGTTGGGGATCAAAAAAATCCACCACGATAAGTTACATCATCAGATTTGACAGTTTTGTTAATTACATTCTGACTAGAAAACCGGTTCCATCAAAAAGGTTACATTTTTGTAACAGATCGACTAAGCATTCAAACTTTTTATATAAAAATATTTTTTATTCATATTCAAACTACTATGAATTATTTTCATCGCTAGTTTCTTCTTGGATATCGAAATTCATTGAAATTTATTTTTGAGTGAGATTGAAAAAAAAATGAAAATGTACTGGGATATACACAGGGATTGAACTTACATCCTTCAGATTATGCGACATTGTGTTTAATACATCCACCTCCACCTACTATCCTCCTCCCACCACTTCCTGTCTAATCCACTCTTCATTGTCACCTGTTACATCACAGACTGAATACGTACATCGTGTCGTTAGGGTTAATGATGATAAGAATGTTGGTTGAAAGAAGTGTAGCCCTGTGGTCGATCTACTCTTTGTCTTCAGCAGATTATCCGGACGGCGGCTCATCACATAAGCACCAAATAAACTGCTGTAAAAAGCAATGAAAATGGTGTTTCAGATATAAGCATGATAGAGCAACGAATATGCTATTTCAAACTCATGCACAAACTTAAATATGACAGACCAACGAAAATTCTACTTCAAACTTAAGTCTGATGTAGTACTATTGTCGACCAATTCTTTGATCGCAGTAGACTATCTGGACGCTAGCTCATCACGTAAACAGCTGAAGTCTTGTTGACACGTCGTAGGTAGTCATAATGATTGCCGTGGCAGTAGTAGTCATCGTAGCTATTAGTTGGCTAAATAAATCCATGTAGAAAATCTGTTTAAAGGGAGATAACTCTTTATACTCTAAAATTATCTCCCTTGCCAATATACATTTTGAAGCATTATAGATCTGCCCTTGGTGAGAGAGATTGTAGAAGTATTATATTCCCCTGCATAGACCAGACAACAATAACAAAGTGGCAAATTCAAAATGGAAGATGCTACCGAAATCGGTTTAGTGATAGACAATTGATCTCTCCTCATTCATAATAATTCCTTCAGTTGTAAGATTGTTAAATAAATCATTTATATTGTTGCTCTCCATAGAATCGTTTTCATCCATATATTTCTTCATATTTGTGTCTCGTCATTCACACACCCTTTATAACAGTAGCCATCATAATGTGTCGATTCCTTTCCTCCTTCTTCTTTGTTCTTTGCAGTTGTAATAATAGTTATTATAAAGAAAACAATGCATAAGTTTACTATTTGTATTTATTTTTTATTTTTACAAATACATTCACATAGTACGATTGCATAGTACTCATCTCTTTCTAGCCATCCCCCCAAATAGGTGGGTGTAAGAGTCTGAAAAAGACGTCTAGGATGTTCAAGGTTGAAACCTTGAACATCTTAGAAACTGGATCTATCTTGCTTCTTTGCCATATCGGCTTCCCTTCATGACTTAAATTCCTGACAAGTTAGCTTGATTTTCTAACTTTAACTGCTAATCGAAAATTCCTTAATCTACCTACAAAATGATATTTGCTTTTCCTACATCATTCTAACACACGCATGTCTAAATTTTGCCACAACAGATTATTTCAAGAAAATGATTTCACTAACATCAATCTGCTTCTGTTAGCTATTAAAGAAAATACTATACATTAAAATATTGGGTTTGTGCATAATTATTGTGGCTTTTTCAAACTTTTCAGCAAATCGATAAAAATTCAGACACATTTGGCTTTGTTGTTATCAGAAAGTTCATGGGAGACCCACTCAGCTAATTTCCATACTTTTCCAAGCTTTTTGATACAAACAATGGTCGAATGGTCCACATTGACGTCTTCGGTCAACATCCTTATTGTCAAACTTTCATCCTCTTCTACGGCTGCCAAAAGTACTTGGTCACAGAAATTTGATAGTCAAACTCTTCCTTCTTCATTTATGTGATTTTTGTCACCCGATTTGAACTTCCTGAATCATCTTTCAACTCGACTTTTGCTGATTGTTCATTCACCAAAAAGTTCATTGAGATCACGAAATGACTCTGCTGCGTTCCAACTTTTCTCGAAGTAGCAGAGCATAATAAAACTTCTTCCTCCGTGTGAGGAAACGGAATTTCCATGAATAGTGTAACCTGTGTCTACTCTGGATTTACAAAAAGTGCAGTGACCTGAAGGTTAAGTTAGCCCCGAACCCCAATCAAGTGTAGAAAATACATGGGACAGGCGCATCCTATTGATGGTCATCCCTACAAAGATATGGCACTAGATGACAATACCCTGGAGGTAGTAGACTCTTTCTGCTATCTAGGAGATATGTTGAGCGCAGGTGATGGATGTGAACTCAGTGCGGCCACAAGAGTGAGGGCAGCTTGTGCAACATTTTGTGAGTTGTTGCCTCTGATAACATCACGAGCTGTCCCTCTCTACATCTGGGGTAAGTTGTATAGCAGATGTGTCAAGAACGTCATGATATATGGCAGTCAATGCTGGGCCCTCACCCAACCCTCTCTAGCGTGTCTGCAGCACAGTGATAGATCCATGATCAGATGGATCTGCAATGTAAAGTCTGACTGGGCTCAACACATCAAGTCAGAGGATTTGATGGAAACACTACATTTACCCAGTATGGAGGTTATTTTAAGGATGAATCGATTATGCTGGTTAGGGTTGTGTTGAATGTTCATCCTCCTGGATGTTACGATTTTTAGATCACATTTGGTTTGGTGACCACCGTCCAAGTACGCCTTATTTCTTAGGTAAACTGAGATCTGTTCTTTAGTCGCCATGGTCGCACCAGAGTTGGAGCACATACTCGTGCACATCACCACAAAGTTGTGTGCCGATTACTCATCTGCAGAAGAAGAAGAACAACAACTTTGTTTTGTATCTAATGTACTTTGAAACAATACAATTTGTTTAAATTCCATTCTGTTTCGTCTCCTTTTTCTTTGCTACCAAACGCTTATTATAACATAGATAAACCATTGCAGAAGCATGAATGTCCTAAATCGCAGGAAGGTTGGTCGGCCAAGGAAAACTTGGAAGCAAGTGATTGGACAAGACCTCACATGGTGCAATTTGGAGACTGCTGACCTGCTGACTCATGAAAACTAGAGAGTGAGCTTGCATAATATCAGAAAACGTCTGATCCCTGAACAAGGGAAAAGTGAACTTAAATGAATAGAAGGAGAGAAGAAGAAGAGTACCTTTCCAAGAACTTTCCATCCGTGGAACCTGTTACCACAGGATTGTCTCCCTATGGGATACAACATGGTCATCTTCAAATCCAATGTCAACAAATGCTTGTTATAAACCGTCCTGATAAGTAATCAAATTTTCATTCCATTAATCATTTTCAATGATCTCAGAATAATCTTCATCATTCAACTGACAATCTATATATCTCATTAACGCTTATCTTTGTGTGGCTTTTAGCCTTGATAAGTGGTGATTCATGAGTAAATAAAATAAATTTGAAATGAAAATAAAATATTGTTTTGAGAATCACTCAATAAATATGTAAAGTTCAGATTGAAACAGAACAGATAGAGACAAAACGCAATACTTGTTGTAAATGGTTAATTGAATATGAACTGCTATTTTACTCATAGTTGGTGTCCCATATTATCGTTAGGAAATCTTCTCAAAGGTATTAGTGCATACATGAATTAAATAAATCCAATGGGATTTGAACTCAGCATGTCAATTCCACAATCGGTGTCAATAAAAATTACCATCCCACCCCTTATTTATTTTTATATTCTTTTCCAATGTTCCTTGGATTTTCAGAAATTTAAAATGTTGGACTAAGTCTATTTCCAGCACCCCAATTAGGCTAGCAGCTGAAAAGGGTGAATTTAGCATAGCACCAGTCAAAGGTCACACCTTTTTAAATGTAAACAAAACAAGTTTTTTTCAAACTGACTTGGTCTCGAAATAATATTTTTTTCCCATTAAAAAATTCAAAACAATTTATATTTAACTTAATTAAAACACAAATAATTGTTTTTACTTAATAATAAAAAGATATGTCTCAGAATAAATATAATCTTTTCCATTAAGAAAAAAGTATTTTTTTCAGAGGGAATTTGCTTTTAAAAAGCTAATAATACCACATTAATGTGTTACCAGCACAAATGTATTATTGAACAACAACAACAACAACAACAAAAGGAAAATGGAAAGTGTAATTTTTGTTTATTCATTGTTTGGAATAAATAGAAGGTATTTTTTGCCTTAAATGAAGGCAAAAGTCAGGTATTATAATTTATTTGTGCTCTTAAACCAAAGGCAAATATTAATTATCCCATGCACCGCAGTCATATCAAAGAACCAAATTGTCTCCTAAGAATATCTTATTTCAACTAACATTCATCAGAGGAGTAACGTTAGAATTTAAATTGAATTGAATATAACAGAAAAAAATTATTAAGATTCAATGAAATCCTTACAATGTTTGTAAAAGACTCAGATAATAAAAGAAATTCCTTCCATTTACACAATCAAAGTTGTCAACAGAAAGTGTAAATTGCCTCAAAAAATTTATAATGAAAAGGTGACTCATGGTTTTAGAATGTGAGCATAAAAAATTGTCGGCCACTTATCCATAATCTTCCTTTGCGAATTAAAATGACTTTCGTTCTGCACCGTTGATGGAACTAATCAGATTAATACATTATAACCAGAATTACATTTATTGACCCACTGCCCCCCCCCCCACCCCCCCCAAAAATATAGAAGGTGGAGTTTTTGTTTACACATTGATCGGAACAAATAGAATGTAATTTCTACCTTAAATGAAAGTTTAAAAGCAAAAGTCAAGTATTATAGTTCATTTGTGCTCCTGAACCAAGGGCAAACATTAATTATCTCACGCCCCTGTTCCGAGTATCGATAAAGAATCCCGAATCAGTCCTTGAAATGGGCCAAAGCAGTTTACAATTTGAAAGCCATATTCTTTTCTTTTTGAGGAAGTTTTTCAACTTTTTTTTTCGAGGGTTTGAACTTTTAAAACTCTAATGTATAACAAATCTTTAATAAATCTGTTTTTATGAATCAAATATGTTGAAATCTCTTTTTTTTTTTATGAACATATCACAAATCTTTGATAAAAATATTTGGCACTTCTGTCGTATATATATGAAGCAGCTGCCGATTAAGAAATCGAAATTGAAGAGTTCCGTTTTTTTTTTCTCCAAGTACCATTCATTCAGAATTCACCGGAAGTTGAATTTAGTATTTAGAAAATGGAGTTAAATGAGATTAATCTTCGAGACATTGGTAATTTAATGAACCATCGGCAAAAAACAATAGATTTTTTACAGGCACACCGCCTGATTTCCTAGGGTTAGGGTTAGGGGTTAGGGTTAGGGTTTAGGGTTAGGGTTTAGGGTTAGGGTTAGGGTTTTTTATTTAATATTTTTTTTACTTCATATAATAAAAAAAAGAAATTGTTAATTGTTTCTTGTTACCCAAAAACAAATCAGTCTTGCATTTTTTTTTTTATGTTGTAAAAAAATCACTTCCGGTTGAATTACCTCCCTTTATTTTCAGTAAAAGGACAGAAAATCTGCTGCTTCATATATACGACAGAAGTGCCAAATATTTTTTATGACTCAAATGTTGAAATGTCTTCTTTTTATTGATATAAATAAAGTTTTGAAATGTCTTGTATTTTGTGAAACAGCAACATAATATATGACATATATATATGTGTTTTGATTTTTTATGAAAATATAATAACATAGCTTAGTATTTTAATAGTAATTTTTAAAGCAAATATCTTTTGTATTTTGTGAAACAGCAACACAATTTAAAGTATTTAAAAAGAATAATAGAAGCGTATACAATAAAGAATATTGCCGGAATAATTTTGTTTTATTCGGCGCCGCCAGAGAAATTCTTGAAGGTAGCTGTTGAAGTTGTCAGCGCTAGACATTTCAAAACTTTATATCAATTGAAAAAACAGATTTTTTTTTATTAAAGATTTGTTATATTTTCATAAAATATAAACAAACATATATTTGATAATTTGTTTTGCTCACAACTTATTTTATTATACTAAAAATACAATTCTACATTTTCCGTTTAAAAAAAGTTTCTTTTATCATTTATGATCACCCGTACTTGAAATATACTGCAGGATAACTCGGAAGTCAGCGGGATCGCGAACCCTCATGGAGAGCCAATAAAACATTAAACAAAATCATTTTAACATTTTATTTTCGGTGCTTCTTGCTTAAAAGTCCGAAAAAAAGATTTCTTTCTCTCTTAATGTTTAAGAGGTAAATAAGGGGCAGTAACTCTTATCAACTGTTGTTATTACATGTAACTTAATTGTAATTTTGAGCCAGATTTTATATTTAATTTCTATCAAGCCTGATATTCTCTTAAATTGAAATCATGGATCTGAAATTGTTCCAGTTTGAAGACGTACTCTATTTTACTTCAGAAAAAGCAAAACAGATTGATTTTTTGCAAGCGCATGGACTTATTTCTGGAGAAGAAACCTGCAATTGTTGGCATAACATGCGACTTGTGCCATCACGAGTGAAAACTGATGGCTTCCATTGTACTGTGCAAGTAAAATGTCTATTAGACGTAACAGTATATTTGATAAATTCATTTAGTATAAAACCCAAGTATAAACACAATAAATTCTTAAATTTTCCATTTATGTATACTTTGTTGTTCATTTATTACTAATTAATTTTCTGTAAATTACGTTACATGTAATAACAACAGTTGATAAGAGTTACTGCCCCTTATTTACCTCTTAAACAGTAAAAGACAAAGAAATCTTTTTTTCGGACTTTTAAGCAAGAAGCACCTTATTTTCTATTTATAAGACATCCAGATCAAGCGGTGTCAAGAGGAAATGTCTCTGTTAAATTTTCGCCTACCTTTTGTGGACCCCTTATTTTTTAAATACTCAGGTTTATCTTGGGAATTTCAATGTATTATTGTTTTACATTCGTATTATTTCCAAATTTGAACTTAAAATGTAGTAATGTAGGTTGAAATACAACCAAGCCATTAATAGTTTTCGAACTTTATACAATTATGTTAAAAAAGTGACACTTGTAACATGTTTTTCGTAGGGGTCGCCATTTTTATTTACACCGTTTCACGCATGCCCAGACCTGTTCTTCCGTTTCAGATTTTACATTGCGTGTGATATATATCTTGTAAAAATGGTAAGAAATTAATTTATTTTACTTAAAAAATTTTTTTAAATCTTTTTATTTAAACAATATATACTCTAAAAAATATTCATAGTTGTAAGTTTTTAATAGTTAATGATAAAGTAGAGAGTAGATCATTTTGTCTTTTATTAAAAACACATGCGTTTTATTTCCCTTGCAACTTAAAAAAAAATGAATTTAATTCCGATAAACTTTGATTTTTAGACACTTTAAACGCCTTTATTTATATTTTAAAACGGAAAAGTTATGGCATCGTGGTAAAATATACTTTAAAATTGCTAATTTACTTATATTATTATTTAAACTAGTTTTTAATTCATTTCCTTAACTTATCGCTTTCCATATGCTGATTAACTGATTCTAACATTTTTTATGAAATTCTAATGAGTTTAGTTAAGTAATATTTTAATTTTTCGATACAATTTAACGAAATAAGTCAGTAACAAATCTGTTTAAACCGTCAATCTTTACCATTACCCAAATCTGTGAAAAAAAGAAGAAAAAAAAGAATTGCATGATGAAACCTATTGTCTATTATTGATATATTTGACATGTAAATTTTGTAATTAATCTTTTTTTTATACTAAGTATTTTAAGTTAATGGTAAAGTTGACGTAATCATTCCTAGAAACTAAATTTCACATTTTTGTTTTCTTTTAAACCGGCTTTTTTTCTTTGGAGGGAGAGTGTCTGTTACTACTATGTGTGTGTGTGTGTGTGTGTTAGATTTTTTTTTTTTTTATAAGAACAATGACATTTCATTCTTCATTCAGTTATTTCAATTTTGTTTTTAAAATAAACTAAAATACTTCGTAAATCATGTGTTAATCCCATAACGGGAAGAATCTATAATTGTCACCAAACTACACAGTTAATTTTTTTTTTTTTACAATCCTTTTAAATGGCCGACTTTATCAAAACGGAAGTCCTATTTCCACGTGTTATCCGAATCGCGAAAAGAATATTCATTCCATAACGTTTGTCCAACTGTCATTGTTATCGTATTTTTTTTAATAACTAGATGACATCGGCGTTGCCCAGGAATTGGTAAGGACACCTGTGTAATCCTGCTCCCATCTCTGAACCCCCATGTTTGTTCAAAGCTGGGAGGTAATTTTATAGAATCATTTTCGTCTCCAATGGGTGGTTTTATGGGTTGTTTTTATAAGTGTCCTGAGAACGATTTTGGCGTTGAAAACCGTCGCAAATAAGTAATTTGGTTGTTATGTCATAGAAGATCGGGGGGGGGGGGGGGGCATCTTGAAACCCTAATGTTGAAGACGGGAGTGATTCTATAAAAATATCGGAATACAATCGTATCTTCATGCATTCCCGGGCAACGCCGAGGTGCCAGCTAAAGGAAAAAAGATAAGTTTTGATAACAATGACAGGGTTATCCTACTAACGGTGATCCCACACAGAAAAGTAAAAAATTCTAATAAAATAAGTTATATATAGATATTATTTAAATAATTTAGTGTTAACAAATATTTTTTATTAACATTTCTTGTAAACTTTATTGCTTTTTGTGATTATATGTAACTAGCCTGAAAAGGTTGGCGCTAAAAATAAATAAAACGATGTGGGGGGGGGATCACTTTCACGCATAAATTTCACATGAAATGATCACCTACTTTCAGGCCACTAGCGGTAATGATTACCAACTTCCGGATCAGATAGCGTTTTTAAAGACATATAACCAAATACTTTAAGGGGGGATGATTTTTTTTTTGGTGGGCTTAACAAAATCTTAGGCATTTTTTTATGCTGTGAACTGATACATGGTTGCCCGTTGATGATTCAAGAATGACCTTATAGTAAAAAGAGGAGGGGGCGACCTTGTTACGAGGGGCTCGATTAATGAATAGATGTTGTTTTGAGCTGGATGGGCAGTAATTCTGGTAGAGCGGCGGGGGGGGGGGGGGTTCAATATCTATTCATATGGATCCGTAATTAAAATAAAAAAAAAATGATGAAATTGAGCTCTAAACTATAACTTGGCTAAACGATCATGTTGCACACACATTTTCAAGTGTTTTTGTTTTAAAAATCTATTTTTTGTATTCGCAAAGGAAGGGCATGTTTTTTTTTATAACTTAAACCTCCCAAAATATATATTAGAATGGGGGGAATCATTTTCGCATATAAATTTAACGTAAAATGATCGCCCACTTCCGGGCCAAATAGCATAAGGATATGTAAATCATTTGATGTGAATTATTCGGTTAATTACAAATTACGACTAATTAGATAAATTAACAGATTTTTTTATCAATGCTGACCCCCTTTAATAATGGTTGATATAACCCCCCCCCCCCAAAAAAAAAGTGCCATTATTCAAAACAAGATATTGTCAACATGCTGATTTGGGAATCCCTCAGAGATGCACCTTGGAGTAAAACTTATTCTCTCCCTGTTAGAGGAGGTTACTGAATGAATCAAAGCAGACATGTCCCCACTTGGGAATTCAATAGCATGCCTCACTCTCCCCAATGTTTCACTTTGACCTGTGCAGCTACTATTGCATATAGGCACCAAGGATTTTTCCGTTTCAAACACTATAAGTCAGCTGAAAATAAGCCAAAATTTGTAGCATCAAGAAACCATTGTAAAAGTATAAGAGTAGGAAAACTGAGACGACTAGAAATCGCGTCACAGAAATTAGGATCTCGTTATTTCTAGAAATTTATAATAGTGTTGTGAAAAATGGGCAATCAACAATTCTCCCACTATTCACCCACCATGGAGTCGCTTCCATGGCAACAGACAAGGTTGAATTGGTTTGTCTTAAACTCCACCTTGGACTCCGCAAATCACTCCTTCCCCAATTTTCTTTCACTACCGGAAACTGCACTAGATGATCTGATCATCGTCCCTTTCCATGTCCTGGTTATCATAAAAAAACCTTGACATCTCCAAAGCATGTGGACCAGATTCTATCCTTGCTCTTGTCATAAAGAAATGTTCTGCTTAGCTGACCTGTCCTCTCCAGACTCTAACAAATTCCTTGCAGAATCTTGCTTCCCTGATAACTCAAAAATTGTCTCTGTGGTATCTATTTTCAAGAATCATGGCAAAAGAATTGACTCGCAAAATTATTGCCCCATAAGTCTCCTTCTGCTCTTTGCTAAAATCTTTAAATCATCAATCAATCTTGTGATAGTTCACCTTGAAAATGCTAGACTTCTCTCTGACCAACAGTGTGAATTTAGGCAATCCTGTTCTACAGTCGATATCCTAATGGTCATCTGAATGTATGTACTGCACACTGGATAAGAGGTAAAGCTAGGGAGATAGCACTAGATATCTCCAAGGCCTTTGACAAGCTTTGGCATGAAGGTCTTCTTGGGAAAATCAACTTGTATGGTATTACCGGACGATTCTCAATGGTCATACATCCAAACAACACGTCAATGCGGATGTGTCCCAGAGGTTGATACTTGGACCTATATTATTTCTAACCTAACAACCTCGGTGATGGAATCGCATCTGAGATGGGTGTATTTGCTGATGACACTACACTCTATTCTCGGCAGAAAGGTAAATGCCCACACATGCAAGGTAATGACTTAATCCTTGGAAAATGACCCAATCTGTAATAGAATGGGCCAAAAAATGGGTAGTCACATTTAATGCTGCTAAGATAAATCTCCTTTCCTTTAACAACTATAAGAAACCTTTTCAACAACAGATTGTCATGAACGATAGCACTTTTCCGTAGAGTTCAACATTTAAATTTCTTGGCCTACCATTCTCGGGCAACATGAAGTCGAATAAGTAGATAGAAAATACTGCCGCAAAGAAGGTGAGCTCCCTCTACTGGAATAAAACAAATTCTTACGTCTGTCAGTATCCTATATCTTTATAAAGCCACCATTTGTCCGTGCATGGAGTATTGTTGCCACATCCTGGCTGGTGCACCAACCACTAGCTTTTCCGTCTTGGACAGGGTGCAAAGAAGAATTTCTTCCAAGCTCCAGCGCCTGTTGCATCCCTGAGTTTGTTTTACAAATACTTCTATGGAATGAGCTCTGATTTAACTTACTGCATTTGTACCCTCCCACCCGACTAGCAGCAAAATCCCACCCCTTCACTGTCGAGGTCCATGGATGCCGTATGATTTTCTACTCTGATAGCTTTTTTCCTCAGATGCTTGCCTTTGGAATTCCCTCCCTGCTCCTACTGACCGTACCAACATGCAGAAATTTGAATGTAACGTGAGCAAACATCTTGCTGCTCAACTCCTCACTCAGGTTGCCCTCCTATAAATTTGGCCCCTAATCACAGTGGCAATGTGACTGGTTTGGAGTGAATAAAAAGAAATAAAAGACACAATCCCGAAACTATGGTAAATTTTAGCCTGTATTTTATTTTATTAAAGTAAATAAGAAAAAAGTCCAAGAAAACAAACGTTGGTGACCTCACATTTAGCATAATAATAGATAGATGTTTAAATATTTCTAATATTATTTGATCACATTAGATGGGAAGCACTCGAAAAGTCGTTTGAGTTATGCAAATATCCCAAATAATTTTAATATATATATAAGAATCTAAAGTCCCAAAATTTGGGGTATGAAAGTGGAGTTTTTTCAAAAAAATTAGTTGAATTCTGGACCGATTCAAAAGAAGAAATTCGATAATTTCTTTGTTTATTGTCATATTGATGAAACCTGCTCTTTTTATGTGAAATTGACTTTTAATGGACCCATTACATCCACTGTAGGCATACTGTTTCCATCTTTTTTGTACCACCCTTAGGATTAGTATTAAGGTTATCATTCTCATATTATTTCTCTCCATGCAACACATATCCTCAAAACCCTCACTGGCCCGGTTTCACTTTCATACATCATCACACTGCGTACATCATCACTAATAGACTCTTCTCTTGTTCGACAGTGGTAACGAAAGGACGACAAGTATTATGGCAATCAATTCCTACATTTTCATGCTGAAAATAAATCTCTTGCAATATTTATTGACTGTTCATTTTCAGACAAAATAGAAACAATTATCGAAATGATATTACAACTAGATTCTGTAGCTCCAATGTAAATTTGTGTTGAGACTCCCAATTGATCAGCTAGTTTTGTTTGACAACTAAATTCCCATTTTTTTTTAAAATTACTAATGAGTCACCACTTATCAAGGATAAAAGTCACTTGAGGATAAAGGGTAATGAGATGTATTGTCAGTTCTAATGAGAAAATATTTTATGAGAGGATTGAGAATAATGAATGGAATTTAATGACTTATGAGGACAGTTTATGACATATTTATTCACATTGGATTTGAAGATGACTATGTTGAGGTCCACAGAGAAGCAATCTCATGGCAACGTGTTTCACAGAAGGGAAGTTCTTGGAAAGAAACTCTGTTCATGGAAATTCTATTTGATGTTAGGCACACAGGAAGAAAAGAAAAAATTCTTTGCAGTTGTGGAAATAAGACAAGTTCTTGTGAGTGTTTTCCAAGGCGGAACCAGAGATTGAAGCTCAGTCAAGCACCTTCCATAAAAATAACAAGAGTAGAGAAAGATTTGTTAAATATCCAGGCCGTGTGTACCGAAAAGTCATTTGACAAGAAGAGATGCACCTGGCAATGGGATGGGAAGAAGCAACATAACATGATCAATTGTTAAAAGATAAAATAAATGTGTTGGATTATCATTCATTGAAACGACGGTTGGCGAATAAAATGCCCTGGGGTGTGTAGCTACATTGACAATGCTGTCCCATGGGGGCGTTTAAGGTGGTCACAAGTTGTTATATAATAACAACTCGAAATTGATATCGAGGTTGATTGGTGATTTGGGGCCGAGAAGAATCACCCGTCAAATTCTTGTACATGCATCGGCCTCCTACAACCGACCGTTTCTCACCGTCACTGACAATAAAGATATATCGTTCTATTTTCATATATCAATGTATTGTCGTCATTCTTTTTAAGCACCGCCGTAATACAACAAGACTAGCAATGTCTCTTTTGTGAGAAAAGTGCTGTAGAGAACAAAAGAGATAATTCCTCACGAGACTGTAAAATCGGTTTTGAACTCTGTCAAGAACGAGTGCTCTGAGCAGCACCTCCCCAAATGGGGCAGCAGTACTCCATCTTAGGACATATCTGACTCTTATATATGTAGAGGTGTGCACCTGGAGTCGGGTACTTTCTGGAATGTAGAATGATCTAATCATAAAAGAATAACATTTGGAAAGCTTTATTGATGGCTCCGAAATAAAGTAGAAATTGTCAGTTGAACGGATTACTGTGGGAATTCTGTTGTCTTGTACAAAACTGACCGATCAGTTGAGGTTGTTCTTCATGAGATAATCACATGTTATAATCTGAACTCTTATCAAGTTTATGCATTTTTTTTTTTCTCTTTTACAGAAGCCTATTATGCTCCATGGCCACGAGAGGTCGATAACCCAAATCAAATACAGTCGTGAAGGTGATCTTATATTCTCCTGTGCCAAAGACTCAACCCCAAATGTCTGGTTTGCTCTCAATGGTGAACGTTTAGGAACTTACCATGGACACACTGGCGCTGTCTGGTGTATTGATGTTGACTGTATCCTTTCATGGATGTTTCCATTTTTTTTTTTTTTTTTTTTTTCTGTGTTTGTCATTCAATTCAATTAATTTGGTAAAAAATGAAACAAGTGTTTCAGTTGCCATGTAAGGATAGGGTGGTAGAAATTTTCATACTTGACAATTGTCTCCCTTTTAAGTAGTAATGAGTCTTCAGATGTGAACTTTTACGAGTACAGAAAAGTTTTAAAAGGGGAGAAAAGGTATCAGTGACCAAAGATTGTGAAACTACATAATAACCTTCTTACTTATATCCCAGCAGGTGCAACAAAGTATAGGAAACCAATCTATACTTTATCTTGATTGATAGAAAGAGATTGAACTTTTATTGTTAGAAATGCTAGACAAACAGCAGCTCCTGCAAAGGCCTGTTAAAGCTTTATTTGGTGGAAATTAGGAACCCAAAAGTGTTCATTATTATTATTAGCAGCTGAACCTAACCGCCGTTGCCCGGGATGCAGTGAAGTAAGTTTCATTTTTATTTGTTTTCACATTTTTAAACTTACGGTAGACAACTCCTATTATATTATTCAATTAAAATTGAGTTATCCCACTTGCTGATTTTTAGGTGATTATTTAAAAATGTTTCATATTAGTAGTTGTCTGGGCCGGATTAAGTAATTTAAGAAATAAATTGTAGCTAAATATGTTATATTGCCAATAACACAGTATAACAATAACAAATGAAAATTGGCTAGTCATAAGGAAAGTTTGATTTATCAGCTAAAATGCTAATTCGACAAGATGACTATTTGTTAGATTTAATAGGAGTAATAGCAATATTAGAATATTGATCGTTTTATGGAAACGTTTTGTCGTAGATTTTAACTAATTTATTTATTATTTTTCCTTTTTTAACTGCTTTCCTCATTTTGGTTATTAAGAAATCTTTCGGAAATTGTAAATAATGAATATTTCTTACGCGGTGGGAGTTCTTCTCACATGAGTCATTAACAGTGATTGCACGCTGGCAAAAGCCGGCGATGTCTCCCTAGATTTCCACTTTTTTTTCGATCACCTTTGCAAATCACTTTGTGTTCTCGCAACAGCCGTTTACCATCGAGTTTTGGCTTTCTCTGGAATTTGAGTGGCAGTGAGCCCCCCTCAAGATGCCAGTACTCTCCGTGCCCTTCCAGTGGAGGTCTGGATGGTGCTCTCCCTCTTCTGTCTTTCCATCTTTCTAGACCCTTTATGGCTATTTTCTGTGGTACCAACCAATATTGGTTGGTACCACAGAAAATTTTTGTGTTTTTCGGGGTGGAGAAGTGGGTAGAGACTCATGGGATTTTTCTTAGCAGTTTCAGTTCTTTTGGATTTGTGTTAGCAATAGTACTAGAATTATGACACATCCGGTGCGGCAAGGGGTTATTTATGATAAATCTCATGCAGTTCTCCCCCCCCCCCCCCCCCCCCCCCGACTGTTTTAGTATGAGCCGTCCTCCTACTTTTATATATTTTCAACGGTGGTATAACATTTTACAACTTAACTTGCTCAAAACTCTTCAAATATAGATTATTATTTGGATTATTTCGGCTGATTTTTTAATTTTTTTTTTAACTTTGAATTTTTTATGTTGAACTCTGGAATCTATACAGAATTTTGAACTGAACCCATTACTTAATCCACGGGGGTTGGATTGTTCTCGTTCCATACGTCATCACTGGGTAGAACAGGGATATGAGTTCCCCACTTTTTTTTCTGATTTCTACCAAATTGTGAGAGCTTTACTCTCTTATTTTTTGTCGCTATTTGGCTGGATTTTATTTCTCTTTTCCTGTTTCTCTCTTCTTCTAATGACAGTTCTTTATGAAAACTGAAAATGTTAATTTTGCCGTGAAAGCTAGGACTTCAAATGATGAGGGTAACGGAATTAGATGACTTTTGTTTCATCAAAAAATAACTTCCTGTCTCCTTCCCCCAACATATGCACTGGTGTCTTTCTCTTAATTTTAACTTAGTTGATTAGAGTTGTATTTTTTGGTTAGGAGCAAAGTGTTGTATCTGTTCCGATACTACACTTCATCTTTTCTGTTCTTGATCAGTTGTGGGAGAGAGATCCTTCTAGATTGAAGCAGTTTTTATTTATGTCGCAATCAAGAGTGCACATTTTTGGGAGCTGGATTTTACTTACATTAAAAGCCAACTTTGTGTGTAAATGAAGTTAAATTGAGGCAAATAGATGCAGTTGTAATATTAAATTGAGGCAAATAGATGCAGTTGTAATATTAAATTGAGGCAAATAGATGCAGTTGTAATATTAAATTGAGGCAAATAGATGCAGTTGTAATATTAAATTGAGGCAAATAGATGCAGTTGTAATATTAAATTGAGGCAAATAGATGCAGTTGTAATATTAAATTGAGGCAAATAGATGCAGTTGTAATATTAAATTGAGGCAAATAGATGCAGTTGTAATATTAAATTGAGGCAAATAGATGCAGTTGTAATATTAAATTGAGGCAAATAGATGCAGTTGTAATATTAAATTGAGGCAAATAGATGCAGTTGTAATATTAAATTGAGGCAAATAGATGCAGTTGTAATATTAAATTGAGGCAAATAGATGCAGTTGTAATATTAAATTGAGGCAAATAGATGCAGTTGTAAATAACAAATTTAGATGCGATTGGTTCAAGAGGAAGGTTTATATTTACCGAGATTGTTATCTCACTAATTAAACATTTTTCGAATTATTTTAAATGTGTTTTTGCTAATTATCATTAGCACTTGTAAAAAAATGTTTTTAGTTGTTGTTTTGCGCTGTCGACCACACGCATGACAGCCGTTGCCATCCAGGTTGTGAAATTCATCTCGATTTCAGCTATTCTCGCCATTGACTATTCACATCCCTGATAAAAGTGTTAATTATAGTATTCTTAGTTATTACCATAGGATTGAACCGTCAACATCCAGAAGACTCACTTATAACTTATTGTTAAACAACACCTTTATACGTTGCGCTACAAGATAATAATTAATTAACACTTCAATCCAGTCATGGCTGGCAGAATGAGAACAATCTACCGCTGTGGATTAAATAAAGGGTTTAGTTTGAAATTCTGTATGGGTTCCCGATTTCAAAAAGATACGCCTGAAGAAGGTTGGAAGTTACATCAGCTGAAACGTGAAAATAATAACCAGGATGAGAATAGTAGTCTGAATAATACAAATTATCAATCCTCATCTCAAAAATTCTGAAACAAATTATTGGTCCCCCGATTTATAAAATCGGGAGACCTATGTTTTGGGGCATTTCCGTCCGTCTGGATTTTTCTCCGCAACCATCCATTGAATTTCTCTGAAATTTTGCATGAAGTTGTAACTTTGGTCAGGTTAGAAAGTGACATTCTCTAAAATCGGGAGACCTATGTTTTGGGGCATTTCCGTCCGTCTGGATTTTTCTCCGCGACCATCCATTGAATTTCTCTGAAATTTGCATGAAGTTGTAACTTTGGTCAGGTTAGAAAGTGACATTCTCTGATTTTTGAAAAGAAATCTGGTTAGCCCCCCAGGGGGTCAAAAGGCCCCAAAATGGCAAAAAATGACATTTTTTGCCCCATAACTTTACATCCATCCATTCAATTTCTCTGAAACTTGGCCAAAATATGGAGGCAATTGTTCCTAATAGAAAATAAGTATCGCTGACCTTGAAAAAAATCTGGTTTGCGCCCCCAGGGGGTCAAAAGCCCCCAAAATGGCAAAAAATGAGCCTTTTCTCCCATAACATTTGATCCATCCATTCAATTTTTCTGCAACTTGGCCAAAATGTAGAGGCAATTGTTCTGGATATAAAATGAGCATCTTTGACCTCAGAAAAATTCTGGTTTGCACCCCCAGGGGGCCAAAAGGGGGTCAAAAATGCCCCAAATTGCCCAAACTTATTGCATTTTACATTCGCCACATCGAGTCACATACAGAGGGGGACCACACATGCGCGGCTTGTTATTTATTGATTTATGTAAAAATATATTCATTAAAAAACCAAATGAAACAAACCCCTTGCTTATCCTCGCTTTCTGTTCGTTTTGGAATTCTCCTTGCCATTGGGCCTTTGTTTCGCTATGAAGTCTTCATTGTACAGGCACACTTTTAAAGGGTATCTATTGTTTGTACTGACAGTAGACCAATAAACCAACAGTGATTTGATTTACGCTTCAAGAATAGTGTTATATGGATTGGGATGATCGATCTGTGTTGATTCCATCATTCTAAAACTTTTCGTCATCTGCCGTATCCTTACTGCTTAAAACAAGTGGCATTTTAACTACATATAGTTTATATTTTAATTCTACACGTGGATACATTGCCCCAGGAAACAAGTGCATCACTCTCACTCATTCCCGAAGCTGTCAACATGTCTGTTGTCTCATCTTTTCCTCCGTGATCTGTCTCTGTTGTTGTATCACCGCAACCACCACCATCTTCTTCTCCCCTCACCCTCATCCATTCCTAGCAATGAAAATTGCTTGTATGATAATTAGCTGTTGATTCCTAAACTCGGAGAGGTCACACCGTGACAACCAATCCAGTCAATATTTTACAATAATCATTTCAGAATGTTTTTTTCCTTAATGTAACTGAAGGGGACACGCAAAACATTTTGACTGGATCTGCTGATAATTCTTGCAGACTATGGAATTGTGAAAAAGGTAATGTGGCTTTTTTTCTTTTTATAACTTAACTATTTTCACATGTATGTGCATTCTGTAAGTTGACCCGAAAAGAATGACCTATGAACTTCAGTTTATTGATTACAGTAAAATGTATTTAATTCTTTATGTCTTATACCATCCGAAACCAAACTGACCGGAAGTGATGTTTGTATTCTTATACCACTCACCATCACATGAAATGATAACCGTTTGTTTAAATCTATTTTTCAAGACATCTAAAACATCGTAGTGGAAGGGAAATAACTCTTATCAGCCCTCTGATATTTAAGTTTGGTAGTTTTGTTTTACGGCATATCAACCCTTTTTGGGTTATTTAATGCCGAATCTGGTCATTATAGTAAAAGTTTTTATGCTTCAAGTTCTTTATATCTTCAAATGTTTAATCATCGTTTTTGGTTTGGTAGTTTTGTTTTACGGCATATCAACCCTTTTTGGGTTATTTAATGCTGAATCTGGTCATTATAGTAAAAGATTTATGCTTCAAGTTCTAAAAATAAAATAAAAAAGGGGAGGGAGAAAGGGAGAGGGGCTGTTGTTTTTGTTTTTGGTTTTGTAGAACATAATTAAGTTTTACAAAAAAAAACGTCAATGTAGGTGAATTTCGTCTCAGGGAGCCACAGGGCAGCCTGATCTGGTATCACCAGCTCTAATATTTAATCAGAGTTTATGAAATTGATGTTTATTTGACCATTTCTGTAACTAATTAATGCATCAATTGTACTTTATTTACCTCCTCTCCATGAGGTTAGACACGAGGTCAGGTGTGGGTTTTGATGAAAGTGTTTCTGTAGAACGAACTGGATTCGAACCTGGCACACCCAGGTCCTCAATTACTATCAAACTCACCATCCCTGTTTTTTAAAAAAATTTTTAGTCCGTATATTTGTTTTTATTATTATATAATTAATTAACACCATGCATGCAGAACGGTGTCTTTCGAGTTATACTCTCGTTTCATCTTGTACAGCTTGAGTTTGTGTTGTTCGTACCAGTCAGGGACACGTCCTTGACAATCAGTCTGACAGTGGCTTTGTTCTGTTCAGTCCTATGAGGTCCACCCTCCCAGGCTTTATCTTCTATCTGAGAAGAGGTTAGTTTATTGCTGATGCGCCCCTACCGGAAATGCAGACGAGGCTGTTCAAGCATTTTTTCTAGGCCAGAGTACACTTCACCTGATGCACTGGACTCTCAAAACCTGACCTTGTGTCTAACCTCCTGCAGAGGAGGTTAATAAACATACTGTAAAGTTTCAGAACAGTCTATGAAAACAGACAGTTTTAGCCATTTTTTTTCTAATTCCCTACAGGACAGGTTGTTTAAAGTTAATGGATTCTTTTGGTAATTAAATCGGTTAACCATATTAACCAAATTCTCATTTTGTAATCTTTTTCATTAAATTTTCTAACAAAAGTGGGAAGTTAGCTGAAAAGAATTTGATTAGAAATTCTGGAGTTCGTTCGGAAAAAAAAAACCTCAACTCCTGTCTCTGATTTTTCTGCTAAATTCTTTTATTTTAATTTTTTTCCTAATTGTTTAACGAATACAATAGTGTTTTCATGTTTTTTTTTAATTGGAAATTATCCTCATGAATATAAATATAATTAAATTGTAATTTTAATTTATGGCTACAACAATTTGATGTTTAAAAGAAGTATTAGTTAATATTTATTCATTTTCTGCGAAAAGGTGCATAAAAACTCGATACTGAATTAGTTTCATCCCATTAAATTCTAAAACTTTTATCATGTGTTAATAAAATCTCATAAATTAACGGGAAAACTAAACATTTTAACTCTTCTTTTTTCAGGCACGCAATTGGTCAATATACCTACCAACACAGCCGTAAGGACCAACGGTTTCTCCTACAGTGGACAACTTATCATGTTTTCTACAGACACCACGATGGGAAAACAATGTACCATCTATATATATGACATTCGGGATGACACTCAAATCAGTGAGTTGACAATATTTTACATTGGACTTTTCTCCCCCCCCCCCCTCCCCTTTTTATTTAGTTAAACAATGTCAGCTATAGATATTTTTTTGTGTATATTGTACGAGCTGAAGTACCAATTCCACACCAAGTTTCTCAAATTTTCTCAAAGTTTCATTATACAGAAAAATCTTTTGATCATTGGGAAGAGTTGGTGTATATTATTTGTTTTAGACTTTTTTCACTATCCAATTGAATAATTAAATTTACAAATTTTAATCTATAGTCAAGTATTTATTAAATTAATTTTGTTTCTTGTGTATAGTTTAAAAAAGAGAATTACCTACCTTTCTCATGATTGGTCCTAAAATCAAGATCCAGTGTTTTAGATTGAAGATCAATCAATTCTACGATAAGGTGAATGTTAGTCTCAATTTTAATTTTATATAGACAATCTTCTGGATACAGTGAGCTATAACTGGTTTTAGGTTTTTGTTGATAGGGATTTTGTCTTATATATATAAATTCCCGAAACAGTTTTTCATGGTAAACAACTGATGATCCCTTAAAATAGTGTTAGAAACTAACTAATATAATAACTGTAAAAAATAAATTGACGTACATGAGTGATTTTCCACTGGAAGACTTGAGACTATAAGTTTTTTTTATTTTATTTATTTATTTTTTTTTATATATATTTTTTTTTTTATATAGTTTTAATGGTTGAGAAACTTCCGAGACTATATATATATATATATATATATATATGGCAAGATCTTATAAAAAAAAAATATTATATACCATAATTTTTAACATTGAATACTGTATTTTTATTTAAATTTCACTTGTGTACCGCTAGTGAAACCAAATAATATGAATTTATCAATTTATAAAATGAAAAATTCAATAATCCTCAAACTTGTGCAGCTGAACAGTTGATATTGCTTACTTCAAAATTGGTTTTCTTTTTTTTTTTTTTAGTTATTTTGACTTAAAGATTTTAACAAATTGATAAACCAAAAAGAATTTTCAAAAGCATTAAATTCTTTTAATTTTCTGAAATAGCCCCCCAAAATCTAAAGTCATTTCGCTACTGTTTGCTTCTCAACTTTGTGTCTTTTTGTTTTAAGTTTTGAATTTTTTAATGTTTAGAAACGGGCAAACCTGCAAGAAGTATCGAAGTGACCGACTCAAAAGTGACCTGTGGTATTTGGGGTCCTTATGATGAGTACCTGATAACTGGTCATGAAAATGGAGAGCTTAGCCATTATGATATTAAGGTAAGTTTTCAAAATTCGCGATTTATCTTATTTAGGTCTCAGGGTTTTAGCTTTAAAAAATATTCTATTTTTTTAATTTATGGAAGTCGCTCCAGACAAGGCATCAAGCCACTTGATGTAAGGAGCTAAAAAGAATAAATACTACTTCAAAGTCAAAAGCTAGCCAGCGATAAGTGTTAGATGGATAGACTCCAACCCAGAAAGCAGCAATTCTTCCCCCTTTGTCAGAAACATTGCTCATGGAATGTGAGGACTAAAAGACAAAATAAGGGAAGCGAGAGTTACACGGCTGCAGGAAGTAAACCCTAGGTCCACTTTTTAATCTCCTAGTTAGCTATTAGAGATCCTTGTTCGAAACCTGTTATCGTTAAATAAGGAAGTTGGAGATAGAGAGACGCAGTGCTCTCATAGGTCCGACAGGATTATATATTAAGAGAAGGGGGTTTTGAGATAATCAGCAGCTATGGCCTGTGGAAACCGATGTGGGGCATCTGTACCCAGAGTTGATAGAGAAGGTGATGATAATGAAAGGTTTTAGGAATTTATAATGCAAGCGACCAACCAACTCGACCAGTGATGATGATGGTTTGCAGAATTTGATCAATAAATGTTAGGAAAATTCACTGTTGCTTGTTTTGGAATTTTTGAGACGCGGATTGCTAATATGGATTATTTTGATTGCTATTGTTATCATCACTGTTATTTTAACATTTCAGCTGATTTAGCCTCCGACCTTCTTCAGGTGCATTTTTTTTTAACTTGGGAATCGATACCGAATTTCGAACTGAATCCTTTATTTGATCCATGGGGGTAGATTGTCCCTGTTCTGTCTGCCATGACCAGGTAGGAGTGTTAAGTAATTTTTATTTCATTCTTAGTTATTATTACCTGTAGTTCGAAATTCTTTATAGGTTAGAAAAGATGTGCCTCAAAAAGGTTGGAGATTAGATTGGCGGAAATAACAACCAAGATGAAAATAGTAGAAGGAATAATCCAAATCAACGTTGTTTTTATTCATCCCAAGCCGTAATAGTCCAACCACTCCAAAGAAGGTAAAATGACTACGAAGATCTGGTCACCGCATGAAGGTTCCATATGAGATTATTCACTCAGAAAGACGATCCAACAAAATCCGAAATTGTTACTGTGACCACTTTTGTTCACAATTCTTCTAAATTTTATTCATGGATATGAGTTCTCCGCTTTTTTTTTAATCCAGGGAAACAGATTTTTGTTTAAATAGTTAGAGCCTCCCATAGATGGGAGTTTGCTGCTTTCCCCCCCCCCCCCTCTATTTTTTTAAATTAAAAAAACAAAAACGGATTTCTGCCAAATATTTAGTTTCTTATATATTTTTTTCGCTATTTGCCTAGATTTTATTTATCTTTCTTTCTCTCTTCTTCTCACCGTCTTGTCTTCCTTTTCCCTCTTATGACAGGTCTATCTGAAAATGTTATTTTGCCATGATTGTCAGGATTCATGATGGTGGTAAGGGAGTTAGATGACGTTTGTTTCATCAAAGACTGACTTCCTGTTTCCTTCACGCCGCATCTGGAATTGTCTATTACCAAAGGAAATATGGGACTTAATATAATATCTAATCAATGAAATCTGTTAGAATTTTAATTTTAAAGAACAGATTATTTGATCATCACAATTGCTGTAATTGACTGACTAGTAAAAATCAAATATTGATTTTGTAGAATGAAAGCTATCGATGACAATTTGATAAACAAATTCTTGATTCATACTTACAACTGAGATAAATATTTCTCACAAATCAACTGATCAAAATCATATATAATTTGGGTATATCTTATAGAAATTTCAAGTGAAGAAATACACCAGAGTATTAATAATGACTTACTCAGCCCCTGACACCAACTTCCTCCTCATCTTCTTTACCAACCATAAACTGCTGACGTCCACCTATAAAACTGTAAAAGATAATTGAAAGAACTTCATAAATAAATGTACCGTTATGACTGGTATGCAAATTATTTGATCATCACAATTAATTTATTCAAGGGAGATCACTTATCCTGAAATATGCCTCTCATTCTGAGTACTTGATGAGTTATTTCCCTTTAACCGTTCTCTGTCGTTTTCTCATTCTGATACAGGGTGGGCCAAAATAAGGGTCCTATCTTTAAATTTGAATAACTTGAATTTGAATAACTTCCACAAAATAAAAGTTAAACTCACCAAACTTTATGTGTGTGTAGACTGACCCTTCCGAGATTTTTTGAAATAAACAAAACAAATTTTAGCCGAAAAACACTTCTTAAAACTTACAAAAACTAAAGTATTGTTTTTTACACTGTTTTGAGTTTTTTAAGCAAAAATAATGTTTTCTAAATGAGGGTACGTTCCTTAGGGCTAATACGGCTCATGCTTGGAAGGGGTCCTTTACTTATTCTAAAAAAAAAAAAAAAAAAAAAAAAAAAATCAATAAATAAAAAAGTTATGAATTTTTAAAAATAGGACCCTTATTTTTGCCCACCCTGTATATGAAAAAGGATGAACACAAACCGGATGTGGTGATGCTCGTAATACCAAAGAAATCTTATTGTTTCATTTATTAAAAAATACAGAAGCGTTTTATTCTATTCTGATGACAAATTGGCTAATGTTTTCAACTCTAAATCAATTAAAACAGTAATGTAATCTGTGTTAAGGGTGTCAGTGTTTACCTGGCTTATATTGCGCAAACACGTGCGAGTCATCTGTCTTAAGGATCCGGTCTCCTTTGTCGATTATACTGTTCACACTTCAAAAAAAGAAGAATTGCATCGGCCTTATATCATTGGTCTTTTCTCTTGTGTTTCTGATACAGTATTTAAAAAAAAAAAAATTGGATTTCATCATCATCATCATCAACCGGTTTATTTGTTGAATCAGGCCACAATTAATCCTCTGATGAGGGTGGGGCCTAATTGTCTAGTCTCGAAATCTAAGTCTTCCTCTCCACTCCTGTCTTTGGCAAGGTTTGATGGAATCCATACCCATGGCCTTCCTATCACGTTTGACTACGTCCTCCCAAGTCAACTTGGGTCTGCCAGTGGTGATGTTCTCTGTTGGCACATTCATCTTTCGGACTTTAGCAATCCAGCCATCGCTACGCTCAATGTGACCCAACCAACGCAGTCTGTTCTTCCGCATGATGTCCGTAAGGCTTTTCAAGTCGACCTGTGAGAGCAGGGATTCAAAAGAAACGTACTGTTCAGGCCTCACCAAACAGATCCATCTGACCATTGCCCTGTCATTACGGTGCAGCTTCTTTAGTATGCCAGCAGAGACAGCCCAAGTTTCTGAGCCATACAACAGCACACTTCTGACACATGAGGAGTATACACGCCCTCTCGTAGTTGTTGGCAGGTGTTTGTTTGTCATTTGGCATTAAATAACCCGAAAAGGGTTGATACACCATAAAACAAAACAACAAAACCAAACACCATGAATAAATACCTGAACATATAAAGAACTTGAAACATAAAAACTATTAACGAAAATGACTGGATTCAGCATTAAATAACCCGAAAAGGATTGATATGCCGTAAAACAACCAAACAAAACACTGAATAAATACTTGAACAATTAAAGAAATTGAAGCATAAAAACTTTCACCAAAATGATCAGATTCAGCATTAAATAACCTGAAAATGGTTGATGTGCTACAAAACAACCTAAAATTTAAATTGTTTCATCTTCAGAATTATTTGATTAATTTCTTTTATTATTGTCCATTGTTCGAGGACTGACGTCATATGAAGGAATGCCTGTGCAAACAGTTTGCGTTTTCACCATTTCTCCAACCCACTGTGTTTCAAATAATCTATCGGGCGTTATTGTTATTATTTATTTCTCATTACATGATTTTGAGTTGAGATGTCTTTGTTCCAGGCTGCCCATCTCATGTCTTATCTTATTACATCAAGAAAAACTTGTATCTTTCTAAACAGCTGTATTGTTTCTTCTTTAATCATATAATGCAACCTTTTTTTTTTTTTTTTCATTTCTTTGTTTTTTTTTTTAGACTGGGGAACAAGTTTTGTCTGTGAGTGATCATAAAAGAATGATAAACGATATTCAAGCATCTCGTGACCAGACAATGTTTGTTACAGCATCAAAGGACAACACTGCCAAGGTAAGAAAGAAAGAAAGAAAATTGATCTTTAATGATTTAAATTTTGATGACTCATTGAATTCTTTAAAAAGACAAGGGGAAATAATCCTGTGAGAAGTCATCTTATAAATTGGAATATATATCTTGTTTCTTGATCTTGGCAGAAGTTTTTTTTGTCAGTGTTTCACCTTTTTGATCAGTTTCTTTGCATCTTTCAGTCGCTTTTCTTACATCACCTTTGACAGAAATTGTCCTTTCCTCATCTTATATGAAACTGTGTGTCGTCATCATCATCATCATCATCATCATCAACCGGTTTATTTGTTGAATCAGGCCACAATTAATCCTCTGATGAGGGTGGGGCCTGATTGTCTAGTCTCGAAATCTAAGTCTTCTCCACTCCTGTCTTTGGCAAGGCTTGATGGAATCCATACCCATGGCCTTCCTATCACGTTTGACTACGTCCTTCCAAGTCAACTTGGGTCTGCCAGTGGTGATGTTCTCTGCTGGAACATTCAACTGTCGGACTTTAGCAATCCAGCCATCGCTACGCTCAATGTGACCCAACCAACACAGTCTGTTCTTTCGCATGATGTCCGCAAGGCTTTTCAAGTCGACCTGTGAGAGCAGGGATTCAAAAGAAACGTAGTGTTCAGGCCTCACCAAACAGATCCATCTGACCATTGCCCTGTCATTACGGTGCAACTTCCTTAGTATGCCAGCAGAGACAGCCCAAGTTTCTGAGTCATACAACAACACACTTCTGACACATGAGGAGTATACACGCCCTCTCGTAGTTGTGTGTATATATATATAGTATAAAATATATGTAGAGCAAGTGGCTACGCAGAAACGTTAGTGTTTCATTCCTGAAGGAAATCAGGCAAAATGCATGGATTTACATTGTAATATCCTATTTATAGTCTAGCGGTGTGCACTGAAACCTCCAACCAATTAGTCCTTATCCCTTAAATGCTTTTTGTTTCAAATATGACACGTTCCAACAAAATGGCTATTTAATATAATATTCAACGAAAATGTGTCAAACTTCAACTTGTTTCACATCTGCAACGAGCCTGTTGGCAAATGTGAGTAGGTATTAGTATGGTGTTGCATCAGCACAGCTGCTAAATAGGTAATCAGTATCTTCGATGATGAATTTTTTTCAAAACCAATATAAAAAAAATTAAGCATTTAAGAATTAATTTTCCACCACATTCCCTATGTATTTTGTACAAGTTAAAGCGGTGTTTGGTAATTCTACCTTATTTCCTCCCGACACTTGCAACATAATATTTCTGTGGTGCTTCTCTTTTGGGAATCCCCTCTACCATCTTTGTCATGCAAATAATTTGAGAGAGAAAACTAAAAAAAATTTCTACATTATTTTTTGTTTTTACCAAAATAAAACGAGTATAAAATATAGATACAAGATAAATATCCATTTTTTTTAACATGGATTGCTTCTTCCTACGTTGACATATCTGCATAATTAATTAACGTTACAAATGAATGTATTGACAACATGCCTAAGTAGTATTTTCTCTCTTTAATGTCTTTTTGGGGATGGGCTTTGTGAAAATATCCCTCTCCCTTAATAAACAGATTCTATTAATCTATCGGATCTTTAAAATTTGTCTATACACCAGTGATAATTGGCTCGGAATATTTCTCCTATAAACAGTTTTCAGTTTCTGTTAAAAATAGAGATTGATTTTTTGATTTTTTATTCACTCTAAATACAAAAAAAATGTTTTTTTGCATGAATATGATCATTCCATCCCATTGGATCATTTGTGATCATTTATGAACTGATAGCATTTGGGGAAAGTTATGTAACTGCAGTTTAAAGGCCACCACTATTGCTATAATCAGGTGTTTACAAAAAAAAAATGTTTTCATCATCATATTCTGTTTGATATCAGTTTTACATGCTGGCATGTGTTGGACGGCTTTTAGAAATTGGCTTCCAAACTAACCTGTCTCTGGCCAGATTTTTATTCATCTCTCTTTCTCTCAAGTCCATTCTTATCACTTCCTTTCATGTGTTCCTTGATCTTCTCCTGCGAACTAAACCTGCTATCTCAACTGTTCTACATCGCTAACTAAAGAACTCTCATCCATTCTCATATATAAGTTGTAATTTTATTAATAACAGTATTTATCTTTATTTTCCCGAATTTTTATTGTAAAAAAAATTTTTTGTATTTCAGTTGTTTGATTCTAGTTCTCTGCAACACATGAAAACTTACAGGACAGAACGTCCTGTCAACTCCGCTTCACTTTCTTCCCTTGAAGAACATGTAAGTATTTCTGTCTTTGCAACTTAGAAAACAAAAAGTAGATGACCAACCTGTAAACTAAAATTCCTATCTCTTAAGAAGAAACAAATTTTAATTGAGGCGAACCTTTTACTTAAAAGATGTCTAAGAAAAGCAACAACAAAAGTTAGATTACTTTTTCCATCAAAAATGAGGGAGAGAAATGTTACATTTTTTTTTTTTTAAACTAATTAATCAAGTATTTAAAAAAATAGACATTTTTATATTGCAATAACATTTAAATTCAAACCATGAACTACTTACATCACCAGTTTCTTCTCAGATATTTCTTAGTGAAATTTGTTTTTAGGAAAAGAAATGAAGAATGAAATTGTACTGCCCTGTACGTGGATTGAACTCACAGCCTTCAGATTGATATTTTTGTGTTCAAGTCAACCCCTCCTCATTATTATTTCTCGCCCCATTCACTTTCATTGTCACGTGTTACATCAGGTTTGATAATGATCAAACGTGCAGAAATACAACACAATCTAGTGTGGCTGGGGGTGATCTCTTCTCGTCCCTACAGTCTTTCACACAGAAGGAATGTTGCTAACCTCTCTTTGGTATTATTATGTTCATGATAGTTGCTCGACTCCAATCACCCCCCCCCCCAAAACATTCACAGCTAGAACTTCTCTAGCTATTTACAAAAACCAAACAAAATTTCCATGAAAAATGTTTCTTTCTTGGAACATCTCATCTGTGGAACATGATACCACGAGTCTGCTTCCCAACCGACTACAGCATGGTCATCTTTAAGTGTAATGTTATCAAATACTTGTTGAGTCATCTTCGTAAGTAATCTTCTGTCCTTTTCACCCATTGTTTCCAGTCTTCTCGTGGTGGTGTTCCTCATCTAACTGACAATCTCATTAACCCTTATCCTCGAGTGGCCCCCGGGCCTTGATAAGTAATGACCCATTAGTAAAAAAAAAACGCATCTTGTTATATTGATTGATTGATGATATTGTGTCTTGTCCATTTAAATTTTTGTTAACCTTGCTTTTCATTGCTGTGTTTATTTTTTTTTTGTTTAGGTTGTGTTGGGAGGTGGCCAAGAGGCCATGGAAGTTACGACCACTTCCGCTCGTGTCGGAAAGTTTGATGCACGTTTCTATCACATGATTTTTGAAGAGGAATTTGCTCGTGTCAAGGGTCATTTCGGTCCTATCAACAGCGTAGCTTTTCATCCTGATGGCAGGAGGTAAGATTTTTCAAAAGAACGATTTATAAAAGACTACTTTTGAAACTAATAATCCTTTGACAAAATTGTGGATGAAATAATTTGACGTTACCAGTAAAAATAAGTCTAAAGTTTAAAAACATTTGATTGGTTTTTGCTTTTAAAGTTGTTTCAAACTTTTTTCTTTTTCTTTTTTTTTTCCAGTTTCAGCAGTGGCGGAGAAGATGGTTATGTCCGTGTGCATTACTTTGATCCAAGTTATTTTGATTTTGAATTTGAATTTTAAAACTGAATTTCCTGTTGTATGACTCTGCACAGAATAAAATTATTTGAAAAATAAAATAGCTTGATCTTTGCAATTCTTTAAAATACTGCAATGAAAACCTTTCCATGAATTTATTGAAACTAAGAATGTTGCATATTCCTTATAATTTATCTTAACTTTAAAAGTCAGAAAAAAGCATTTTATTTTTTCGTAACTAGAAAAAAAAATTTTTTGTAAAAATACAAACATATTTTACTTGTGTTCAGATTTATAACTGGTTTTGTTGACATGATTCCAATCATGAACAAACATTAGAAAAAAAAAGCATTTTTCACTTTCTTTTCCATATCGCTGTTATTTTAAAGAAAATAATCATTTTTGTTTTTAAACCCAATATTTTACATTTCAGAGTGGGGTATCACTTTCCTATATAAATTTAACATCAAATGATCTCCCACTTCCATCACCAAGTTTCGGACTTGTACAGAATAGCGTGCAAGTGCTAATAACATTAGTTTTAATATTATTATGTAATAATCATTTAAAAACATTTTTTAAAGCTCATCCGTAGACATTTTTTGTGTGGGAAGGGTGGGGTTTAACTAATCTTGGGTAATTTTTTTTCTATCTTTCTTTTAGTGTTATGTAATGTATGTAATGAGTTCACTATTTATGGAAATTGCTGAACCAAAAACAGAAACTAATTACATCACTTGCATGCGTTTCTGCACAAATGCTCTGGAATTTTAGAAAAAAAATTGGTCAGTAAAATAAATAACAAATTAAAAAAAATGTTTCTACAATCAGTGGGTTTGCTTTCCAGGAGTTATTGATGGTCAGAAAGTGGGTGATCATTTTACGTTAAATATAATCCCCACTCTAAAATCTATATTTTTGAATCAGAATTCTCTAGTGACATAATCGGTAAGTGTATACAGAAAAAAAAAAAAAATATCAAAACAAATGATCGGAAAAAGTTGCATTTTTTTTTGTTCGTTTTTTTTTTTTAAATAAAGTAAAAAATTCATAGTAAAGTAGAAGCAGAAATACAAATGATTTAAAGTTGGTTTACATTTCAAAAGTTTTTTTAGTTTTTTTTTTTTTTTTTTTAACTTATGTTTGAATTTATTTATGTAAACATAACATTTTTTTGGATATATTGAAGATGTTAACTCTCAAATTTTCGCATGTCTTCTCGACTACTTTGGTCTTGCTCTCTTAGCAGTGATTGTGCATAGTCTTCCTTTGAAATTGAAACCATTGTATCTTCTGTTATGCTTTTTTGGGGAATTTAAAAAAAAAGTAATAATTGAATAAATAAGCTCCAAAACTCGTACTAACAAACAAATAATACATTCTACAGTTTACATATTTTTTTAAGTCATTCTGGAGAACTTTAAAGAAGAATATTTGAAAATATTATATTTAAATAATTTAAGCTTCGGAACAGATACTACACTTTGATCTTAGCCAAAGAGAGAGTAGCTCATCGCTGGCTGTACATCTATGATGTCAGTACACAAATCCTGTCAATGATAGGTCCCCTCACCTTGCTTTATGCTGTATGGATACCATCTTAACTGAAAACCGCATATGCTGTAGACACAGACCCTTTATTGCAACAACTATGAAAGGAATGCGTGGATCAAGCACATAGTGTAGGGGAGGGTGCATTGCAACCAAGAATGTGACACCAGCAGAAAAAGGGGTCGTAAGGTAAGAGTGTTGAAGAAGATCTATCATAGAAACAACACTGTTGATAATGAACATGTACGCATCTGTTCTATCATTCATGTTCAAATCATTCATCCCTATGTTTGAACTGAAAGATCCAATGATGTGTCATACTATGGACTGTCCTCCGATAGTTAAGATTCCAGAGAATGTGATGAACTGATTCGCAAAAATGAAAAGTGATCGTAAGTGAATGAAATGGTCAGATGATAGGTAGGCCGGCAAAATCTTTTGAAATCTCCAGACGGGTGGCGCCTGACAGGTTGTTTGATAGCTTTCTGGTAGTCAACTTGGAGTGGCTGAGATGACGAGCAGAATTAGTGTAGTCATTTCTGCTGATCAGTCACTGGACTTTTAGGATTCAGAGTTCGGCTTAGGGCAGATTGGAGTCAATGTCGGGCAAGAGCAGATGATGAGATGAGCTGATGACTTCGACCAAATGACGATGGTGGGCTCGACAGACAAATTATCTCAGGTCCCAGCTGATACACTGGAACTTAACTAACTTGGGGGTCGTTTTCTGCAACGGTGTCACCCACACACACCTGGAACACAATCGAATTCTACATAATGTATCTGAGTTTGTGTTTTTTCTTGTGAGTCTGCATTGATTTTGTTTTTTGTAAACTCTACATAATGTATCTGAGTTTGTGTTTTTTCTTGTGAGTCTGCATTGATTTTGTTTTTTGTAAACTCTACATAATGTATCTGAGTTTGTGTTTTTTCTTGTGAGTCTGCATTGATTTTGTTTTTTGTAAACTCTACATAATGTATCTGAGTTTGTGTTTTTTCTTGTGAGTCTGAGTTGATTTTGTTTCTTGTAAACTAGTGCACGCGCTCTCAGATGAAAAAGAAGATGAACCGCAGCCCAAACGTCGGCGGTTGTCGGGGACCAGCATATGGTTTTACAGATGCACAGACTGACCTATTCCGACACTTTCTTGCATGTTCTTTAAAGCAGGAATTACTTTGCAAGTTCGGTGAACAAGGTTGATGTAGTAAAGCTAAAATTGCATCTCTAAACTAAAGATGTCTTCATTGGTAATGCTGAAGAAAACATTAAAATTCTTGAAAAAGCCGATAGCATGTTACGGTAAGATTTCGTAAAGATGATAAAGAGTGCTTACATCAGCGAAGCTAAGTATATGCAGGAAAAACTGCGCCCGAAGTAATCAGTTACTGATTTGTTTGTTTGCAACTGACCTTAAAGTTCATGGTCACTCTGTTACTTAAAGCCATCTTAAGAATCCAGGCGAGTATTTTGCAACTTTGAATTGGATTTCCAGGATTCTGATTGACCCAACTCTTCATGACACAGAAGTGACACCTGCAGGTCAGCAATCGAAAGGGAAGCGTCCTGATGATTGGTGGGCAGAAGTCATGCCAAGGTATCCTATACTAGGCAAAGTAGTGAAGGCTTGTCTGAGTATATTCGCTTGGCCACAAATCAAGCAGTCCATCAGTGTCGTTAAAGATGTAATTGCTAAGAAATCCAATCGACTGGATATAAGAACCTATTTTGCTGCCATGTAATCAATCAAATACAACTGAAAGCCGGAAAGACCATCACGGTTTGGCATTATCACAAAGAGGACATCTATCATGATCCAATCGACAAAAGTGTGATATTTCATATGCAAACAGCACATGGTGAAAAATATTTGAAGGCTTCAAATTGAAAGAAGCTGAAGAAAGCAAAAGACTTGAAGATCAAAAAGACCTCCACAAAGTCAACTAAAATAACAATTCAGTAATTAGCACAAAAGATAAAAAAAGAAAAGCAACAGAAAATTATCAGAAGTATACTAGCTGAAGAAGTACAAAAATCAAATGTGTGTAAAAAGAAAGTAAAATGGTCGACCATAGTCGAGGACGAGCCAAACGCTCCCTTTTCATTAGGTACTACACTGAGATGTAGGGGAGGGCTCCACTCTTTTCCCAGGATTAGTCCACTTACCATTGATCCTTACCTTATATTGATAAGTGTTTAGCAAGGGGGCATCAAATACCATTTTTAAAGTTTTTGGTATGACCAAGGATCGAACCCTGGTCTCCTGGTCCATTAGCGAACACCCTTACCATTATACCAAATGGGCCAAGTAAACGTGTGTAGTGTGAACTAAAGTTGCATATTTTCCACAAATGTAATTTAATAAAGAGTTTTTTTATGAATTTTATTTTGAATCTTTTCAAAGTTATTTTATACTTTCAACATAGATCATCATATTACAAATAATTGATTTACTCCTCTCCAGGAGTTAGGCACAAGGCCAGTTTAATCTTACTCCCACAAGGTAAGACGTGACCCAAGGTCGGGTCGAGAAAGTGGGGTTTGAAAAGCCAGCGCCCGAGAAAGTGAGCACTCTGGCCATTAAAAATTGCCTGTGCAGCCTCGTCGGCATTCCCCGGTAGGGGCGCCTCAGGTAGTAAGCAATAACCTTACTCCTCCCCAAAGAGGGGAGGCAAAGCCTTGGAGGGTGGACCTCCTAGAACTACACAGGACAGACCCATAGACCGGTGTAAATCAAGCCCCGAAGGACAAGACGACACCGGTTTATATGGTGTAGTATCCATCGGAACAGATACTACACTTACTTCCTAGCTAAAAGTGCCAGGTAATCTTCATTTTTTAGTTTGTCATTATTTATTATTCTGTACAAATTTCACAAAAATATAGTTTTGTTACTTTAAAAAATTGTTTTTCCAATTGATATTCATGTAAAATTTGAAGCTCATGTATCACCAGATCCCACCAGATCGCCTTCTATTTTATGTCAAATTTTGATGTTGAGGGGGGGGGGGGGGGAGTAAATAATCAATTCCAGGATTGTAGTTTTTTTACAATGTTATTTATTTTGATATTGAAAAGGGTTACTTACACGATGCTTCCTTGAAACACATTGTTAAAGTGATGGTAACGTTGCTCGTCTCAAAAGTATTAAAGTTATTCACAGTAGAATAATTTGTGTGGAAACAAAATGTGAACTTTAGGTCAAGTGGAGAAAAAATATTAATACACATGTGGAGCAATGTAAGAATTCATTTCTGGTAGTAATGATGATGATGATGATGATGATCGGTTTAATGCCTGTTTTACATGCTGGCATGTGTTGGGCGGCATGGAACATGGAAGAAAGAAAAAAAGCTGCTGCTGATAATATTCACATAGTGAATGCAAAGCTTGCAAATACATATATACATACACATATACATACACATGAAATAACTACATAATCAATATTCGTTAATGTCTTACAGCTTACACAGCTGGTGTTGCTACCACTCCAATGTCTTATAGCTTACACATATACACACATGAAATGAACATATACATTAATTTATCACTAATGTCATACACAGTTGCTGCTGATACATTAGCAATACTGTTGCACGGAACATCAATGAATGTATATATGTAGAATTCAACATATACCAATCTCTAGCTCTTTTAATTCGGAGAGTGTGGTTCCTAGTTTAAAATTCCAATTTTCTAGGAAGTTTTGGACGAAGAGTGGAAGTCTGCCTTTTAATCCGATGTCTTGGATATTTCTCACACTTCCGTACTTCCATGCAGTATCATATGCTTTTTTTTCCACATCAAAGGTGTTCTGTCCTGGGAATTACATGAAACTGCATCTGGTGATGAAGCTCCAATTTCGGAGCTCTGGGGAGTGTCGAGCCACCCATTAATTACCATTGCTCCCAGGTCCACTCTGGTCTGGAGTGGTCAGGGTCCCATCTATGGATTAAATAGAATCTGTCCTGAGGATAACATGAAACTGCGTCTGGTGGTAGATACATAACTTTCATTTTGAATAACTTATTAAAAGCAAACCCCATGAAATAAATATTTTAAATTAAAATACTTGAAATAAAATATGTTTTTCTTAATGACTGGATTCGGCATTAGATAACTCCAAATAGGTTGATATGCCGGTTATAAAAAAAACCCCAACAAACAACAAAAAAATAAAACAAAATAAAAAATTTATTTTTTAATAA
>OY744537.1:19976773-19994273 GCA_963556195.1 Sepiola atlantica
AATAATTACTATTTTATTGAAAACTAAAGACAACGAACTATAAAACGTTCGGAGAATACAGAAGTTCAAAGAGTCCCAAGAACATTCTGGTGAAAGAGGAGTTGTTTTGTCTGTAAGGAGAAATTGAGTATACATGTTTGTTTCGGCTGGCGCCGCATGCGTTTACGTGTGTTTAAATGGGATAGGCATGGTAATGTGTACGTATATTAACATGTCTATTTGTGTTCATTTCGGCCGGCACCATGTATTTCTACGAGGAGAACAAGAAAGAGGGAGGAAAACGCTGTGTTTGGGTTTTTATACTACGCGAGGTTTTCGGCAGTAACTATTTCTTGCATTGGTTAAAAGAAACTGCTAGTTTGACCTTTTGTCCAATCGAGAGTCGATACGTAATAACAACATTCGCTGCCGCTTCCAACACCGTCCTTTTTAATGTATGACAACATAAAGTCACCAGAAATGAGCTAAAAAGTCCAACTCACCAACTCTTCGCATTCAAGCATGGACCACAAATTGACGGATAAGTTACGCAAAATTATTTTGCAACAAACCCCATCCACTGTTTGCGTTTTTATTAATACATTGTTTTTTTTTAAATATGTTTGTCCTTGTTGCTTGTTTTGTCACGAAATTCTCTAAAAGAAAAAGTGACAATAGCATTGCACATTACTTATTTTAATATCTTTTTTATCACGTAACATTTAAAAAATTTATTTGTACGTGATTACAACAGTGCACGAATGAATCTTAGAAAGATTTAGTTCTCAAGGTTTCTTGTTTACAGAAAGAATTCTGTGTTAAGGTCAAATGAGAACAATAAATTCACTTTGCGATCGTTTTGCAGTGACGAATGAAAGAAAGAAAAAAAAACGTTCACTGGCAATAAAATATGTCAACCCTTTTATTCTACGCGAATACACACGTCTGTCTCTAGACGGGGAGAGAGAGAGAGAGAGAGAGAGATGGGGGATACTTGATCAAGATTAGAATTTGATTAAATTTCAGTTACAAATAATTAAAAAAAAAAAATTCGTTTATAAGATAAGGTGGTCTTATTGTTTGTGAATTGTTCTAAGTCTTTCGACTTGATTCACAGAGATACAGAAAATTCTTCTGGCATATGGTATTTCAGCGTAGACTGTTGTTGCAATAATGATTATATACAGCAGAATCAAGTCTATGGTACGGTCGCCTGACAGAGACACCACATTATTTGAAGTCACTGCTGATGTTCTTCAAGGCGATATTTATTTACTCCTCGCGGAGTTAGGCACAAGGCCAGTTTTATCTTACTCCCACAAGTAAGATGTGACCCAAGATCGGGTCGAGCAAGTGGGGTTAAAAGCCAGCGCTCGAGAGGTGAGCACTCTGGCTATTTAAAAATTGCCTGGGCAGCCCCGTCGGCATTCCCCGGTAGGGGCGCCTCAGACAGTAAGCAATAAACTTACTCCTCCCCAAAGAGGGGAGGCGAAGCCTGGGAGGGTGGACCTCCTAGAACTACACAGGACAGGCGTGCAGTATCCATCGGAACAGATACTACACTTTGATCTTAGCCAAAAGGCCAAGTCGTCTGCTCATAATCTATATTGGCTACATCCTTCGTATGTCAGTTTATATGTTGAAAGAAATGGCTTGCCATTGATACCTACAAAACACAAGTAATCTCCTGATGGGACAATTACTGATGCAATTTTTGCTGATGCAATCAAACAAGTATAAGCGCTGCTAAACAGTCTCGAAGAAATGGCAAACTGCATTGGGCTTTTATGAACACAAGTAAAATAGCACCTTTTTTTTCTGAACCAACATTGAAATTAAATGGGACTTGTCTAAAAAAATGTCGATGAGTTTATCTATCTTGGCAGTAGTGTTGCAAAGGACAATTTCACATACAGCGAACCTAATGCACGAATCAGCAAAGCCCGGGCTGGACTTGACAAGATGAAAGCGATCTGAGCGTCAAATCTTTCTACCAAGATGAAACGGTATATGGAAATAGCACGTGGAATCTTAAAAAAAAACGATTAGAAAAGGAAGTATGCTCTTAATATCTCCCGGGAAGCAACTCTATGGGCATCTTCATCAGATCTGGTCACTGTTGGAGGGTTAAGGATGATCGGCGAGAGAGAGAGAGAGAGAGAGAGAGAGAGAGAGAGAGAGAGAGAGAGAGAGAGAGAGAGGGGGGTGGAGCGAGAGAGATGGGGGATACTCAATCAAGATTAGAAACAGGACTGTAATTCAAGGGGAGTCGCACAAAACTTAGGTTGAGCAACTAGCAGAGGATGCACAATGACCCTATGAGTACGTAGCTGGTGAGATGTAGGATAGAGAGAGATGGTGTGAGAGAGTCAAGAAGATCTGTGACGCTAACACTATTGGATGATGATGATGATGATGATGATGATGATGATAATCCGAGAAAGTACTCTTTCATAGTAAGAAAGGGATATTTATTTTCCCAAGTTTGTTCTGTGGTTCCACTCGATCAGTGTAGTAGACGTCAATTTACAATTGTTGGGTGTGTGACGTGGTGAGCTAACGTATGATGCTCGTAAATAATAATTGAAAAAAAAAAGATATTAAGTGATTTGAGCGATTTGGGTTTGAAACAGTAATGAAAAAATACAAAACAAAAAGAAAAGCTAAGCTTACAAAGGAGAGAGAGAGAGAGAGAGGAGGAAAGTATTGCAATAATAGCATATCACGCTGTCTGCTTAATTTTCTATGTCTTTCTTAACGTCGCCAGGCAAGCGGGAGAGGAGAGGCTGGTTTCTTTCTTTTTCTTTATCGCTCGCTTAATAGGACAGTAGTAGGAGGGGGAGAAGGCGACGGTATGGTGAAAAGGAATGGGAAAGAAAAAAATGAGCATTTGATATTGGGACGAGTAGGCGACAGTTAAGATTGGAAGAAAATAAGACAACAATGTTTTTTTACGTGCGACATTTTGGACAGTCGAGTTTGAATTTTCGGACAGCAATGTCGATGGAGAGAGATCGAAGGAAAAAGAGATGATTCCGTAAGAAACAAGACATCGCGCCCCGTCGGATGAAAAGTTTGTATGCCTTTATGGATTAATTATAGGAAGAGAATGTGGTTGAGATACGTAAACAGATAAGTGAATATTGACTTTGAACTGTTGACCACTTAAATACTTGTTAAATGTTACGGACGATGTTCAAGCTTCATCAAAAGAAAAATCTTTTATTCTTATTTTCATTGAATTTTATTCTTATTTAATATGTTTTAACATTAAATTACTTATTGTACATGTATCCATGTGTTCGTCTTTTTTCGCCAATTACCTTATCTCGTATGACCTCGGTGGACATCATTGCTGAATTCAGGGAACATACCCCGAGCTAAAACGAATTCCGGCCAAAATATAAATGTTAATTTGTGTCCGGCATAACCAACCGTCACAGGTGGAACATAAGTTTGGACACTAGTGTAGGTGTCGCACTAACACAAAGTCGTGGATATATAGTTGCAAGATGAGGCTTCTGACTTTCGAGCAGACACACCAAAAATGGAAATATACTTACATAAAATATACTCTGTACATACCCATGGGGCGTTAGTTTGTCCCCTTTTTATATTTACGAAAGAATAGCAGTTAGTATTGTTCAGGTGGCTTGTGAGAATTAAATCTAATATATAAATTTGAGTGGGTCAGACTTTCAAAGTCAGATTTAAATAACAATGCATCTGACAAATCGATAGTTGATTCAGACTAGCCTTTTTGTTTTTCTTTCTTTCTCTAGGTTGCATGATGGCTTGTGTCATAGATGATGAAGAGGCTTTCAATCATTTTCCAGTCAACAGCGGTGTCAAACAAGGCTGCATCCTGGCCTCAACGCTCTTCAGCATGATGTTTTCAGCTATGCCGACTGATGCATTCAACGCAGAAGACCCCGGAGTATGCATCAATTACCGACAGACTGGAAGTTGTTCAACAGAAAACGACTAAGTGCTGTCACCAGGGTTAAGACCATCATCATACGAGACCTTCTGTTTGCTGATGATTGTGCCCTCAATGCCAACACAAAGCCAAACATGCAACACATTGTTAATCGTTTTTCTGAAGCGCGCGACAACTTTGGGCTGACTATCAGCATAAAGAAGACCGAGGTAATATATCAGCATGGGAAAATATGTTGAGCCACAGATAACAATTCATGGAACCAACCTAAAAGCCGTGGACAAGTTCACTTACTTAGGGCAGTACACATAGACGATGAAATCGACTGCAGGATAGTCAAAGCTAGCATTGCCTTCGAACGTCTTTAAGCATAGAGGAATTTGGCTGCAGACCAAACTCTAGGTATACAGAGCTTTCCACCTTCTTTTACGCCTGCAAGACTTGGGCCGCATATGCCAGACACGCCAAGAAACTGAACCATTTCCACATGACCTGCCTACGTAGATTGATGGAAATCAAGTAGCAAGACAGGCTACCAGATACAGAGGTTTTTGCCCGATCAAACCTCCCGTCAGCATACACCATGCTGCAACAGTGTCAGGTACGTTATATGCCGCATGTCAGATTCAAGACTCTCCAAAACAGCTCCTTTGCGGTGAGCTGGCCAAATGCAAAAGAACCGTAGTAAAACGGCGGAAACGGTTCTATGACAGCTTGAAGGTGTCCCTATAACAGTTCGGTCTGTATCCCGACTCGTGGGAAAACCTAGCACAGAACAGAGTTTTCTGACGTACTGTAAGCCACAAAAGAGACACGATTGCTGAATTTGCACGCATTGAGGATCGCAAGAGGAAACGTGCTATTCGGAAAGAATGAGCAGTCAGCACCTCTGCGACAAACTCATCCCACAGGTGATCTACATGCGGACGATATTTCAGAGCTCAGGTCGGACTTACGAGCCATCTCCGGACCCAGAAAAAAACATAATGATCACGGTCATCTGCGCAAGCGATTGACGACGACGACGACGACGACGACGACGACGACGACAACGACAACAACAACAACAACAACAACCATCATCATCATCATCATCATCATCATCATCATCATCATCATCATCATCATCATCATCATCATCATCATCATCATCATCATCATCATCATCATCATCATTATTATTATTATTATTATTATTATTATTATTATTATTATTATTCTTCTACATCTAATTTTGTTCGGTTAAGTTTCTTTCTGATAATAATTAGGCCGGCTAGGATAATGAATAAAATGAAAAAAAAACAAATGCTGTTAATCACATAAAAAGCTTCCACTCTTAATTAAAACGTTTGAACATTTCGCTACTCTACATGCGTTTGCATTATAGCTGTTAAACCATTTTATTTTATCATTAGTTTCGTTTCATACAAAAAGCGAAGACAGTCAGAGAGCCGTGATTTTACATAGTGTGGAACCTATCTTAAGTTAAGATTAAAAAGAAAGATAATCAGGAGAAAAATTAATACCGTGAAGTATTCATATTTGAAAACGTTCTTACAATTTTCAACTCAGCACACCGGGCGCTTAGTTTTTGTCAAATCACTTACACACAATGGTTATGAGTTCGAACCTCGGCCGACCCGAACTTGTTTTTCCTTTTGAATTTGTCCTGAACTTTGATTGAACTGATTCAATTACAATATTAACCTACAAAAAAATAAAAATAAAATAAAGAAATTTTTACTTGTTTTATTCTACGTAGTGTGTGGGAATTAGGATCTCGTGCGACGCCACGCAAACCTTAATAAATCGACAATTAAAAATCATTTATAAAATTAAGAGTTAAAAAGAACGAATTCAAACTTTCACGTTTGCGTAACACGCCCTAAAGATTTAAAATAAAAAAAATAATCTAGTGTTAATCAATTTTCACAGGCAATCTCAAAGTATAAATACTCACAGGCAATGTTAAAGTATAAATACTCACAGGCAATGTTAAAGTATAAAAACTCAATGGCAATGTTAAATTATTAATACTCCCGAGAAACGCTGTATCGGGACAGCTAGTATTAAGGAAAAACATATATTAACAATAAAACAAAAGAAAATGATAAAATATAAAGCCAAGGGAGCTAAACCCGGTTATGACTTGAAACCAAGAAACAACGGCAGCTTGTTTGTCGGAGAAGTCTCTTCCTAAAACTTAGCTGTAATCCTGTTAATAAAGCTAATTCGAACTAGGTTTACATTGTTCCTTCTATCATTCTATTTTAGTAAACACAAAAAGATAACAGAAACAGGTATTTTGAATTCCCGAGGAAAATATTACTGTCAAGTAATTAAGAATCAAAAGGCCATAACTTAAGGTCCGAGAATTGTTTTTGTGTTAATTAAATTGTACATTTTTTGGTTCAAGCGAGGTTTGCTTAATTGTCTTTGACGTAACCTGCTCGTGTGTCTATATATTCATGTGTGTCTATATATTCATGTGTGTGTGTATTCATGTGTATGTGTGCCTGATCTATTCATATGTGTGCGTGTAATCTCTCAGTGTCATTTTATTGTTGTCTTTCTGCCTGCCAGACATTATTTGAACTAATTCCAAATCTCCACATTGATCTAAAACTTTCCCTTTTGCTACACCGGGTTATGTGTTCAATTGCTTGGGATGTAGATGAGAGCATTATGCAGACCAATAACAAATCACAGATCTTCTTTCAAATTCAAATATTTGAAATTTACTTGCGTAATAATATAAGACAGACGATGGAAAGCTTAGCTTAGATACACGAACGAAGTCGTCTCAACTGTAAGCTACGTAATGAAATAATAATAATAATAATAATAATAATAATAATAATAATAATAATAATAATAATAATAATAATAATAATAATAATAATAAACTCGAAAGGATTATTTTAAACGCAATTGAGAAATACGATTCATCAAATATTTGAAACGGAATTCGATTAGGTATTCTGAATAAAATTAGGTGGCAACTTCTAGTATGGATCAGAAAACCGAACGAACAATGGGACAAGTTGAATCTGGGGAAAAGTGGGACAAAATAAGCAGTTATAAAATTGATAAACAACTTGAAAAACTTAAGTCTAAGACGGGGTGAAACCATAAATTAAAAATATCGTTTTGAAATTTGAAGACAAAAGATTTGATGTAGAATGACGTCATCGATTGTTATATAATTCTGGAAAAACAGCAAAATATCAGATCGGATATGACAAACGGAGCGATGCACTCTCGAAGCCAGAGTTTACGAAAAAGACCGGGAATCGTACAGTTATACTAAAAGTGAAATAAACAAAAGAATTCCATGATTTTTATACAATTTACCGAACATTGTGTTTGTTATTTATTCTTCAGCATCCGACGAAGGAATCGATGAAAGGTGAGAAACTTTGCAACAAACAAACGAAAGTGCGAACCGGGTTGTCTCCCTTACATCCGAATTGATTTTTTAAAATTCAGGACAATACAAACCTCATCCCGTAGCGCTGCACTTGTAGAGAGAGTGTTGAATATTTGGTTTATAATACGTTTGTATGTCGGCATCTGGCGTAATACAACAGCTCCTTTAATGATCCAGCGAACGGCATCGCTTGCTAACGGGACGATATGTCGTTTCTCGATCCGGGCGACGTCAAGTGGTCTTACCAGTCGGTCCCGGCTTCAATCTCTCCCTTTCGGCTGACACAGCAGTAAACCCAATTCGGAAATTATATTTCCCTTTCTTCTTGCTTTCAATGTCTGCACCCTAGCTGCCATTGTTAACAGCTGACCCGTCGCCGTCACCACTCTCTGCAGACGCTTTGTTGTCGTCACAATTTCGTGCCGGCGGTTTCTCTCTGTAACTGGAATCAACCTACACATAACAAAATATAACAAGTCTTCTCTTTTAGTTCCGAGCCATTTATTTTCATTTATTAGCTTGTCGACACCGAAGCAAGTTCGTTGAAACAGAGAGAGAGAGAGAGAGAGAGAAAGAGAGAGAGAGAGACTTACGCTAGTTAATTAACTAATTACTTAATCACTTGCAAGGGAAGGAAGAGGGGGTATCGCCTGGCTCTCATTTTTGGGGTTCTGAATTCCCCTATCTTATTTAATCGCTACATGGCTTAGGCGACTTGACTTGTCGGCTTCCCGTCAAGAACTCAAAATCTCACTGCATTTTTCTCACCGGGAAAACTGTGGCGTCACGAAATCTCGTGATCAACGCACAGGTGCGACCCAACCCTCGCCCGAGGTCTCATCAACTGTCACCGCGAATTGTGAGAAAACATCGCACCAAAGTTGCACAAGATGACTCCGTTACAAATCGCGCAAGTTAAGCGATCTCTCTGTACGTCCATCATCACATGCGTCCCATTATACAACAAGAGTTGCATTCGGTTAGGTAAAAGAATTAGAAAGAAAGACAAGTAACAAGAAATAAAGTACAACTTCTCGCAATGGCATCTCCATTAAGAATGGTCTCAGTAAGATATCCTTTGGTCGGATAATGGGTCAAGTCGATGACCAATCAGAGGAAGCGGGACATCTTTTATTATGCGTCATTTTTCAGTTCAATTTCAAGCATTTGGAAAATTTATCTTTTTTCCATTTTTGCCAACTTCGAACTGACAATACGTACCAAACATTGCTAATGATTTGAGCCGAGAACAACGTAAAGTCACCATAAATGGGGTGAGAAATCACACTCACAAACTCTTCGCATTTAAGCATGGCCAGCAGAGTGACAGATGAGTTACGCAAAATTATTTTGCAACAAACTCCTATTCATCTTTTGCTTTTTTGTTAATACATCGTTTTAAAAATATAACTCATCTTTGTGTTTTACATATTGTCTGTTTTGTCACGAAATAAAAAGTTTAGCTAAAAAATTATTAATGAAAATTTGTAAAAAAAATGTGTAAAAAACAAGAATAGAATATAGCTCTAGAGAAGAAATTGCTTTTTTATTAAGTGAAATATTGTGGCACAAGGAGAGCCTAGATACTCTGTTCGCCTGGTCCTGAGCCAAACTTGACAAAAAGATATAGCACGATTTTTATAATTTACAGATAAGTTCACAAATCTAATTCACCTTCTGCTTGTTAATACATAATTTTAAAAATATACCTTGTCTCATGGTTTTTCTTATTGCTTATTTATCACGAAATTCCCATAAAAGAGAAAGTGATAATGGAATTGTAAACAACTTATTTTAATCTCTTTTTAATTGCGTAACATTTTTATAACGTATTTATTCCTGATCTCCACAGTTCCCTGCAAGAATGAATCTTAAAGCTATTTATCTCTCAAAGTTTCTTGTTTACAAATAGAATTCTGTGTTAAGGTCAAATGAGAGCAACAAATACACTTAGTGATTGTTTTTAGCAACGGATGTGGCAAAGGGAAAGTTCAATGACAGTGAAATATATCAAGCCTTTAAACGACCACCCACTTCCGTTTCTAAATCTCTACACAGAGAGAGAGAGAGAGAGAGAGAGAGAGAGAGAGAGAGAGAGAGAGAGAGAGAGAGATTGATATAAGTTGCTTTTAATTACTATTTAAATTTAGTACAGACAAGAAAGCTTAATGGACACATGCAATCAAGTTTTCCCACGCTGACAATGGGAATTCATTAAAAATAGCATGAAAGATTTCGGCGCTTCTTAGCATAACAATCGGTAACTACTGCAAATTCGATTCTAATTTCATGTTCTACAGATGTGTAGAAAAGTTCTATTTCACGTTTTGGTGAAAATAAGCAAACAGTTCGGTTTTGTATTATTTGTATTATTCGAACTACTGTTCTCATCTTGGATGTTATTCTCACAACGTTTCGACCGATATAACCTCCGATCTTCTCCGGGTGCATCTTGTTGGACTCGGGAATCTTTATGTGGAACTCGGAAATATGTAGGAACGGAACCCTTTATTTAATCTGCGGAGGTAGCTTACTCTTGTTCTATCAGCCATGCCTGGGTAGAAATCGTAAGTAATTCGTAATTGCAATTGTCGTGAGAATAACATCGAAGATGAGAACAGTAGTCCGAATAATCCAAATAATACAAATGATCAATCCGTATCTAAAAAATTGCGAAACAGTTTGTTTTTACTTAAAGATTTTCAAATTTTACGAACTTTCGAAAACGAGTTCGTAAGTGACTACCATTTTGAATATTTACACGACACAAAGACAAAATTCAAGTCGTAATTTGAGTAAATAACGCGGTTAATTTACGTATGGAGATGTTTTACCGGCAAATATGAGGTATACTGATGATTTGTGTACGTTTGTTTCAACAAGTAGGCGTAAAGAAACATCAACGTTTCATCAGATTGAAGTAATTATTGTTGTGAAGTTGTCCCACAGTAAATAATAAATAAAGGAAGTCAAGTCGAGGGTTGGTTTAACAAGTGTATTAACAAAGTAAGAAAGTGACTAGCTCTTGGCTAGATAGTTACAAGACTGTGCTTTGTCTTCAGTGTCTCTGGTGACTCGCACTATTTATAGTGACAACCGGTGTAGTTTCTCCTGTGTAAGAACGGCCGGTGTAACAATTATTTAAGCGTGAACCTACCGTGAGCCGAAGGTGACTCACTGTTGTATTCTGGATGACGCGACACTAAATGTATTCCGATGCCACGAGGATCACATGCATCTTGTTCTACGCCCACGCTGTGTTTAAAGACCCGCAACACTTTGTCATTGACGTAGATAGGTGGAAAATAAACTCACAACGAAAATACATTACTAACAAATAACTCTATCCGTACATAAGTCTGAAAAACTCCACGTCATATGTAATATATAAAGCCCATCCCCGTCCCAAGTCCTTTCCAATTATTATCAAATTAATTCTTTATATACAATATAACCCCCAATATATTATACATATCACATCCACATCTCCCCGACCAACCTAGATATAACCTACACTCGCACCCCCGTAATCCCTACCTATCAGAAGTAACATAAATCTTTAGATACCTCATCATATTCAATCTTAATTTAAAAAAAATATTTTAAATATATTCAATATTTTAGATATATTAAAATCTTACTAGTTAAATACCTAGAAATATATTTATCGAATACCCTCAAATAAAAAGAAAAAATATATATGACGAAGATTTAAACCTAACCGATTCACACAGACTCTCCGATAGACCCATAAAAGTTATTAGAAATATTATATTAGCTAACAGAATTGATTAAATACAAGGACCCCCTCTCGCTGTAATTCTCTCTTTTCTTTCAATTTTCTTTTCTCTTTGTTTTTGCTGGGATAGAGAATCCTACCGGATGCCAGATATCCACCCGCTATTCCAAAAACTCCACCCGAGAGATGTTTTCAGGATTCTAACCGTCCCTTTAAATGCAATTATTTGGATCTCTCTTGCATTTGGTTCACTGGGTATATTTGCCAGGTAGGTTTTTCTTTCAAGTTCTTTTTCATGGACCAAGTGGCTCCTATAATTACTGGAATGATTGAAACCGTAAGATTCCAGTTTCTTTTTATCTCATGCATAAGACCTCGGTATGTAGTTCTCTTTTCCCTCTCAGCTATGTTTAGGCCGGCATCATTGGGAACATTGACTTCAACATCTTGTCCCATATTACTATGCCAGGTTTAACAGCTGCGTTTTCTAAGTATGTAGCTGTGGCGATTACATAGTCATAGTGGATGGTGTATGATGTATTTCCCACGGTTCTTTCTTGTATAGGTTACCCGGACTTGTTGCTACACTGGAAATTCAATTTATTTACAAATAGTCCAGTGAAGATATCTCCACGCTCCATGCAAATACCAAGGTCTAATATGGTGACCCTCGTTTAGTTTTAGAACGCTCCGCTTTATAATTTCGGAAATTACAAATGAGTTGTTACTCCCAGCGCTGATCGCTCGATAGTGATAGCGATATTAATTCGACCGGCAAATGAAATAACAATTATTAACAAAACAGACGATTAACTCCCACCACCGATTGCATTGTGGGATGGAATTTTAAGTTCAAGGTTAGAAGAAACACAAAGAAATTATTCTCATTCACGTAATCGCTTGATGTAAAAAAGAAAAAAGAAAAAAAACTTTTGCGTCAGGATCTGGGCAATATTCCAGTTAATAATCGTTGGCCCATGGAGCCCAACACATTACACGACATACGTTAAATTAACGTTAATGTACGTAAAATCGACACTTTTACTAGTTAAGAAAACAACATAAAAACAAAAAGGTTTATAGTGGAATTTTTGTTTGAACTTAATTCTTTCTATGAAGAATTCTGTACATGGATTTATTCAAATATTGGTCCAGTTTTCCCATATGTATAATAATAATAATAATAATAATACGTTTCTATACGACATAATCACGTTGACACACCAGTTCTCATTAGATCACCGAAGTTAAGCAACGTTGAGCCTGGTCAGTACAAAATGGGTGACCATTTGAGAATACCAGGCACTGTATGCGTATACAGGTGTGGCGATCCGTATTCATATCCAGCCATTAGAAAAAAACATGGCCAAGTCACAGCACCACCTCTGGAGTTGTTCAGAATTTGCCAACATTTCATTTACGTCTACTGGCATAGGATGACTCAAGTCAAAACCGTTGTTTCATTTTTCCTTTTTTAATTTTTTTTTTACTAATAAGCCATCCTTTATCAAGGTTAAAAAACACTCGAGGATAAGATTTAATGAGATGGATAGATTGACAGTTGAATGATGATAAATACTATGAGAGGATTGAAAATGGAATAAATAGGAAAAATGGAGGGAAAGCTAGTCTCTGTTGATGGAAATGACGTAATGGCCACTGAAACATTGTTACGGGGTATACTTTTCTCAAGTGGCACTTATTCAATGCAACAACGTGTTTGGCATCACGTAGTAGACTTTTCTCCAACAGCATTGTTATCATCCAATAATCTTAGCCCCTCAAGTGCTAAAACGCATCTCACAACTTCCTTTAGGGTCGCCTTTTATGGATGGCAAAGCACGCTAGTAATACGTGGTTGATACGCATAAATACTCTTGTTCCGACCTGCACTTGTTCTTTCTCACATCTATGTAAATCAAGATCATTTCCACCACTCGATTCAGGTTTTGGCTAATCGCGTCCGCTACGCCTCCACATCTCACCGACTCAAACAACAGCCGATCTAGAAAACATCCTGTCAGAAACATCGGTTATAGAATGTGAGGACTAACGAATAAAATAGGGAGAAGCGAGAGTTACGAAGCTGCCTTGTTAAATCAGTTGATGCGGCTCCCCAGGCAAATTCTGGCACCCATATTGAATTCTAAACAAAACCTTTCATCATATTTATTTCCTGAAAAAAAAAAATCCGTCAACAAACCACGAACAGTTAATAATAGGGAGCCATTTAGGGTTCAGCCGACTTGCTCCGAAGGAGTAAGTTTCTAAGGAATATTAAATTCACTGAAAAGCAGCACTAATTCTTCTTCTGGCGGTAAATTTGTCTAGCATTTAGAGAACTATTTATCTTTTAGCAGGTTTAATCACAAATGAAGACCCCAAACATAAAGGATTTTCCGTTGCTCACTTTTATTGCTGATATACGTCGACATTATCTGAACCCCACCCTCATTTCTTTATGTACCCTGTGTTCTCCGCCGAGCCCCACAAGTGGAGCAAAGCGCAGGGAATCCTCGCAACTCAGTGCCAATCTTCTCTCTCGAGTTTTTCGACTTGATCATCGTATTTATTAAAACAATTTATTTCAGTTTTTACGCCTGCTTAAAAAAACCCCCAAAAACCCTGTAGAATATATTTTTTACAACAGATTCTAAGGTTATCCACAGAAAAATGCTTATTCTTTAACAAAATGATGATAGTTAACTACTAAAATATTTCAAATTTTACCCATTAACGTTCTCACATGAAACGGAACGCAGGAAGCAATAATCTCTACGTGCGTTATTACTTTCCACCGCCATTTTCTATCCCTTTGTCTGGCGAGACTTCAAGCAGGAAAGACGTGTTTAGAATCCCCCCCCCCCCAATCTAGCGCGCACAATGTAACTAGATGTAGCCGAACGATCTATCTATCTATCTATCTATCTATCTATCTATCTATCTATCTATCTCTGACGCGTACGAAAGTGACGCGCTCCTCTGATGTTTTCTGTGACTATTAATCTCTTTGTAATAAAACATTATTTTATAAACATCGGCGTCCGAGTGGGTTTATCAGTAAACGAATATAACATGGGTTCCCGGCGACACGGGTTTATACACGCATCGGTAAGTGTAAATACAACACTGGAAAATAAGTCCAAAGTCTCTACCAAATCTTCCAAGTTTGAGACGTCAGTAGGTACCTGCAAAAATGGTAATTTGAAAATAAATTAAGAAAATCCGATTAAAAATTTACATAAAATCAGAAATTTATCCAATTCTAATGAAATTATTAGTACTATTTAATGACAAACGAGAACAGTCGTAACTTTAAGAAAGCTTTATTCGGCATAAACTGTCAGTACAATGTTAGTGCTGCTATTTATATGGTTAAGACGAACAGGAGAGTTCTCCAAAGGGGAGATAATTTAGAATAGGGAAATTATCCGCAATTGTTCATTACAACGTAATTAATTAATTAATTAATTAATCAACACCTTGTCCATCTTGTTCGAAAGTCCGTAAGATTTGATTAAGTTTTCCTGGTAGTTTCAGACCTTTTAGAGTTAGCAGCGGAGAATGATATTAACATAAATAAATAAAACCATTAACGCTATTCTTAGTGCAAGCGATAAACATCGTCTGGTATTCGTTTTGTTGTTGTTGTCAGGTGTTCAAGGCAGGAGCCAATACAGCTGATTAACTATTTTAAACAGCGAACTTCACACACGATAACAGAAATGTCCACCCAGACATAAACGGAAGTGCAGATTGTTTACTTTCCGTCTAATCTTATCTCAGTTTTAAAAAAAACAATATACACAGACATGCCAGAAGTAACTAAATACCCTAAAAATATAATTAATACATGTTTGAAACTTTAACATTTTAGACTATTTGATATTTTCATGTAGATATCAAGACATCATTTATCACCAATTAAATATGCCATGAGCATCGAAATTGTCAGAGTCTCAGAGCGGTCGTATTATGGGTCAATCTGAATGTGGATTTAATCAGCATCCATCACCGCAAATCTTGTGATCCTACTTTCTACTGTTAATCGATTGACTGTCAAATTCATCAGAGAAGGCAAAGAATGTGTTGAGAAAAGGTTATTACTTAACAGCTCTGTAGTTCGTAGAGGTCACAAACATAAATATTATGATTACTAAGTATGCCATTAGTAATTTTATGATATTTATATTTGGGACATAGATCACATTGTGCGCGATAGATGAGGGGCGGCGCTCTAGACACTTCTTTCCTGCTTGAAGTTTCGCCAGACACAAGGATAGAAAATTGTTGCCCGGAAGTCACGTGCTTTCGCGACTTCCGTCTGGGATCACCTCTAAAAGGATACTAAGTACGAGTTACACATTTATTACAATTAAACAAAATATAAAAACCGTAAACACAACATTATACACAAGTATACATATTTATTTACTCCTCTGCAGGAGTTAGGCACAAGGCCAGTTTTATCTTACTCCCACAAGTAAGATGTGACCACAGCTTGGGTCGAGTAAGTGGGGTTAAAAGCCAGCGCTCGAGAGGTGAGCACTCTGGCCATTTAAAAATTGCCTGGGCAGCCCCGTCGGCATTCCCCGGTAGGGGCGCCTCAAGCAGTAAGCAATTAACTTACTCCTCCCCAAAGAGGGGAGGCGAAGCCTGGGAGGGTGGACCTCCTAGAACTGCACAGGACAAACCCACAGACAGGTGGAATCAAGTCCCGAAGGACAAGACGACACCCGTCTATAGGGGTGCAGTATCCATCGGAACAGATACTACACTTACTTCCTAGCGTGTGCCAGGTAACCCTCGTGTCTTCTTACACAAAGGATCATTCTCTACCAAACACGATCACATTAATTTTTCTAAACAAACTATTATTCACTAAACATTTCTTTATATTATTGTGAAATCATCTATATAATAATACGCCGAGATAATTTCCTGTTCGTACGTACGTTATCACTCTTCACCTCTTTTTTTAAAAGATGAATGAGATCGCCTAATTGCCGAAGATACAACGCAAAAAGTTTTCAAAAATTCATCTGATGTCGCTGTGTGTCAAACGGAAAACTCGAACTAAAATGTACTTTCTCTGCCTTCGAGCTAGGATCAAATTGTAGTATCTGTACTGCCCAAAGATCAATAATATTGTAGGGTCTATGACAGGATCGCAGGTAAAATAAGTCTAGGTCTGGTATTGCCACATACACCAAACAAAACATTGAAATAATAATACCAAACAAATATTAAAGCCATGGGGGTCCAGAAGAACTATCTGAGCGTCATGATGGACAGGAGCTCCTTTTATATCCAACATGGGAGACCCGATCGGCATCCTGCGAATGTTGACCCTTCTTATTTCAGATAGCATAATACAATAGACCAAATATAGATAAACAAATATGATCAGTGCTATGTCTAAATTGATTGGCTAATTTGTTCCAATAATATATTGCTCTATTAGAAGAAATATTTTGCGTACGATTTAAAAAGTAATTTCTGATTTTAATTAAATTTTAAAGGACAGAAATGAAATATTATTGTCGATTTGTGAAAAACAATAAATTTAAACGCGCCTTTGTTATAAAAAAGAACGCACAATTTTGTATCTTGGTGCCAAAAGCGAATTACACCGATGAGAACTGAGATGCAAGTACACTAAAATAATCTCACAAAACATGAGAGTGTATTGATTTACTCCTCTCCAGGAGTTAGGCACAAGGCCAGTTTTTATCTTACTCCCACAAGTAAGATGTGACCCAAGGTCGGGTCGGGAAAGTGGGGTTTAAAAATTGCCTGGGCAGCCCCGTCGGCATTCCCCGGTAGGGGCGCCTCAGGCAGTAAGCAATAAACTTACTCCTCCCCAAAGAGGGGAGGCGAAGCCTGGGAGGGTGGACCTCCTAGAACTGCACAGGACAGACCCATAGACCAGCGTAAATCAAGCCCGGAAGGACAAGACAACACCAGTCTATAGAGTGCAGTATACATCGGAACAGATACTACACTTTGATCTTAGCCAAAACAAAGACCTATTTTCTCTCTCTGAAAAATGTCCCTGTTAAGTGATCTGGTTACACACTGACCAATCAGCTTGCAGGGCGCATTGATTCCATCTGTCCGCTGAAGAACTACTACAACCCCTGTGGGAATCACGGTCGGTCAGCAGAGACAATTTCCTCACTTGGACACTGTCCACCTTCTTTTACCTATACAATACGGTGTAGGTAACTTTATTTAATTAACCCATTATTTGTTGTTATCAAAAAAGGTTTTGTTTTTCCTTTCGTGCGAAAGTTTCGTGACTTAAGCATAATATGGGGAGTTCGTATATTTCCCTATAATTGTTGTTAACAAATGGAATTGGAAAAATAAAAATGAAAATGAAAATGAAAATAAAAATAAAAATAAAAAT
>OY744537.1:20004225-20084225 GCA_963556195.1 Sepiola atlantica
ATATATAAAAAAAATCTTTTTTGATTTTCCCTTTTTCATTTCCTATATATATATATATATATATATATATATATATATATATATATATATATATATATACACAGACGAACAGCACAAGTAAAGACAATTTTTTTTTTTGTGTCTTAAATAACTAATATAAGTTAGCAAAACATTTATATGGAACAAAACGTAGATTTAGTATAAGGAACGTTTATGTTTTTGTCTTTTAAGGGAAGTGGGGTCTGATCAACTCTGCTGGAAAGCCATGAAATTAAATACTGTCTTGTTTTTAAATTCCCGAAACAGTTTTTCATGGTAAACAACTGATGATCCCTTAAAATAGTGTTAGAAATAAACTAATATAATAACTGTAAAAAATAAATTGACTTACATGAGTGATTTTCCACTGGAAGACTTGGGACTATAATTTTTTATTTATTTTTTTAATATAGTTTTAATGGTTGAGAAACTTCCGAGACTATATATATATAGGTACGTGCAAAAATGGTCGTGGTTTATACGGACTATGAGTATTAAAACGGGCTTATCATAATTATTTCAATTAGTTTCTATTTAAACTTTGATTGTGTTTGAAAGATAAAAGCCTAAAGTTAATCTCCGAAGAAAAATGTAATTTTACGCGTGAAAATAAATTTAAAAATGAAAACTGTTCTTACGTCGGCTAAACACTCAGATAATAATTGAAATTGAAACTTTAAGAAATTCATTACAACATCTCTTTGAAAGATAAATATCAATTTTCGGGAATTATTACAACGATAATTAGTAAATTAAAGTCTTAAGACATTGAATTAAAAAAAATGTGTACGCACATTTTACTAAAAAAATTCATAATTATCAAAAAACTGTCAGAGTAATGATAACATCTGTAAGTGACGGCAAGCGTTGAAATGTAAACACGATTGTTAGCGACATTCGGAGATAATATGGGAGCACATAATCGCTATAATATATCATTCTATTATTTTACTTTTATAAAGAAGATATGGTTTTGTAATAATTTATAGAAATTGTATAATTATTATACCATCATAATTATTATACCTTTTTACTTATTAATGCCATTTAATATTTCATTGAGCTCAATGGGATTTTATTTCCCAATTACAATTCTTTAAATATCGACCAATATATTTTAGTTTTAACCTTTTTATTTTGTTTTGAACGAATTTTTTTGGTATAAAAAATGTTCAAAGTTTATTGTCTATCAAAAACTTTGTCGTAAAAGTATTTTTGGTGCATGAAAAAACAATATGGCCACTAGCGACCTCCATCAATTCGCTGTTTTGATACCTCATTGTAATACAGCTTCCTATTCCAGTAGCTTCTTTCCAAGAACTGCAGGCTTGTGGAACTCTCTTCTTGTTGACTGTTCACCTTCTACCTATAGCATTGGTCTTTTCAAGACTAATGCCAATAGACATCTCCTGTCTTTGCGATAATCATATTTCGTTCTTGTTAGCTCCTTACATCAAGTGGCTTCATGCCTTGTCTGGAGCGATTGGCATATATATATATATATATATATATATATATATATATATATATATATATATATATATATATAGTGTGTAGATTTCAATTTTGTGTTGAGAATCTGAATAACAGAGCTCAATGTAATTTAAACAGAGCAAAACAGAATTATAAAAAAGAAAACACTATACACACATTAAGGTTGTATACATTATAACTTATTTCGACCCCTTAATTAGGTCTCCTCAGATGTATAAACAACCACGTTTTTTGACGTGGTTGTTTATACATCTGAGGAGACCTAATTAAGGGGTCGAAATAAGTTATAATGTATACAACCTTAATGTGTGTATAGTTTTTTCTTTTTTATAATTCTCTCTCTCTCTCTCTCTCTCTCTCTCTCTATATATATATATATATATATATATATATATATATATATATATATATATATATATATATATATTTAAAATTCAGTAGTATACAAAATTTATTACATCATAAATATTTTGTATTCATGTTCAAAATTTTTTAACGTTCAACAATATTTTCCATGTGTACACACGTTTCGGGAAAATCAATTTCATCATCATCATCTTTACATCAGGGTAAAAACTTGGCAATTTAATGACTTTTTTTATCAGAATACATTTTTGATCAACTTCAACTCGGGAAACTTGTAATAGAAATATTCGCAATAATTTAAAAAAACGAAAATACAACACAAAGTTCAAAAGGATGGAAATAGTGCAACATTGTTTCCATAATGACGTCAGGCTAAATCCGCGAGATTAATAAAACATCAAACTATGTTAAGTTAACTTTCTGTTGTTTTGTGTTTGTTAAGTCAACCATTAAAAAACAGTTACAGACTCTTACAATACCGGACGAAAATAGGTAATTAAAACGTCACGATAAAGGCTTTGTAATGGTTTGTAAAAAAAATTAGGGAAAAGAAAAAAAGAAAGAAGAAAAGAAAAAATAAGACACTGGGGAGTAAAGAAGAAGAAAAAAAGAATAATAGGTTTTCCTAAAATACGTGTTTTTTTATATATATATATTTTTTTATGTATTATTTTCATTAATAAAATTAATGGCGGATATTTTGAAAGAAAACAAGATTATCTTTTTTTTAATGTCTTACTATTCCTATTTTTTTTATGTTGACCTACGAAATGGTATAATTAAAAAGAATTCCCATTGGTCTGTAAAAAAGGAAAAACAATGAAAAAAAAAGAAAGACAAATAAGCTAAATGAACAATTTTGAATGCTAAAGGTTGTTTTTTTTTTGTTGCTTAATGGTGATTGTAAAAGATTCACTAGTTAAGCTTTTTAAAAAATATTTTGAATTTTGTTATCAAGAGTATGTATATTTTAAAATGAGCAGAGACAATTGTTTGAATTAATAAAATTAATTCGGAACATTTAAATTCCCGAAACAGTTTTTCATGGTAAACAACTGATGATCCCTTAAAATAGTGTTAGAAACTAATATAATAACTGTAAAAACTAAATTGACTTACATGAGTGATTTTTCACTGAAAGACTTGGGACTAAATTTTTTTAATTTTTTCTTTTAATATAGTTTTAATGGTTGAGAAACTTCCGAGACTATATATATATATATATATATATATATATATATATATATATATATATATATATATATATATATATATATATATATATATACTGTGTACGACGACAAGTCAGCAAGTTTGTCACCGTGCACACTTCAGTTGCATGAGAGATCTATTTTGTTTATATGTAGACATAATAACTTGCGTTATGTCGAGTTGTAGTTCGGTCGGCGTATTGATACACAGGTGATGAACACATCACTGACATGCGCACTTGAAGCCTACTGATTTCCACTCAGCTATTTTCCCGGGAAAATACAAAGCAGTTCGAGTCGAGACTACAATGTAGACATACTAGTATTCTCTTTCTCTCCTCGTCATTATCATGGTTACGAGGGTCGGGAATAAACTCAAGACCAACTGGAATTATATTACCTTTATGCCTGCCGATCATGTAACGCAACTAACATGTTCATGTATTCTTGTTCCAGTTAAATAAATATATTCTTGTAGAGAAACCGTTGGTGTTTTCCTTTGAACTCTGGTGACTCTTTTCTTATTCAAGTCAGATACAACCGACTCAGTAAAATGGCTATCTCCTGTTTCGACACTCCACATACACACCTCCACTCAACAATAAAAGCATCTGGCAACTACTCCTATTTATCTACGTCCCACAAAGTAGAATGTGACACAAGGTCGGAAGGTGGGAATTTGTACTCTAGAGGAAGAGTACGGAGTTTTTAAAAAAAATTCCTGGGCAGCGCGCCTCAGACAGTAAGCAATAAACTTACTCCTCCCCAAAGAGGGGAGGCAAAGCCTGGGAGGGGGTTAACCTCCCATAACTGCACAGGACAGTGGGAACAGATACTACACTTTGATCTTAGCCAAAAGACCAAAGAAGACTACTATTCACCCATTATGACGTTACAAAGGATGAATGGCTTTTGATCATTATCATTCATCTTTTGTAATGTTATCATTTATGACATCATCCATTTTAAAGTAAATATGTATATTTGTAGATATTTACACGGTGACAAGAAAAATAACAATTTCGGATGCTTCCTCGGTCTTTTGGCTAAGATCAAAGTGTAGTATCTGTTCTGACTGTCCTGTGCAGTTATGGGAGGTTAACCCCCTCCCATGCTTTGCCTCCCCTCTTTGGGGAGGAGTAAGTTTATTGCTTACTGTCTGAGGCGCCCTGCCCAGGCAATTTTTTGAGATTCTCCTCACTCTTCCTCTAGAGTGAAAATTCCCACCTTCCGACCTTGTGTCACATTCTACTTTGTGTGACGTAGATAAATAGGAGAAAAATAACACGATAACGAACAAACACGCCTCACAAGAGTTTAACAGTGTGTAGATAAATATATAGATATAAAGCTCGAGTCAATGTTCTTTTTTCTACACAACAAACTTTCAAAGCAAAACTAAATCACACCGAGTCGATGATTTTTGAGAAAAACTTTGAATAAATGGGTTCATCTGACAAGACATTATCATGGCGAAACGAACTCTTCGTAAGTACGAAAACAATTGTTTTAATAATTTTTGTGCATAATTCTGTAGTTTACTGCTTAATCTTTGGCAATGAAAATTATTTTTAGGTACTTGTTTAGGACCCAAATTAAAATCGGCGTCGGTAGTTTTCGGATGTTTACGTAGACGGCCGAAAAAAGCCGAATGAAAAGTCGGTTGCCTGCGTCTAAAAATTAAAAAAAACGAGATTGGATGTACAACTGGAAAAAATGTTTTCTTTTTACACGTAAAACTTTTTTTTTTTAAGTCTTCCATTTCAAGTCTGAAGAGAAGGCCAGTCCCAGGAGCTTATCAAAGCGGTGGGCTTCCTCAAGGGGAGAGAGAGAGAGAGAGAGAGAGAGAGAGAGAGAGAGAGAGAGAGAGAGAGAGAGAGAGAGAGAGAAAGAGAGACAGACAGACAGACAGACAGACAGAAATAACCTGATCATTAATGCTATTCGAGGCGTTTTCATAGATGGTTGTATCATCAGCATAAATGTTGACGAATGATCTTAGAATGTGGTTTGATCAGGAAGACGGTTGTTCCCAGAATGGAATCCTGAGGCACGCCAGCGTTGATACTGTGCGCTTCAGACTTCTGTCCATCAACAACTACTTTTATAGACCTGTACCAGAGAGAAAGGATTCGATGGTTGAGGACATTTCTATATATTCCATAGCTAGCAAGCTTGTGAAGTAAACCTTTGTGCCAAACCCAGTATCAAAGGCATTTGATATGTCAAGAGCTATTGCTCTAGAAACGAAGCCTCCATCAATAGATTCACTGATCCTGTGTGATATTACAGTCAGCACATAAGCTGTTGATCTTGCAGGACGAAATCCATATTGCTTGTCACTGAGTAGATTATTTTTGCTGAGATGGTTGACAACTTCTTGATTTATCACAGATTCAAGCAACTTACTCATGACACACAGGAGACTGATTGGTCTGTACTGAGATGTTGAGGACCGGTCATCAGTATTTTTTGAATATTGGACAGACTGACGAGGTTTTCCAAGGTGTCGGACAGCTGTTCAATCGTTACTTAAAGGAGAAGTTCCCTTAAGCAACGATTGAACAGCTTTGTAACAATAGGAGCGCTCGTTCAGGTTGCAGTTTTTAATCACGCTGATGGGGATGTTGTCAGGACCAGTTGCTCTGCTGGCATCAAGGTTTCGGATAAGTTTCGCAACATCCCGGACAGATATGTGGATGTGGATGTCGCTCAGAGTGTTTACAGTCATGGGGGGATTCAAGAGGTAGGTGACCTGATCACAAAGGGTGGGATTTGATGCAAAGTTCTTTGTAAAAGGTTTGGCTTTGTTAGACGCTGAGGAAACCACCTCTGGTCCATAGATGATGGTTGGAATAGAGGATACGCTTTTGTTCAGGAACCTGTTCGTAATATGCCAGAACTCGTGGGAACCAAACTTCTGCTCGGCTACTCTGGATTAAGTAGATGGGTCGTCTTTTTCTTTTGCGGTTTTTATAACCTTTTTTGCAGTGGTTACTGGCAGTCCTAAAGGCGGATTTAGTTTCAGAACATCTATTTTGTTGAAACCTATTGAAATGGTGGTTTCGGTCGGCGACAGCAGCGGGGTACATTCAGAGGTGTATCGCGGCTAGGAGTTTGGTTTTTATTAGAATTTCTTGGAGGGTATGAAGTTCTCAATACCAGCGATTGAATGTGTTACACCGGCCGTTCTTACACAGGAGAAACTACACCGGTTGTCACTATAAATAGTGCGAGTCACCAGAGACACAGAGAAGAAAAGCACAGTCTTGTAACTGTCTAGCCAAGTGCTAGTCACTTTCTTACTTTGTTAATACACTTGTTAAACCAACCCTCGACTTGACTTCCTTTATTTATTATTTACTGTTGGACAACTTCACAACAGAATGTGATACAGGACACATTCTTTTTAAACATGGAATGTAGGAGAATTTCTGACATGAAGGATCTGAAGCTGTCCCAGTCGATCACCAGGTATCGATACATTGTGCGATGGAAAGAGACTTAAGAGGACTTGTTTCACTTTGTTCTGATCTTGATTGAGACTACTGAGTGATCAGAAGATCCCAGTGGAGACAGGACAGAGGATGCGCATAGTTCAGGACAGGTTGTTAAGAAAAGATCAAGAAGACGTGCAAAATGTCCGTACACCACCAGGAACGCGGGTGGGTTTGTCAACAATCTGTGTTAGATCATAAGCAAGAAACACCGTAACAACACCGCCCTTCGTCGTCAGCCTTGTTTGAATGAACTAGCCAGTCAACTGAGAGGAGACGATAGAGAGAAAGATGAAAGCGGTGATGTACGTAAGAGCAACACGGAAACACATATAGGGCAAATTATGGTCTTCGTAGGAAATGTCCCTACGACAAGGAAAACCATCTCTGGTGTAGGCACAGATTCCATGATCATGGCGATCATGGGGGTCGGGTTTAGAGATCATATTTGAGTATTCTGGGATTATGAAGTCATCAGTAGAAACTGAAAAGCTTATACCAGTTTCTCATAGGAACAGCAGGTCAGGTTTGGTCTCCTGTAAATATACAACGGAAGGTTGGAACGTAGACCCCTGATGTTGGAAAAAGAGACATGATAGTAGGGATCTACGTTGGGAGTTTGGGTTCTGGGTTTAAGCTTTTGATTTGTTGGGAGACTTTTAATGTTGGGAATGGAAGATTTGTGGAAGAGATCATCAGATGAGTTTAGAGCAGAACAAAGAGAGAGTGAGTAAAAGAAAGATGTCTTCAAAACCATTGAAGAAAAAAAAAGCCATAGCAGTTTCCACTAATATGGCATCGAGAGGCTGCCACCAGAAACTACTGCGTGGCTCAGACTCCATTCACCAAACGATAATGCAGCAATTCTGGTATTATACACCTGCTGACAGGACAGCTTCCTTGGGGGTTACTCCAAGGTTCGGGTCATTGGACTGTCAGGCGAATAACGTCAGGCCAGGAAAACGTTTACCTCTAGCACCCTTATTAGTGACATGGCAACAAGAATAGAGAGAGAATTACCCAAGACATCTCCAGCTACTGAACACACTACACTGCCTCCCCAGAGGACAGTGGTTTCTTCCCCCTTTGCCAGAAACATCACTCATAGGATGAGGACTAAGTGGCAAATTAGGGAAGGCGAGAGTTACAGGCTGACGAAAGTGCATCGACAGTGCATTTTCTACTCTCGAAACAGCTAGTAGTCGCCTGGGGTTAGATCCAGAGAATAGGATGGGTGAGGAAGCAATTCGAAGTGCAGTTCATGTAGTTTTACCATCGTTGCAATCGACTTGTGACATGGTGCATTGTCTTGGTGAAAGAGCACCTTTTCTTCTTCTTCATTTGTGACCGTTTTGGGTCGATTTCTTTCTTCAAACGCACCAATAATGCTATATAATAGTTGCTATTGATGGATCTTCCTTCCCAAAATACCTTGCGCATCCCAAAATACGAAGGCCAAAAGTCGCTTTAGACGGCTTTCACCTGCTGTTGTCGACTCAACCGTTGTTGATCCATGTTTCATCCGTTGTCACATATTGACGCAAAATATCCATTTTGCTTCGTTGAAACAGTTGCAAACAACGTCCGTCGATGCGTTGTTGTTTTTGAGTGACAGTGAGCAAACGCAGCATTCATTTTAAACACAGCTTTCTCATTGACAAATGTTTTCGGAAAATGGCGAATACACTGTTTTTTTTTAATACCTTCAACTCCTCTACTATCTCACGCAACTTTAATTTATGATCGGCTAAAACGAGTTGGTGGACTTTTCAACGTTTATTCCGGTACAACTGCCAAAGTTGGCTGACCTGAGGGTTCAGCATCATTTGTGTCTTTTTCAATAGAGTCTGGTTTGTCTTCCATTTAGCACACATAACACAAACAACGCGACCTGACATATACGACCGAGTTTAAAGTCAATACACCACCGTTTTATTGTGTTTTTTTTTTCTGACGGTACAGTGTCCGAATAACACTTTCCTAAGCCATTGGTTTGCTTCAACAGTATTTTCTCCCATCAGAAAGCAATGCTTTATCAACACACGAAATTCAGATTTTTCCATTGTTTTGAAAATATGTGACGGTAGCTTCACTTGAATAACTGTAATTTGTAAACTAATAATCCGACTGAGAGCAAATTCTGACGCTTGCATCTAAAAGTTATTGTTTTATAAAAATCATCTGGATTATTTTCATTAGTGGCGCTATGTATATATATCAGGTCCGGGACTTATTGAGTGAGGTGTTATTACAACATTTAAAAATTAATTTCTTCTGACAGGAAAATAACTAATTTACGTTTTTACTAAAATCTTTTGTTGTTTGATCTACGTCTTCGCTTCTAAATCCCACGGGTTTTTGCCCCTTCGATCTGTCCGTCACACATTTTTCTCCTTCGATCTGTCCGTCACACATTTTGCTCTTTCGATCTGTCCGTCACACATTTTGATCCTTCGATCTGTGCGTCAGATATTTTGTTCCTGCAATCTGTCCGTAATCCCTATTCTCCTTTTGATCTGTCCGTCACACATTTTTCTCCTTCGAGCTGTCCGTCACACATTTTGCCTCTTCAGTCGCTCCGTCAGGCATTTTATTTCTTCGATCTGTCCGTCACACATTCTGCTCTTTTAGTCTGTCCGCCAGACATTTTACTCTTTTGATCTGTCTGTTACACATTTTGCTCCTTCGAACTGTCCGTCACACATTTTGCTCCTTCAATCTTATCGTCACACATTTTGCCATTTCAGTCTCTCCGTCAGTCATTTTATTTCTTCGATCCGTCCGTCACACATTCTGCTCTTTTAGTCTGTCCGCCAGACATTTTGCTCCTTCAATCATATTTTGCTGCTTCGATCTCTTCGTCACACATTTTGCTCCTTCGATTTGTTCGTCACGCTTAAGTTAGTTCAATAAAATATCAAAAGAAAAACTACAAAGTCGAATGTGATGAAAACTTTTGGATTTACTCAAATATTTTTCAGTTATTTAGAAAATGTGGTTGTCCTTAGTTTATCGCTCATGAGTTTGAAATAGCATTTTCGTTCGTCTCTTACGAATTAGTTTGCAAAGGCAGTATTTGTGGTAGCGATACTATTATAGTATAAAAAAAATAAAACTCATTCTGTGGTTATTTATCTCCCTATCACCGTGGGAAGATGTGACAGAAGGTCAGAAGGTGGGGATTTAAAAGCCATCGCTCAAGAGATAGAACACTCTGGCTCACCAAAAATGCTTGAGCAGCCCCGTCGGTATTCTCTGATAGGGGTGCTTCGGGCGTTAGCTATAAACTTAACCCTATCTCAAATAGCGAGAAAGTAAAGCCTATGAGGATGGACCCCCTAGAAGTGCACTGAGCGATACCTCAGCCCGACAGATCAGAGCCGAGGTTGCCACAACGACCTCCTCACTGTCGGATTTAACATCGACAACTTATCCTCGACCGGTATAAAAATGAAAGTTAAGAGACCTCATTTTGTGAATTTAACAATTTTCAGGTAATTATTAGACAATTTCTTGTTTTACGTACGTTATCACCCGCCATCTCTTTTTTTAAAGATGGGATCGCCCGATCACCGAAAATTTATTTATTTAAAGAAATATTTAGTGATGTAATTTATGTTGCTGTACCTATTCACTTGTTACCTAATTGCGTTGTGAGCATTTTAAATTAAATTCTGTAAATATTGGATCTGAGGAAAGTAGGCATTTTTGTTTAGTCACTTTCCTCAGATCCGATATTTACAGAACTTTAAAGTTAAGTTTTATTTAATATTATTTTTTAAACTATAATTTTCATGCAGATTCTGATAAAAGACTCTCGTTTTACAAAAATAACTTAACACGTGTTTTTTTCTCCTTTTACAGGCTTTCTGGGAAGATAACCAAGTCTGAGATCTTCAAACTTAATCTGATAGAATGTCTGAAGATTTGGTAAAATTTACAGCCTCACAAAAACACGCAGGAGATTTCGTACGGAGGCTGGAACGTGAGATTATGACGAAGGATATGAAATCAACCTCGTCAGAAGTCGTACAAAATGAACTGATCAATGTCCAGTCTCGAACGAGAACGGTCGATTTGATCAATCTGTGGCAGCGAAAGTCTAAGTTGTTCGATTTAGGCAAAGGACAAAAAAAGGACAATAAACGCCACTTTGTTACGGCGTACCGCCCTTTAGCAGAAGAAATGAACGACGTTAAGGAGCAGTTGACCATCACTTACCAAACTGTTTCTGATCGAGAAAACACAATTGAAGAATTAAGAAAGAAAAATGCGCGTATCATTGAAGAACTGAAGGAGAGTCTGACAGATCTTGAGACTGTGACAAAAGAAAAGAATCGGTGGAAACAGAAAGCAGTTGAACTAATTGAACACTCTGAAAACTCCAAAGAATCGTGTTTGCATTTACAGACGGAATTGTCTGAACGAAACTCTGCAATTGCTGCACTGAAGGAATCTATAAAAGAAGCTGACGTCCACATTGCCAAATTGAATATAGAAACTGAGGCAAAAGATCTTATGATTTCTTCCTTGAACGAAACAGCACAAAACAGGAAACGAGAGCTTGAGAAATGTTATCAACAACTTCAAGAGAAGTCCACCGATTCTATTATTATTACCAAAGAAAACTATGAAGACATTCAAAGACTTACCAATTTTAATTCTACTCTTTTCTGTTCCTTGAATGACATCCAGAACGATATTCAGAAAGAGCTAAAGAACGCCAAATATCGGAAAAATCCGTCCATTGCCGAAAATGTTGGAGGTATTCTGGAAAAAAGTGACAATCTCGAACATTCAATGGTTGCCTCTCTCAATTCTTCCAAAAATGAAATTGAACAAGATCTGTGCATTTTAGAAGAAAGTCGATCAGAATCTAACCTGGTATTTTTAAAATGGCTGCGTGGATATCTTTCCGACCTGTGGTCTTTCCAAGAAAAGGAATATATGAAATCTAAGGGAGTCATTTTTGATTTGACCTCAGTAATCATATCGAAAGCAAACACCAACAATCACCTCATGGATCAAATAGATGATTTGCTGGTGAAATGCAAGACGATGTCCAAACATATTGAATCGTTGGAAAATATCTGTGATAATCAGGAATTTTATATCATGACTCAGGTCTTAAACGCCGAGAAAATGAAACGGTCAAAAGGAACAATGAATTATGAAAAGGTTTTTGAAAAAACGAATTCACCCAGAACTGAAAATGCTATCCTGAAAGTAAAGAGAAGGATCAAAGTAAGAATAAAGGCTTGCCTAAATTTTAAACGATTAAAAATGTATTTTTTTAATCATTTTTTTTTTCAAACTCAAATCTGCTTTATTAAAAAGACGAGGTTTTCATCTAAATTGATGAAACTCATTACTATCAGCCTGTATTTTACTACTCATCACAATTAAAAAAAAAAACAAAAAAACTTAACACTAACAATCTACGGTCAACGAATAGAATTTTAGCAAAGAAAATTCTAGCTTATCTTATTATAATTGATATTTGGCGTCTGTCTCTAACAAAGACTTACATTTTTCAAAGATATTACAGTATGTTTAAAAAACTTTTTTCTAATCATTGAAAATTGTTGCCCAAGTTTAATACTAATACTGCTTTTATCATTATGAAGAATTCAAAAAAATAAATTCAGTAATACAAATTTGGTACTTCTTCAGATTAGGACCCAAGCTAACTTTGACCCAAACCCTGCCACTAACTCTAACCCTAAACTTAACTTTAACGTTAACCCTGCCCCTGCTCCTAACCCTAACCACGGGGTCAAATTTAGCTCGGATCCTAATCTGGAGAAGCACCCAAATTTTAAAAAGAGGGGAGCAAAAATTGTGGTACAGTACGATTTTGATAATCCGTAAACAGTAGTGAGTAAAAAGTATAACATCAGGTATAAATAGTGTCAGGTGGATACCGACGCCACCTATAATACTTTAAATATTTTAAGGGAGAAAACTCTTCCGTACCTTAAAGTTATCCTCCTTGCCAAGAGATATTCTGAAGCATATTTGATGGTCCCAAGATTATTTGCTCCTGCACAGACCAGACGACATAACAAAACAGGGAAATAAAAAATGAAAGATGCTACCGAAATTGGCTCAACCGACAGACAATCAAATCCTCCTCATTCATAGTAATTCTTTCAGTTGTAAAATTGTTAATAAATCATTTTATATTGTCAATGCTAAGAGAGTCGTTTTCATCCATTTATTTCTTCATATTTGTGTCGTACCACTCACGTAATATATCAAGTATTTTCGTATCTTTCCAATTTTTAAATAAAAATGGTATTTATAGTTGACTATCGTTTTGAAAGTTTAATTCAAGTCATGAATTATATTGCTAAATTACGTTTACAGACGAAAAAATGACTGTCTACAAACTAGGTGAATAACCCGTAATGTTTTACCTTCCACTTTATTAATCTGCATTCTTGATTTAAGCGTTCTCAGTCTTTTTTCATGTAATAGCAACACCGAAGCCGATAGAGAAGTATCAGCTTAACAAATAACGAAATGTTTTGATGAAAAAATTCAATGGAAAAAGCAATATCAAAAATAATGGCAAAGTCTGTCTATACATAAATATATCTATTTTATCTATGACGTGTAAGGACAAAAAAAAAGAGTTAATTAGAGTTTAAAGTGTATGAACTTGTGTGTGAATGAGTTCATGAGACTGTGTGCATAAGCTGTCGCTATGTTTAGTAGTCGGCGACTGTTTCTTATATTGTCTGCCGAGAACCCATAGCCTAACGACCGAGGCTAGATTTAGTTTTATCTGTAAGGAGGTTGTGTAGTATTTGATACCACCACGTTGTGAGTGACAAGGGTTCGTGTGGTAAGTTGAGTCCTACTGCTAGCTGTACTTGGGTTCTCGCTTATGTAGCCAATATCTAACAAGTACTCGTCTCCCAGGGCAACTCTTTTTGATTGGTCGAAGTCCAATTTCGGTAACCAATCAGAATTAAGTATCTAAAGAATCAAAATCGAATATTTTACAGAAATCGTTTTTTTTTGCTGCTTGTTGTTGTTGTTGTTGTTGTTGCTGCTGCTGCTGTTCTTCTCGGAACAGGGTTCTGCAAAATCATGAAACGTTCTTTTCTTTTTTTCAGGATTTATTGGAATATAACCAAGTCCAGAATCTTGAAAATAAATTCGAAAGAGCGTCGAGAGAATTGGTCAATGTGAAGCAAGAAAAAAGAGAAATGATGAAGAAATTGATAGCCTCACAAAGACACGCAGAAGTTTTGGAACGTGAGACTGTGACGAAGGATATGAAAGCAGCCCAAACAAAAGACTTACGGAATGAACAGACCATTGTCCAGTCTCGACTGAGAACGGCCGATTTGATCGATCTTTGGCAGTGGAAGTCTAGTTCGTCCGATTTAGCCAAAAGGGCAAAATAGGTCCAGAAACGCCGCCTTGTTGCGGCGTACCATCTTTTAACAGAAAGAAACGAACGACGTTACGGAGCAGTTGACCACCACTTTTCAAACTGTTTCTGATGGAGAAAAAACAGCTGAAGAATTAGGAAAGGAAAATGTGTGTATCATTGAAGAACTGAAGAAAAGCCTGACAGATCATAAGACTGCGAGAAAAGAAAAGAATCGGTAGAAAGAGAGAGAGAGAGAGGGAGAGAGAGAGAGAGACACACACACACACAGAGACAGAGACAGAGAGAGAGAGAGAGAGAGAGAGAGAGAGAGAGAGAGAGAGAGAGAGAGAGAGAGAGAGAGAACTTTTGAGAATTCCGAAGAATCTCGTTTGCATTTAGAGAAGGAATTATGACAGTAACATCTATGGTCTCACAAAACCATCATATCCCAAACATTTAGAAAAAATCTAAACAAAATAATAACCCCGTTCTAATAGATGAGATGGTGTTAATCTTTTTCTTTAAAAATCTATCGTTATTTCCATGGAAAGGTGCTTGACTGAGCTCCCATCTCTGGTTCCTCCTGACAAAACATTCACAGCTAGGACTCGTCTAGCTACCGCCGCTTTTCTTTTCTTCCTCTTTTTACTTAAAACCAAACGGAATTTCCATGAACAGAGAAGAGTTTATTTCCAAAAACTTTCCACCTGTAGAACATATCACCACGGTACTGCCTCCCTGCAGACTTCAACATAGTCGTCTTCAAGTCCAATGTCAACAAATACTTGTCGAGCTGTCCTCTTAGTTAATCAAATTTTGTCCATTACATTAGTCGTTTTCAATCCTCTCATAGTATAGTCTATCATCTAACTGACAATATCATTAACCTTTATCCTCGAGTCGCTTTTGGCTTTGGTAAATGGTAACTAATTTAATATATATATATATATATATATATATATATATATATATATATATATATATATATATATGAGAAGAATGTTGTAGTTTGCTTGAAGCATTGTGCGCAATATGTAATAAGTATTGTTAGAAGGCGGAGACAATGCGTTGGTTAGGTGACACCGGCAGTACGTGAAATAGTAAACAATCAAATAGTGACAATATTGAGAAATCGATAATTTTCAAATAATTTTATTATATTTAGCAGTGTTAAGTTCGGACCGTGATGGTAGGGTGGTGTGCCTTCTTTTTTTTGTTTTTTGTTTTGTTTTAAATTAAATTTAGATTATATTCACTCGTCGGTGTGTGGCTGGACCGGAAATTACGGTTTGTTTAGGTTCGCAGAAACTTTTTTTTCTCTTTTTTTATGAACGTTGAGGTGTGACTAGATTAAGTGGTAAATATTGTTAAATTATTTTGTCAGTGATGATGATGATGATGATTATTATTATTATTATTATTATTATTATTATTATTATTATTATTATTATTATTATTATTATTTTTATTATTTTTATTATTTATTATTATTTATTATTATTTATTATTATTATTATTATTATTATTATTATTATTTATTATTATTTATTATTATTTATTATTATTATTATTATTATTAATTATTTACTCACTAGAAGTTATCACACTGGTCATCGTCAGTGGTCACCCACTGCCGACAACCTGTGGTATTCCCTGGAGGCTGAGTGACAACAAGTCTCCTCAGGCCTCCAGTATGCTACACCTCTTTCCGTTCATCACCGCTGATGACCTTGCGGTAATCGCAACAGCCACCTACCAACGATTTCCCGCTGATAAGGGCCATTGGTCCCCTCTGGGGCCCGAGTGGCAACAAGCCTTCCCAAGGTCCCAGAGCTGTCCACGCTCTTCCAGTGGAGGTCTGGTTTTGCGCTTTCCCTCCTCGACCCTCTGTCCATAATTTTCGTGGCGTCAGCCTATGCTTGCGCCTCTCTCGTGCGGTTGTATTTTCCCCGGTTCTGTTGTTTTGTGCTTCCATGTGTTTGTTCTCCATTCGTTGCTTATGTGGGTTGGTTTCCGCATTCGAGGACATTTCTCAGGATTGTAGCTGTTTTGATCATTACTGTCCTTTGTATGGTCTCAGTTATCCCTTTGATTCCGATTTCTCCTAGTCTTTTCTCCATGTTTTTGGGGACTGTTCCTAGTGCTCCTATGATTATTGGTGTTATACTGACTTTCTTCATGTTCCATATTCCTTTCAATTCTCTGGCAAGTTCAGTATATTTTCTTCTCTTTTCCGTCTCTTTGATCTTCACTCTGTGGTCTGCTGGAACGGCAAAGTCCACGATTTTGCAGGATTTTTCTTTCTTGTTGATTATTATCATATCCGGTCTCCTTGCTGTTATGGGTTTGTCTGTTTGTACATTCATATCCCATATGATTTTGTGTTTTTCGTTTTCTAGTACAGTTTCTGGTTTGTGTTTGTACCGTTTTTTTGCATATTCGAAATTCAGTTGTTTGCACATTTCCCGGTGTACTTCTTTCCCCATGCTGTCATGTCTGTTCTTGTATTCCCTTTGTGCTAGCTTGCTGCATTCACTTATTATATGATTTATCGTTTCGTCTCTTTGTCCACACAGTCGGCATTTGCTGTTTTCCTGGGTTTTATCTATCTTTGCTTTAATAAAGTTCGTCCTCATCGCATTGTTCTGTGCGGCCGTCAGCAGAGATTCCGTTTCTCTGTTCAGGTGTCCTTTTCTTAGCCATGCCCAGCTGTTTTCATTGGCTTCATCGCTTGTGAGTCTTATAAAGCGTCCATGTAGTTGTTTTTCTTCCCACTTTTCCTTTCTTGTCTTTTTGTTTCTGGGTTCAGTACTTCCGGGGTTGTTTGTTGGGCTGGTGTCTCTTGCTGTGGTGATCAGTCTTTCCGTGTTCTGGGTTACATATTTCTCCATCTCTTTTTTGGTGTCTTCCACACAGTCTTCTTTGTTCTGAGTTCTTCTTTGGTTCAGCATATGAATGGTCCAGAGTATCTTATTAGTGATACAGCCCATGTGTTTATCCCTTTTACTAGGTTTCTGCTATATAGTTTAGTTTCTAAGAGTTTCCTTGTTCTTCGTAGATATTCTTTTCCGATCTTCTCTTTCATTTCTGTATATTTGATTGTGTTATTTATTATTATTATTATTATTATTATTATTATTATTATTATTATTATTATTATTATTATTATTATTATTATTATTATTATTATTATTATTATTTGTAGTGTTTAGAATTGTTCTTCTTAATTATTATTGTTGGGGTCATGTGCGTGGTATTTGACGTATTGTGCGTCCGATTGGAAAGGGGAGGTAACTCAAATGGATTAGACTGTGTTTGTTACCTAACCGCTCTAGTCTCAAAACGGGAGCCTTTCAGTGACGTCTTTTAATTTTCGCAACAACCAGAAGTCGCAAGGAGCCATTTCTGGAGAGTAGGGAGGTTGGTGAACGACTAGAATTCCATGTTTGGCCAAGAAATGTTGGATCAATTGGTATTAATGTGCGGAGGCGTCGTCGTGATGCAGTTGCCAGTTTTTCGCCGTCCACATGTCTGGTCTTTTGCGCCGCTGAGACGTCGGAGAACATTTTGATAGTACTCCTTTGTCACCGTTTGTCCTTCCGGCGCGTATTCGTGATGCACAATTCAACGGATATCAAAGAAGACAGTCAGCATCACCTTAATTTTGCTTCGTACCTGCTGCGCTTTTTTTTTACCTTGGAGACTGAGGATGGTTCCATTGCGACGACTGTCTTTTTGTTTCTGGGTCGTACCTGTACACCCATGACTCATCTCCAGTTATCACGGTGTTCAGAAACCCAGGATCAGTGTTGGCGGTTTCCAGAAGGTCCTGTGCAACTTGAAAACGGAGGTCCTTTTGTTCCTGCGACAGCAACTTGGGCACAAATTTCGCAGCCGCTCTGTGCATGTTCAAATCATCACGCAAAATTGCATGTGCGAAATCTTTATTCACTCCGACCTCTCCAGCGATCTTTCGCACGGTTGAACGACGATCTTCCATCACCAAATTGCGCACCTTCTCAACAACAGCTGCACTCCGAGCAGTTTGGGGCCTGCCAGAACGCTAGCCACCCTCCGCTGATGTACGGCCATTTTCGAATCGTTTGAACCACTCTTTAATTTGTGTTACACCCATCGCATCTTCTCCAAACACCTGCTGAATCTTACGAAATGTTATGCTTTCAGAATCACCAAGCTTTTGACAAAATTTGGTGCAGTACCTTTTCTCAACATGTTCAGTCATCTTGAGAGAATCGATAATCCGACGAACACGTTGTGTTGCACCTCACTCAGCGACCGACAGGCAGCGACTAACGCGCAGGAAGGCGGTGGTAAAATTCACACACGCGCATGATGGTGCCTTCCTTCACTATATATCGTCTCTATTTCGCATGGAAAAAATAAATGTCGGATACTTTTTAGACAGGCCTCGCATATATATATATATATATATATATATATATATATATATATATATATATATATGTGTGTGATTTTATGAAGGCTTACCAAAGCATTCCTTTCAGGACACCAATGATCACCATTAAAGAAAAAATATCTTTAATGGTGATCATTGGTGTCCTAAAAGGAATGTTTTGGTAAGCCTTCATAAAATCACATATAAATGCTCTGTACTTTGTAATCGAGTATCATCGAGCTTGTTTTTATTGGAACAACCCCGGTCTTCACTGAATGATCTATTTTATAAGTGAAAAATCTCTCTCTCTCTCTCTCTCTCTCTCTCTCTCTCTCTCTATATATATATATATATATATATATATATATATATATATATATATATATATATATATATATATATATATATGAAGGATTCAATGAATTAAAACATTACAATTGTTCCAAAAATTAGAACATAAAGTCTAGTATGGCGTACGATCGTTTCCAAAACATATGGAAATACTTTATTTTATTTTATTTTATAAATTAACAAAGCTACTCGAAAACGTCTCTTCATCAGCGCCTTTAGCACCACGTCTTACAAAAAAACCCAAAGACAAAATAGCAAGCTCGTCGTAGAGGAACATCTATTGGCAGAAAGAGCCACAGAGACAAATATTAGAAAAAAGAATAAGTTACAAATATAAAATAAAAAATAGAAAGATAAAATGATATATATATATATATATATATATATATATATATATATACATATATATATATATACATATATATATATACATATATATATATATATGTATATATATATGTATATACATACATATATATATGTATATACATACATATATATATATATACATATATATATATACATATATATATATATATATATATATATATATATATATATACATATATACATATATATATATATACATATATACATATATATATATATATATATATATATATATATATATATATATATACATATATATATATATATATATATATATATATACATATATACATATATATATATATATATATATATATATATATATATATATATATATATATATATATATATATACCAGCCCGGGCACTCTCGAGTAACTTTAATAACAAGCAGTGCAAATAGCTACATGCACGATCCGAAGGCCGTTCGTAGATCACTCTATACTGCTTGGTATCTAGCCACCGACTCGCTATTTACATTTAAAATTCCTCTCTATTTACTAACTAATTGGCTATGGCCGATGGGATAAGACCCTCGACTACGAATCAGTGGCGATTTGTGATCGGGGTTCGCGCCCACCGACCGTTGAGAATTAGTTCATACACTGAAGATTGCGTTAGCATGAAACATCGATGTCTGTAGGTATTTAAAATAATTAATATACATATATACATATACACATATATATATATACATATATATATATATATATATATATATATATATATATATATATATATATATATTCCATTTTTGTTCCACTGTTTCTTTGTAAATAGCATTAAAACCCTCGGGTGTGTACTGTTTTTCACTCTTAAATTTATAAATAATAAGAAGCTAAGAGCCAGAGGTCTCAAATCAGCAGTCATGTTTTGTTTTCAATAAATATTCGATTAAAAGTAAAAAATAAAAAATAATTCAATGTGTAATTATCAAAGTCCCGTTGACGCGAGAAAAACACACCCACGTGAAGTGTTGTCATAATTCTATTAATGGATCGACGAGATAATCTACAGCATCGCTGATTTATCATAATTACCCACATTGTCTGGCTCTCAATTCCCCGCAAGATGAACGATCTACGTAATTTTGAAACGATCCAAATAGACGACAGCGAAGTTTTTAAGGCAATCCCAGTTATTTCGAAACAAGTAGAAACTTGAGAATCTTATTTGATTTGTGTCTGATATCAATTTTTTCAAACTTCACGCAAATCCGAGAGATTTTAATTTTAGGACGATGAGTGGAGGTGGGGAGGTGGGGGGGATTTAAGTACGCCCACACCTCGTTAACATACTCAAACGGTCTTGAAATTTGAGAAAACATTCTTAATTGGTCTACGATTTTAATTTCATGCAAATCGGAGATATTTGAGTTTTCAGAGGGTGGGGTGTTGTGTCACTTATATGAACTACAACACCATTAAAATATATGCAAACTATGACTAAAACATTCTGAGTAACCTGTTGATTACAAATATGTCATTGGTTTTGTTAGAAGATCAACCGTGAAAAAATGAACACATAATCTTTAATATATTGACTTGACTTGCCAATATGCCAATATGCCAATATGCCAATATGTCAATATGCGTAGGTTAAAAGTTTACAAATTTCGAGCTCCGATGGTGCCGAAACTTGACTCTGTCATGTTTTTTTCTAATGCCTGAATATATATATATACAGGGTGGGTAAAAATAAGGGTCCTATTTTTAAAAATTCATAACTTTTTTATTTATTGATTTAAAAAAATTTTTTTTTAGAATAAGTAAAGGACCCCTTCCGAAGCAAGCATGAGCCGTATTAGCCCTAAGGAACGTACCCTCATTTAGAAAACATTATTTTTGCTTAAAAAACTCAAAACATTGTAAAAAACAATACTTTAGTTTTTGTAAGTTTTAAGAAGTGTTTTTCGGCTAAAATTTGTTTTGTTTATTTCAAAAAATCTCGGAAGGGTCAGTCTACACACACATAAAGTTTGGTGAGTTTAACTTTTATTTTGTGGAAGTTATTCAAATTCAAGTTATTCAAATTTAAAGATAGGACCCTTATTTTGGCCCACCCTATATATATATATATATATATATATATATATATATATATATATATATATATATATATATATATATATATATATATATATATATATATATATATATACGGATTGCCAAACCTGCCTGCATACGTATACAGCGCCTGGTATTCCCAAATGGTCACCCATCTGATACTGACAAGGCTCAACGTCGCTTAACTTCGGTAATTTGACGAGAATCAGTGTGTCAACGTATATACATTAAATTTGAAAACAACAAAAATCCGTTGAAAGCCATTAATAAAATGTAAATATTTTTATAAATTTTTTCTCTATCACTTTTGTCTGAAAATTGTCGGCTATAAAACCTTTCTCTTTTATTAGTAAAAGTTACCATTTTTTTTAGTCCTTTCACACATTTGTCATGATTTTCAAATTAAAAATAATAAAAACAGACGTTTCTAAGAACTTGCCCCATTTTATAATATATATGAATAAATATTAAATTATTTATACCTACATACGCCGGCGTTTCACGCTTTCGCCCTATCCCTACGGTTATCAGAAATTATCACGTGATACAGTGAAAAGTAAGTTCTATTTAGACTAAAATACAGCGGGCAGTAAACGACAGGCAGTCTAGAGGGTTCGACGTACGTCATCAGAAACTTGCTTATAACAAAGTGACAGTCTGTTTTTGAATATCTCCGAACAGTGCTCAACTTAAATTTCTTAAAGAGGCTTTATAATAATAATATTTATAAATAGATATTAAATTATTTATATCTACATACGCTGGCGTTTCAAGATTACGCTCTCATAAGTGTAGGAAGTGAACCCGTTTCACCGAGTCAACCAAATATATATATATATATATATATATATATATATATATATATATATATATATATATATATATATATATATCAAGATAATATATATATATATATATATCAAGATAATATATATATATCAAATATTATATATATATATGAAATATTACATATATATATATATATGAAATATTACATATATATATATTAAATATTAAATATTACATACATATATATATATTTATATATATATATATATATATATATATATATGAAATATTACATATATATATATTAAATATTACATATATATATATATATAAAGAGGTGTACTAAAAGCGAACTTTTAGGAAAGGTAAAACCCTATTGTGAAGAGTGTACAGCTCAATATCCAGGATAGAGCAAGTAGAAATGAAGGAGAATGGAAAGGAATTAGAGAAAGCAAAAGCCAAATCAAAATTCAATTCAAAAGTTCAAAGCAAGGTATATTCCGCAAAAAGGCAATTTATTCAAGTTAAATTTTCCTTAAGCCAGGCTTTTCAAAGATCAAAATCTTATCATCAGAGGAAGTCGCTGGGATAGATAAGTTGGCAATGGCTAATATTTAAAATTTGAAAAAATAAAATAAAAGTTGTAGGGAAAGAAACGCAGGGGAAAACTGTGCCAAGGTGCAAGCAAATGTCCGATTGCCAAAAAGTCCGGTGTCGAAGAGTCCAGCGGAGAGAATAAGATGTAGATAGGTAGGTCGTTAGAAGCACGAGAAATAATGAGAGAGGTTTCAAAGTTAAATTCCAAGAAGCCGCAACTTCAGGTACGGCGAAAATAGAAAATCCAAAAAGGGTAAAAAGTCCAATAAGAGGTACATTCGATGATGCAGGCAGGCGTCAGAGGAGATTAAGATGGAAAATATTCGCCATTAAAGATACTTCCCGGGCAGAGATGACAAAGGAAAGTGTTCAAAAGTGGGAAAAAGGGGCAGCGAGAATGTTTAAAGTCTGCCCAGTTAAGAAAGCCGGCTATAAATGAAGAAAAGCAAAGACAGTGAAAACAAGGATATAATATGCGACCAGTAGGCAAGGGAGGAAACGGGTAAGGGGTGTGTGTGTGTGAGGAGAGAGGGACGGGTACGAGGAAAGAGAGGGGGGAGGAGAAAGGGAGCGATGCGGTGAAGGAATGCGGATAAAACTAAGAGTGTGAAAGTGGGGGGGGGGGGTGAAACATAAAGTTGAAATTGGAAGTTAGCGCGAAATAGGATTCAACTAGAAAAGGGGAAGAAAGGAGTGGGGGTAAGTTAACGAATGTTAGGATAAGGGGTTAAAATATCAGAATATGTATAAGAACAGAGTTCGGGGTTTGAATGTTTAATCAAATGACCTTAGATATAAACAATGAGGCAAAATATATATGAAGGGTAGGACTAGAAAAATGAGTTAAAAATTAAAAGAGTAAAGATAAAAATAAAGATAAAAATAGTATAAAAAGTAGAAATAAGAAAATAAAAGAATAAAGAATGAAAAATAGATAATAAGATTAGTCTTAAGCTCGCAGGGAAAATTAAGGATTGACCGAAAGAATAAAAAATAAAAAATAAAAAAATAATAAAAATAAGATACTAATAATAGAATGAGGGAAAAGTCGATAAGATTGGAGCTCAAGAATGAAAATTAGAATAAGGAAAAAGAAAAAGGAAAACAAGACCTCGAGAGGATATCCGGAATGGGAATCTCCAAGGAGGAAAAAATATGGGTTGAAGTAAATAAGCAGTTACGGGATGCAATTTCAAATAGATATGGGAAAATATAAACTTTGAAATTTTATTCAAAAAAGTTATATGGAGGTTAATTAAGAAAATTGTTAAATAGGTTAGTGAAGGCCGGAAGAAGTAAGAGATATACAAGGTTAAAGAAGTGATAAAGGATTAAGCCAGAGGGAGAGTGGAGATCACAGTTAAAAGTAAATACTATGGGGGTTAAAAGATGTAGAGCGAGGGCGGGTTGGGGGTTGAGTAGTTTGAGAGAGATGTGCGAAGGGCGAAGTAAAACAAGGGGGGAATAATCGAGGCTATTAAAAGAGTGAGAAGAATTATTTAGAAGTAAAACCAGGAGGGGAAGAATAATTAGAGTGCACAGTGGAAACAGTAAGGAGTTCGATATCGAGGTGTGCAAAGGGGATATGGAGTAGTTAAGGCTAATCAACAAGTAAATAAAAGGGCTAGGATATAATATGAATAGAGTGGGTTAGTTATCACGTTGAAAGGGAAAAGAATGAAGAATGGAAGTGTTGAAGGGAAGCGGACGAATGCATTAAAAGAAGTTAAACGGGAAAGAAAATGGAAAGCCAAATAAAGTTATACAGTTAAGGAGGTTAAGTGGAAAGATTTAGGGGGTAATGGAAGAAAGGTGTTAAAACTAAGGGAAATGTGAAGCTAACGGAGTTTATGGGTAATTTAATTAAGTTAAGAGAAGGTTAAAGGGATGAGGGAGATATAAGTAGAGACCATAGAACAACAGGAATTAGAACTATCAGAAAGGGGATTCGAGATGTAAGGAGGGAAAATCCGAGATGAAGGGAGGGTATTTAATCAAATGGGGGAGGGGTGTCTGGGGGATTATTATGGTTGCTATACCTGAATTTACGTTTATGCCTGCAACTGGAGATAAGTTCATTCTTAGAATTAATAATATTTTTAGATTTAGTAGCAGTAGCTATCATAAAGGTTTCCAGAGTACAAAGTTGGCAATGGGATGCTCCAGGGGTATATGATTTGGACTTTTTAAGTATTGACCAGTGAAGTGAATAGGGAGTATTTTTAAGATTGAGGTTTCTAATTAGATTGGAAAGTGAAGTGCCTGTGCTGTTATCGCTACTATTTTTAAAGGAATATATATGGTTAGAGATCCGGGTCTTAATGGGGAAAGAGGACGCCCCAATATATGTGTGTATCTTGAAGGGTGGTGCTATAGTTGCATTGAGATTGCTAATGGTATTAGAAGAGATTTGGGTTTGGAGATCCAAGTTATGCGAGGAAAGTTGTTTGGAGAAGTGGGGTGGAGCGGATATGGGGGAAATGTGAGTTGGCCCATGAGCACTATCTATTATTGGGGGTGCTTGGTTAGAGGTATGGCTGTATAAGCGGGAGTTTAGAGTAGAAGCGGATTGGGGTTGCGGGGGGATCCGGAGTTCGGGTGGAGTATGGGAACTGTGATTACTCACAACATTGGTGGAGCGGAGGAATTGTTTAACAGTACAAGCGTATATTACGTCCTTCTGTACACAGTTGTTGTTAAGGGGACAATCTCTAGGTTTACGGCAGTTACAAGTGGTGAGGGATGTGGTGGGTGGTTGCTGTTGGATATGTTTGATTTTCCTATTGTTAGAGGTTATGATAGTTTGTTCAATATTGGGCATAGTAGAGTATGATATTTTAATAGAATTTCTGTTAAGGATAGTGCTATATCTGTGGGGATGCTTAAAAGATCTGTCTAAGATTTGGAAAAATTCTTTAGGTATATTGGTTTTAACATTACTGCTGAAAGGCGGATTAAACCAAATGTTATTCTTTCTTCTAAGTTTTTTTCTTTGTTTGTGCGAATGTGGGTCTACCCGATTATCAATATCTTTAGTTCCTATGGGCTTATTAGAGGGTGTTTTGATTATCTTAGGTGCTGATGAGTTAAACTTTTTATTTCTGTGTGTGGTCATGTTGTGTGTAATAATGCCTGAAGATTTGTTAACTTGAGTAAGGGGGTTGCAGTTATATTTAATTTTGTGATTGTAGCCTGAGTTAAGCAAAGCATTATTGTAAAAGCTAGAATTTTGATCGAAGATAGATTTATTCGCAGATAGCTTAGAGATTCTATTAGATACTGAGGGGACTATTGAGTTTATGATGGATTTAGGGTGGTTAGATAGGCTATGTACGTAGAAAAGGGTTAAGTTAGGTTTATGGTATGGGCTGAAGGTTCCCGAGTTAAGATCTAATGTAAGGTCAAGAAAGTTGGATATTCTTTTCTCAGGTTCCCCTGTAATGGTCAAACCAAAGTTTTTAAAGAAGTTATGCCGGTTTTTGATAGTGTTGTTATATTGTCTCGATCTCTCCCCAGACACAAACAGGGCATCGTCCCTATACAACCCACCCTGTAAGTGTCCAAAATTAAACCCCAATTCTCTCATCAGGTACAAACCTACCAGGTCAGTGACCTGGGCAGAGTCTGAGGCCCCCATGGTAATGTCAAAGTTATTGGGGGTGTCCTTCCTAGTCCAAAGCTTATTATCAAATTCTAGTAGGGATCTTCTGGCTAATATTATTAGTTTAATCTCTATGTCAGTAATGTCAGAATTATTTTTGGCGAAGATTAATGCTTTGTTAAGTAAGATAGGGGAAATGGATTGGTAATAATTATTAATGTCGAATGTTATGAAGTTCAAGTTAGGTTTAGACTTATCAATGAGGTTAAGGAACCAGGTAGTAACCTCATCTGAGGATTGCCAAAGAGTGTAACGAATTTTTTCTTTCAAGGTAGGGATAATTCTATCCAAGATTTTCTTGCTTATGATGCCTAGGTCGGATTTAGAGGGGCATATTAGTCTGATGGTAGGGTTTTCTTGGAAATTATTTTTATGGTCCTTCAAGGTAAATCTAGGTATTGCAGGGGTTAAAGTTTCTGCGTAGTTGAGGACATTCAAAGATGTTAGTATGGATTTAGCCTCATTGTTTATACTAGCCAGGGTATCGTAAGATGTGCTTTTGTAAGATTTATTTAATTCTTTGTAGATTAAGGATTTGTATTGACTATATTTCAGTTTGTAAAAATTCTTAGTTTTATCCGATGGGACAATTATATCTGGGTGTTTCTTAATATTGTTAGTAAACTTGTTGATTTTTTTTATGATGGGATTGAGGTGTTTATTGTGTCTTTTGAATTTGATGCGACTAATGAGGTCAAATAGGTCATTTTCGAAATTATTGAGGTGTTCATTTTGTTTAGGGAAGGAGGAGGTTTTGAGACCGTACCTGGAGGCAGCTGATTTTTCCAATTTCTTCAGTTCCCTAGAGGAGTTCATAGGTAGTGTAGATCCAAAGTGGGTAGAAGTGAGGAATTGCTGGAGTCAGTTTGGTGGGAGGAGGTTTTGTGGTTCATGTCATGGTGAAATGCTTTCCATCTAACGTTAGTGATGAACTTCTTCACAGATTGGATAAGCTTGCAGATTTTCTATTTTCGCCGTACCTGAAGTTGCCGCTTCTTGGAATTTAACTTTGAAACCTCTCTCATTATTTCTCGTGCCTCTAACGACCTACCTATCTACATCTTATTCTCTCCGCTGGACTCTTCGACACCGGACTTTTTGGCAATCGGACATTTGCTTGCACCTTGGCACAGTTTTGCCCTGCGTTTCTTTCCCTACAACTTTTATTTTATTTTTTCAAATTTTAAATCTTGGCCATTGCCAACTTATCTATCCCAGCGACTTCCTCTGATGATAAGATTTTGATCTTTGAAAAGCCTGGCTTAGGGAAAATTTAACTTGAATAAATTGCCTTTTTGCGGAATATACCTTGCTTTGAACTTTTGAATTGAATTTTGATTTGGCTTTTGCTTTCTCTAATTCCTTTCCATTCTCCTTCATTATATATATATATAAAAGATTACATATATATATATTAAACATTACATATACATATATAGTCATTCACAGACAGATGATTTCGCTGTAATACTGCTCTTCAATGTGGCTAGTCAAGCAAGTGCTTCAAGTCAGGTTCAAAACTCGACCGTGTAGATGACAGTCGGCGCTCCTAACCTCTTGACTATCATTCAGCGAAATCTCAATGTAAACATTATCAATTGCATGAGGGCTTCATTTTTTTTTTTACACAAATAGCAACGCATTATAAGCTGATCGTAGTTTGCGATTTCACTTAAAGATCTTAACCCGGCATATTTTAACCATCCGCAGATAGACTGGACTGTTTCGCTGTATCACAACTTTTAAGTGTGGCTAGACAAACAAATGCATCAAACTGGGATCGTAGCTCGATCGTCCAAATTAAACTCGGCGCTCCTAACCCGTTAACTATCAATTGTCACAATTTATGAATCTTTTAATGAAATCAAAGTAGAATAAATAGTGCTACTAGCTGTGACCCAACGGGTCACGGTTACGTCTAGTATATATATATATATTCCCCCTCTCATCTATTTTCTCCCATACCTCTTCTTAAATTCCCTCATTTTCTCCAAACGCTCTCTAAGACCATAACTTTCGCCCATCCACCAAAATCACAGCCCCCCTCCCTCTCTACCCATCCCCATTTTCCCTGCATACACCCCCCACACACAAACATTCCAACTCACTCTTCCCCTTCAATCTCGACCACAGCCATCTGGTCAAACACCCCCTCCCCCTCTTCCTCCAATCTCTCTCTGCCATCCATTTTACCCCTGCTCATCCCCCACCTCTTTCTCTCATCGCCAGCCACAGTAGTCCTTGCTCCCTCCACCCTTCCCCTTTTTTCTCCCACTCATTTTCATTCTCTAACAAGTACGGACGTCCAGCAAGACGCTGCCATTATTTTTCATTTTATTTTATTTTTCTTCCCAACATGTCTACCCTACATGTATCTGTGCTTGCATGATATCTTTTCCCTATATCATCATCCTGATGAAGTCTTATAAATAAAGACGAAACGTTGATGTACACATAAAAAACATCCAGTTTTTGGTTTATCTTTTTCATTTTACCATCACGTCGGATTACCTTCATCCTTCTCTTCCCATATATATATATATATTAGTACTTCATGTATCCACATAAAATATTATAAGGAGATATAATTTTTTATGTGTCAGTTTTCAGTATTTACTTCAACAGTGCTCGATACGTAAGTAGAGCTATATATATATATATATATATATATATATATATATATATATATATATATATATATATATATATATATATATATATATATATATTAAATTCCCGAAACAGTTTTTCATGGTAAACAACTGATGATCCCTTAAAATAGTGTTAGAAACAAACTAATATAATAACTGTAAAAAATAAATTGACTTACATGAGTGTTTTTCCACTGAAAGACTTGGGACTATAAGTTTTTTTAATTAAAATTTTTTTTTTTTTTAATATAGTTTTAATGGTTGAGAAACTTCCAAGACTATATATATATATATATATATATATATATATATATATATATATATATATATATATATATATATATATATATATATATAGCGTTTGGCCTATGTGCACTTTTACGTACCAAACAAATTAGTTTAACCCTGACCATTCGTTTATATTTGCATTTATATAAAACCTGTATCCGGTTCTGTTGTTTTTGTTCGATCTTATTTTCAATATTCATGATTGCTCACGTTTTCTGACACCATATATACGCAGTTGTCCCCCTTGTTTCAGTCAACAATTGTAACAAAACAGAAAATGACATGTAACGATAAAATAAAGAATTGGTGAGAGATTTTCGCACAATGAGTCATCGCTAAGACAAAGAGGAGTTTATCTGTACTCGATGCCCTTCGCCAGTCTGTGAGAACATTTCATTCTCGTTCCCATTGCTGCTGAGCGATTTTTGCCTAGCGCTGTATTTACGCTGCGTATGGACAATTTACAACAAAACTATGACGCCGTAAGACAAAACAACCAAACCAAACCTATTTAAGTTCATACCTAAACAAAATGATGTCGTTACAACGTCACATAGACGTTGATACAGCGTTGTATAGAAGTCGTAAAACAGTTATAGGGACGTCGTAAAACCCATCGTTGGGCATCAATGTTACAGTCGATCAGATCTTAGTCAGTACAACTTGGTTGATCACTGCAGTCACTTGAAGATGTGTTCCATTGTCTGTCTGCGATTTCCACAAGAGCAGTTGCTTGTTGTTGTTGGTTCACACCCGCGGAAGTTGTTGGCTGTCCTTTCAACCTTCGCTCTTTCCCGGTTCAGGGCCAGCAAGTCCTTCCTTGGGACATCCGTTCCATGTGGGAGATGTTGTATCATTGATTGATACACGCCATAAACTGGTATCGTCTTGGCCTTCGGGGCTTGATTTGCGCCGGTCTATGGGTCTGTCCTGTGCAGTTCTAGGAGGTCCACCCTCCCAGGCTTCGCCTCCCCTCTTTGGGGAGGAGTAAGTTTATTGCTTACTGTCTGAGGCGCCCCTACCGGGGAATGCCGACGGGGCTGCCCAGGCAATTTTTAAATGGCCAGAGTGCTCACCTCTCGAGCGCTGGCTTTTAACCCCACTTGCTCGACCCGATCTTGGGTCACATCTTACTTGTGGGAGTAAGATAAAACTGGCCTTGTGCCTAACTCCGCGAGGAGTAAATAAACATGTTGTATCATTGATTGATACACGCCATAAACTGGTATCGTCTTGGCCTTCGGGGCTTGATTTGCGCCGGTCTATGGGTCTGTCCTGTGCAGTTCTAGGAGGTCCACCCTCCCAGGCTTTGCCTTCCCTCTTTGGGAAGGAGTAAGTTTATTGCTTACTGCCTGAGGCGCCCCTACCGGGGAATGCCGACGGGGCCGCCCAGGCAATTTTTAATGGCCAGAGTGCTCACCTCTCGGGCGCTGGCTTTTCAAACCCCACTTTCCGACCCGAGCTTGGGTCACATCTTACTTGTGGGAGTAAGATAAACCTGGCCTTGTGCCTAACCTCCTGGGGAGGTAAATAAGATGTTCTCTCGGTTCTTGGATAGCTTAATTCAAGTAGTCATTCCATTAATTCCATCTGTCAATGTGGTAGTTCTGTGATTGTGTAGGGTCAAGGCTCTCTTTGGTCATTCCACTGCTTCTTGATTTCAATCTATCTCCTGGTTTTCCATGGCTAGATGGGGGGGGGGTGTCTTCTGTCGGTTTCCTGTTTGTGTTTTTGGAGTCTCGCATGGGCATCCCAAAAACATACAAAAAATATAGAAAATAAAATAACGGAAATAAAACAAACCAGTTTTCGCTGGAACTCTGGGATTGTGTCAGGAAATTTCACAGATTTTAAAAAAATGGCGACATATAATGGATATAATAAATTCCATGAAGATGTGAAGAAGGTGCATTCATCATCTGTTTTTCCTATGTGTATGTCACTCACATAAAATACAGGTTTAAATATTTCTTGGTTTGGGATTGAGTTATACATTTTAATTGTTCTAATTAGTCGTAATTTGCAATTAATTCAGCAATTCACCCATCTCTTATTAATTTTCTGTCTATTGCTCTCATCTTCTCTCACTCTGTGTTGTTTGATCTCCCGCACTTATATTTTGAAAAAAAATACGAAGAGATATTTTATATACCATCCATACAAAAGTGAAGAAAAAGTATTCAGTTGTTATTTGACGAGTGCGGAATTTTCAGCTACATCACGTTACAACGTTACCATAAAAGTTGTCGTAACGTTGAAGGTGGGTGTCCAGTCTCATCATTTGATTGCTTAATTTAAATCACGTGACAATTAAAAAATATATAAAGTCGGCAGACGATAATTAAAAAAAAAGATATTTTTCTTCATACGGAAACTTGGTGTTGATGATGAGCACCCAGTTGTAACATTAACAATTGTAACATTGACGAACTATTTTTGCAACTATTTTTTTTTTGTGTGCGGAGAATTATTATGCTGAACTGATTTTGGTCATACGTGAGCCAATCAGAAGATTAGGCGTATTAAACCCCTAGCGACTTTTTTTTACAACATTTTGCCGACAGAAGAAGAGGAAATATGTCCAATTGCCAGCAACGATACAACACTTTCATTTTTCCTCTATCCGCTGTCAAGCACAGTCTGCAAGGGCAGGCATCATACAGCGTCATTCACATACCGCACAATATATTATTACAGAGAAACTGCTATCATACAGTGTCACGCACACACATAGTTCAGAAATAAACTAATCTACATCCTTTTTACACAAGGACAATTTACGATCCAGACATTTGTGTTTGTAACGAACGAACGAACGAAGCAGCAGTCACCCTAGGCGGGTTGAACTGGCTTCTTCCGAAGGAGGAAGTTTCTAGGGAGTATCAAATTCACAAGCGGTCCCCAGTCGCATATATATCCCGCCTGGTATTCCCAAATGGTCACCCATCTGGTACTGACCAGGCTCAACGTCGCTTAACTTCGGTGATCTAACGAGAACCGGTGTATGAAGATAAAAACACAATAACTCATAAAATAAAATGTCGTGAAGACAGAATGTATGAAAGACAGAATGTATGAAAGACAAAATGAAAGGAAAACAGTTAAACACAGGGGAAAAAATCAAATACAAGAGATTAACCGGTTTCGTTCGAATCAACGAACGACTTCAGAAAAAGTGAAAATTTGAAATGTATTGAAAGAAAAAAAAAAGACAAAACATAGGAAAAGAGACGCGAAAGTAGAAAATATGCAGCGCGTGCGAAAATACGTTAATTGGAAACAGAAGAAAAGGGGAAAACATAGATAATAGCGATAAAAACATAAGCAGTACTTAGCCGGGGTCGGCGTTTATGTAAATATTTGAGTTCTGTTGAGTCTTATTTCTTTTCTATCGATACTTACTTATAGGACGGGTCTTGTAATTAATATCAAGATTGGTACCTATAAAACGGTGACCACGTGATGATTGGCGCCCGCCAAAATTATAGTTTCAATCACACTAAAGAAATGAATAACAACAGAACAAAACGGAACCAAAAATGCAAAGAAATTCTAATATCAAAAGAATGGACGATAAGAAGTTAATCAACGTTTGTTCTACTAAGACTGTTTTTCCTATGTGTATTTCACTCACATAAAATACAGGTTTAAATATTTCTTGGTTTGGGATTAAGTTATACATTTTAATTGTTCTAATTAGTCGTAATTTGCAATTAATTCAGCAATTCATCCATCTCTTATTAATTTTCTGTCTATTGCTCTCATCTTCTCTCACTCTGTGTTGTTTGATCTCCCGCACTTATATTTTAAAGTGTCTATCTAGTCTCGCTTCTGTAACTCTCTCCCTCCCTCCCTCCCCCTTTCTCTCTCTCCCCCTGTCTTTCTCTCTCTCTTTCTGTTTATTAACGGTCAAAGGTAATAAAACCTTATAGATAGAGAGGGAGAAAGAGAGAGAATAGGAGTGAGAGTGAGAGAGAGAGAGAGTGAGAGAGAGAGAGAGAATGAGAGATAGATAGATAGATAGATAGATAGATAGATAGAGAGAATGAGAGAGAGAGACAGAGATAGAGAGGGAGAGAGAGAATGAGAGTGAGAGAGAGAGAATGAGAGAATGAGATAGATAGATAGATAGATAGATAGAGAGAATGAGAGAGAGAGAGACAGACAGACAGAGATAGAGAGGGAGAGAGAGAATGAGAGAGAGAGAGACATAGATAGAGAGGGAGAGAGAGACTGAGAGAGAGAGAGAGAGAATGAGATAGATAGATAGAGAGAGAGAATGAGAGAGAGACAGACAGACAGAGATAGAGAGGGAGAGAGAGAATGAGAGAGAGACAGAGATAGAGTGGGAGAGAGAGAATGAGAGAGAGAGAGAGAATGAGATAGAGAGAGAGAGAATGAGAGAGAGAGAGAGTGAGATAGATAGATAGATAGATAGAGAGAGAGAGAATGAGAGAGAGAGACAGACAGACAGAGATAGAGAGGGAGAGAGAAAATGAGAGAGAGAGAGACAGAGATAGAGAGGGAGAGAGAGAGAGAGAGAGAGGGGGAGAGAGAGAGCGGCTGAATGAAGGCATGTAGATTTATCATTAAATAAAACATAAAACAATCAAGTACGATGCATGCAATGCTTACTTTTTCTGAAGTTATAATGTTCTTTCACTACTACAGCGTCATAGATATTTTGGTACTTATGCAGTTTACAGACAGGGTTGAAATAATAACGTCATAATTTAGAAAGCCATTCTTAACATGTAGAGGTGGGCGTCGGTTAACTCTGAAATATTTATTGTATTCAAAAAATCCCTTTCAAAATTCGCTAATTCATTTTAGGTTGACATTTCATGGTTTCAACACCGTGTTTATTGATCATATTTTTGTTGTTATCATCATTATTGTCAAACCGGAAGTAGAATACGTTCCACTGTAAACGATTAATAAAGTTTTATATTTTCTCTAATAATTTGATTTCATAATTCTAATGACTTTGCAAATGTATGTCTTTTAATGAATACACACGACCACATGTTATATTTTTACTTACCGATGCGTGTATAAACCAGTATACACCCGTCAGGAACCCAGTTGTTTGCTGACAAAATCACTCGGACGCCGATGTTAATTAATAAAAAGGTTTATTAAAAAGAGAAAAACAGTACCAGAAAAATAATCGGATGGACGGGCTACTTGCAGGCGTGCGTGATATATATATATATATATATATATATATATATATATATATATATATATATATATATATATATATATATATATATATATATATATATATATTTATTAATTGTATCTGTACATAAAAGGAGTACTCAGGGAGTGAAACAATCGAAATAGTAGTAGTAAGCAAAAACAACGAACACTGCAATCACCAATAAAAACAATCACATAAAAATACACACACACACACATATATATATATATATATATATATATATATATATATATATATATATATATATATATATATATATATATAGATAGATAGATAGATAGATAGATAGATAGATAGATAGATAGATAGATAGATAGATTGTCTCACTACACCTAACTATACTATGCTCTCCTCTCTTATTGGGGACAGCGGCCCGGATAAGGCTTTCTCTGCTTGAAGTGTCGCTAGAGAAAATCTGTCTGTGAAAGTCACATGGTTTCGTCAACTTCCGGTCTAGGGTCACCTCTAACTCTTGAGTTTCACTCAAACTTTTCCATTCAAACAATGACCCTCGTTATGTAACATTTTGCTCGAATTCAAGTAAAAATAATAAGACAAAAGGGATAGAACTATCTGAAGACGTTGGCAGGATAAGGGCAGTCAGACAATAAGCACGTTTGTGGAAATACAGAAGTCAGCACGAGTTAAGGTTTCAAATATAACATAATTTATTGCATAAAAATAAACTACAGAAAAAGGGGAAGCGTGCATAAACTATTATACACACGTCGGAACTCGGTTTTCTGCATAGTTTGTTGACAAAATCACTCTGACGCTAAAGTTAATTTATAAAAAAGTTTATTAAAAAGAGAACAGCCACAGAAAAAAAAAATCAGCGGGTTACTTGCGTGGGAGATAGATAGATAGATAGATAGATAGATAGATAGATAGATAGATAGATAGATAGATAGATAGTTCGTCTCTCTAAATTGTGAGCGCCCGCCATTTCCCTATTATGGACGACACCCTGGACACGTATTCTCTGCTTGAAATGCCGGCAAAAATGACGAAGAAAATCTCCGTGCGGAAGTCACGTGGTTTCGTTGACTTTCGTTCTGGGGTCACTTCTGACTCTTAGGTGTCACTCCAATTTTTTCCATTATAACAACGTTATGTAACGCCCCCTCAACTTGAATAAAACAACAACAACAACAACCAGAACAACATCTGAAAAACGTTGACATAAACATGTAAATGTACGCACGTGGTGACACACGTGTACACTTGATACGCGCGCACCTCACATCTGACCCGAGAAGGCCGCACCTACTCATCACCCAGCTTTTCTGTTATCAACAAACATTTCCATTCACTCCGTTCACTCGCCACTCCTTCCAGTGAATTCATTCCCATGAACGCGTCCTTGTTCTCAATTTGGCTTTGAATAACAAACCTATCGGCCATTCAATTTGATCTTGGAAAATCTTGTCAATCTAATTATACTCATTATTTATAAAAGATCGGAGTTAGTTTGCAACAATAAAACATTCCCAACCTCCAACGACGAACAAAAACAAAACAAAAACAAACAAACAAACAAAAATTAACAAACGTATGTAAAAAGGACGCAAAAAGGAGAAACACTAAGAATACAAATATCATAACTAGTGATGGGACGATTCTTATATTTTCCCGATTCCGATACAATTATCGATTCTATTTCAAATTCCCGATTCCGATACAATTAGTGATTCCGATTCTTTTAAAACCTATAAATATTTAGTCATAAAGTTGTTGCTTTTTATTTTTTATTTTTACGGATTACCGTAAAAAAAAACAATGTAATATGTGCATGTATTTTCGCAAACGGTAAAAAGTACACTTGCGTGTGTGGGATCTATCGATTTTAGTTTCACTCGTAGTTTAAAATCACTAAATATGTATCATTTTATCATTAGTACCAGCAATGGAAAATTAAGTAAAAAAAAAACAAAAAAACAATTAAAAAGAATCGTTTTTTTTTGGCATCGGAAAATAGGCACACATTTTTCCGATTCCGATATCCAAAAAAATTCCGATTTTTCCGATTCCGACTAATTATAACTACTAGCAGAGAGGGATCTGAGGAAGCGCTGAAATTTGAATTAATGTTTTAACCCTGGACCCGTGAATAATTTCACGAATTAATTTCAATATATTTACAAAATAGCAGAGCTGTCAGGCGTTGCCCGGCGGAGTAGTAAGCAGGCAAAAGTGTACTATAGCTAACAGCTGAGAAAAAAACAAAAAAATAAGCAAAATATTCAACAAATAACCGTTACCAAACGATAGAAAATTAAATTTTCTCTAGACCTGCATGAATTTAAACTTCGTTGTTTTCAGGTAGCCGATTTCGTCAATCAAAAATGACGGTCAATTTTTTTAGTGGTCGCTAATTTCAGGCCTAGAAGATGAAGCTAAAAAAACAAACTTACTGTACCACTAACCCTAAGTCCGAGGGTGGGTTCCAGTCGGATTAGGATAAGCTTCGTTTAAAAAAAAATCTTTTAAGGCTGTTAACTATGCTACACTTTCTTTTTTCAGTAAATAACTTATTTTTATCAATAACAATTGATTTCTTACTGTTGTCACACGCGAGGCAAATCTTACTATAAAAACAGAAAGAACTAATCACGGTAAACCTTACAAAAATACGTGAGTTAAATCTTACATAAGGAACAAATACGTGATTAAATTAAAAAAAAAACAAACTAAATAAATAAATAAACTAATCCGCTCTCTCCTTTCTGAATCTGTAAATAAAGCATCTTACAAAAATATTAAGAACAAGAGAATACTTTTTGTGTCTATTAAAAGTGAAAGAAATTCTTTCCTTAATCATTTATTATCAGTTATTATTAAGATTAAGCCTCCTCTTATTTTCTCATAAAAGTAAATTTACATACGAGATCATTGTAGCGAGCCGGACACACATACGGTCACTTTTATTATATAGATAACAAGTTTTACTCAAAAACGAGTTTTACTTTCAAATCACCTGTTCTATGAACGGTCAAGTTATTTTGAAAATGTGACCGTTCTCCCTCCAACTCACATTGCAATCATTTACAAACAACAGCTTTGATATGGAATTACCCCCCCCCCTCAATCTTAACGAAATACGTTAACTTCACGTAAAAACTAAAAAAAGAAAAGAAAAAAAAAATTGAATGTTCTAAATTGTTTTTTGTTTTGTTTCACTTTAATTCACCCAAACAATGCATATTACCACTGAGACGTAAGGGGCTACTTTGATAGGCCTTGCTCCTATAAAACCTGGCCCCTAAAGCGGGGAATTGGGTAGCAAGATCTTTGTTTGCCTTACATTAATATTTCTGTATTTTGGTACGATCGGGAAACAGGGAACAGGGAGGGAATTCCAAAGGCAAGCGGTCCGAAGAAAAAAGCTATTAGAGTAGAACGTTTTCTGGCATCTGGGGACCTCAACATCGGAGGAGTGGAATTTTGCTGTTAGTTGGGGTGGGTCGGAGATATTTTCGTTGAGGGGGTACAAGTGCAATACACCCATCGGTTTGGTAGTTTGGTAGTTTTGTTTTACGGCATATCAACCCTTTTTGGGTTATTTAATGCCGAATCTGGTCATTATAGTAAAAGTTTTTATGCTTCAAGTTCTTTATATCTTCAAATGTTTAATCATCGTTTTTGGTTTGGTAGTTTTGTTTTACGGCATATCAACCCTTTTTGGGTTATTTAATGCCGAATCTGGTCATTATAGTAAAAGATTTATGCTTCAAGTTCTAAAAATAAAATAAAAAAGGGGAGGGAGAAAGGGAGAGGGGCTGTTGTTTTTGTTTTTGGTTTTGTAGAACATAATTAAGTTTTACAAAAAAAACCAAAAAAACGTCAATGTAGGTGAAACACCCATCGGAGCACACTACATTGAAGTACTTGTGAAACAAGCACAGGGATGCAACACTGCGGCGATTGGAGCTAGGCAGACAGTGCGGGCCCTATTAAGTTAGATACTCTTTTTCACACCCTGTCCAAGAGGGACAAAGCTAGTGGTTGGTGCACCAGCCCAGATGTCACAACAATACTCCATGCATGGGCGAACGGTGGCTTTATAGAGATATAGGATATTGGCAGGCGTGAGAAGTTTTCTAGCCCTGTAGAGGGAGTCGATTTTATTTGCAGCAGATATGGCAGTGTGTATGTATTTATTCCAATTCATGTTGGCCGAGAATGTTAGGCCGAGGAGTTGACGTCATGAAAATGTGAAACAATTCATTAGTAGCTTAGTAGCTTGTCATCGATGCAGAGCATGATGTAGAACCATGTCGATCCAAACGATCGACGACCCTCCCCAAGGTTTGTTCCGTGGTTTTCTTTTCGTCTTCAGATTCTTGTTCTGGTCGTGTCGTCCTTCGTATTTGCGATCGCACGCGCATAATAAAAGTACAAACACAAGGAATATACATAGGATTTGACTTCTTAGTAACAAGCGTATATATGTGTGTGTGTGTGTGTGTGTATCGTTGGGTCCCGCCGCTAGCGTCCACCTTTGGGTTAAGTTCCAGTATATCACCTAACAGATAGTTTGTCTATGGAGACCATCATTGTCGTTCGGTCGAAGTCATCTATTCGCCAGCTCATCTCCTCGTCTTTTCTACCCGATCTGCTAGTTTACTCCGATATAATCTAAACTGAACTCGCACTCCCTCATCTGTTCCGCCTCCTCAATATATCTACTTTCGACCGGAAATACTAAATGCCCGGTCTCTTTCTCAGTTCACCACCAGAAATAGCCACATCCGTTTCTTGTTCTCAGCTCACTCTCTCCATCGCCCTCCACCGGCCACCAAAAAGCTAACGCCTAATGGTCAGGGCACCCTCTCGTCTGGAATTTCAATAGATTCAACAGACTCCCTATTGCCTGTTTACTCATCTCACTTCCTCATCATTTCCCGGTGGTCCTGGCTGCGTGTGTGAGAGGGGAGCAGTACATAGTATCACACACCTCCCATGCCCAACTTTATCATTTGTTACATAAATCACAAAACAAAAATAATACATTCATATTAAATAAATTATACACCAAATTATACATTTACATAAATTACAAAACAATTCAAACATTCATATTACATAATTTACGAAACAAAAGAGACGTAACAGGCAACCAAAAGGAAGACAATAACCCAATACCGACCGATTACTCTTAAAAATAATATATATAAAAAGCAATTACTTTTGGGACAGTATTCTGTCCACTGATACTTGCTTTACACACCAGAGAAGGGAAATCAACCTCGCCTCCCCATCGAGGTAGGAAAATAAACAAGCAGGTGGGCTTTTAACTCACTTCTCACAGAAATAATTTTAAAACACCTTCTACCAAGAGTGCTTTAAAACCATCTCTGATATTAACACGCATTCTGCCATTTTGTTTCCCCCCTCCCTCCAAGAAAAAAATCAGGAGGATTTTTTCACCTACTAAGAGGACTTTATCTACACCTCTCAACTTATCAGGCATTCTGCCATTTCTTCATGACAAATAATAAAAAAACAGCGTCTTTACACAATTTTACACAGACAAACACGAAACAGTGTCTCTTCACAACAACACATAACGTTTGCGACATAAAAATACAATACCTCTGTGGTTTCCATTTTTTACAACACTTGAACAACAATTTTAGTCAAGACAATCAGACTAACCCCTAAAGCAAATACAACTACGACATATACAACACATAGGTCTCTTTTCTTTATCATTCTGATTGTCTCTTTCTTTTTAAGTAAAGTGAAAGGATTTCTTTATATACTACGTCATTAATAAAGGTACACTGGCGTTGCTCGGGAATGAGTATGGACTTCTATGTATTCCTGCTCCAGTCCCTGAACACCATATTACCATTTTTATTCTAATTTTTAAAATAAAGCAAACCGTTGTCTTTTTATATATATGGATATCCGGCACGAAGATTCCCACAATATTAGTAGAAATACCTCTAGTCAATTTATATATATATATATATATATATATATATATATATATATATATATATATATATATATATATATATATATATATAAGTAAAATATGAGAATAAAGATTGTAAAAATACAATATCTATTACGTCCTCAGTTGCTCAAAACAAGATATTTCAAATGAAGAAGATTTATTTTCCTTCCTTACGCCATGACTTTTCAAAGAATAAAATATTATCATCAGAGGAATACAAATAGATAAGTTGGTAGGAGATTTACCAAAAGTCATAATTTGAAAAGATATAAATATTGAAGTTTGGAGAAGTCAAACCATTAAAGGCCCAAGTAATCTGGTTGGAAGAGGTTGCAATGTAAAAGTTTAGGATGTAAGTTGTGTATTAAAAGCCATTTGAAGGACCCCCATGGGCTTTCCATATATAGTTTGTATGGAGTTGAATTAGGAAAAGTTCACCGTTGAAGGCGCCATGAAAATTGTATCATTGTAACCTGAATTAAGTAAAGCGTTATTGTAGAAATTCGAATTTTGGTCGAAAATTGATTTATTAGAAGATAGTTTAGATATTCTGTTGGAGACTGTGTGGAGTATGGATCTAATGATGGATTTTGGGTAGTTGGAGAGCTTATGAACGTAAAATAATGTTAGGTTGGGTTTATGGTAAGAAATTATGAACGTAAAATAATGTTAGGTTGGGTTTATGGTAAGAAATTATGAACGTAAAATAATGTAAGGTTGGGTTTATGGTAAGAGCTAAATGATTCAAAATTAAGGTTTAACGTTAAGTCAAGGAAGATAGATGTTCTTTTCTCGGGTTCTAAAGTGATAGATAGCCCAAAGTTTAAAAAAAATGTAAATTCTTAATAGTTTTATTGTATAGTCTAGATATCTCTGGAAAAAAAGGTGCCTCATCTCTGTACAACCCACTCTGCAGATGCCCAAGTTCAAACTTAAGTTCCCGTAATAAGTATAGACCTTCTAAATCAGTGACTCCATGAACCCATAGTAATGTCATAGTTATTAGGTGTGTCTTTTTCCGTCCCAAATTCTAACGATTGCCAAAGAGAAAAAGATATTTTTTATGCCAGGGATAATTATATATATATATATATATATATATATATATATATATATATATATATATATATATATACAGGGTGGGCCAAAATAAGGGTCCTATCTTTAAATTTGAATAACTTGAATTTGAATAATTTCCACAAAATAAAAGTTAAACTCACCAAACTTTATGTGTGTGTAGACTGACCCTTCCGAGATTTTTTGAAATAAACAAAACAAATTTTAGCCGAAAAACACTTCTTAAAACTTACAAAAACTAAAGTATTGTTTTTTACACTGTTTTGAGTTTTTTAAGCAAAAATAATGTTTTCTAAATGAGGGTACGCTCCTTAGGGCTAATACGGCTCATGCTTGCTTCGGAAGGGGTCCTTTACTTATTCTAAAAAAAATCAAAAAAAAATCAATAAATAAAAAAGTTATGAATTTTTAAAAATAGGACCCTTATTTTTGCCCACCCTGTATATATATATATATATATATATATATATTGATAAAAATATATTTTCATGTATATATTATTAATAGTCTAACTTTCAAGGTTAAAGCTCGATGGATGTTAATTTTTAAACACCAGAGCATATATAAATAAACAATAGAATGCAAAATTCCAATGACTACTTCTTTATTCAATGCGACATATCCGAACTCGGGATTCGAAACCCGAGTCACTGTTGGAAAGAAAAGGAAAAAGAAAAAACTAATTACGTGAGCAGTTCATATTTTCCAACGTTCTTAAATTTTTTACTTGCAACGTCGGAAAATTGGTTTCGGTATCAAAATATTTCAGATTTGCATTAAATTTGATCCATAATCAGTAGACACTAATTAAGCAATATTTCCTTAATTTCAATATCTTCTGTAAGTTTGAAATTTTAGCCATATTCTAGAATCAAAATCATGTAATGGATTTTTATCAAAATGAGAATAATGATTCTAGACATAAAGTTTAGTATCAGTATATCTTGATTTTAATCTTCGTAAGAGGACATAAAAGTGGTGCAAAACTGTTCTTTTCGAGGAATTATTTTTATTTTGTTAACTATTATAAACAAACACCCATGTAAACTGTAATAATACTAATTATAGAAACAATATATGTTACAATACCATAAGAAACTACGGCGATACACAAGAAAATTGCCATCTGCGCTAAAAAGAACAATATTATTAGGCAAATACTACATAAACTTGACGCGAACATAAAAGACTACATCGAAAGCAAAAAGCAAATGGTCGATCGTATTTAATCAGACCAGCACCAACAAATACGTATAATATATATATTTCAAAAACAAAAAACAAAACCGAAAACACACGAAATTCGTATTGGAAACGCGTGCTTTTAACGGTATTATTGTATGTGCAATATTAAAGATATACAACCTGCGCTCTAAATCGTCTCTAAATTATATTGCTTCGGCTTGTCACTGAAACCAGACTTTGTAGTGTGGCAAAAACGCAGAGCATGACCATCTACATGTACAGATATCCTTACAAGATCCACGGCGATAAAGACCTGTAAAAATAAACCGGGCCTGCTGTACAATATGCGCGACCACAATCGGTCATTGCAATTTTTGTAGGGATGGCCTTTTTTCTGTAACGAAGTGGCACTCGTCATATATATATATATATATATATATATATATATATATATATATATATATATATATATATATATATATATATATATGGGGGAATATATGCTTTAGCATATATTTTCTATTCTTTATATATGCCAACCATTTGCAAAGTGTTAACATATAACAACAGAGCATATATAAATCTCTTTCTCTCTCTCTCTCTCTCTCTCTCTCACTCTCTCTCTCTCTTAATGGAGATGAATTCAGTGTGAGTTGTTTGTTTGTTGGATTCTTGATGTATTGCATGGCTATGTATTTTTTTTCTGATTGAGAACTTTCTGGGTTTCTGATTAGTCTATGGAAGAAAGATACGAAATTGACATACAAATATCGGTTGTTCTTTGATTGAACGAATCGGATCCGTCATTGTACCATAAGTTTTTTTGTTTTGAAAAAAAAAAAAAAATGATTGATAAGATGAATAAAATCTTGGTCTTTGGAATGTAGCAAAATGTTGTTACGTACATAAAAGTAATCCATGGACAAATGTTTCTGACTATCAGCTGTCACCAGAATGGCTAACTTAGATAAGGATCGAACCTTCGATATCATTGTTTATAGTCTGGAGTTTTACCACCGGAAATATGTACGATTTTTATCACCGAAATATTTAAGTTATGTAATTTTGTAATTGTTATTAGTGGTGATAGTAGTGTTATGCTTGTTGCTTTTGTTTTTCACTTCCTAAGTGATAAAGATTAATGCATAAGATTGCAGTTTTAGTCACCGTTAACTTTGTAGGACGTATTTTTCGTTGATATATATTTTTTTAATTAATTTTATACGTACATAAAAGTAACTCATGGACACATGTTTCTCTCTATAAGCCATCATCAGCATGGCTAACTTGGAATTGATATTATTGTCTATAGTCTGGAGTTTTACTACCGGACCATGACGCCTTGCCCGGAAATATGTACGATTTTTATCATCTAATTATTATTAAGTTATGTATTTTTGTAATTGTTTTTATTGGTGATGGCAGCCATCTTGGATTTAGAGGTGGCTAGTCGGGCAGATATGTTTAAGTATTTCCCCACTAGCTGCCCCACTAAAGATTTCCATAGCATTTGTGTAATGATAACACAAATTGATAAGACGCTATCCTGCTGGGACGCGATTCCGAGTTCAGTTCCCGCCTTTTATGGAACAACATATTTTTTTTTTTTTACATTTTTTCTAATTTTTAAATCGCGGTTGAATTTTTTACTTTGACAGAATGGAAAAGAAAACATAAATGGTCGACACTTTTGACTTTTTTTTTAAGGTGACGCAATTTTTTTTTTTTTTTACGTTTATTCGTAATCCAAATCACGTTTTTGTTGCAGGCGAAAAAATCCTATTTCTGTCACGTAAATTATTAACTAACGCAAAAAGACTCACGGGCAATGCCAGGTGGGTTACAGCTAGTACATCCCCCCCTCCCCCCACCCCACACACACCCACCCACACACACACATACACCCCCCCCACACACGCCCCCCCCCCCACACGCACGCATACACATAATTATTTTTTATTTATACAGACATGTACAAAAAGCCGCGACACTGGCATGACCCTTTCCTAATATGAACATCTGAGTGAAAGATCAGACTTTTTCCGCCTGATGAGATCTTAGTTTCTAATAACTATTGATCGATAACATTGCCATGTCAGTGTAGCGGGTTTTGTACATGTCTGCATGAATAAAAATAATTTACTATTGAGTATTTTTTATAATCCCAGTTAAAATTCTGTGGATTTTTATCTTGTAGATGTCTACTTACCTGGATTAGTATATGTATATATATATAGTCTTGGAAGTTTCTCAACCATTAAAACTATATTTAACCCCCCCCCCCAAAAAAAAACCTTAAGTCCCAAGTCGTTCACAGGAAAATCACTCATGTAAGTCAATTTAATTTTTTCAGTTACTATATTAGTTTGCTTCTACATTATTTAAGGGATCATCAGTTGTTTACCATGAAAAACTGTTTCGGGAATTTAAAAACAAGACAGTATTTAATTTCATGGCTTCCCAGTAGAGTTGATCAGACCCCACTCCCCTTAAAAGACAAAAACATAAACGTTCCGTATACTAAACCTAAGTTTTGTTCCGTATAAATGTTTTGCTAACTTATATTAATTATTAAAAAAAGAAAAAAGTCCTCCTTACCTGTGTTGTTCGTCTGTCTAATAAAATGTATCCGTTACTTACAAAAATGTTGCTGCATTTTAAAGTGTGTAGACGAATCCATTAAACATTGTTTTAAATTATATATATGTATATATATATATATATATATATATATATATATATATATATATATATATATATATATACAGGGTGGGCCAAAATAAGGGTCCTATCTTTAAATTTGAATAACATGAATTTGAATAACTTCCACAAAATAAAAGTTAAACTCACCAAACTTTATGTGTGTGTAGACTGACCCTTCCGAGATTTTTTGAAATAAACAAAACAAATTTTAGCCGAAAAACACTTCTTAAAACTTACAAAAACTAAAGTATTGTTTTTTACACTGTTTTTAGTTTTTTAAGCAAAAATAATGTTTTCTAAATGAGGGTACGTTCCTTAGGGCTAATACGGCTCATGCTTGCTTCGGAAGGGGTCCTTTACTTATTCTAAAAAAAAAAATTAAAAAAAAATCAATAAATAAAAAAGTTATGAATTTTTAAAAATAGGACCCTTATTTTTGCCCACCCTGTATATATATATATATATATACATATAAACACCGTATCAAAATTGTCGTCTGGTACAAATCGACTCGTCATCTCTCGGGCGTTTGCATAGGATAGCCGAACGCTTCCGACAAGAAACTCACGGAAACTGGGTCAAGATCAATATAAGTACCCAATTTAAATACACAGATGTCAAATATATAATTTATTCCAGTTTTAGTTAAGTATAGGTTGAAAAAGAAATGTCGTAAGTTAGTAATAGTGTAGCATAGCTGTGGTGTTCTTCAACCCATACGGCGCGTCCACTACGTTGGCAGAATCAGATGGTTGAAATGCTGTAGTTGCAATCGCGACGTTCCCATCTTCTCTTCTCTCGGTTGCCGTCTTCTTCGAAATAACCGATTTCATAAACCTTATTAATAAAAAAAAAACCCGACGAATGGAATTGGTTTAAAAAATCTTTTTGGGGTTTTATTCTTTCTTCATAGCATACATGTACACGTATAAAACATCCAACCCCTTCCTCCATGGGTTGACAACAACTATTTGAACTCACTGCTCTCTCTCTCTCTCTCTCTCTCTGCTTGTTCAGTCGAAATAGACAGATACTCTGTATGCATTCGCCACGTCAGCTTAGTAGCTTCCTGTTCCCGTGACGTCAATGCCGGGACACATACCTGTTATCGACTTCTAACTGGAAATTTTCACTCTACTCAATTTTAACCATAGTTTTTTTTTACAATTCTCACCCTATTTTCACAAACCTGCCCCTTATCTTGTTACAATAGCACAAATGGACAGAGTTAAACTTCCAAAAGGTTTCATAGGTTTTTTTTTTTAAATAATAATTTTTTTGCAGTTTGAAATTTTTAGAAATTTAAATCTTATAAATTTGTCGGTTGCTAATATTTATTTTTGTGTGGGGGTACGAGGTTACTAAGTTAACTCTTATTATACCTGTCTCGCTCTCTCTCTCATACTTTTCTCCATAACTTTCGAAAGAACATTTTTCTTAAATTAAGTCATCAAATTTCCTGAAAAAATAACATTACTAAATGCTCATATGATCGATTAAAAAAGATAATATGTAGTTATTAAAAGCATAAGTCAAACACAATTTAAAAAATAATATGTAGTTATTAAAAGCATAAGTCAAACACAATTAAAAAAATAATATGTAGTTATTAAAAGCATAAGTCAAACACAATTAAAAAATAATATGTAGTTATTAAAAGCATAAGTCAAACACAATTAAAAAAATAATATGTAGTTATTAAAAGCATAAGTCAAACACAATTAAAACAATAATATGTAGTTATTAAAAGCATAAGTCAAACACAATTAAAAAAATAATATGTAGTTATTAAAAGCATAAGTCAAACACAATTAAAACAATAATATGTAGTTATTAAAGCATAAGTCAAACACAATTAAAAAAATAATATGTAGTTATTAAAAGCATAAGTCAAACACAATTAAAACAATAATATGTAGTTATTAAAAGCATAAGTCAAACACAATTAAAAAAATAATATGTAGTTATTAAAAGCATAAGTCAAACACAATTAAAACAATAATATGTAGTTATTAAAAGCAGAAGTCAAACACAATTAAAAAAATAATATGTAGTTATTAAAAGCATAAGTCAAACACAATTAAAAAAATAATATGTAGTTATTAAAAGCATAAGTCAAACACAATTAAAAAAATAATATGTAGTTATTAAAAGCATAAGTCAAACACAATTAAAAAAATAATATGTAGTTATTAAAAGCATAAGTCAAACACAATTAAAAAAATCATATGTAGTTATTAAAAGCATAAGTCAAACACAATTAAAAAAATAATATGTAGTTATTAAAAGCATAAGTCAAACACAATTAAAAAATTATATGTAGTTATTAAAAGCATAAGTCAAACACAATTAAAACAATAATATGTAGTTATTAAAAGCATAAGTCAAACACAATTAAAACAATAATATGTAGTTATTAAAAGCATAAGTCAAACACAATTAAAACAATAATATGTAGTTATTAAAAGCATAAGTCAAACACAATTAAAAAAATAATATGTAGTTATTAAAAGCATAAGTCAAACACAATTAAAAAAATAATATGTAGTTATTCAAAGCATAAGTCAAACACAATTAAAAAAATAATATGTAGTTATTAAAAGCATAAGTGAAACACAATTAAAAAAAATAATATGTAGTTATTAAAAGCATAAGTCAAACACAATTAAAAAGATAATATGTAGTTATTAAAAGCATAAGTCAAACACAATTAAAAAATAATATGTAGTTATTAAAAGCATAAGTCAAACACAGTTAAAAAAATAATATGTAGTTATTAAAAGCATAAGTCAAACACAATTAAAAAAATAATATGTAGTTATTAAAAGCATAAGTCAAACACAATTAAAAAAATAATATGTAGTTATTAAAAGCATAAGTCAAACACAATTAAAAAAATAATATGTAGTTATTAAAAGCATAAGTCAAACACAATTAAAAAAATAATATGTAGTTATTAAAAGCATAAGTCAAACACAATTAAAAAAATAATATGTAGTTATTAAAAGCATAAGTCAAACACAATTAAAAAAATAATATGTAGTTATTAAAAGCATAAGTCAAACACAATTAAAAAAATAATATGTAGTTATTAAAAGCATAAGTCAAACACAATTTAAAAAATAATATGTAGTTATTAAAAGCATAAGTCAAACACAATTAAAAAAATAATATGTAGTTATTAAAAGCATAAGTCAAACACAATTAAAACAATAATATGTAGTTATTAAAAGCATAAGACAAACACAATTAAAAAATTATATCATCAAATTTCCCTAAAAATAACATTACTAAATGCTCATATGATCGATTAAAAAAATAATATGTAGTTATTAAAAGCATAAGTCAAACACGATTAAAAAAAATAATATGTACTTATTAAAAGCATAAGTCAAACACAATTAAAACAATAATATGTAGTTATTAAAAGCATAAGTCAAACACAATTAAAACAATAATATGTAGTTATTAAAAGCATAAGTCAAACGCAATTAAAAAAATAATATGTAGTTATTAAAAGCATAAGTCAAACACAATTAAAAAAATAATATGTAGTTATTAAAAGCATAAGTCAAACACAATTAAAACAATAATATGTAGTTATTAAAAGCATAAGTCAAACACAATTAAAAAAATAATATGTAGTTATTAAAAGCATAAGTCAAACACAATTAAAAAAATAATATGTAGTTATTAAAAGCATAAGTCAAACACAATTAAAAAATAATATGTAGTTATTAAAAGCATAAGTCAAACACAATTAAAAAAATAATATGTAGTTATTAAAAGCATAAGTCAAACACAATTAAAAAAATAATATGTAGTTATTAAAAGCATAAGTCAAACACAATTAAAAAATAATATGTAGTTATTAAAAGCATAAGTGAAACACGGTTAAAACAATAATATGTAGTTATTAAAAGCATAAGTCAAACGCAATTAAAAAAATAATATGTAGTTATTAAAAGCATAAGTCAAACACAATTAAAAAAATAATATGTAGTTATTAAAAGCATAAGTCAAACACAATTAAAACAATAATATGTAGTTATTAAAAGCATAAGTCAAACACAATTAAAAAAATAATATGTAGTTATTAAAAGCATAAGTCAAACACAATTAAAAAAATAATATGTAGTTATTAAAAGCATAAGTCAAACACAATTAAAACAATAATATGTAGTTATTAAAAGCATAAGTCAAACACAATTAAAAAAATAATATGTAGTTATTAAAAGCATAAGTCAAACGCAATTAAAAAAATAATATGTAGTTATTAAAAGCATAAGTCAAACACAATTAAAAAAATAATATGTAGTTATTAAAAGCATAAGTCAAACACAATTAAAACAATAATATGTAGTTATTAAAAGCATAAGTCAAACACAATTAAAAAAATAATATGTAGTTATTAAAAGCATAAGTCAAACACAATTAAAAAATAATATGTACTTATTAAAAGCATAAGTCAAACACAATTAAAAAAATAATATGTAGTTATTAAAAGCATAAGTCAAACACAATTAAAAAAATAATATGTAGTTATTAAAAGCATAAGTCAAACACAATTAAAAAAATAATATGTAGTTATTAAAAGCATGAGTCAAACACAATTAAAACAATAATATGTAGTTATTAAAAGCATAAGTCAAACACAATTAAAAAAATAATATGTAGTTATTAAAAGCATAAGTCAAACACAATTAAAAAATAATATGTAGTTATTAAAAGCATAAGTCAAACACAATTAAAACAATAATATGTAGTTATTAAAAGCATAAGTCAAACACAATTAAAAAAATAATATGTAGTTATTAAAAGCATAAGTCAAACACAATTAAAAAAATAATATGTAGTTATTAAAAGCATAAGTCAAACACAATTAAAAAATAATATGTACTTATTAAAAGCATAAGTCAAACACAATTAAAAAAATAATATGTAGTTATTAAAAGCATAAGTCAAACACAATTAAAAAAATAATATGTAGTTATTAAAAGCATAAGTCAAACACAATTAAAAAAATAATATGTAGTTATTAAAAGCATAAGTCAAACACAATTAAAACAATAATATGTAGTTATTAAAAGCATAAGTCAAACACAATTAAAAAAATAATATGTAGTTATTAAAAGCATAAGTCAAACACAATTAAAAAAATAATATGTAGTTATTAAAAGCATAAGTCAAACACAATTAAAAAAATAATATGTAGTTATTAAAAGCATAAGTCAAACACAATTAAAAAAATAATATGTAGTTATTAAAAGCATAAGTCAAACACAATTAAAAAAATAATATGTAGTTATTAAAAGCATAAGTCAAACACAATTAAAAAAATAATATGTAATTATTAAAAGCATAAGTCAAACACAATTAAAAAAATAATATGTAGTTATTAAAAGCATAAGTCAAACACAATTAAAACAATAATATGTAGTTATTAAAAGCATAAGTCAAACACAATTAAAAAAATAATATGTAGTTATTAAAAGCATAAGTCAAACACAATTAAAACAATAATATGTAGTTATTAAAGCATAAGTCAAACACAATTAAAAAAATAATATGTAGTTATTAAAAGCATAAGTCAAACACAATTAAAACAATAATATGTAGTTATTAAAAGCATAAGTCAAACACAATTAAAAAAATAATATGTAGTTATTAAAAGCATAAGTCAAACACAATTAAAACAATAATATGTAGTTATTAAAAGCATAAGTCAAACACAATTAAAAAAATAATATGTAGTTATTAAAAGCATAAGTCAAACACAATTAAAAAAATAATATGTAGTTATTAAAAGCATAAGTCAAACACAATTAAAAAAATAATATGTAGTTATTAAAAGCATAAGTCAAACACAATTAAAAAAATAATATGTAGTTATTAAAAGCATAAGTCAAACACAATTAAAAAAATAATATGTAGTTATTAAAAGCATAAGTCAAACACAATTAAAAAAATAATATGTAGTTATTAAAAGCATAAGTCAAACACAATTAAAAAATTATATGTAGTTATTAAAAGCATAAGTCAAACACAATTAAAACAATAATATGTAGTTATTAAAAGCATAAGTCAAACACAATTAAAACAATAATATGTAGTTATTAAAAGCATAAGTCAAACACAATTAAAACAATAATATGTAGTTATTAAAAGCATAAGTCAAACACAATTAAAAAAATAATATGTAGTTATTAAAAGCATAAGTCAAACACAATTAAAAAAATAATATGTAGTTATTAAAAGCATAAGTCAAACACAATTAAAAAAATAATATGTAGTTATTAAAAGCATAAGTGAAACACAATTAAAAAAAATAATATGTAGTTATTAAAAGCATAAGTCAAACACAATTAAAAAGATAATATGTAGTTATTAAAAGCATAAGTCAAACACAATTAAAAAATAATATGTAGTTATTAAAAGCATAAGTCAAACACAGTTAAAAAAATAATATGTAGTTATTAAAAGCATAAGTCAAACACAATTAAAAAAATAATATGTAGTTATTAAAAGCATAAGTCAAACACAATTAAAAAAATAATATGTAGTTATTAAAAGCATAAGTCAAACACAATTAAAAAAATAATATGTAGTTATTAAAAGCATAAGTCAAACCCAATTAAAAAAATAATATGTAGTTATTAAAAGCATAAGTCAAACACAATTAAAAAAATAATATGTAGTTATTAAAAGCATAAGTCAAACACAATTAAAAAAATAATATGTAGTTATTAAAAGCATAAGTCAAACACAATTAAAAAAATAATATGTAGTTATTAAAAGCATAAGTCAAACACAATTTAAAAAATAATGTGTAGTTATTAAAAGCATAAGTGAAACACAATTTAAAAAATAATATGTAGTTATTAAAAGCATAAGTCAAACACAATTAAAAAAATAATATGTAGTTATTAAAAGCATAAGTGAAACACAATTTAAAAAATAATATGTAGTTATTAAAAGCATAAGTCAAACACAATTAAAAAAATAATATGTAGTTATTAAAAGCATAAGTCAAACACAATTAAAAAAATAATGTGTAGTTATTAAAAGCATAAGTCAAACACAATTAAAACAATAATATGTAGTTATTAAAGCATAAGTCAAACACAATTAAAAAAATAATATGTAGTTATTAAAAGCATAAGTCAAACACAATTAAAACAATAATATGTAGTTATTAAAGCATAAGTCAAACACAATTAAAAAAATAATATGTAGTTATTAAAAGCATAAGTCAAACACAATTAAAAAAATAATATGTAGTTATTAAAAGCATAAGTCAAACACAATTAAAAAAATAATATGTAGTTATTAAAAGCATAAGTCAAACACAATTAAAAAAATAATATGTAGTTATTAAAAGCATAAGTGAAACACAATTAAAACAATAATATGTAGTTATTAAAAGCATAAGTGAAACACAATTTAAAAAATAATATGTAGTTATTAAAAGCATAAGTCAAACACAATTAAAAAAATAATATGTAGTTATTAAAAGCATAAGTCAAACACAATTAAAAAATAATGTGTAGTTATTAAAAGAATAAGTGAAACACAATTTAAAAAATAATATGTAGTTATTAAAAGCATAAGTCAAACACAATTAAAAAAATAATATGTACTTATTAAAAGCATAAGTTAAACACAATTTAAAAAATAATATGTAGTTATTAAAAGCATAAGTGAAACACAATTAAAACAATAATATGTAGTTATTTAAGCATAAGTCAAACACAATTAAAAAAATAATATGTAGTTATTAAAAGCATAAGTCAAACACAATTAAAAAAATAATATGTAGTTATTAAAAGCATAAGTCAAACACAATTAAAAAAATAATATGTAGTTATTAAAAGCATAAGTCAAACACAATTAAAAAAATAATATGTAATTATTAAAAGCATAAGTCAAACACAATTAAAAAAATAATATGTAGTTATTAAAAGCATAAGTCAAACACAATTAAAACAATAATATGTAGTTATTAAAAGCATAAGTCAAACACAATTAAAAAAATAATATGTAGTTATTAAAAGCATAAGTCAAACACAATTAAAACAATAATATGTAGTTATTAAAGCATAAGTCAAACACAATTAAAAAAATAATATGTAGTTATTAAAAGCATAAGTCAAACACAATTAAAACAATAATATGTAGTTATTAAAAGCATAAGTCAAACACAATTAAAAAAATAATATGTAGTTATTAAAAGCATAAGTCAAACACAATTAAAACAATAATATGTAGTTATTAAAAGCATAAGTCAAACACAATTAAAAAAATAATATGTAGTTATTAAAAGCATAAGTCAAACACAATTAAAAAAATAATATGTAGTTATTAAAAGCATAAGTCAAACACAATTAAAAAAATAATATGTAGTTATTAAAAGCATAAGTCAAACACAATTAAAAAAATAATATGTAGTTATTAAAAGCATAAGTCAAACACAATTAAAAAAATAATATGTAGTTATTAAAAGCATAAGTCAAACACAATTAAAAAAATAATATGTAGTTATTAAAAGCATAAGTCAAACACAATTAAAAAATTATATGTAGTTATTAAAAGCATAAGTCAAACACAATTAAAACAATAATATGTAGTTATTAAAAGCATAAGTCAAACACAATTAAAACAATAATATGTAGTTATTAAAAGCATAAGTCAAACACAATTAAAACAATAATATGTAGTTATTAAAAGCATAAGTCAAACACAATTAAAAAAATAATATGTAGTTATTAAAAGCATAAGTCAAACACAATTAAAAAAATAATATGTAGTTATTAAAAGCATAAGTCAAACACAATTAAAAAAATAATATGTAGTTATTAAAAGCATAAGTCAAACACAATTAAAAAAATAATATGTAGTTATTAAAAGCATAAGTCAAACACAATTAAAACAATAATATGTAGTTATTAAAGCATAAGTCAAACACAATTAAAAAAATAATATGTAGTTATTAAAAGCATAAGTCAAACACAATTAAAACAATAATATGTAGTTATTAAAAGCATAAGTCAAACACAATTAAAAAAATAATATGTAGTTATTAAAAGCATAAGTCAAACACAATTAAAACAATAATATGTAGTTATTAAAAGCAGAAGTCAAACACAATTAAAAAAATAATATGTAGTTATTAAAAGCATAAGTCAAACACAATTAAAAAAATAATATGTAGTTATTAAAAGCATAAGTCAAACACAATTAAAAAAATAATATGTAGTTATTAAAAGCATAAGTCAAACACAATTAAAAAAATAATATGTAGTTATTAAAAGCATAAGTCAAACACAATTAAAAAAATCATATGTAGTTATTAAAAGCATAAGTCAAACACAATTAAAAAAATAATATGTAGTTATTAAAAGCATAAGTCAAACACAATTAAAAAATTATATGTAGTTATTAAAAGCATAAGTCAAACACAATTAAAACAATAATATGTAGTTATTAAAAGCATAAGTCAAACACAATTAAAACAATAATATGTAGTTATTAAAAGCATAAGTCAAACACAATTAAAACAATAATATGTAGTTATTAAAAGCATAAGTCAAACACAATTAAAAAAATAATATGTAGTTATTAAAAGCATAAGTCAAACACAATTAAAAAAATAATATGTAGTTATTCAAAGCATAAGTCAAACACAATTAAAAAAATAATATGTAGTTATTAAAAGCATAAGTGAAACACAATTAAAAAAAATAATATGTAGTTATTAAAAGCATAAGTCAAACACAATTAAAAAGATAATATGTAGTTATTAAAAGCATAAGTCAAACACAATTAAAAAATAATATGTAGTTATTAAAAGCATAAGTCAAACACAGTTAAAAAAATAATATGTAGTTATTAAAAGCATAAGTCAAACACAATTAAAAAAATAATATGTAGTTATTAAAAGCATAAGTCAAACACAATTAAAAAAATAATATGTAGTTATTAAAAGCATAAGTCAAACACAATTAAAAAAATAATATGTAGTTATTAAAAGCATAAGTCAAACACAATTAAAAAAATAATATGTAGTTATTAAAAGCATAAGTCAAACACAATTAAAAAAATAATATGTAGTTATTAAAAGCATAAGTCAAACACAATTAAAAAAATAATATGTAGTTATTAAAAGCATAAGTCAAACACAATTAAAAAAATAATATGTAGTTATTAAAAGCATAAGTCAAACACAATTTAAAAAATAATATGTAGTTATTAAAAGCATAAGTCAAACACAATTAAAAAAATAATATGTAGTTATTAAAAGCATAAGTCAAACACAATTAAAACAATAATATGTAGTTATTAAAAGCATAAGACAAACACAATTAAAAAATTATATCATCAAATTTCCCTAAAAATAACATTACTAAATGCTCATATGATCGATTAAAAAAATAATATGTAGTTATTAAAAGCATAAGTCAAACACGATTAAAAAAAATAATATGTACTTATTAAAAGCATAAGTCAAACACAATTAAAACAATAATATGTAGTTATTAAAAGCATAAGTCAAACACAATTAAAACAATAATATGTAGTTATTAAAAGCATAAGTCAAACGCAATTAAAAAAATAATATGTAGTTATTAAAAGCATAAGTCAAACACAATTAAAAAAATAATATGTAGTTATTAAAAGCATAAGTCAAACACAATTAAAACAATAATATGTAGTTATTAAAAGCATAAGTCAAACACAATTAAAAAAATAATATGTAGTTATTAAAAGCATAAGTCAAACACAATTTAAAAAATAATATGTAGTTATTAAAAGCATAAGTCAAACACAATTAAAAAATAATATGTAGTTATTAAAAGCATAAGTCAAACACAATTAAAAAAATAATATGTAGTTATTAAAAGCATAAGTCAAACACAATTAAAAAAATAATATGTAGTTATTAAAAGCATAAGTCAAACACAATTAAAAAATAATATGTAGTTATTAAAAGCATAAGTGAAACACGGTTAAAACAATAATATGTAGTTATTAAAAGCATAAGTCAAACGCAATTAAAAAAATAATATGTAGTTATTAAAAGCATAAGTCAAACACAATTAAAAAAATAATATGTAGTTATTAAAAGCATAAGTCAAACACAATTAAAACAATAATATGTAGTTATTAAAAGCATAAGTCAAACACAATTAAAAAAATAATATGTAGTTATTAAAAGCATAAGTCAAACACAATTAAAAAAATAATATGTAGTTATTAAAAGCATAAGTCAAACACAATTAAAACAATAATATGTAGTTATTAAAAGCATAAGTCAAACACAATTAAAAAAATAATATGTAGTTATTAAAAGCATAAGTCAAACGCAATTAAAAAAATAATATGTAGTTATTAAAAGCATAAGTCAAACACAATTAAAAAAATAATATGTAGTTATTAAAAGCATAAGTCAAACACAATTAAAACAATAATATGTAGTTATTAAAAGCATAAGTCAAACACAATTAAAAAAATAATATGTAGTTATTAAAAGCATAAGTCAAACACAATTAAAAAATAATATGTACTTATTAAAAGCATAAGTCAAACACAATTAAAAAAATAATATGTAGTTATTAAAAGCATAAGTCAAACACAATTAAAAAAATAATATGTAGTTATTAAAAGCATAAGTCAAACACAATTAAAAAAATAATATGTAGTTATTAAAAGCATAAGTCAAACACAATTAAAACAATAATATGTAGTTATTAAAAGCATAAGTCAAACACAATTAAAAAAATAATATGTAGTTATTAAAAGCATAAGTCAAACACAATTAAAAAATAATATGTAGTTATTAAAAGCATAAGTCAAACACAATTAAAAAAATAATATGTAGTTATTAAAAGCATAAGTCAAACACAATTAAAAAAATAATATGTAGTTATTAAAAGCATAAGTCAAACACAATTAAAAAAATAATATGTAGTTATTAAAAGCATAAGTCAAACACAATTAAAAAATAATATGTACTTATTAAAAGCATAAGTCAAACACAATTAAAAAAATAATATGTAGTTATTAAAAGCATAAGTCAAACACAATTAAAAAAATAATATGTAGTTATTAAAAGCATAAGTCAAACACAATTAAAAAAATAATATGTAGTTATTAAAAGCATAAGTCAAACACAATTAAAACAATAATATGTAGTTATTAAAAGCATAAGTCAAACACAATTAAAAAAATAATATGTAGTTATTAAAAGCATAAGTCAAACACAATTAAAAAAATAATATGTAGTTATTAAAAGCATAAGTCAAACACAATTAAAAAAATAATATGTAGTTATTAAAAGCATAAGTCAAACACAATTAAAACAATAATATGTAGTTATTAAAAGCATAAGTCAAACACAATTAAAACAATAATATGTAGTTATTAAAAGCATAAGTCAAACACAATTAAAAAAATAATATGTAGTTATTAAAAGCATAAGTCAAACACAATTAAAAAAATAATATGTAGTTATTAAAAGCATAAGTCAAACACAATTAAAAAAATAATATGTAGTTATTAAAAGCATAAGTCAAACGCAATTAAAAAAATAATATGTAGTTATTAAAAGCATAAGTCAAACACAATTAAAAAAATAATATGTAGTTATTAAAAGCATAAGTCAAACACAATTAAAACAATAATATGTAGTTATTAAAAGCATAAGTCAAACACAATTAAAAAAATAATATGTAGTTATTAAAAGCATAAGTCAAACACAATTAAAAAAATAATATGTAGTTATTAAAAGCATAAGTCAAACACAATTAAAACAATAATATGTAGTTATTAAAAGCATAAGTCAAACACAATTAAAAAAATAATATGTAGTTATTAAAAGCATAAGTGAAACACAATTAAAACAATAATATGTAGTTATTAAAAGCATAAGTGAAACACAATTAAAAAAATAATATGTAGTTATTAAAAGCATAAGTCAAACACAATTAAAAAAATAATATGTAGTTATTAAAAGCATAAGTCAAACACAATTAAAAAAATAATATGTAGTTATTAAAAGCATAAGTCAAACACAATTAAAACAATAATATGTAGTTATTAAAGCATAAGTCAAACACAATTAAAAAAATAATATGTAGTTATTAAAAGCATAAGTCTAACACAATTAAAAAAATAATATGTAGTTATTAAAAGCATAAGTCAAACACAATTAAAAAAATAATATGTAGTTATTAAAAGCATAAGTGAAACACAATTAAAACAATAATATGTAGTTATTAAAAGCATAAGTGAAACACAATTTAAAAAATAATATGTAGTTATTAAAAGCATAAGTCAAACACAATTAAAAAAATAATATGTAGTTATTAAAAGCATAAGTCAAACACAATTAAAAAAATAATGTGTAGTTATTAAAAGAATAAGTGAAACACAATTTAAAAAATAATATGTAGTTATTAAAAGCATAAGTCAAACACAATTAAAAAAATAATATGTACTTATTAAAAGCATAAGTGAAACACAATTTAAAAAATAATATCTAGTTATTAAAAGCATAAGTGAAACACAATTAAAACAATAATATGTAGTTATTAAAGCATAAGTCAAACACAATTAAAAAAATAATATGTAGTTATTAAAAGCATAAGTCAAACACAATTAAAAAAATAATATGTAGTTATTAAAAGCATAAGTCAAACACAATTAAAAAAATAATATGTAGTTATTAAAAGCATAAGTCAAACACAATTAAAAAAATAATATGTAATTATTAAAAGCATAAGTCAAACACAATTAAAAAAATAATATGTAGTTATTAAAAGCATAAGTCAAACACAATTAAAACAATAATATGTAGTTATTAAAAGCATAAGTCAAACACAATTAAAAAAATAATATGTAGTTATTAAAAGCATAAGTCAAACACAATTAAAACAATAATATGTAGTTATTAAAGCATAAGTCAAACACAATTAAAAAAATAATATGTAGTTATTAAAAGCATAAGTCAAACACAATTAAAACAATAATATGTAGTTATTAAAAGCATAAGTCAAACACAATTAAAAAAATAATATGTAGTTATTAAAAGCATAAGTCAAACACAATTAAAACAATAATATGTAGTTATTAAAAGCATAAGTCAAACACAATTAAAAAAATAATATGTAGTTATTAAAAGCATAAGTCAAACACAATTAAAAAAATAATATGTAGTTATTAAAAGCATAAGTCAAACACAATTAAAAAAATAATATGTAGTTATTAAAAGCATAAGTCAAACACAATTAAAAAAATAATATGTAGTTATTAAAAGCATAAGTCAAACACAATTAAAAAAATAATATGTAGTTATTAAAAGCATAAGTCAAACACAATTAAAAAAATAATATGTAGTTATTAAAAGCATAAGTCAAACACAATTAAAAAATTATATGTAGTTATTAAAAGCATAAGTCAAACACAATTAAAACAATAATATGTAGTTATTAAAAGCATAAGTCAAACACAATTAAAACAATAATATGTAGTTATTAAAAGCATAAGTCAAACACAATTAAAACAATAATATGTAGTTATTAAAAGCATAAGTCAAACACAATTAAAAAAATAATATGTAGTTATTAAAAGCATAAGTCAAACACAATTAAAAAAATAATATGTAGTTATTAAAAGCATAAGTCAAACACAATTAAAAAAATAATATGTAGTTATTAAAAGCATAAGTGAAACACAATTAAAAAAAATAATATGTAGTTATTAAAAGCATAAGTCAAACACAATTAAAAAGATAATATGTAGTTATTAAAAGCATAAGTCAAACACAATTAAAAAATAATATGTAGTTATTAAAAGCATAAGTCAAACACAGTTAAAAAAATAATATGTAGTTATTAAAAGCATAAGTCAAACACAATTAAAAAAATAATATGTAGTTATTAAAAGCATAAGTCAAACACAATTAAAAAAATAATATGTAGTTATTAAAAGCATAAGTCAAACACAATTAAAAAAATAATATGTAGTTATTAAAAGCATAAGTCAAACACAATTAAAAAAATAATATGTAGTTATTAAAAGCATAAGTCAAACACAATTAAAAAAATAATATGTAGTTATTAAAAGCATAAGTCAAACACAATTAAAAAAATAATATGTAGTTATTAAAAGCATAAGTCAAACACAATTAAAAAAATAATATGTAGTTATTAAAAGCATAAGTCAAACACAATTTAAAAAATAATGTGTAGTTATTAAAAGCATAAGTGAAACACAATTTAAAAAATAATATGTAGTTATTAAAAGCATAAGTCAAACACAATTAAAAAAATAATATGTAGTTATTAAAAGCATAAGTGAAACACAATTTAAAAAATAATATGTAGTTATTAAAAGCATAAGTCAAACACAATTAAAAAAATAATATGTAGTTATTAAAAGCATAAGTCAAACACAATTAAAAAAATAATGTGTAGTTATTAAAAGCATAAGTCAAACACAATTAAAACAATAATATGTAGTTATTAAAGCATAAGTCAAACACAATTAAAAAAATAATATGTAGTTATTAAAAGCATAAGTCAAACACAATTAAAACAATAATATGTAGTTATTAAAGCATAAGTCAAACACAATTAAAAAAATAATATGTAGTTATTAAAAGCATAAGTCAAACACAATTAAAAAAATAATATGTAGTTATTAAAAGCATAAGTCAAACACAATTAAAAAAATAATATGTAGTTATTAAAAGCATAAGTCAAACACAATTAAAAAAATAATATGTAGTTATTAAAAGCATAAGTGAAACACAATTAAAACAATAATATGTAGTTATTAAAAGCATAAGTGAAACACAATTTAAAAAATAATATGTAGTTATTAAAAGCATAAGTCAAACACAATTAAAAAAATAATATGTAGTTATTAAAAGCATAAGTCAAACACAATTAAAAAATAATGTGTAGTTATTAAAAGAATAAGTGAAACACAATTTAAAAAATAATATGTAGTTATTAAAAGCATAAGTCAAACACAATTAAAAAAATAATATGTACTTATTAAAAGCATAAGTTAAACACAATTTAAAAAATAATATGTAGTTATTAAAAGCATAAGTGAAACACAATTAAAACAATAATATGTAGTTATTTAAGCATAAGTCAAACACAATTAAAAAAATAATATGTAGTTATTAAAAGCATAAGTCAAACACAATTAAAAAAATAATATGTAGTTATTAAAAGCATAAGTCAAACACAATTTAAAAAATAATATGTAGTTATTAAAAGCATAAGTCAAACACAATTTAAAAAATAATATGTAATTATTAAAAGCATAAGTCAAACACAATTAAAAAAATAATATGTAGTTATTAAAAGCATAAGTCAAACACAATTAAAACAATAATATGTAGTTATTAAAGCATAAGTCAAACACAATTAAAAAAATAATATGTAGTTATTAAAAGCATAAGTCAAACACAATTAAAACAATAATATGTAGTTATTAAAAGCATAAGTCAAACACAATTAAAAAAATAATATGTAGTTATTAAAAGCATAAGTCAAACACAATTAAAACAATAATATGTAGTTATTAAAAGCAGAAGTCAAACACAATTAAAAAAATAATATGTAGTTATTAAAAGCATAAGTCAAACACAATTAAAAAAATAATATGTAGTTATTAAAAGCATAAGTCAAACACAATTAAAAAAATAATATGTAGTTATTAAAAGCATAAGTCAAACACAATTAAAAAAATAATATGTAGTTATTAAAAGCATAAGTCAAACACAATTAAAAAAATCATATGTAGTTATTAAAAGCATAAGTCAAACACAATTAAAAAAATAATATGTAGTTATTAAAAGCATAAGTCAAACACAATTAAAAAATTATATGTAGTTATTAAAAGCATAAGTCAAACACAATTAAAACAATAATATGTAGTTATTAAAAGCATAAGTCAAACACAATTAAAACAATAATATGTAGTTATTAAAAGCATAAGTCAAACACAATTAAAACAATAATATGTAGTTATTAAAAGCATAAGTCAAACACAATTAAAAAAATAATATGTAGTTATTAAAAGCATAAGTCAAACACAATTAAAAAAATAATATGTAGTTATTCAAAGCATAAGTCAAACACAATTAAAAAAATAATATGTAGTTATTAAAAGCATAAGTGAAACACAATTAAAAAAAATAATATGTAGTTATTAAAAGCATAAGTCAAACACAATTAAAAAGATAATATGTAGTTATTAAAAGCATAAGTCAAACACAATTAAAAAATAATATGTAGTTATTAAAAGCATAAGTCAAACACAGTTAAAAAAATAATATGTAGTTATTAAAAGCATAAGTCAAACACAATTAAAAAAATAATATGTAGTTATTAAAAGCATAAGTCAAACACAATTAAAAAAATAATATGTAGTTATTAAAAGCATAAGTCAAACACAATTAAAAAAATAATATGTAGTTATTAAAAGCATAAGTCAAACACAATTAAAAAAATCATATGTAGTTATTAAAAGCATAAGTCAAACACAATTAAAACAATAATATGTAGTTATTAAAAGCATAAGTCAAACACAATTAAAAAAATAATATGTAGTTATTAAAAGCATAAGTCAAACACAATTAAAAAAATAATATGTAGTTATTAAAAGCATAAGTCAAACACAATTTAAAAAATAATATGTAGTTATTAAAAGCATAAGTCAAACACAATTAAAAAAATAATATGTAGTTATTAAAAGCATAAGTCAAACACAATTAAAACAATAATATGTAGTTATTAAAAGCATAAGACAAACACAATTAAAAAATTATATCATCAAATTTCCCTAAAAATAACATTACTAAATGCTCATATGATCGATTAAAAAAATAATATGTAGTTATTAAAAGCATAAGTCAAACACGATTAAAAAAAATAATATGTACTTATTAAAAGCATAAGTCAAACACAATTAAAACAATAATATGTAGTTATTAAAAGCATAAGTCAAACACAATTAAAACAATAATATGTAGTTATTAAAAGCATAAGTCAAACGCAATTAAAAAAATAATATGTAGTTATTAAAAGCATAAGTCAAAAACAATTAAAAAAATAATATGTAGTTATTAAAAGCATAAGTCAAACACAATTAAAACAATAATATGTAGTTATTAAAAGCATAAGTCAAACACAATTAAAAAAATAATATGTAGTTATTAAAAGCATAAGTCAAACACAATTAAAAAAATAATATGTAGTTATTAAAAGCATAAGTCAAACACAATTAAAAAATAATATGTAGTTATTAAAAGCATAAGTCAAACACAATTAAAAAAATAATATGTAGTTATTAAAAGCATAAGTCAAACACAATTAAAAAAATAATATGTAGTTATTAAAAGCATAAGTCAAACACAATTAAAAAATAATATGTAGTTATTAAAAGCATAAGTCAAACACAATTAAAAAAATAATATGTAGTTATTAAAAGCATAAGTCAAACACAATTAAAAAAATAATATGTAGTTATTAAAAGCATAAGTCAAACACAATTAAAAAAATAATATGTAGTTATTAAAAGCATAAGTCAAACACAATTAAAACAATAATATGTAGTTATTAAAAGCATAAGTCAAACACAATTAAAAAAATAATATGTAGTTATTAAAAGCATAAGTCAAACACAATTAAAAAATAATATGTAGTTATTAAAAGCATAAGTCAAACACAATTAAAAAAATAATATGTAGTTATTAAAAGCATAAGTCAAACACAATTAAAAAAATAATATGTAGTTATTAAAAGCATAAGTCAAACACAATTAAAAAAATAATATGTAGTTATTAAAAGCATAAGTCAAACACAATTAAAAAATAATATGTACTTATTAAAAGCATAAGTCAAACACAATTAAAAAAATAATATGTAGTTATTAAAAGCATAAGTCAAACACAATTAAAAAAATAATATGTAGTTATTAAAAGCATAAGTCAAACACAATTAAAAAAATAATATGTAGTTATTAAAAGCATAAGTCAAACACAATTAAAACAATAATATGTAGTTATTAAAAGCATAAGTCAAACACAATTAAAAAAATAATATGTAGTTATTAAAAGCATAAGTCAAACACAATTAAAAAAATAATATGTAGTTATTAAAAGCATAAGTCAAACACAATTAAAAAAATAATATGTAGTTATTAAAAGCATAAGTCAAACACAATTAAAACAATAATATGTAGTTATTAAAAGCATAAGTCAAACACAATTAAAACAATAATATGTAGTTATTAAAAGCATAAGTCAAACACAATTAAAAAAATAATATGTAGTTATTAAAAGCATAAGTCAAACACAATTAAAAAAATAATATGTAGTTATTAAAAGCATAAGTCAAACACAATTAAAAAAATAATATGTAGTTATTAAAAGCATAAGTCAAACGCAATTAAAAAAATAATATGTAGTTATTAAAAGCATAAGTCAAACACAATTAAAAAAATAATATGTAGTTATTAAAAGCATAAGTCAAACACAATTAAAACAATAATATGTAGTTATTAAAAGCATAAGTCAAACACAATTAAAAAAATAATATGTAGTTATTAAAAGCATAAGTCAAACACAATTAAAAAAATAATATGTAGTTATTAAAAGCATAAGTCAAACACAATTAAAACAATAATATGTAGTTATTAAAAGCATAAGTCAAACACAATTAAAAAAATAATATGTAGTTATTAAAAGCATAAGTGAAACACAATTAAAACAATAATATGTAGTTATTAAAAGCATAAGTGAAACACAATTAAAAAAATAATATGTAGTTATTAAAAGCATAAGTCAAACACAATTAAAAAGATAATATGTAGTTATTAAAAGCATAAGTCAAACACAATTAAAAAGATAATATGTAGTTATTAAAAGCATAAGTCAAACACAGTTAAAAAGATAATATGTAGTTATTAAAAGCATAAGTCAAACACAGTTAAAAAGATAATATGTAGTTATTAAAAGCATAAGTCAAACACAGTTAAAAAGATAATATGTAGTTATTAAAAGCATAAGTCAAACACAATTTAAAAAATAATATGTAGTTATTAAAGACATAAGTCAAACACAATTAAAAAGATAATATGTAGTTATTAAAAGCATAAGTGAAACACAATTAAAAAAATAATATGTAGTTATTAAAAGCATAAGTCAAACACAATTAAAAAAATAATATGTAGTTATTAAAGACATAAGTCAAACACAATTAAAAAGATAATATGTAGTTATTAAAAGCATAAGTCAAACACAATTAAAAAAATAATATGTAGTTATTAAAAGCATAAGTGAAACACAATTAAAACAATAATATGTAGTTATTAAAAGCATAAGTCAAACACAATTAAAAAAATAATATGTAGTTATTAAAAGCATAAGTCAAACACAATTAAAAAGATAATATGTAGTTATTAAAAGCATAAGTCAAACACAATTAAAAAGATAATATGTAGTTATTAAAAGCATAAGTCAAACACAATTAAAAAGATAATATGTAGTTATTAAAAGCATAAGTCAAACACAATTAAAAAGATAATATGTAGTTATTAAAAGCATAAGTCAAACACAATTAAAAAAATAATATGTAGTTATTAAAAGCATAAGTGAAACACAATTAAAACAATAATATGTAGTTATTAAAAGCATAAGTCAAACACAATTAAAAAAATAATATGTAGTTATTAAAAGCATAAGTGAAACACAGTTAAAAAAATAATATGTAGTTATTAAAAGCATAAGTCAAACACAATTAAAAAAATAATATGTAGTTATTAAAAGCATAAGTCAAACACAATTAAAAAATAATATGTAGTTATTAAAAGCATAAGTCAAACACAGTTAAAAAAATAATATGTAGTTATTAAAAGCATAAGTCAAACACAATTAAAAAAATAATATGTAGTTATTAAAAGCATAAGTCAAACACAGTTAAAAAAATAATATGTAGTTATTAAAAGCATAAGTCAAACACAATTAAAAAAATAATATGTAGTTATTAAAAGCATAAGTCAAACACAGTTAAAAAAATAATATGTAGTTATTAAAAGCATAAGTCAAACACAATTAAAAAAATAATATGTAGTTATTAAAAGCATAAGTCAAACACAGTTAAAAAGATAATATGTAGTTATTAAAAGCATAAGTCAAACACAATTAAAAAGATAATATGTAGTTATTAAAAGCATAAGTCAAACACAATTAAAAAGATAATATGTAGTTATTAAAAGCATAAGTCAAACACAATTAAAAAGATAATATGTAGTTATTAAAAGCATAAGTCAAACACAATTAAAAAGATAATATGTAGTTATTAAAAGCATAAGTCAAACACAATTAAAAAGATAATATGTAGTTATTAAAAGCATAAGTCAAACACAATTAAAAAGATAATATGTAGTTATTAAAAGCATAAGTCAAACACAATTAAAAAGATAATATGTAGTTATTAAAAGCATAAGTCAAACACAATTAAAAAGATAATATGTAGTTATTAAAAGCATAAGTCAAACACAATTAAAAGATAATATGTAGTTATTAAAAGCATAAGTCAAACACAATTAAAACAATAATATGTAGTTATTAAAAGCATAAGTCAAACATAATTAAAAAATAATATGTAGTTATTAAAAGCATAAGTCAAACACAATTAAAAAGATAATATGTAGTTATTAAAAGCATAAGTCAAACACAGTTAAAACATCAAAAGAAAGTGAGTAAAATTGATTACGTCATTATAAAAATTCTGACGTTGATCGACATTTAAAAAAATATTAAGTTTTTCTCATACACCGTTGCATAGTTTCACGTCTGTTAACTTTGTGGGTTTGAAAAGAGATTGAAACTTAATAAAAGAACTAATTTTAACATATCGCTGCACAACTGCTAAATGACCTCATTTTTTTTTTTTTTTTTTTTACATTTTTATGCAACATTATGTGTCTAGGAATGCGCTGTGTGTGTGCCAAGTTGTGTGTTTCGGAATGAATTAGAGCGTGCGTTTTCAGATTCCCCCCCCCCACGTATATGCTTACATAACCCTCCACGCACCCCCTACCCCCCCCCAGGTATAATAGGGTTAAACAAGCTATGTTTTTCGTTGATCGTACAAACCTGTCTCCACAGACTAAAACAAAATTCAACAATTAATCTTTATATTAATAAACTTGTGAGACAACTTCATGTATGTATGTGTGTGTGTGTGTGTGTATGTCTTGTCAACATATCTTTTATGATTATACATAGAATTATTATTTTATCATTTATTCCTAGTGGGGCACTGTGGAAATTCCACGGTGCTTTCTATATGAATATGCACAATTTTCTGTTAATAATATTCCCTTTGAGATAGTATAGACCTTCCGTAAAAATAATTGTTATTGTAAGATAAATATTCTTTAAATAAATAAAACTAATATGTGTCTCCTTTATTTATTTATTTTAAATATTAGCAATTTAATTCTTTTAAAACAATAAATATTCTGTCTCCTTACCATAAAATAATTGTTATTGTAAGATAAATATTCTTTAAATAAATAAAACTCATATGTGTCTCCTTTATTTATTTATTTATTTTAAATAGTAGCAATTTAATTCTTTTAAAACAATAAATATTCTGTCTCCTTACCATAAAAATAATTGTTATTGTAAGATAAATATTCTTTAAATAAATAAAACTAATATGTGATTATTACTTAGCACTTATATACGTTAATTAAGTAATAATCAGTTCTAAGTAACAGTCTTCTTGAGGTTGAAAGTTTGACTGACATAAACATTTCAAAGTTCAAAAAGATTCATTTTTGTGAGAATAACATTCAAGATGAGAACGGTAGTCTGAATGATCCAAATAATCCAAATCATCAATCCTCATCTAAAAAGAAATCTGAACACACAAGTATGAGAGTCACAGTGTCGTGTGCATTGGACACGTTTCAAACGCGTTACAGCAGGGATACACCGGTTAACTTGTAGATGCCTTTGGAAAAGATGAATACAGTTTTCCAATGGAAGTAATCGTATTTTTAAGTCGTGATTGAAAAGGGGCGAGCAAAACACCTCGAAAATATGACGATTTGTATTATTTTTTGAATCTCAAAAAATAATATTTTTTTGAATTTGAAAAAATAATATTTTTTGAATTTGAAAAAAATAATATTTTTTGAATTTGAAAAAATAATATTTTTTTAATTTGAAAAAATATTATTTTTTGAATTTGAAAAAATATTATTTTTTTAATTTGAAAAAATAATTTGTGTTATGAAAATAATTTTTTTTAAATCAGATTTTTACAGTTAAACTTAAACTTTGAGTATCATTTAGTAGCTAAATAAATTATTAGCTAAATAAATTATTAGCTAAATAAATTATAAGTATTATTTATGAGTTAAATAAATTCAGCAGTAAATGCACAGTGTTGTTTCAAACAGGGTTGATTGTCTGAACTTATTGTTTAAAACACTGCTATTAAATTTTCGTAACACACAGACATGTAGAATGTACAGAGTTTTTGTTTTTTAATTAAAAAAAATTCTTTAAAAAAAATTGATCAACTAAGAGTCCAGCATATTTATTTAAATAGGTACAAGAAGCTAACCCAAGATTTCTACCTACAAAATCAATATTTGATTCTGGTCTGGCAGTTTTTTTTTTTGTGATGGGTCATTGCAGCATGTTGTTGAGAACAATAAAATATAATTCGATTTAATTCCTTACAGAAAATAATTTGATCGGATCGGAATTAATTTCATACGGACACCATATTATAAAAGGGACGTAATTGTATTCGTCAATACAGAGTTACTTCCCTTTGTTTGGTACAAAACAGAATATTAAAAAAACAAAACAAAAAAGAAGCAGATTTTAAGTAAAAAAACAAAAACATAATGGGGCAATGCCAGGTAGACACAGCTAGTTTCATATAATACACGAGCAACGTGAAGTGCAAGTGCTTTTTTAGTGCCGGATTTGTGTCCCAACCGATCGCCGTGGAGACGAGTGGAGCGATAGGCCCCGCTACGCGCGACTTCTCAACGGCCTTGGTTTGTTAATAATGCGTCACACTTAAATTGACTTGGCTTTACGAGCGCCTCTCCATTACCACCATTCGTGGAAACGAATTGAACCTGCTCTCGGCCTGCCAAGCCAGCAAGACATCCGATGAAACTTCCTGATATTTGCATATTGGTTTTGGAAAAGGACATCTGATTAATTAACTATTATTTGACATTATTTATTGAATAAATGTTTATTGTTTATCATAAAAAAACGAATAAAAATTTCATGAATGATTTCACAATTTCTTAAAGAACAAAAGAGAAATATGAATGAAAAAAAGTCATAAAAAAACAAAACAAAAAAACAACTTCAGTAAATAAATTATACAGTTGAATCATTTCTTAGCCAAGCCTCATTAATAAAATATTACCTGGGAAAGGTTCCGGAAGATATAATGTAGCACCTCTCTGAATATCCCCTTAGTTTTTTAAATTTTGTTTTGCTACTTAAAATGCCTTGGTTGATGTGCTCTTCGGCCTTCTTCAGATGTATTGTTAATTCATGTTTTTATTCATTCTTTGATCGTATTGAAATACGGTATAATGCATCCCTGTGCTTGGTTTACAAGTATTTTAATGGAATGTGCTCCGACGAACTTGCTGCCCTGGTCCCCCCTCGACATAAATACACCCGACCGACCAGACAATCAAAAAAGTCATATTCCTTCATTGTAGAGTCCCCCAGGTTCCGGAAGACTTTTTACTTTAATAGCTTCTTTCTTAGAACTACTAGATATTGGAATTCCCTCCCTGCTCCATGTTTTCCTGACTGTGCTAACATGTAGAAATTTAAATAATGTGAACAGACATCTCGCTGCACAACTCCCCGCTTAGGTTGCCCCTTTATAAATATGCCTCCTAATTCAAAGTAGCCCTTGCGTCTCAGTGGCAATGTGCTTTGTTTGGGGTGAATAAATGTATATAAAATATGATGTGTGTTTATTATTTGTGTAATGAACAATGTACCTTAAGAAGGTCGTCAAATACAGGAAGGCCGGAGAGTACATCAGCCGAAACGTTGTGAACATAGTAACCAAACAGTGTCAGGGTCTATCATTGCAATCAGATTTTTTTTTCGATCTTATAAAATCTTATTGACAATTCTGTCAACCTCTTTCATTTTACATTTTAATTTATCATCAACAAACCAATGTCGCCATTTCTTAGCACGCCCGATTTTCTTCCCGTTGCCAATAATCCAATTATTATTGATTATAACAGGTTTTAATAAGTCTCTTTTCTCCTTCTTCATAAAGTACCATATTCCATCTGAGTAGGTCTGCCATGGAAGAATTTTATATTTGATCCCAGCGAAACCATGTTTAATTAGCTCCACGAAATATCGTTGATCATTTATTACTTTTGAGAACATCTTCCTGTTGGGCATTTTTTTAATTCTTCGTTCCAGAACTCGCATTTTTTCCGTCAGATTTCCCCATAACATTTTCATTGCAGTGGTCGGTTTCATGTATATAAAACCTCCGGCGGGATTATGTCCCCTCTGACCGATGTGGGTAACAATCACATCGTATGCCTGTGTGTAGTTTCGGCAACCATCGATGGCGTTGGATATCCAGAGGCAATCGACTTCAAAGAGGAGGAGTTCAATGTCATTGGCCAAAAGTGAGTTTAGGATTCCTGTACGCAGTATCATCATTCTTAGATAGCCAGCATTGCCGAAGGATTGAGACCCGCTAAGCGCATTATTTATGGGTAAAGATACGATATTCACTTGTGGCCAATCTTTTTTTAGAATTATTTTAGATGTGTTATCTGTTGCAATAAATAACACTTGTTCGTGGATGTTCATATGGATTGTATTGCACAACCAGCTATACACAAAAGGTAGAAATGCGTTATTGATTATTGTAACGAGCACCGGCTTTTTCTTGATGCTTTTTGCAATCTCAACCGCATCGTTTACAGCGCTCAAAACATTCGGAGGATGTGTATTGTTCTTCGCTTTTATGTCATTTTGGACGACGAACTTTTTAATTGTCACTAGTGACATTTCTCGGGAATACATAATCACCCACAAAATAAAAACGCATATGAATGAAGTGAAAGCCAATAAAAGAAAAGAATACTTTAACTGTTTTATCATTGTTGCTATGACTTTTATATTTGTTTATCGAATAGAAATGTTATTTATGATTTGTACTTGTTTTTATGGGCCTCCGATATTTTTCTTCTTCTTCTTCTTCTTCTTCTTATTATTATTAATTAATTAATTAATTAATTAATTAATACAGTCATCATTACATATTTCCAAAATTGTCACAACGATATCTTAACTCCAAAATAAATCGGACTTACAAGAATTGCTTTTTTTAAAACATAATTAAAAACAAACAAACAAAAAAAGATTTTGTATTATGATTATTTAGAAAATTATATTTAAGCTTATAAAAACAAATAGTGTAGAAAAAAAAACGCGAGCGAAAATATTTTAAAACATAATTATAAAATTTAACGTGAACGATAGTTTAATTACAATAATCGTTCACGTTAAATTTTATAATTATGTTTAAAATTTAAACCACTGAAACCCTAAAACAACTGAAACCCTAAAACAATATTTCTAAGGTAAAACAACGGAATTACTAACTAAAATAGTTAAATTACTAATTTTAACGAAAGAAAAAAACCCCAGACTGACCATAAAAATATCCAGAGGACATGATAAAAGCTTTGAATTATTAAAGTACTGAAGACGAATAATTCTTCTTATATTTGAATAAGTTGTGTTCTTTGTGTGTAGTAGTTGAAGTAGACATTAAACAAGTATACAAACATTGTTGAGGTGTGTAAATGCCATGAAACTAAAAATGTACATTTTAGATCAGTTCATTAAGTTAACGAAATAGTTACATACTCATCAAAATGATTGAAATCCACAGTTCTGAAAATGCTTAATGCCCGTCAAGCAATATAAAAAGTTCAATGGCAGATATCTATCCTTTTTTTTTTTCATTCGTTTATTATCCGTATAAAACTGTCAGTGTTAAAAATATTGTTTTTGTTTTCAATACCTTTTGTGTTTTGTTTCCCTGTATGTGATTTGTACCATAGCTGTTAATAGTAACGTTTTCATTTCCAACTAGAAACTAAACAGTTTGAACAGTTGAGATCACAAAAATAAATCCTTGATATCTTGTTTAAATATTTTTTTATCTGTATATGTATGCCATTTTGCGACGACTTGGCGACGAGTAGCCGAGGGTTGGGTTTTCATTGCAAAATAAAGTAGAGCAACACCTATCAAATAGAGGATGTAATAATTGAAGGCTAACCTGTTTAAACGACTTGTATCCAATGAAGCAAAATAGTTTCTACGCGTGGCTGGCTACGCTCCCCCAACTCCGCCATTTTATGACTATCTACTTGTTTGCTACCTACGCTACTAGTCTTTCTCTGCTTGTCCCGGTAATGTTTCCAGTCGTCTTGAACTTCTCCTCGCCACCGGGCTCAAGTGATGCCGGTTCATGAGAGATGTGGTGTGAGATTGAGCAACCCTTGCTTCACTAAAAACGCATCGCGCAGGCACCCTTGGCCTTGAATACTGTAAATCATCAACTATAATGGTATACATCGTGTATCTGCAAGACCGACACGTACTACCTTCGAACTTCTGAATGTGTGAGTCAAACCTGTTTTTGTTGGGGTGTCTCTATAGACGCGTTTTCAGCAATGCCCTGCGCCCCTCCGCCATTTTTTAGCATGTTACACTGTCAATCATTAACTACCTCTGAATCCATTGAATGGATCATGCCCAATCCCTCTTGGAGACGCTCTAGGAGGCAGGTGTCAGCCGTACTTTGTGCCCCTCTGCAATTTTTATCAATATATATATATATATATATATATATATATATATATATATATATATATATATATATATATATATATGATAATTTTATTTACACAGACATGTACAAAATCTGCGACACTGGCATGTCGATGTTATCGATCAACAGTTACTATAAACTGAGATCTCATCAGGCAGAGTTAGAATCCGATCTTAACCTCAGATCATATTTGGAGAGAATATGATCTGAGGTTAAGATCGGATTCTAACTCTGCCTGATGAGATCTCAGTTTATAGTAACTGTTGATCGATAACATCGACATGCCAGTGTCGCAGATTTTGTACATGTCTGTGTAAATAAAATTATCATATATAAAGCTCTATTTTGATATTGAGCACTTTTTATAAACCCGGTTAAAATTCTCTGGATTACCACCCTGTGGATATTTTTCACCTGGATTATTACCATTATTATTATATATATATATATATATATATATATATATATATATATATATATATATATATATATATGGATCAAGAGTACAATAAGGACCCCATTTCATTAACACAACATGCGGAACATCTTCCGGAAGTCACCGGCGTCTTCCGGTTCGTCTTCCGGTTGACCTCGCAATACACGTGATCGCTATTTATAAAACTTGTAAATAAAATAAACGAAATATATACGCTTTTTTAAAAATCGGCTGACTTGTAATCTTTCGTTTTGCAATAAACAAAACAATTTATCGTTTTTTTTGTTTTACTTTTATTTACTAAAAACAACAAATTTTAAACGCAGAACATTCTATATTTCATGTTCTGTATTTTAAGAAAAAGTGGAGGGAAGACGAACCGGAAGACGCCGGTGACTTCCGGAATATGTTCCGCGTGTTGTGTTAATGAACTGGGGTCCTTATTGTACACTTGCTCCATATATATATATATATATATATATATATATATATATATATATATATATATATATATATATATATATATATATATATATATATATATATATATATATATATACTTACTTTACATTGTCGTCAATCAGCAACTATAATTATTATAATATATATTTTTTTCGAACCTCGATTTCGTGAGGATTAAAACAGATTCAAATGGTTTCATACTAACAAATAACCGGCACTTTTGTTTCTCAGTTGACTTTTAAACATTTACAAAACAATCATCTAATTAACAGATTTTAATTAAGTTTTTTTTTGTATTTGTGTAAAACATATGAGGATTATTAAAAAAATAAATTTTCAATCACATTTTAAGGGGGAAATTAAAGGATAGCCAGGTCGATATACTGCCAGAGTACCCCTATCTAAATAAAATTGCAACATTTTGATTTTTGGTGGTTTTATATTAGGCTGGATCTACTATACAAGATACAAGAAATTGAACAAGATCCGAGTATGGGAAAGTGTCAAATTTTTAATATGACATTTTTGGTTTACAAGTCATTTTCCATTTACATGTGAAGCACTAACTCGGTCAGTTTTCATGATAAATCAATACATCTTGGATTTTTATCCAAGTTTTCAGGGACAATCTTTCACATGAAAAGGGTTACCAGTGATGGCAAATAAACCCTTATACCATATCTAGGGGTTCACGACCCCTAAACCCCTCATTATATCCACATTGGTACCCGTACCCCTAAACCTATTATTGCACTCATCCAGGTTCACAAACAGGCATATCGGTTGTATATGGGTACCAGTGGTGAATTATTACTTACTTCAATTAATCGAACCCTTACTTTAGTATATAAATGAAATTGTTTTATAGGGTATAGGATTCCTGAGAAAACAACTGAAAAACCCAAAGAGACCACGTTTAACACCATCAAAAACTGCCCTCACAAACAATTCACTAGCTCCATATACTAATACACATATATTTTCGTATATTTTCAGCGTCAAACAAGAATTCAGCCGCCAGTAGAGAAACTTGTCCTTTATGCGAACAGGATTTGGACTGTGATGAAACCGTGGTGTTTCGAGAAAGGGTGCTGCAGGTGTCAACCGTGAAAGTATTGAAAGAGGTGTCAAAGTCATTGTTGAAGCCGGAACTAGTGTTCACATAAACAACAAGGACATTGCTTTAGCCTAAAAAAAGGATGATTCTGCTCGGCTAGTAAAAAGGGGCGCTCGTGTTTCTTTAGAACGATATGACAGTAAAACGCGTTGCATTTTCTGTGGAACTGATACTACGAAGAAAGATTATAAACGAAAAAGATTTGCTATGTGAAGACTGATGCATTTGCTCAAACTATTCTAGTTCATTGCAAAACAAGAAGTGATGAGTAGACCACTGCTGTTCAAGGTCGGATCAAGGTCGGATCGAATATTTTGGTGGTGGTCTTCATGCTGCAGACTGTGTACCACCAGTCATGTAACGTCAACTTCCATACAACGCGAAGCATTCCAAGACAGTTCACGTCAGTTGAATTAACCAAGCGACGAAAAAGTGGAAGACCAACAGACAGCGATCAGGATGAAGCATTCGAAAGGGTGTGTTGGAGGAAAACGATGAGGAACATATAACGATATAGGACTCTTTATTTGTGACGAAAGGCCGTTCTCAAAACCGCAACGAAACTCATCAAAGCTTTCGTTCACTTCAACCAGACGACCCCCAGCTTGCAAGGCATGATGCACCTGATGTATAAGGAATGCGAATATATAGAACGTTGCTGAATGGCAATAGACTCAAGGAGATCATGGAGACAGTATATCGTGAAAATGCCGTCGTTCACATGATGAGCGGAAAGGCAGGCCAACAAGCATTTCGTGGCCACCTGCTGGTGGATCAGTGTCTCACACATCAGATTGTTGCCAAAATCTTGGAGGATGAACCTGGTTTTCAGGACCAAGTAGAGGAACTTGAGCGGCTGTACATGTTGATGGAGACTAGTGAATGTGACTTGAAGTCATTGTTGGAATCAGATTCCATCGGTAGGATTTATAGCAGTCTAACTCTGATAAGGGATGAACTGGTAAGGACCCCCAAAAACGAGCAATCTATGGATATGAAACACATGCTAGGAATTGCTAGGGCACTTGTTGCAGCTGATCGAATATAGTCTTGGGAACTGCGTCTTAGTGCCGTCTTCGTTTGCCTGCCAATATTCGCAGCAACTGGTCATCAGTAGCCAATACTGGGTTAGTCTTGGCTCCGATTTTGTCATCGAGCAACCACTAATGCGCTCACTCAAAAGCCATGGTGGGCTCACACGAGGTAGTGGAATGTCCGAGCACCAGAGAACAGTTTGAGCCATGTCGTCCACTATGTCATCTGCTTACAACCTTGCCATGCAATTACTTACCGCACGAAGTTACACAACAAGCGAAAAACATAAGGAGTTGGTTGTCTCTCGAGTCAGAAGAGATGAGACATACCTTCGGGAAAGTTGCAGAGCAACTAGGCAGCTTTAAGCCGTTTTCAGGCGATGAATCGTTATGCAATATTATCACAGGGATTACTGCTAACGAGGATGTCAATGTTCAGGACCTTTTCGAAATCAGAAAAGACATTGTACAGAAGATGAATGGACAATCAGTTTTCTCCTACTCTCACAAATGAAGTTTGAAAGCAAAGACTTTAGCATCGAGCAAGAATGTCAAAGTTTCTGCAGATCATAGCATTGACCCAGTACTTTTATTCCAGAGTTTTCTCGTGGTCTCACAGATGGGTGATCTAAGCCTGGATGATCTCATGTCCTATGAACTCTGTCTCTACCCGATGTCTTTGTTTGAAGGAAAGGGCATCTTACGTCAAGTGGACAACCCACAGCTGGCAGCAGCTCTCAGATATTATGTTGAAACAAAATTGGACAGTGCTGTGACATAAACCGTTCCAGTCACAGAGCACAATGTACTTGACGGAGGATCTCTTCTTCACCGTTTGAAATAGAAGAAGGGGAGTAACTACTACTCGATTGTAAATGATTATGCCTCATTTACTGTTGAACACTATGGGAGAGCAACTGTCGTGTTTGATGGTTATGAAGTTTGACCAAGTATAAAGGACTGTACTCATCAGCGGCGTAGTCGAAAGCTGGATGCAAGAAAGGTGAACATTACCGAGGCAACAAAATTTACTGGGAAAAAGGGGGACTTCCTGTCAAGTGTGACAAACAAGCAGGAGCTGATCCTGACGATCATGGAACGAAAACGGCAGAAAGGCTGTGACGTTATTCAAGCGGAAGGAGATGCCGATGTTGAGATTGCAAAGGCAGCCATTAATATGTCTGCTTTCAAATCAACCACCCTCATTGAAGAAGACACGAATCTTCTCTTGCTGTTCCATGCATATGTTTCTAAATGTACAGCATTTTATTTTTGCTCTGACAAGACGAAATCCTACATCTACAATATCAAGGTTCTCAAGCAGGTGCTTGGCGAAGAAGTTTGTAATGATCTGTAGTTCCTGCATGCCTTTACGGGATGTGATTCGGTGTCCAGGTTATTCGGAATAAGAAAGACGTTGGGGTATCAACGAATCGTCGAGAGAGAAAAGACAATGATAGACTGTTCGAAAGCATTTTCTCTACCAAAGCAAAGCCAGGATGTTGTGGAAACCAATGGTTGTAAGGCAATGGTAGCTTTGTTTAATGCGGATAGAGAAAAAACTCCCTGGTATCTATTAGATACAATATGCTCTGCAAGAAAGTTGCGAGAGTTAAGACGTTCGTCACGTCAGAACGACTCCCACCAAAGCCCTCTGCCTGTAACTTCCATTCTTTGCGGACTTACTATCAGATTATTGAGTGGATGGGATATAGTGATAAAATGGTGTAATCTAAATGGGGGTGGAAGGTGGAAGGGAGCAAACTTGTTCGAGTGATGACGGACAAAAACCCTGCTCCAGATCCACTGATTCAGATAATTCATCGCAACTGTTCAGAAGGATGCAATAACCCAAGGTGTAGCTGCAGGAGTCATGGACTAGAATGTACAAGTGCATGTGGACATCGCAAAGACGGAAAGTGTGACAATATGAAAAATTATCCAGTGGAAGATGATGATGAAGAGTTAAAAGTTTTGAAAATGCACTGTGACGTAAGTGAATCAGGATGGATACAACAAGGGTAATGGGTGTAGGGGTACCCATTGATATTGTATAAGGGTTTATTTGGCATCACTGGTAACCGTTTCACGTGAAAGATTGACCCTGAAAACAAGTAAAAATCCAAGATTTTTCATGAAAACTGACCGAGTTAGTGCTTCACATGTAAATGGAAAATGACTTGTAAACCAAAAATGTCATATTCAAAATTTGACACTTTCCCATACTCGGATCTTGTCCAATTTTTCGTATGTTGTAGACTAGACCCAACCTAGCATAAAACCACCAAAAACCAAAATGTTTTGGAGGGTCAATCAGTATATTGACCAGTCTAGGAGTGGAGTATCTCTCTTGGTTATATATTATGTTTAGACGTACTTTCCTTGGCGTGTTGTCGAAAATGCCCGGAAACCATATTGTATTTTTTTTTTTTTATCATGGTGAGATTTTATTCATGTACCAGTTATATTGCTATAATTATATGACAAATAACGGCGACTTACGCAGTCGATTTTTTTTTTAATTCACAAAAAAATATCTAATTTTAATAAAGTTAGCGGTATTTGTGTAAACAAAAAACATACGAGGATTATTTTAAAATATGTTTCTTGTCACATTTTAAGAGAATTTTTGTTTTTTTTCGACTGCAATCTTAACGAGCGGTTTAAAATGACATTTTTTAAAAAGATAAATTAATCGAGATTGGTTTAGTACTTTGTTCTTTTTTTTCTTCAAAACTTTGTAGTTGATCGTAAAACGACAATTTTACATGTTGGTACACTTTTATAAATGTGAATATTTGATATCCAATTTAATGCTAGTAGCACACGCGGTTAAGACGATTTTCTTCTTTTTCACGCATAGTAACATTGTTAGCGTTTTTAATGGATCATCGTAATGCATATACGTGGTTGGAAAATAAGTATAAAACGGAAAACTTGTTAGCAATGATTTTTACCGTTTATTACTATATGCCGGTGTTATATTAGTAACGCTAACAAAATACATGAATATATGAACAAAGAATCTAACATAGAAACACGTAGATACTAAATTAAGAATCGCACATGCCCTCATACAATATTAAAAAAATCACGTCTTGTTAAAGATACAAAGAAAACTTATTCTAGGCATAAACATGTAAATCTACTTATATATCGAATATGTGCGGATATGCCACTAGGAGAATTGACACAGTTTTTTTAGGTCTTTGCCCATGTCCGAGGATATTTGACCTGGAAGTAGAAAAAAGACTTGGCCTTTTGGCTAAGATCAAAGTGTAGTATCTGTTCCAATGGATACTGCACGCCTGTCCTGTGCAGTTCTAGGAAGTCTACCCTCCCAGGCTTTGCCTCCCCTTTTTGGGGAGGAGTAAGTTTATTGCTTACTGTCTGAGGCGCCCCTACCGGGGAATGCCGACGGGGCTGCCCAGGCAATTTTTAAATGGCCAGAGTGCTCACCTCTCGAGCGCTTGCTTTTCAAACCCCACTTTCTCGACCCGATCTTGGGTCACATCTTACTTGTGGGAGTAAGATAAAACTGGCCTTGTGCCTAACTCCTGGGGAGGAGTAAATAAAATCTGTTAGGATTTGAAATTGATTCTAAGAAGCAGAGCGATTCGAAC
>OY744537.1:20094225-20099225 GCA_963556195.1 Sepiola atlantica
TACATTTTGTGTTTTATTTTTCCTGGATGTGAGTTGTACCATAGTTGAAATAAGTAACGTTTAGAAACTAAACGGTTTGTACAGGTGAAAGTAAAAATCAAAAATAAATCCTCGATACCTTGTATATATACAGGGTGATTCATAAGTCACTTAGCTATTTATTTTTTAAATTCTAAAGTTAAAAAATACGGTAATACAAAACAGAAAGTTTATTCAACAAATTCATTTATGGGAGTTTAAAATTACAGCAAATTTTCAGAATTTCCACCTTCGTTCTGCATGCATAGCTCCATTCTTTTTTTGCAAGGAATTTACGACTCTTTGTAGCATATTTGATTGATTAATTTTAACAAACTCGGCAGTGATTTTGATTTGAGGTCGTCATTGCCTTTCATCAAGTGTGGGAGATTCATCAAATTTGGCCATATGAATAACAATAAAAATTCGCTCTTCAATTGTAAATGGCATACTGCCTGAAAAAAAAAAGCATATATGATGATTTACACAAATTTAAATAAATAAAAATAAATATATATAGAAACAAATATATAAACGAACAAATTTAAAATAACAAATAGCAGTAATTAGAGAGTAAGATAACAATTATCAAAAGTTCATAGTATGTTTGCGCTTCATATGGTAATCATTTTAAATAGCTAAGTGACTTAAGAATCACCCTGTAGTATCTGTACATGTATTCTATTTTACGACGAATTGACGACGAGTATTGATTTACTCCTCTCCAGGAGTTAGGCACAAGGCCAGTTTTTATCTTACTCCCACAAGTAAGATGTGACCCAAGGTCGGGTCGGGAAAGTGGTGTTTAAAAATTGCCTGGGCAGCCCCGTCGGCATTCCCCGGTAGGGGCGCCTCAGGCAGTAATCAATAAACTTACTCCTCCCCAAAGAGGGGAGGCAAAGCCTGGGAAGGTGGACCTCCCAGAACTACACAGGACAGACCCATTGACCGGCGTAAATCAAGACCCGAAGGCCAAGACAACACCAGTATGGGGTGCAGTATCCATCGGAACAGATACTACATTTTGATCTTAGCCAAAAATTGGCGACGAGTAGCTGTATTAATTGCAAAAGAAGAAACAACACCTATCACAACTAGGAAGTAATATTTAAACTGAAACCTGTTGAAAGAAATTGTATCCAACGAAGCAAAATATTTTCTATGCATAACTGGTCCGTACTACAACCACGCATCATCGATTTCGCCATTTTATGAGCATCTACTTGTTTGCTATTTACGCTACTAGTCTTTCTCTGCTTATTCCAGTGTTGCTTCTGCTCGCTGTGGACTTCTCCTTGCCACTGGACCCACGTGATGCCGGTTTATGAGAGGTGTGATTTGGGATTGAGCAACCCTTGCTTCACTATAAACTCTTTGCCTTGAATACTGTAAATCATCAACTATAATGATATCGATCGTCTATCAGCAGGACCGACATGTACTACCTTCGAACGCCTGAATGTATGAGTCAAACCTACTTGATGGGTCTCTATAAATGGGTTTTCAGCAATGCCCTGCGCCCCTCTGAAATAACAGCCATCTTTTTTCTACTTATCTCAGCAAAGTTATCAGTCGTTTTGAACTCTCTCTTGTGACCTCAGGCTGTGCCAGTTCAGAGGTGCAGTTTCAACCCTTGCTTCACTATAGACTTTCCGCGCAGATACACTTACGTATTTATTGTCTCTTGGTAATTACATCATTCCCACTTTCGATGATGTGGCACAAGGCCGGTAGTTGGAGAGAACAAGCCAGCGCCTCAAAGATGATGCACTCTGGCCTCTTAAAAATGGCTTGGGCAGCCCTGTCGGCATTTCCCGATGGGACGCCTCAGGCAGTTAGCAACTAACTAACTCCTTCCCAAATAGGGAAGGCAAGTCCTGGGAGCGTGGACACCATAAGCCAGCACCTCAAAGATGGTGCACTCTGGCTCTTGCAAATTGCCTGGGCAGCCCTGTCGGCATTTCCCTTTGAGGGCGCGCCAGGCAGTTAGCAATTAACTAACTCCCCCTCAAAGTGGGAAGGCAAGTCCTGAGAGTGTGGACCTCCTAAGCCAACCCATAAAAGATGGTGCACTCTGACCCCTTAAAAATTGCCTGGGCAGCTCTGTCCGCATTTTCGTGTGTGGGCGCCTCAGGCAGATAGTAATTAACTAACTCATTCCCAAAGAGGGAAGGCAAGTCCTGGGAGAGTAGACCTCCTAAGACGACCCAGAACTAATACCACAGACCAACAGATAAAAGACCACCGCAATGGCCGAGTCTCGGTATTTACATACTTCACACATAAATATGATGTGACACAAGGTGGGGAGAGTAAGTAAGCTCCTCTAAAGAAGACGCACTCTGACCTCTTAAATATTGCCTGGGCAACAATTTTTTTGGCAAGTAACACAGAGTTATAATTTTCAAACATGATTGGCTAGTCAGAATCAAACATCGATTTCGTCGATGCATTGCTATTTTGTTCTGACTTTGAAAATCCGACAGGATTACTTTATATATTAGATGCGCCGTAAGCAAAACGTCGGCAGTGAATCAAAGAATCTTTGCAGATGAACGTACGTATGTATAACCGAGATAATTCAGCGGGAATTGCAACTATCGTCATGAACAGACCCCGAAGTTAGTCATGATATTAATCCATTCAACACGAAGACGTTGAACCCAAAGGATAAGGGTTAGCAAAAAAAAAAAAAAAGAAAGAAAAGGGTTTTATCATTTCTATAAACTTGTGATCAGAAGGATAAACACTTCTTTAAAATAGTTGAAAATCAGTTTTATTTACATCTTCACTTCACCAGGTGGTTTCAGTTCCATTGGGCTCGTGTGATATTCTTTCTATATTTTTGTTCTATTTCTATTGATACCCACCCGTGGCTGGTTAGCTGTGAGTTGGTTTCCGCATTCTAGGATGTTCTTTAATATTTCGGCTGTTTTCATTATTGCCGTGCGTTGTATGGTCTCAATCTTCTACTTTGAATCCAATTTCTCTTAGGCTTTTTTTTTTACAGTTTTTTATTTGTTTCCACGACTGCCCCTACAGTTATTGTTATTATAGTGATTTTGTTTATGTTTAAAATTATTTTCAGTTCCCTGTAAGTTTCATATACTTGCCTTGTTTATTTCTGCCTCCTTGCTTTCACGCTGCTGGGACGGCGAAATCTAGGATTTGTCAGTTTCCTCCTTCTCGTTGACTATTTGCTCTTTGTATCATACATTTTGGCGGCGCATTTGCAGCGGTAATCAGTCTTTCTGTATTTTGGGTTACGTAATTTTCTAGTTCATTTATCGTATAATCCACACAGGCTTCAATACTTATCACCCCTATGTCCTTTTTACATAAAGTCGGTCAATATCCTCATACGGGTGCAGTGCATTGTGCATGGTCATTAGTTTCCTGGTTCATTGGTCTGAGTGCCTGAGTTCTTCTATTGCCCATCATATAGAGGGTCGAGAATATTTTACTAAGTATACTGCTTGAGTATTTATTGCTTTAATCATATTTATACTATATAATTTGTTTTTTTGGCGTCCGCTTCCAAAACAGCATCCTGTTCGCCAAGCACCCCTCATCTCTCAGTTGGGCAATTCTATGTCCACTGCTGTTTCGAGCTTTCCCTTTTTAATCTCTAGTAGTGTATACTTTTCCATTCCGAATTCCATTTAAATGTCCTGACTGAATATTCTGGTTGTATTTATTAGATAAACTAGTTCATATTTGTTTCAGGTCGTCCATATACATAAGGTGTTTTATTTTCCTTTTGTGTGTGTGTGAATTTGTATCTCGCATTGCACCCTGTAAGCATGTTGATTTACCGTTTCGTCTCTTTGTTCACAGAGTCTACATTTGCTGTTTTCCTGAGTCTAGTTTCTCTAAGCTTTTATATCGTTCGTTTTAATCGCGTTGTTTTGTGCGGCTGTCAGTAGCGATTCTGTTTCTCTGTTCAAGTGTCCTTGGCGTAGGCATGTCCATGTGTTTTCGTGTGCTATTTCTTTTGTCAGTCTTTTAAATCGTCTATATAGCTGCTTCTCTTCCCATTTGTCTTTTCTCATCTTTATGTTTCCCGTTTCGCTGCTCTCCGTCTTTTGACGGCAATAATCAGAATCTGCGTATTTTGCATCATTAATTTTTCTAGACTTTTAGTTGCATCGTTCACACATTTTTCAATACTTACCAGTCCTTTCTCCATTTCTTTCTTTTGTACACAGAATCAGTTAATATCATCTTTCGGGTGCAGTGCGTTGCGCATGGTCATTAGTTTCTTAGTTCTTTGATCCAGAAACCTGAGCTCTTTCCTTGTACAGTTTATGAAGGGTCCAGAATATCTTACTAGGGATGCTACCCAAGTATTTATTCATTTAATTAGGTTTTTGCTATATAATTTTGTTTCCAGGAGTTTGATTGTTCTTCTCGGGTATTCTTGTTTTAACCATCTATTTTATCTCTATTGACTTGATGATATTCGCTTTCAAGGTGCCTAGGGATTTATAGGTCTCGAGTTCACCAAGTGCTTTCATCACATCTCGATTGGGCAATTCTATACTTTATGTTGCTTTCAGTTTCCCCTTCTTCATCTGAAGCCGTACACATTTCTCCGTTCCCAACTGCATTCCAATATCCTGACTGAAGATTCTAGTCGTGTTTATAAGTGCTTCCAGCTTCTTTCTGTCTTTTTCAAATAGTTTAAGGTCATTTATTTGTATGATGTGATTTATTTTTTTCTTTGTCTCTGTAAATTTGTATCCTGAACAGTATCTCTAGAGCATGTTGGTGAGTGGCATCATGGATAGGACAAACAGTGGTGGAGATAGAAAGTCTCCCTGGAATATGGCGCTCGGTATTTTAAAAATCTTTGTCAGATATTTTGTACATCCTTCAGCATTCAATTATCCATATTTGGACGATTCTGGCGTACGTCTTTTTTTATAGTCGATCTATGTAAGGACTATGTTCTTTCTTAATTTTTTTGTTACTTCCTTCAG
>OY744537.1:20104225-20106725 GCA_963556195.1 Sepiola atlantica
TATTGGTAAAAACAGACAGACACAACTATGAAAGGCACTGGGGAAAATGGCGGCTAAGAAATAATTTTTAAATGAATAACAACATATATTCCCATTGTCAGCGTGGGAAAACTTCATTGTATGTGTTCATTAAGCTTTCATGTCTTTATTAAATTTAAATAGTAATCAAGAACAACTTATATACTTATATATGTATGTGCGTGTCCTCTCTCTCTCCCCCCTCTCTCTTTCTCTCTCTCTCTCTCTCTCTCTTTCTCCGCATAGAATTAAGGACTTGCCATATTTCACTGTCAGTGAACCTATCCTTTCTTTCGTTTGTAACTGCAAAAGAACCGCAACGTATATTCATTACTTTCATTTGACCTTAACACAGAATTTTATTCTGTAAACAAGAAACTTTGAGAAATAAAGTATTTTTAAGACTCATTCATGTATGACGGTCAGGTATTAATAATAATAAAAAAAATAATGTAACGTTGTGCAAAAGAATTAACAGTAAGTAATTTTAAGTGTAATTATCACCTACTCTTCCGTCTTTCTTATTCTCTTAATTCAGGGGATGCAACTCTTTTTGTAAGTAAAATTCAAATATTTGAATTTGAAATAAAATATGTGATTGGTTCACATAATGCTCTCATCTAGATTTTAAGAAATTGGACACATGATCAGGTATGACAAAAGACAACATTTTCATAAGATCCAAAAGAGTTTTCAGTTTAAAAGCGCAGGTCAACTTGGTGCACCAGCCCGGGAAAGATGACCTAAGCCCCGCCGACTATCCCAGCCGACATCTTCATCACAAACTCAAGAGAGATAATGCGGCTGAGACATATGTAAAGTATATGGCTCAACACGCCATACCAAAATCTATCACCCCTGAAAAGATGAAGCTAGCCACAAGAGAAGGCCTCCTTATTATAAAAAGTGATGGCTGCACTTTTAGACGGCCATTTAGAATGATCGGCAGGTATCCAGCTTCGCAATTTTTCAATATGAGCTATCCACACATGATTGACTTTAAATAAAGCTATTAACATCACAACCGTAAACGGTTTAAACTGTAAAACACAGCTGCCCCATTTCGTAAGGTAATACAGCCCCCTCGTCCTACAGTACAACTAAAGCATTTCCATTTGACGCCCTCACTGGATACAAAATGAATATCGACATACCTGTTGCTCCCAACGACCCTATACCAGAGTCAGTTCACACCCGCATAGCAGAGAACGATGCGCGAATAAAAAAAATGAAAAAATGAAAGCCTATGTAGACATAAAAAGACAGACAAGGTTCTCACCACTCTGCTGGGTGATAAAGTATTTTTCAGACAGAAGCTTCTAAACAAATTATCTCCACCTTTCAAGCACAAACATTTTACAATCACCAGAAAAAATGGTAGCATGGTGACAGCATAAAGAGGAGATTACCAAATCACTCGGTATTCATCTCTAACGCGGGTTTCCTGGACAAGAAGGCGTAGAGTCAGAATCAGACTCTGAATATGAATACCGACCAGATTCATGATCAGAAAAGCACCCCGAAGTACCCACAGCACTAAGACATACCCCTAACCCACCAGTAAGACCCAATTCGTTGCGGAAAAGACTCCCTCCAGCTAAATTCAAAGACTTTATTCGGAAATGGGCTGTCCTCCATTCTCATACATATGATAACGCAAACACATGGACTATATATATTATCTCCCCTCCCACAGCGGGAAGATGTGACACAAGGTCGGAAAGTAGGATTTTGAAACCAGTGGCCTAGAGGAAGAGTAAAAATTGCCTGGGCAGCCCCGTCGGTATTCCACAGTTGGGGAACCCCATGCGATCAGTAATAAACTAACCCCTCTCAAAGGGTGAGAATGTAAAGCCTAGGAAGGCGGACCTTATAGAGCTGACCAGAACCATACCTCAGACCAACAGCGAAAAAGATCAAAGTGTAGTATCTGTTCCGATGGATACTGCACGCCTGTCCTGTGCAGTTCTAGGAGGTCCACCCTCCCCTGCTTTGCCTCCCCTCTTTGGGGAGGAGTAAGTTTATTGCTTACTGCCTGAGGCGCCCCTACCGGGGAATGCCGACGGGGCTGCCCAGGCAATTTTTAAATGGCCAGAGTGCTCACCTCTCGAGCACTGGCTTTTCAAATCCCACTTTCTCGACCCGATCTTGGGTCACATCTTACTTGTGGGAGTAAGATAAAACTGGCCTTGTGCCTAACTCCTGGGGAGGAGTAAATAAAACCAACAGCGAAAAAGTCATCGTGCAAAAATGGCATAGACTCTGCCGGTCTGATTTTGGTATGAAGTTTACCCCATGTTTTTATTATTAAAGACAATAGGGATCAAATGTCCAATCAAAGGGAAATAACCACAACAGATTATCTCCGTTTACAAGTCGGAACTTAAGCAAACTACTGGTCATGCGCGTTGCTATATTCCGGCGATAAAATAATGCTCGAGGAAAACGAATCAGTTTAACTCCGGAGCGGAGTGAAAACACA
>OY744537.1:20111725-20181725 GCA_963556195.1 Sepiola atlantica
AATGGAAGTATTTTTGCGTTTCTAGCTGCTCCTTACAGGAGATAATGACAAATTTCTAACATGTTACACAATGAACTTAACCTATTTAAAAGCGTTAAGTTAAGAGTATTAACATATATATGAATAGCTCAGTGGGTAAGATATCTAGCTGACAACATCAAGGTTGCTGTTAAAGTAAACTCTCTTTAATATGATGTTGCATATGATGCTATCCCACACTCTAACCCGGACAACGCAGAGTGACCCTACTTATATATATATATATATATATATATATATATATATATATATATATATATATATATATGAGACACACACACATGTACAGACAGACGATGCGCTTGAATCAAAAGATACACAATTAACTCTGTCTAATTTATTTATCTACCTCCCACAAGGTAAGATGTGACACAAGGTCGGGAAAGTGGGATTAGATAAGCCAGCGCTCGAGAGGTGAGCACTCTGGCCATTTAAAAATTGCCTGGGCAGCCCCGTCGGCATTCCCCGGTAGAGGCGCCTCAGACAGTAAGCAATAAACTTACTCCTTCCCAAAGAGGGGAGGCAAAGCCTGGGAGGGTGCACCTCCTAGAACTGCACAGGACCGGCAACCCACAATAGACCGGCGTAAATCCAGACCCAAAGGCTCGGACGATACCGGTTTATTAGGCGGGGTAAAAACTCTTGGTTGAATTAACTCTGTCTAAAGACAAATAAATTCTCGGATATTAAGTCACCTGAAAAAAAATATCAAAGCACGAATCTAACATCCGCTACATATGCACAAAGTGATTTTTTTGTAATTAATATTGTTATTTAACCCACGCGTTTGTTTTTCATTTTTCTTCGTGTGCTTTAAAATTGGAATTCTCACCTTGTAACTATATTTCCCTTGCTTCGTGTTAGTCATAGCGTCTCGGAAGTATAGAATTATACCAGTGACTCAACTTATAGTTCACCCCATAATTGTAAGTCAACGTATACAGCACAGATCGACCGATACATTGAAATGCTATCCGAAGACAATTGACTCATTCAAGGATTAATTAACTGATTTCTATATTTTTTTTTTCAAACAACGATCGACTTTAAATATATACAAGCAACTTATGATGGGAAAGTAGGCTATTCTAGAGAAGCAAACAATGTTATTTTTACCTCCGCCAAAGGAGGTTATGTTTGAAAGCGTGTTTGTTTTTTTTGGTTGTTACTATGTTTGTTTGTTTGTTTGTGTACAGCCTAGCGTCCACATAGCTTGACCAAGCGTCTCTAAAAATATCGGTCATGGCCTAAGAACTGATTTCATTTTGAGATATCAAAGGTCAAGGTCAAGGTCATGAAAAAGGTGAAAGCCACGATTTGGGAAATAACTTTGGTTCTGTTCGTCGTAGAGACTCGCTACTTGATCCATATTGTAGCTAATGAAGTCCTTCATCTTATATGACATTAACCGTGAAAAGTTCAGTCAAGGTCAAAATTTTGACGGAATTTAAACTTCTGATTATTCCAAATTTGATGTATGGATCTGATGCTCTTTGATAACAGTAACCACCATGCACAATTTCAGCCTAGTTAGATAAATAGTTTTTGAGTTATCAAAGTTTTCATGGCATAACTTCTGGAATATTTCATACACTATGGAGAAATAAGGTTAAGATAACACTTTGGCCCATCCTTACGTTGTCAGGCGGAATTATGTAGTCTTACGACTGACTTATTTTTTGTTGTTATTTCAAACTTGCAAATTCATAAATCTGGTAATTTTCGAATGAGAATAACTTCGAAACCACAGGTCCTAATAAGGCAAGTGAGCACTCAAAAAAAAGCTTATCCCATAAACAATTCAGAGGACTTAAATACAACCCCAGGATTTAGATTTGATAGCGTCAGATTTGAAAAGAAGGTTAGTGCGTTGAAATATATAACTAAAGTGTGAAATCCCGCTAGTTCAAACACAAAAAGTTAAAGTTTGAGTTAGAAATTTTTTTTCCCGTTAAATTCCATACTTTGATGCATTTAATGTATCAGAATCTGCAAAAAATAATTGCCTGGATTTGACTATAACCTTAAATTTTCGTGCTCAAAATTATACAAATTTTGTTTTCAGACAGATCATTTTAACTTTATGACGTAATTTAGTTCAGTTTCCCGTGTGAAAAGCAAAATAACAAAAATCAGATATATAATCATTTACTTGTTAAAAGATATAAACTTTTTTATAGCTCATTTAGAATAAACATATTTAAATATCTTCACTTCAAATAGACTCGATGAAGAAAAACATGAATCCATTCCAAAGAACTTAATAATTCAAAGATTCACAATTACATATAGCAAGATTTAATAAATGATTTCTCTTCATTTATAATTTTTAAGGCATGATCTAATAGTATATCTATACTTTTAACCAGGGCTTTACGCACTCCACTACTTTTGGAGCTGCTCCCGCTCCTGATCCAACGCTCAAAATTGGAGTTGACTCCTCTCACGCTCCCCATTTTCAAAAAGGAGCCGCTCCAGCTCAAACTCCTATAAAAACGGAGCGGCTCTTTTTCAGCGCTCCATAATGAAAATGTACCTTCTTTCATAAACGTTCTATTCTGCAAATGAATAGTCCAATGATAGGGGTGGGCGTCAATGGATCTCGTCAATATGGGTGGGGATGTTGTAGCGGTCGGACATAGGACCTATTTCTTCTTGTCCCCTGTGAGCAAATTGGTCATACACTGCAGGGCGTATGATTTTCTAGCTGTCCCCAAACGGACTACTTTGACAGTTTAGTCTAGGGACGACATCGGCAGAGAGAGAATCGAGACGCGATCGAGGAAACAGCTCTCTCCTGCTTGACCATCGTTCCAACAGCAGCCACAATGTTGACGATTCTATTACTTTCCTTTCTGGACACTGTCCAATATTTTGTTACTGTACCAAACGATAAAGTAACCCTTTGAAATAAATTCTATTTCGTTTGTTGTTATACAATGTGTTTCTTGTTTGATTCAATTTCGTGCATAGAGATGTAAGAAGCATTTCTACAATGTCACTTCAAGTGTAAGACCGTAAGATAATATTTGACAAAATCTCGCTAATATTTTGAGACGTGCTTAGGGTTATAGCAGAAAATGCCGGACGATAATAATATGTCCACACTTTTCACATCTACTTAACTAATTAGGTTTCTTTTTCGATGCAACAATCAGGTGATTTTAACCAACATTCGAGTGAAGATATCTTGCATGTTCGAGCGGATAGAACACTTAACTGGCGAGCAGGTACTTCTGGCCCAGACTTTTAACCCTAATGTGTTTATTTCATGCTCCACCAGACTTTGAGAGCATGGCGGAGGGCAAGCTTTGTTTGTAGTGAATCATGAAACTTTGCCCAATATCTTTGTGCAGATTCAGGTTTGACAACTTTAGCTGTATAACTTTGTTGTGTAATAAACAATATTATATTGAAATAGGTAAACAGTTATTGAAAAGGCTTCCGGATGAGATGATTTGAAAATCACATTGCAAATGACGTCAATCAGCAATATAACCGGTATTTGTATTACCACCGATCTTTGTTTCATGAATGACTTAAGAAAAAGAAATGAAGAAATAATGTTTCACTAGAAGAAAAAAAAAAAACGTTTCAGATGAATGAGTGAAGGAAATTCTGATGAATATACTTCTAATGAAAAATCTTGTTTCAAACTCAATTTTTACTAATTTCTGTGTTTTCAGCCAATTATGCCCAAATAAGGAAATTCGTTACCAGGTTCAAAATTTTCAAAAATCTCATCAATACATTTCCAACAAGCTATAAATGAATTAAAAAAAACCTTATGTCAAATTTAATTTATGCTCGTTTTTGTGTTTTCGCCTGATAATAAGAGGAAATTCGTTCCCAGGCCTAAATATGTTTAAAAAAATCGGATTTTTTTAATTTCCAAGAAGGTCTCGCCAATAGGTTTCTAACAAGCTATAAATGAATAGAACATTATTAAGTTATGCTAATTTCTGTGTTATCAGCCGATTATGTCTAAATAAGGAAATTCGTTACTAGGCTGAGAATTTTGATTTTTTAAAAAGATTTATTTTAATTTTCTAGAAAGGTCTCATCAATACGATATATTTCTTAGTAGGTTGTGTGAACATTTGTCACAGGCAGTTTATTGGGAATTAGTTTTATGCGGATTTTGAATGGAAGACTTTTGTTCATTTCACCGTTCTTAACAAGAAAGCTTCTCGTCTTTTGTATTTTTGTTTCTTTTCTTTATATTTTACTTCTTTTCCCTTCTTTGTTTGGACTTTTTTAAGTGTGTTTATTTTGCCGCTTTTTTACATATTCTGACTTTAAAAAAAAAAATATAGTTCACCCCAAACAAGGCAGGCCGCCACTGTAGACATAAGGGGCTACTGAAAAGAAAGAAAAGGAGAGAAGGTTGCGGGGGGGGGGGGGGGGTCAACCTAAACTGGGATCTGCGCAGCGAGGTGTCTGTTTACATTAATTTTAAATTTCTGCATATCAGTACTGTCGAAGAAACAGGGGGCAGGAGGGAGTCCCAGAGGCCAGCAGCACGGGGAAAGAAGCTATTTGAGTAGAAAGCTCTCCGGCATCTGGGAACCGCCACTTCTTTTGAGCGTGCTTATTTTGCCGTCTTTGTACCCTATTCTGACTTCTTTTAAGTGTGTTTATTTTGCCGCCTTTTTTACATATTCTGACTTCTTTTAAGCGTCTCTATTTTGCCGCCTTTTTACCCTATTCTGACTTCTTTTAAGTATGTTTATTTTGTCACCTTTTTACCCTATTCTGACTTCTTTTAAGCGTGTTTATTTTGCCGCCTTTTTACCCTATTCTGACTTCTTTTAAGTGTGTTTATTTTGCCGCCTTTTTACCCTATTCTGACTTCTTTTAAGTGTGTTTATTTTGCTGCCTTTTTACCCTATTCTGACTTCTTTTAAGTGTGTTTATTTTGCCGCCTTTTTACCCTATTCTGAATTCTTTTAAGCGTGTTTATTTTGCCGCCATTTTACCCTATTCTGACTTCTTTTAAGTATGTTTATTTTGTAACCTTTTTACCCTATTCTGACTTCTTTTAAGCGTGTTTATTTTGCCGCCTTTTTACCCTATTCTGAATTCTTTTAAGCGTGTTTATTTTGCCGCCTTTTTACCCTATTCTGACTTCCTTTAAGCGTGTTTATTTTGCTGCCTTTTTACCCTATTCTGACTTCTTTTAAGTGTGTTTATTTTGCCGCCTTTTTACCCTATTCTGAATTCTTTTAAGCGTGTTTATTTTGCCGCCTTTTTACCCTATTCTGACTTCTTTTAAGTGAGTTTATTTTGTCACCTTTTTACCCTATTCTGACTTCTTTTAAGTGTGTTTATCTTTGCCGCCTTTTTACCCTATTCTGACTTCTTTTAAGTGTGTTTATCTTTGCCGCCTTTTTACCCTATTCTGACTTTTTTAAGCAAGTCTATTTTGCCGCCTTTTTACCCTATTCTGACTTCTTTTAAGTGTGTTTATCTTTGCCGCCTTTTTACCCTATTCTGACTTCTTTTAAGTGTGTTTATTTTGCCGCCTTTTTACCCTATTCTGACTTTTTTTAAGCAAGTCTATTTTGCCGCCTTTTTACCCTATTCTGACTTCTTTTAAGCATGTTTATTTTGCCGCCTTTTTACCTCATTCTGACTTCTTTTAAGTGTGTTTATTTTGCCACCTTTTTACCCTATTCTGACTTCTTTTAAGTGTGTTTATCTTTACCGCCTTTTTACCCTATTCTGACTTCTTTTAAGTGTGTTTATTTTGTCACCTTTTTACCCTATTCGTACTTCTTTTAAGTGTGTTTATCTTTGCAGCCTTTTGACCCTATTCTGACTTCTTTTAAGTGTGTTAATTTTGCCGCTTTTTTACCCTATTCTGACTTCTTTTAAGTGTGTTTATTTTGCCGGCTTTTTTACCCTATTCTGACTTCTTTTAAGTGTGTTTATCTTTGCCGCCTTTTTACTTTATTCTGACTTCTTTTAAGCGTGTTTATTTTGCCACCTTTTTACCCTATTCTGAATTCTTTTAAACGTGTTTATTTTGCCGCCTTTTTACCCTATTCTGACTTCTTTTAAGTGTGTTTATTTTGCCGCTTTTTTACCCTATTCTGACTTCTTTTAAGTGTGTTTATTTCGCCGCCTTTTTACCCTATTCTGACTTCTTTTAAGTGTGTTTATTTTGCCGCCTTTTTACCCTATTCTGACTTTTTTTAAGTGTGTTTATTTTGCCGTCTTTTTACACTATTCTGACTTCTTTTAAGTGTGTTTATTTTGCCGCCTTCTTACCCTATTCTGACTTCTTTTAAGTGTGTTTATTTTGCCACCTTTTTACCCTATTCTGACTTCTTTTAAGTGTGTTTATTTTGCCGCCTTTTTACCCTATTCTGACTTTTTTTAAGTGTGTTTATTTTGCCGTCTTTTTACACTATTCTGACTTCTTTTAAGCGTGTTTATTTTGCCGCCTTTTTACCCTATTCTGACTTTTTTTAAGTGAGTTTATTTTGTCACCTTTTTACCCTATTCTGACTTCTTTTAAGTGTGTTTATCTTTGCCGCCTTTTTACCCTATTCTGACTTCTTTTAAGTGTGTTTATCTTTGCCGCCTTTTTACCCTATTCTGACTTTTTTAAGCAAGTCTATTTTGCCGCTTTTTTACCCTATTCTGACTTCTTTTAAGTGTGTTTATCTTTGCCGCCTTTTTACCCTATTCTGACTTATTTTAAGTGTGTTTATCTTTGCCGCCTTTTTACCCTATTCTGACTTTTTTAAGCAAGTCTATTTTGCCGCTTTTTTACCCTATTCTGACTTCTTTTAAGTGTGTTTATCTTTGCCGCCTTTTTACCCTATTCTGACTTCTTTTAAGTGTGTTTATTTTGCCGCCTTTTTACCCTATTCTGACTTTTTTTAAGCAAGTCTATTTTGCCGCCTTTTTACCCTATTCTGACTTCTTTTAAGCATGTTTATTTTGCCGCCTTTTTACCCTATTCTGACTTCTTTTAAGTGTGTTTATTTTGCCACCTTTTTACCCTATTCTGACTATATTTATATGTGTTTATCTTTGCCGCCTTTTTACCCTATTCTGACTTCTTTTAAGCGTGTTCATTTTGCCACCTTGTTTACCCTATTCTGAATTCTTTTAAGCGTATTTATTTTGCCACCTTTTTACCCTATTCTGACTTCTTTTAAGTGTGTTTATCTTTACCGCCTTTTTACCCTATTCTGACTTCTTTTAAGTGTGTTTATTTTGTCACCTTTTTACCCTATTCGTACTTCTTTTAAGTGTGTTTATCTTTGCAGCCTTTTGACCCTATTCTGACTTCTTTTAAGTGTGTTTATTTTGCCGCCTTTTTACCCTATTCTGACTACTGTTAAGTGTGTTTATCTTTGCCGCCTTTTTACTTTATTCTGACTTCTTTTAAGCGTGTTTATTTTGCCACCTTTTTACCCTATTCTGACTTCTTTTAAGCGTGTTTATTTTGCCACCTTTTTACCCTATTCTGACTTCTTTTAAGTGTGTTTATTTTGCCGCTTTTTTACCCTATTCTGACTTCTTTTAAGTGTGTTTATTTCGCCGCCTTTTTACCCTATTCTGACTTCTTTTAAGTGTGTTTATTTTGCCGCCTTTTCACCCTATTCTGACTTTTTTTAAGTGTGTTTATTTTGCCGTCTTTTTACACTATTCTGACTTCTTTTAAGTGTGTTTATTTTGCCGCCTTTTTACCCTATTCTGACTTTTTTTAAGTGTGTTTATTTTGCCGTCTTTTTACACTATTCTGACTTCTTTTAAGCGTGTTTATTTTGCCGCCTTTTTACCCTATTCTGATTTCCTTTAAGTGTGTTTATTTTGCCACCTTTTTTACCCTATTCGTACTTCTTTTAAGTGTGTTTATTTTGCCGCTTTTTTACCCTATTCTGACTTCTTTTAAGTGTGTTTATTTTGCCGCCTGTTTACCCTATTCTGACTTCTTTTAAGTGTGTTTATTTTGCCGCCTTTTTACCCTATTCTGACTTCTTTAAAGTGTGTTTATTTTGCCGCCTTTTTACCCTATTCTGACTTCTTTTAAGTGTGTTTATTTTGCCGCTTTTTTACCCTATTCTGACTTCTTTTAAGTGTGTTTATTTTGCCGCCTTTTTACCCTATTCTGACTTCTTTTAAGTGTGTTTATTTTGCCGCCTTTTTACCCTATTCTGACTACTGTTAAGTGTGTTTATCTTTGCCGCCTTTTTACTTTATTCTGACTTCTTTTAAGCGTGTTTATTTTGCCACATTTTTACCCTATTCTGAATTCTTTTAAGCGTGTTTATTTTGCCACCTTTTTACCCTATTCTGACTTCTTTTAAGTGTGTTTATTTTGCCGCCTTTTTACCCTATTCTGACTTTTTTAAGCAAGTCTATTTTGCCGCTTTTTTACCCTATTCTGACTTCTTTTAAGTGTGTTTATCTTTGCCGCCTTTTTACCCTATTCTGACTTATTTTAAGTGTGTTTATCTTTGCCGCCTTTTTACCCTATTCTGACTTTTTTAAGCAAGTCTATTTTGCCGCTTTTTTACCCTATTCTGACTTCTTTTAAGTGTGTTTATCTTTGCCGCCTTTTTACCCTATTCTGACTTCTTTTAAGTGTGTTTATTTTGCCGCCTTTTTACCCTATTCTGACTTTTTTTAAGCAAGTCTATTTTGCCGCCTTTTTACCCTATTCTGACTTCTTTTAAGCATGTTTATTTTGCCGCCTTTTTACCCTATTCTGACTTCTTTTAAGTGTGTTTATTTTGCCACCTTTTTACCCTATTCTGACTATATTTATATGTGTTTATCTTTGCCGCCTTTTTACCCTATTCTGACTTCTTTTAAGCGTGTTCATTTTGCCACCTTGTTTACCCTATTCTGAATTCTTTTAAGCGTATTTATTTTGCCACCTTTTTACCCTATTCTGACTTCTTTTAAGTGTGTTTATCTTTACCGCCTTTTTACCCTATTCTGACTTCTTTTAAGTGTGTTTATTTTGTCACCTTTTTACCCTATTCGTACTTCTTTTAAGTGTGTTTATCTTTGCAGCCTTTTGACCCTATTCTGACTTCTTTTAAGTGTGTTTATTTTGCCGCCTTTTTACCCTATTCTGACTACTGTTAAGTGTGTTTATCTTTGCCGCCTTTTTACTTTATTCTGACTTCTTTTAAGCGTGTTTATTTTGCCACCTTTTTACCCTATTCTGACTTCTTTTAAGCGTGTTTATTTTGCCACCTTTTTACCCTATTCTGACTTCTTTTAAGTGTGTTTATTTTGCCGCTTTTTTACCCTATTCTGACTTCTTTTAAGTGTGTTTATTTCGCCGCCTTTTTACCCTATTCTGACTTCTTTTAAGTGTGTTTATTTTGCCGCCTTTTCACCCTATTCTGACTTTTTTTAAGTGTGTTTATTTTGCCGTCTTTTTACACTATTCTGACTTCTTTTAAGTGTGTTTATTTTGCCGCCTTTTTACCCTATTCTGACTTTTTTTAAGTGTGTTTATTTTGCCGTCTTTTTACACTATTCTGACTTCTTTTAAGCGTGTTTATTTTGCCGCCTTTTTACCCTATTCTGATTTCCTTTAAGTGTGTTTATTTTGCCACCTTTTTTACCCTATTCGTACTTCTTTTAAGTGTGTTTATTTTGCCGCTTTTTTACCCTATTCTGACTTCTTTTAAGTGTGTTTATTTTGCCGCCTGTTTACCCTATTCTGACTTCTTTTAAGTGTGTTTATTTTGCCGCCTTTTTACCCTATTCTGACTTCTTTAAAGTGTGTTTATTTTGCCGCCTTTTTACCCTATTCTGACTTCTTTTAAGTGTGTTTATTTTGCCGCTTTTTTACCCTATTCTGACTTCTTTTAAGTGTGTTTATTTTGCCGCCTTTTTACCCTATTCTGACTTCTTTTAAGTGTGTTTATTTTGCCGCCTTTTTACCCTATTCTGACTACTGTTAAGTGTGTTTATCTTTGCCGCCTTTTTACTTTATTCTGACTTCTTTTAAGCGTGTTTATTTTGCCACATTTTTACCCTATTCTGAATTCTTTTAAGCGTGTTTATTTTGCCACCTTTTTACCCTATTCTGACTTCTTTTAAGTGTGTTTATTTTGCCGCTTTTTTACCCTATTCTGACTTCTATTAAGTGTGTTTATTTTGCCGTCTTTTTACACTATTCTGACTTCTTTTAAGTGTGTTTATTTTGCCGCCTTTTTACCCTATTCTGACTTCTTTTAAGTGTGTTTATTTTGCCGTCTTTTTACACTATTCTGACTTCTTTTAAGTGTGTTTATTTTGCCGCCTTTTTACCCTATTCTGACTTCTTTTAAGTGTGTTTATTTTGCCGCCTTTTTACCCTATTCTGACTTTTTTTAAGTGTGTTGATTTTGCCGCCTTTTTACCCTATTCTGAATTCTTTTAAGTGTGTTTATTTTGCCACCTTTTTACCCTATTCTGACTTCTTTTAAGTGTGTTTATCTTTGCCGCCTTTTTACTTTATTCTGACTTCTTTTAAGTGTGTTTATTTTGCCGCCTTTTTACCCTATTCTGACTTCTTTTAAGTGTGTTTATTTTGCCGCCTTTTTACCCTATTCTGACTACTGTTAAGTGTGTTTATCTTTGCCGCCTTTTTACTTTATTCTGACTTCTTTTAAGCGTGTTTATTTTGCCACCTTTTTACCCTATTCTGAATTCTTTTAAGCGTGTTTATTTTGCCACCTTTTTACCCTATTCTGACTTCTTTTAAGTGTGTTTATTTTGCCGCCTTTTTACCCTATTCTGACTTTTTTTAAGTGTGTTGATTTTGCCGCCTTTTTACTCTATTCTGACTTCTTTTAAGTGTGTTTATCTTTGCCGCCTTTTTACCCTGTCTGACTTCTTTTAAGTGTGTTTATTTTGCCGTCTTTTTACCCTATTCTGAATTCTTTCAAGCGTATTTATTTTGCCACCTTTTCACCCTATTATGACTTCTTTTAAGTGTGTTTATCTTTGCCGCCTTTTTACACTATTCTGACTTCGTTTAAGTGTGTTTATTTTGTCACCTTTTTACCCTATTCTAACTTCTTTTAAGTGTGTTTATCTTTGCCGCCTTTTTACCCTATTCTGACTTCTTTTAAGTGTGTTTATCTTTGCCGCCTTTTTACCCTATTCTGACTTCTTTTAAGCGTGTCTATTTTGCCGCCTTTTTACCCTATTCTGACTTCTTTTAAGTGTGTTTATTTTGCCGCCTTTTTACCCTATTCTGACTTCTTTTAAGTGCGTTTATCTTTGCCGCATTTTTACCCTATTCTGACTTATTTTAAGCGTGTTTATTTTGCCGCTTTTTACCCTATTCTGACTTCTTTTAAGTGTGTCTATTTTGCCGCCTTTTTACCCTATTCTGACTTCTTTTAAGTGTGTCTATTTTGCCGCCTTTTTACCCTATTCTGACTTCTTTTAAGTGTGTCTATTTTGCCGCCTTTTTACCCTATTCTGACTTCTTTCATTTCTGTACAAAACTCTTTTCATTGTTAGTTATTTCCTCTCCTTCAATCATTTTCTTAAAATGAAAGAAAGAAAAGTTCTGTATTCTTTCAATATTTCTTAATTCCGTACACATTGGTCATTAACTTTTATTCTAACCTTTTTAAACGGAAATAAACGTTACATAGACATCGGCCTTAAATGTTTAATTCATTTCCACTAATACCACGTGTTTCTCGTTTTGTTTATTTTCCCAGGAATCAGATTCTTTCTATTTGTCCTCCGCTATTATAATAACTAGCAATAATTTTTTTTTGCTAGCATATATAGAGTTAATAGATGTAGATCAGTTAAGGCAGCAGGTTTAGTTCACAGAGAAAGGCCAAGGAGGAATTGATAAAAATGGACTTGAGAGAACGAGGGATAAATAAAGACCTGGCAAGAGAAAGATTAATTTGGGAGTCAATTTCTAAAAACTGCCCAACGCTTGCTACCATGTAAATGTGACGTTAAACTGATGATAATGGTGATGATGATGATGATGATGATGATGATGATGATGATGATGATGATATAAAGTAAGTATTTTGTTTGCTAATGAACAGCCGATTATGACAACTTCTTGTTAACGTACAATAAACCCTAAAAGAGGAGGTAATGTCTGGGAGAATGGTCCCATGACAATAGAATAGATACTACACTACCATCACATGCCAAAAAAAGAAGGAGGTTATGCCTGTGAAGATGGTATCATTACCACAGAACAGATACAACCCCTCTAAAAAAGAAGAAGTAATGCTTGAGGGGATGGTATCACGACGAACTAACGAACATATATTACACTATTCACCACTCCCCCAAACCCTAAACAGGAGAAAGTAATGCCTGGAAGGATGGTCTCATGACAACAGAACATATACTCCACAACCCCTAAAAAGGAGAAAGTAATGCCTGGGAGGATGGTCTCATGACAACAGAACATATACTCCACAACACCTAAAAAAGAGAAAGTAATGCCTGGAAGGATGGTCTCATGACAACAGAACATATACTCCACAACCCCTAAAAAGGAGAAAGTAATGCCTGGGAGGATGGTCTCATGACAACAGAACATATACTCCACAACACCTAAAAAAGAGAAAGTAATGCCTGGAAGGATGGTCTCATGACAACAGAACATATACTCCACGACCCCTAAAAAAGAGAAAGTAATGCCTGGGAGGATGGTCTCATGACAACAGAACATATACTCCACATCCCCCTAAAAAAAAAGAAAGTAATGCCTGGAAGAATGGTCTCATGTCAACAGAACATATACTCCACATCCTTCTAAAAAGGAGAAAGTAATGCCTGGGAGGATGGTCTCATGACAACAGAACATATACTCCACATCCCCCTAAAAAGGAGAAAGAAATGCCTGGAAGGATGGTCTCATGACAACAGAACATATACTCCACAACCCCTAAAAAAAAAAAGTAATGCCTGGGAGGATGGTCTCATGTCAACAGAACATGTACTCCACATCCTCCTAAAAAGGAGAAAGTAATGCCTGGAAGGATGGTCTCATGACAACAGAACATATACTCCACATCCCCCTAAAAAGAAGAAAGTAATGCCTGGAAGGATGGTCTCATGACAACAGAACATATACTCCACAACCCCTAAAAAAAAAAAGTAATGCCTGGGAGGATGGTCTCATGTCAACAGAACATGTACTCCACATCCTCCTAAAAAGGAGAAAGTAATGCCTGGAAGGATGGTCTCATGACAACAGAACATATACTCCACACCCGCTAAAAAGGAGAAAGTAATGCCTGGAAGGATGGTCTCATGTCAACAGAACATATACTCCACATCCTTCTAAAAAGGAGAAAGTAATGCCTGGGAGGATGGTCTCATGTCAACAGAACATATACTCCACATCCTCCTAAAAAGGAGAAAGTAATGCCTGGAAGGATGGTCTCATGACAACAGAACATATACTCCACATCCTTCTAAAAAGGAGAAAGTAATGCCTGGGAGGATGGTCTCATGACAACAGAACATATACTCCACAACCCCTAAAAAGGAGAAAGTAATGCCTGGAAGGATGGTCTCATGACAACAGAACATATACTCCACATCCCCCTAAAAAGGAGAAAGTAATGCCTGGAAGGATGGTCTCATGACAACAGAACATATACTCCACAACCCCTAAAAAAAAAAAGTAATGCCTGGGAGGATGGTCTCATGTCAACAGAACATGTACTCCACATCCTCCTAAAAAGGAGAAAGTAATGCCTGGAAGGATGGTCTCATGACAACAGAACATATACTCCACAACACCTAAAAAGGAGAAAGTAATGCCTGGAAGGATGGTCTCATGTCAACAGAACATATACTCCACATCCTTCTAAAAAGGAGAAAGTAATGCCTGGGAGGATGGTCTCATGTCAACAGAACATATACTCCACATCCTCCTAAAAAGGAGAAAGTAATGCCTGGAAGGATGGTCTCATGACAACAGAACATATACTCCACGACCCCTAAAAAAGAGAAAGTAATGCCTGGGAGGATGGTCTCATATCAACAGAACATATACTCCACATCCTTCTAAAAAGGAGAAAGTAATGCCTGGAAGGATGGTCTTATGACAACAGAACATATACTCCACATCCCCTAAAAAGGAGAAAGTAATGCCTTAAAGGATGGTCTCATGACAACAGAACATATACTCCACATCCCCTAAAAAGGAGAAAGTAATGCCTGGGAGGATGGTCTCATGTCAACAGAACATATACTCCACATCCCTCTAAAAAGGAGAAAGTAATGCCTGGAAGGATGGTCTCATGTCAACAGAACATATACTCCACATCCTCCTAAAAAAGAGAAAGTAATGCCTGGAAGGATGGTCTCATGACAACAGAACATATACTACACATCCCCCTAAAAAGGAGAAAGTAATGCCTGGAAGGATGGTCTCATGTCAACAGAACATATACTCCAGACCCTCCTAAAAAGGAGAAAGTAATGCCTGGAAGGATGGTCTCATGACAACAGAACATATACTACACATCCCCCTAAAAAGGAGAAAGTAATGCCTGGAAGGATGGTCTCATGACAACAGAACATATACTCCACAACCCCTAAAAAAAAAAGTAATGCCTGGAAGGATGGTCTCATGACAACAGAACATATACTCCACAACCCCTAAAAAGGAGAAAGTAATGCCTGGAAGGATGGTCTCATGACAACAGAACATATACTCCACAACCCCTAAAAAAAAAAGTAATGCCTGGAAGGATGGTCTCATGACAACAGAACATATACTCCACAACCCCTAAAAAAAAAAGTAATGCCTGGAAGGATGGTCTCATGTCAACAGAACATATACTCCAGACCCTCCTAAAAAGGAGAAAGTAATGCCTGGAAGGATGGTCTCATGACAACAGAACATATACTCCACATCCCCTAAAAAGGAGAAAGTAATGCCTGGGAGGATGGTCTCATGTCAACAGAACATATACTCCACATCCCTCTAAAAAGGAGAAAGTAATGCCTGGAAGGATGGTCTCATGTCAACAGAACATATACTCCACATCCTCCTAAAAAAGAGAAAGTAATGCCTGGAAGGATGGTCTCATGACAACAGAACATATACTACACATCCCCCTAAAAAGGAGAAAGTAATGCCTGGAAGGATGGTCTCATGTCAACAGAACATATACTCCAGACCCTCCTAAAAAGGAGAAAGTAATGCCTGGAAGGATGGTCTCATGACAACAGAACATATACTACACATCCCCCTAAAAAGGAGAAAGTAATGCCTGGAAGGATGGTCTCATGACAACAGAACATATACTCCACAACCCCTAAAAAAAAAAGTAATGCCTGGAAGGATGGTCTCATGACAACAGAACATATACTCCACAACCCCTAAAAAGGAGAAAGTAATGCCTGGAAGGATGGTCTCATGACAACAGAACATATACTCCACAACCCCTAAAAAAAAAAGTAATGCCTGGAAGGATGGTCTCATGACAACAGAACATATACTCCACAACCCCTAAAAAAAAAAGTAATGCCTGGAAGGATGGTCTCATGTCAACAGAACATATACTCCAGACCCTCCTAAAAAGGAGAAAGTAATGCCTGGAAGGATGGTCTCATGACAACAGAACATATACTACACATCCCCCTAAAAAGGAGAAAGTAATGCCTGGAAGGATGGTCTCATGACAACAGAACATATACTCCACAACCCCTAAAAAAAAAAGTAATGCCTGGAAGGATGGTCTCATGACAACAGAACATATACTACACATCCCCCTAAAAAGGAGAAAGTAATGCCTGGAAGGATGGTCTCATGACAACAGAACATATACTCCACAACCCCTAAAAAAAAAAGTAATGCCTGGAAGGATGGTCTCATGACAACAGAACATATACTCCACATCCCCTAAAAAGGAGAAAGTAATGCCTGGAAGGATGGTCTCATGACAACAGAACATATACTCCACATCCCCCTAAAAAGGAGAAAGTAATGCTTTGGAGGATGGTCTCATGACAACAGAACATATACTCCACAACCCCTAAAAAAAAAAGTAATGCCTGGAAGGATGGTCTCATGACAACAGAACATATACTCCACAACCCCTAAAAAAAAAAGTAATGCCTGGAAGGATGGTCTCATGACAACAGAACATATACTCCACAACCCCTAAAAAAAAAAGTAATGCCTGGAAGGATGGTCTCATGTCAACAGAACATATACTCCAGACCCTCCTAAAAAGGAGAAAGTAATGCCTGGAAGGATGGTCTCATGACAACAGAACATATACTACACATCCCCCTAAAAAGGAGAAAGTAATGCCTGGAAGGATGGTCTCATGACAACAGAACATATACTCCACAACCCCTAAAAAAAAAAGTAATGCCTGGAAGGATGGTCTCATGACAACAGAACATATACTACACATCCCCCTAAAAAGGAGAAAGTAATGCCTGGAAGGATGGTCTCATGACAACAGAACATATACTCCACAACCCCTAAAAAAAAAAGTAATGCCTGGAAGGATGGTCTCATGACAACAGAACATATACTCCACATCCCCTAAAAAGGAGAAAGTAATGCCTGGAAGGATGGTCTCATGACAACAGAACATATACTCCACATCCCCTAAAAAGGAGAAAGTAATGCTTTGGAGGATGGTCTCATGACAACAGAACATATACTCCACAACCCCTAAAAAGGAGAAAGTAATGCCTGGGAGGATGGTCTCATGTCAACAGAACATATACTCCACATCCCTCTAAAAAGGAGAAAGTAATGCCTGGAAGGATGGTCTCATGTCAACAGAACATATACTCCACATCCCCCTAAAAAGGAGAAAGTAATGCCTGTAAGGATGGTCTCATGACAACAGAACATATACTACACATCCCCCTAAAAAGGAGAAAGTAATGCCTGGAAGGATGGTCTCATGACAACAGAACATATACTCCACATCCCCCTAAAAAGGAGAAAGTAATGCCTGGAAGGATGGTCTTATGACAACAGAACATATACTCCACATCCCCTAAAAAGGAGAAAGTAATGCCTGGAAGGATGGTCTCATGACAACAGAACATATACTCCACATCCCCTAAAAAGGAGAAAGTAATGCCTGGGAGGATGGTCTCATGTCAACAGAACATATACTCCACATCCCTCTAAAAAGGAGAAAGTAATGCCTGGAAGGATGGTCTCATGTCAACAGAACATATACTCCACATCCTCCTAAAAAGGAGAAAGTAATGCCTGGAAGGATGGTCTCATGTCAACAGTACATATACTCCACAACCCCTAAAAAGGAGAAAGTAATGCCTGGGAGGATGGTCTCATGTCAACAGAACATATACTCCACAACCCCTAAAAAGACGAAAGTAATGCCTGGAAGGATGGTCTCATGTCAACAGAACATATACTCCACATCCTTCTAAAAAGGAGAAAGTAATGCCTGGGAGGATGGTCTCATGTCAACAGAACATATACTCCACATTCCCCTAAAAAGGAGAAAGTAATGCCTGGGAGGATGGTCTCATGACAACAGAACATATACTCCACAACCCCTAAAAAGGAGAAAGTAATGCCTGGAAGGATGGTCTCATGACAACAGAACATATACTCCACAACCCCTAAAAAAAAAAGTAATGCCTGGAAGGATGGTCTCATGTCAACAGAACATATACTCCACGACCCCTAAAAAGGAGAAAGTAATGCCTGGAAGGATGGTCTCATGTCAACAGAACATATACTCCACATCCCCTAAAAAGGAGAAAGTAATGCCTGGAAGGATGGTCTCATGACAACAGAACATATACTCCACAACACCTAAAAAAAAAAAGTAATGCCTGGAAGCATGGTCTCATGTCAACAGAACATATACTCCACAACCCCCTAAAAAGGAGAAAGTAATGCCTGGGAGGATGGTCTCATGACAACAGAACATATACTCCACATTCCCCTAAAAAGGAGAAAGTAATGCCTGGAAGGATGGTCTCATGGCAACAGAACATATACTCCACAACCCCTAAAAAAAAAAAGTAATGCCTGGGAGGATGGTCTCATGACAACAGAACATATACTCCACATCCCCCTAAAAAGGAGAAAGTAATGCCTGGAAGGATGGTCTCATGACAACAGAACATATACTCCACAACCCCTAAAAAATAGAAAGTAATGCCTTGAAGGATGGTCTCATGACAACAGAACATATACTACACAACCCCTAAAAATGAGAAAGTAATGCCTGGGAGGATGGTCTCATGTCAACAGAACATATACTCCACAACCCCTAAAAAGGAGAAAGTAATGCCTGGAAGGATGGTCTCATGTCAACAGAACATATACTCCACAACACCTAAAAAGTAGAAAGTAATGCCTGGGAGGATGGTCTCATGACAACAGAACATATACTCCACAACCTCTTAAAAGGAGAAAGTAATGCCTGGAAGGATGGTCTCATGACAACAGAACATATACTCCACCATCCCTAAAAAGGAGAAAGTAATGCTTTGGAGGATGGTCTCATGACAACAGAACATATACTCCACAACCCTTAAAAAGGAGAAAGTAATGCCTGGGAGGATGGTCTCATGTCAACAGAACATATACTCCACAAGCCCTAAAAAAGAGAAAGTAATGCCTGGAAGGATGGTCTCATGTCAACAGAACATATACTCCACACCCCCTAAAAAGGAGAAAGTAATGCCTGGGAGGATGGTCTCATGTCAACAGAACATATACTCCACATTCCCCTAAAAAGGAGAAAGTAATGCCTGGGAGGATGGTCTCATGTCAACAGAACATATACTCCACAACCCTTAAAAAGGAGAAAGTAATGCCTGGGAGGATGGTCTCATGTCAACAGAACATATACTCCACAAGCCCTAAAAAAGAGAAAGTAATGCCTGGAAGGATGGTCTCATGACAACAGAACATATACTCCACACCCCCTAAAAAGGAGAAAGTAATGCTTTGGAGGATGGTCTCATGACAACAGAACATATACTCCACAACCCCTATAAAGGAGAAAGTAATGCCTGGAAGGATGGTCTCATGTCAACAGAACATATACTCCACACCCCCTAAAAAGGAGAAAGTAATGCCTGGGAGGATGGTCTCATGTCAACAGAACATATACTCCACATTCCCCTAAAAAGGAGAAAGTAATGCCTGGAAGGATGGTCTCATGTCAACAGAACATATACTCCACAAGCCCTAAAAAAGAGAAAGTAATGCCTGGGAGGATGGTCTCATGACAACAGAACATATACTCCACATTCCCCTAAAAAGGAGAAAGTAATGCCTGGAAGGATGGTCTCATGACAACAGAACATATACTCCACAACACCTAAAAAAAAAAAGTAATGCCTGGAAGGATGGTCTCATGTCAACAGAACATATACTCCACAACCCTTAAAAAGGAGAAAGTAATGCCTGGGAGGATGGTCTCATGTCAACAGAACATATACTCCACAAGCCCTAAAAAAGAGAAAGTAATGCCTGGGAGGATGGTCTCATGACAACAGAACATATACTCCACATTCCCCTAAAAAGGAGAAAGTAATGCCTGGAAGGATGGTCTCATGACAACAGAACATATACTCCACAACACCTAAAAAAAAAAAGTAATGCCTGGAAGGATGGTCTCATGTCAACAGAACATATACTCCACAACCCCCTAAAAAGGAGAAAGTAATGCCTGGGAGGATGGTCTCATGACAACAGAACATATACTCCACAACCCCTAAAAAGGAGAAAGTAATGCCTGGAAGGATGGTCTCATGACAACAGAACATATACTCCACAACCCCTAAAAATAAAAAAGTAATGCCTGGGAGGATGGTCTCATGACAACAGAACATATACTCCATATTCCCCTAAAAAGGAGAAAGTAATGCCTGGAAGGATGGTCTCATGGCAACAGAACATATACTCCACAACCCCTAAAAAAAAAAGTAATGCCTGGGAGGATGGTCTCATGACAACAGAACATATACTCCACAACCCCTAAAAAGGAGAAAGTAATGCCTGGAAGGATGGTCTCATGACAACAGAACATATACTCCACAACCTCTTAAAAGGAGAAAGTAATGCCTGGAAGGATGGCCTCATGACAACAGAACATATACTCCACAACCCCTAAAAAGGAGAAAGTAATGCCTGGAAGGATGGTCTCATGTCAACAGAACATATACTCCACATTCCCCTAAAAAGGAGAAAGTAATGCCTAAGAGGATGGTCTCATGTCAACAGAACATATACTCCACAACCCTTAAAAAGGAGAAAGTAATGCCTGGGAGGATGGTCTCATGTCAACAGAACATATACTCCACAACCCCTAAAAAGGAGAAAGTAATGCCTGGAAGGATGGTCTCATGTCAACAGAACATATACTCCACATTCCCCTAAAAAGGAGAAAGTAATGCCTGGGAGGATGGTCTCATGTCAACAGAACATATACTCCACAACCCTTAAAAAGGAGAAAGTAATGCCTGGGAGGATGGTCTCATGTCAACAGAACATATACTCCACAACCCCTAAAAAGGAGAAAGTAATGCCTGGAAGGATGGTCTCATGACAACAGAACATATACTCCACAACCCCTAAAAAAGAGAAAGTAATGCCTGGGAGGATGGTCTCATGACAACAGAACATATACTCCACAACCCCTAAAAAAGAGAAAGTAATGCCTGGGAGGATGGTCTCATGACAACAGAACATATACTCCACAACCCCTAAAAAGGAGAAAGTAATGCCTGGAAGGATGGTCTCATGACAACAGAACATATACTCCACATCCCCTAAAAAAGAGAAAGTAATGCCTGGGAGGATGGTCTCATGACAACAGAACATATACTCCACAACCCCTAAAAAGGAGAAAGTAATGCCTGGAAGGATGGTCTCATGACAACAGAACATATACTCCACAACCCCTAAAAAAGAGAAAGTAATGCCTGGGAGGATGGTCTCATGACAACAGAACATATACTCCACAACCCCTAAAAAGGAGAAAGTAATGCCTGGAAGGATGGTCTCATGACAACAGAACATATACTCCACAACCCCTAAAAAGGAGAAAGTAATGCCTGGAAGGATGGTCTCATGACAACAGAACATATACTCCACAACCCCTAAAAAAGAGAAAGTAATGCCTGGGAGGATGGTCTCATGACAACAGAACATATACTCCACAACCCCTAAAAAGGAGAAAGTAATGCCTGGAAGGATGGTCTCATGACAACAGAACATATACTCCACAACCCCTAAAAAAGAGAAAGTAATGCCTGGGAGGATGGTCTCATGACAACAGAACATATACTCCACAACCCCTAAAAAGGAGAAAGTAATGCCTGGAAGGATGGTCTCATGACAACAGAACATATACTCCACAACCCCTAAAAAGGAGAAAGTAATGCCTGGAAGGATGGTCTCATGACAACAGAACATATACTCCACAACCCCTAAAAAAGAGAAAGTAATGCCTGGGAGGATGGTCTCATGACAACAGAACATATACTCCACAACCCCTAAAAAGGAGAAAGTAATGCCTGGAAGGATGGTCTCATGACAACAGAACATATACTCCACAACCCCTAAAAAAGAGAAAGTAATGCCTGGGAGGATGGTCTCATGACAACAGAACATATACTCCACAACCCCTAAAAAGGAGAAAGTAATGCCTGGAAGGATGGTCTCATGACAACAGAACATATACTCCACAACCCCTAAAAAAGAGAAAGTAATGCCTGGGAGGATGGTCTCATGACAACAGAACATATACTCCACAACCCCTAAAAAGGAGAAAGTAATGCCTGGAAGGATGGTCTCATGACAACAGAACATATACTCCACAACCCCTAAAAAAGAGAAAGTAATGCCTGGGAGGATGGTCTCATGACAACAGAACATATACTCCACAACCCCTAAAAAGGAGAAAGTAATGCCTGGAAGGATGGTCTCATGACAACAGAACATATACTCCACAACCTCTTAAAAGGAGAAAGTAATGCCTGGAAGGATGGCCTCATGACAACAGAACATATACTCCACATTCCCCTAAAAAAGAGAAAGTAATGCCTGGGAGGATGGTCTCATGACAACAGAACATATACTCCACATTCCCCTAAAAAGGAGAAAGTAATGCCTGGGAGGATGGTCTCATGACAACAGAACATATACTCCACAACCCCTAAAAAGGAGAAAGTAATGCCTGGAAGGATGGTCTCATGACAACAGAACATATACTCCACAACCCCTAAAAAAGAGAAAGTAATGCCTGGGAGGATGGTCTCATGACAACAGAACATATACTCCACAACCCCTAAAAAGGAGAAAGTAATGCCTGGAAGGATGGTCTCATGACAACAGAACATATACTCCACAACCCCTAAAAAAGAGAAAGTAATGCCTGGGAGGATGGTCTCATGACAACAGAACATATACTCCACAACCCCTAAAAAGGAGAAAGTAATGCCTGGAAGGATGGTCTCATGACAACAGAACATATACTCCACAACCCCTAAAAAAGAGAAAGTAATGCCTGGGAGGATGGTCTCATGTCAACAGAACATATACTCCACAACCCCTAAAAAGGAGAAAGTAATGCCTGGAAGGATGGTCTCATGACAACAGAACATATACTCCACAACCCCTAAAAAAGAGAAAGTAATGCCTGGGAGGATGGTCTCATGACAACAGAACATATACTCCACAACCCCTAAAAAGGAGAAAGTAATGCCTGGAAGGATGGTCTCATGACAACAGAACATATACTCCACAACCCCTAAAAAAGAGAAAGTAATGCCTGGGAGGATGGTCTCATGACAACAGAACATATACTCCACAACCCCTAAAAAGGAGAAAGTAATGCCTGGAAGGATGGTCTCATGACAACAGAACATATACTCCACAACCTCTTAAAAGGAGAAAGTAATGCCTGGAAGGATGGCCTCATGACAACAGAACATATACTCCACATTCCCCTAAAAAAGAGAAAGTAATGCCTGGGAGGATGGTCTCATGACAACAGAACATATACTCCACATTCCCCTAAAAAGGAGAAAGTAATGCCTGGGAGGATGGTCTCATGACAACAGAACATATACTCCACAACCCCTAAAAAGGAGAAAGTAATGCCTGGAAGGATGGTCTCATGACAACAGAACATATACTCCACAACCCCTAAAAAAGAGAAAGTAATGCCTGGGAGGATGGTCTCATGACAACAGAACATATACTCCACAACCCCTAAAAAAGAGAAAGTAATGCCTGGAAGGATGGTCTCATGACAACAGAACATATACTCCACAACCCCTAAAAAGGAGAAAGTAATGCCTGGAAGGATGGTCTCATGACAACAGAACATATACTCCACAACCCCTAAAAAGGAGAAAGTAATGCCTGGAAGGATGGTCTCATGACAACAGAACATATACTCCACAACCCCTAAAAAAGAGAAAGTAATGCCTGGGAGGATGGTCTCATGACAACAGAACATATACTCCACAACCCCTAAAAAGGAGAAAGTAATGCCTGGAAGGATGGTCTCATGACAACAGAACATATACTCCACAACCCCTAAAAAAGAGAAAGTAATGCCTGGGAGGATGGTCTCATGACAACAGAACATATACTCCACAACCCCTAAAAAGGAGAAAGTAATGCCTGGAAGGATGGTCTCATGACAACAGAACATATACTCCACAAGCCCTAAAAAAGAGAAAGTAATGCCTGGGAGGATGGTCTCATGACAACAGAACATATACTCCACAACCCCTAAAAAGGAGAAAGTAATGCCTGGAAGGATGGTCTCATGACAACAGAACATATACTCCACAACCCCTAAAAAAGAGAAAGTAATGCCTGGGAGGATGGTCTCATGTCAACAGAACATATACTCCACAACCCCTAAAAAGGAGAAAGTAATGCCTGGAAGGATGGTCTCATGACAACAGAACATATACTCCACAACCTCTTAAAAGGAGAAAGTAATGCCTGGAAGGATGGCCTCATGACAACAGAACATATACTCCACATTCCCCTAAAAAGGAGAAAGTAATGCCTGGGAGGATGGTCTCATGTCAACAGAACATATACTCCACATTCCCCTAAAAAGGAGAAAGTAATGCCTGGGAGGATGGTCTCATGTCAACAGAACATATACTCCACAACCCTTAAAAAGGAGAAAGTAATGCCTGGGAGGATGGTCTCATGTCAACAGAACATATACTCCACAACCCCTAAAAAAGAGAAAGTAATGCCTAAGAGGATGGTCTCATGACAACAGAACATATACTCCACAACCCCTAAAAAGGAGAAAGTAATGCCTGGAAGGATGGTCTCATGACAACAGAACATATACTCCACAACCCCTAAAAATGAGAAAGTAATGCCTGGGAGGATGGTCTCATGTCAACAGAACATATACTCCACAACCCCTAAAAAGGAGAAAGTAATGCCTGGAAGGATGGTCTCATGACAACAGAACATATACTCCACATCCTCCTAAAAAGGAGAAAGTAATGCCTGGGAGGATGGTCTCATGTCAACAGAACATATACTGCACAACTTCTTAAAAGGAGAAAGTAATGCCTGGAAGGATGGTCTCATGACAACAGAACATATACTCCACAACCCCTAAAAAGGAGAAAGTAATGCCTTGGAGGATGGTCTCATGACAACAGAACATATACTCCACAACCCCTAAAAAGGAGAAAGTAATGCCTGGAAGGATGGTCTCATGTCAACAGAACATATACTCCACACCCCCTAAAAAGGAGAAAGTAATGCCTGGGAGGATGGTCTCATGACAACAGAACATATACTCCACATTCCCCTAAAAATGAGAAAGTAATGCCTGGGAGGTTGGTCTCATGTCAACAGAACATATACTCCACATTCCCCTAAAAAGGAGAAAGTAATGCCTGGAAGGATGGTCTCATGTCAACAGAACATATACTCCACAACCCCTAAAAAGGAGAAAGTAATGCCTGGGAGGATGGTCTCATGTCAACGGAACATATACTCCACAACCCCTAAAAAGGAGAAAGTAATGCCTGGGAGCATGGTCTCATGACAACAGAATATATACTCCACAACCCCTAAAAATGAGAAAGTAATGCCTGGGAGGATGGTCTCATGGCAACAGAACATATACTCCACAAACCCTAAAAAGGAGAAAGTAATGCCTGGGAGGATGGTCTCATGTCAACAGAACATATACTCCACAACCCCTAAAAAAGAGAAAGTAATGCCTGGGAGGATGGCCTCATGACAACAGAACATATACTCCACAACCCCTAAAAAGGAGAAAGTAATGCCTGGAAGGATGGTTTCATGACAACAGAACATATACTCCACAACACCTAAAAAAGAAGAAAGTAATGCCTGGGAGGATGCTCTCATGACAACAGAACATATACTCCACAACCCCTTAAAAGGAGAAAGTAATGCCTGGAAGGATGGTCTCATGACAACAGAACATATACTCCACAACCCCTAAAAAGGAGAAAGTAATGCCTGGGAGGATGGTCTCATGACAACAGAACATATACTCCACAACCCCTAAAGAGGAGAAAGTAATGCCTGGAAGGATGGTCTCATGACAACAGAACATATACTCCACAACCCCTAAAAAGGAGAAAGTAATGCCTGGGAGGATGGTTTCGTAGCAAACGAACAGATACTACACTATCACATATCTCAATTGAGCATTGAAGTAGTATAGTTTCGGCTTCAGACAGACCTAAACTAAATCTCCATTAGAGCAAAATTCAGTTTAGAACTTTGTTGTTCCGTTGATAATTTGATTTTAAGAAACTTCCTGTTCGTCGAAAAATCCGTGTCCTGTGTTGTCACTATTACTTAAACGGGATTAAAGTTTTAATACCATTTTAAAATCTGCAATAACTGTGTCCTATATTGCCACAATTATGACAGTTTCTATTTCTTTAAAGGATAACGAGTTTTCAAATGACTCCACCACATGAATTTTGGGCGTTATATTACTTTAATATTTGGGGGAGATTTTATGACTTCGTTTTTGCATGTCGTTCATAATTAAAGACAGTCTTTATTTAAGGCTTAACAACCACGATTTACCCATTACTTCCCATTGCATCATTGTAAGACATGAAATCAGTTTAAAGTAGGGGAAATGCTATCTCCCCGAGGAGGGGGGGGGGGGCACTCTGGAAGGGTACAAAAATAGCCTAAAACGGACACGTCGATCATTTCCCGGCATAGGTGACTCAGGCAACATGCATTAAATCCTATTTCGAAGGAGGTGATAATACCTGGAAGCGTGAACTTGATTAGAACTGAGCCTTACTATACCTAATCATTACAAAGAGGGGTCTGATGGTTCAGTACAGAATGATGCCAAGGCGAACTGCGGTTGGTATGGTAACTGGCCAGAATGGTCGTTCACATTCAATCACTGCAGTCTGTAAGTTTATGTTAGGATCTTGTTCAAGTTTCGAGCGGATTTCAGTTATTTCTCCGTCTCTTGGCGATATCCGACCCTGTTTAAAAAATTTGTCCTCGGATAATTCTTTGAATTTAAACCTTTCGCATTTCCGGTTAATATTTTCACATGAATAATTAAAGCATCGTTTTCATCCTTAGACATTTTCAAGCATTTTAACCTCATTTTCATATATATAAAGTAAAGTGAGTTTTCCCTTATTTCATTGACCTTATTAAACACAAGCTACATGAGAAAGTTTTGTCATTCATTTTCGCCTTAAACTGGTTCGTGTCGTTCAAATAAATTCATTTTCAATCTCATTAATAATTTTCACTATTAAGTCCGGATCAACATTTTAGTTTTTTTGTCTTATAAAGAGAAAGTTGGCGAAGTTTTTACTCTCTCGTTAACATGTACTTCTACTGCCACCCATTACACCAGGATAATTTATTTAGTAAGTGTTAGGAATAACTAACGAAACGACTTATCTCCCTTGCATCATTCGGTAAGGTTAAGAGTTATCGCATTTTTGTCGATAGTGGCTTCCGGAGTGAAAAAGTAAACATTGACACGGATCAGACTGGCTCATATTACATCTCGCGTTACAGCGGCTAAATAACTCATTTCATTCTAATTACACTTTTAATAAATCTGTTAAACCTTTCTGTTGAAAAGTCATCCATTTTGTTTTACGAGTTATTAATTATTGTAACCTAAATTACATGGTATACAACAGTGGCGACGAAGGATGAGATAAACTTACATTTTTTCAAAAAAAAAAAGAAAAGAAAATGGATTGCAGTATTCAACAATTATTACAACAACAGTTACGGTTAATGGAATTATTTTCAGAGAGATTTTCCACACCCACATCGTCGATTTCAGAAACAAATCTTAGGACATCTACAGATTTCATTTCACAAACAATAACGGAATTTTGTTATGACCCAATGGCAAATTCGACGTTCGAAACATGGTTTGCGCGTTTCGAGGACATTTTTCGAGTGGATTTCAAGGATCAAGCTGACGACTGGAAGGTAAGACTTCTGTTACGTAAGCTTGGGACGTCGGAACATGATCGGTATGTAAATTACATATTACCAAATCATGCTCGTGACTTAAATTTTCACAGCACAGTGGAAACCCTCACTCAGATTTTCGGTGAGCATATTTCATTATTCAATATGCGTTTTAATTGTCTTAACATAACGAAATCTTCCTAGACCGATTTTTCAACCTATGCAGGCCTTGTAAACAAAGAATGTGAACGTTTTAAAATCTCTTCCATCACAGACGCTCAGTTCAAATGTTTGATTTTTGTGTGTGGTTTGAAAACAACAGACGAAGCAGACATTTGCACAAGGATTTTGTCAAAAATAGAACAAAATCCAGACATAACATTGCAACAAGTTGCCGTGGAATGCCAGCGTCTAGTGAATCCACTCAAACAAATATGTGAGGTGGTGTCCACATCGTCACCTCAGAGCAGTAAAGACGACCTCAGCAAGAAGAAACGGAAGCGGCGGAACAATCGACCAACCGCCAACCTTTCGTTTGGACCAACCTTTGGCTCCACTTCAACAGGAACTCCCACAATAATATCAACACCAATGATTACCGCAGTGACTCCTAAAATCACCACAACATCAGCACCTACTTCAACAACATCAGTTCGATGTGAGTCTACTAAGGGTATGACTGATAAAACCCTCATACCTGATGACTACATTAGTGGAACACCAAACACACCAAACTCTCCAGTAAGTGATGGCAGACCTGATGGGCCTGGATGGATTGTACCAGCGCCGATTACATCTACTGAACCTAAACCTAGCATCACCGTTAAACTGACTGATGACCCTCAAGGGGTAGAGCTGCTCAAGGTTGATGTGACCGGTAATGCTGAGAAAATCACAATTCTTGTACAACGTCTAGGATCAGAAGATTTTGTAGAAATTCCTGATGGCACTAAAATCACTGGTCCATTCATCCCAACCACATTTGACGAAGTTATGGCAATCAATGTGATTTTGGAAGAAAAGGCAGTTGATCAGAATCCAGACTACAAAGTATGGCTGGATATTGAAGCATGTTTCCATTTGCCAACATCTCCAATAACATCATCTACAGAGAAAATTACCACAACAGGACCTCGACCAACCACCTCCTACATGAAGCAAGCACCAATTCACCATCGGGTCAACTACCCACCAGTGGTGTACCAGCCAGGACCCCACCTCAATTCGTATGGACCGCCACAGCCTCAACAACAGGCTCCCTATTTTTCGATACACATTTATTTATCTTTTTGTAAATAAAGAAATAGAAAGAAGAAATCAATTCGATACACATTTATTTATCTTTTTGTAAATAAAGAAATAGAAAGAAGAAATCAATTCGATACACATTTATTTATCTTTTTGTAAATAAAGAAATAGAAAGAAGAAATCAATTCGATACACATTCATTTATCTTTTTGTAAATAAAGAAATAGAAAGAAGAAATCAATTCGATACACATTTATTTATCTTTTTGTAAATAAAGAAATAGAAAGAAGAAATCAATTCGATACACATTCATTTATCTTTTTGTAAATAAAGAAATAGAAAGAAGAAATCAATTCGATACACATTTATTTATCTTTTTGTAAATAAAGAAATAGAAAGAAGAAATCAATTCGATACACATTCATTTATCTTTTTGTAAATAAAGAAATAGAAAGAAGAAATCAATTCGATACACATTCATTTATCTTTTTGTAAATAAAGAAATAGAAAGAAGAAATCAATTCGATACACATTTATTTATCTTTTTGTAAATCAAGGAATAGAAAGAAACAATAAATTTTGCATTATACTTGCAATTTAGAAATAGATCACAACTTGTTGAAACTCAAGTCATTTTCCACACAGAAAGAAATATTTAAACACAATATATTTGCCACGAAATAAAACAATATTTCTAAACAGAACTATGTGTTGATTAAAATCAAGACAATCGTTGAATTAAAAAAAAACAATGACAAGTAATACTTAATTAATAGAAGGCCCTTTTTAAAAACCAATATGCAAATTAGTTAACCTTGCTACTGATATTGCATACACATAAGAAGTGTATATAAACATATGGAGCGTTTCTCGTGCAAAGTTAAGTGAACTTCGACGTTTTGACTTGACCGTGAGTGCGAGAAATAGTCCCAACATTCGCATTTGTTGGTTTAGGTTATTTTCAGAAGGTTTTGTTCTTTAAGAATTCGTTGTCTGTAATCATTCCATTTTTTAAAGGTAAAAGTTAACTGAGTTTAAAAAATCGTTTGTTGGGACTGTTGTAATGCAGTATTTTAGCCCGTCACGAATAGGAGAAATATGAGATATTGGGATTTTTACCCGTTCAAATATGGGAAGTAATTCAGGTCCTCTGTATAGGAAAAAAAAAGGCTTACAGCACAAGTGATGTGTCAAGAGTGAAAGAACAAAAACAACGATTTAGTCATATCAAGATGTTATATAACTTAAAAAAGATAAGAAAGGAAGGATGAGAAGAAGAAGAAGAGGAAGAAGAAGAAGAAGAAGAAGAAGAAGAGGAAAGTTCGTAGCAAAAAAAAAAGGGGTGATATTTTGCGGATTTAACTTTTAAGTTTGGTCCTTGTAAGAGTTCTTATTGTTCCATGTGGTTTTTGTGGGTAACTTGTGTGGATTCGAATTAGAGGGATTCTGGGTCGGTCAGGATACCCATAAAGACATGTCGAAAGGGCTGGCTCAACGGGGCCAGCAGTTCCTGTGACTGCTCCTGTCGAATGTAGAGGAAAAAGAGACTGAAAGTTAAAAAAAAATTTTTTTTTTAAAAAGCGCCCACATGGGGTGCGGCAGATGTGCTAAGTAGTGGTCTGTGACTGGTTGTTTTTCATCCAATCACAGGGCGCGTAAAAATGACTCAGTTGTAATCATTTCTAATAGAGGTGCAATTTACGTTTTACTAGCAGAAATATCCGATGCTGCCAAGGTGGAAGAATAACATAAAATTAGAGTTAAAACCATTGTATGTAAAAATACCTGGCTAAAAAAAAAAAGAAAGATTTATTAAAGGTAATAGATTTTTACCCTATTTTGATACTAATACAATTATGGCCTAAATGTGTCATGGCGTTTTTTAAAAGACACTTCTTTTTATCTGATTTACTCACACCCATCGCCCCTCAAGCCACTAATCCCCCCGTCTCTGATGGCCTCAAATGAATTCAAAGATAAATGTAATTACCACCATTGGCTTGGGAGGTCACAGTGGCTCAGTGGTCAACGACACGGATTGACAACGCGGGTGTGCCAAGTTCAAATCCAGTTCGTTCCACAGAAACACATTCACTTATGATGATGCCAACTTTCACGTGGTCGTAAGTATCCGATGTCTTTCTAGAAAAAACTTTTAACTAGAAGGATAACGGGGAAACCAATACCAACAATAGAATCATTTGATTCATACGAAATGGATGGAGGACCATTGGCTTCATCGTAAAATTTTACCCTAAAAAGTTGTGTTCGTTGTTAGTACATAACTTTGTTTTCAATTGCATCGCCGGACGAACAGGTGGATAGAGAGACTACATTTATAGTAGTATATAACTTCAAATACAAATGTTTAAATTAGAAATTTGAAATATTAAAAATAAAGCCGTTAAAACCATACAATGCAAATATGTTTTATTTTATTTTAATCTTACATTTTTCGACGATAGATGCCCTCGTCAGAGAAAATATGAGTTGTTTCATATTTTTAACAATGCTTCAAAAAAGAACGACCATCAAGTTTTTGACTAGCGCGACAATGCACAACCAGTTCTTATCTAAAGACTGTCTTTCTGATACCGCTTAAAAAGCATATCGCGGATTTACGACAATAACCAGGAAAAACGGGACTTGAAAAAATATAAAATCACTCCCATTTTCTCTGATGAAGCCAGAAAATGTAAATCTAAAATATTTTTTTTCGTTTCCATTGTATGGCTTCTAACGGCTTTATTTTTTAATATTTCAAATTATAAATGATTTGCTAAAAAGTTAGATTATGTACTTTTGTAAATATTTTGTAAATAAAATAAATTTTAAAAAAGCGTTGAAGATATTTTAAGTAGCTTGGCCCATAGACTAAATCGTGGTGATTGCGTTTTGTTTAGAGTAGCTTAGATAAAAGATAAGACAATCAAAATGTGTTTTGGTTTCATGCTTAAGTTGTTATTTAATTACTATGTAATATTTATAGCAAATTAGAAGAGTACAAGTCCCAGGGCGGGTAAAATTGATTCAACGAACAGAACAGTTTTATGCACCACTTTTATGTCACCGTACGAAAATTACAATCAACATATAATGCTACTAAACCTTATGTCTAAAATCCTTATTCCAATTTGGATCCAATTTTATTTTTATTCTAGAAAATGTCTAAACTTTAAGGCTTAAGGGTTCTTAAGAAGATATTCATGGACTATTTATTAATTAGTGTCTAATGATTATGGATTAAATTTAATGCAAATCTGAAATAGTGTCCATATTTTGCCCCCCCCCCCATCTCCAAACTCTTTTAAATAACCCCCAAAACTGAAATTTGGATAAAATTTCATAAAAATCGAAGGTATCGGAATTTTCACTCCCTCCTACCCCCTTTTGTACAAAACTAAAGTAAAGTAAATACCCCCCACAATAACCCACCCTTATGCCTAGCAGCTTGGTTCTAAAATTCATAATGATCGGTTCATTATTGTAGGAGTGAATCCTGTACATACAAATATATAAACATACAAACATAAATAGAGATCAATAAATTTGATACAAACAAGGAGAATCTAAGAGAGGGAGAGAGGGAGAGAGAGAGAGATAGAGAGAGAGAGAGAGAGAGAGAGAGAGAGAGAAAGAGAGAGAGAGAATGAGGGAGAGGGAGAGAGATGCGTGTAAATACTCGTAAACACACTGGACGAGTCTAAATAAAAGTCCATATGGGTAAGAGCAAGTTAGGACTGCTAACGTTCTTGGCCTTCTGGCCAGGATCAAAATGTAGTATCTGTTCCGATGGATACTGCACCCCATACTGGTGTTGTCTTGGCCTTCGGGGCTTGATTTACGCTGGTCTATGGGTCTGTCCTGTGCAGTTCTAGGAGGTCCACCCTCCCAGGCTTCGCCTCCCCTCTTTGGGGAGGGGTAAGTTTATTGCTTACTGCCTGGGGCGCCCCTACCGGGGAATGTCGACGGGGCTGCCCAGGCAATTTTTAAACCCCACTTTCCCGACCCGACCTTGGGTCACATCTTACTTGTGGGAGTAAGATAAAAACTGGCCTTGTGCCTAACTCCTGGAGAGGAGTAAATCAATACCCAACAATACTATTCGTGGGGTAGATTTCGTTTTGAAATATGTCTTGCCAATTAATTTTACTGCAAGAAAAGTAATATTTGTATCATTAATGATATGTTTGCAAGATACTATTTGATAGAGAGTATCCTTAAGATAATCATGCAGATAAAAATCGGACGAGGTTCATGGTCCGGTGAGTGCGAAGCTCATTCAGAATCACACCCTCTACTGATGAGACGATCACCAAAGTGTCCTCGCAGTCATTCTAATGAATCATTTGAAGTGTGTGGGTTGCCCCATTCTGTTAGAACTACTGTGTAGCCATCACAACACCTCTTCATCATCTGCCCACAACTTCTATACAACCACTAGGTGGCGCCCAGTATTGATCAGCGTAGCGGAACACATTTGGAGTATATCGAACGGCGATAAAACAAAGTCTGTTGGATATTTGTGACTGAAACTTGGTGGACAAGTCAGACATAGACTAAAGTTTTTTTGTACCAAATAGGGTTGGATTGCCTCCCCACACTGACAGAGTTAAACACATGACTGATTGTTAAGGGGAGATACAACTCCTCAAAAGGGGACACTCTGGATTGGGGAAAAATTTAAATTGCCTAAGTCTAGAAGTATTTCTCCTTCACTGACCGAGGACAGAAAAGATGAAGTATACTAGCAGAACAGATACAACACGTTGCTCCTAGCCAAATATTTAGGTTAGATGTGGGAGAATGCGTCAATAATGGCAATTTGTTACTTTAATAGATTTGTTATAACAGTTAATATTTCATTTAGAGGTCAGCATTCTGAAAACGTTAATGTACACAAACGCTATGCCCGCTCGCCTATGGATAATACTTCCATTTCCTGCCAAGTCTTCTTCCGGGAATATACAAATGTCTGGCGGTACCACAGCCTGTAACCATCCACACAAATAACGAATTTTGATGCGGGCTTATTCGACCCGAAGCTCTCCAACTCGAAACCTTACAGAAGTCGTCTTTAATACTACTAATGGAAATTAAGAACTTGGCCTAAGGTGACATTACTAAGGGCGACTGTTCCGAAGTAATCAAAGAATTCAAAAGTTTGCAGCATAGAGGGGGGGGGGGTTAATAGTCCCGACTACCAACACCCAACTCATCTCTATAAGATTTCATATTCTAGGCAATTCCAATCATTGGTCACATCTAATATTCTTCAATTTCTGTACTTGCTCAAATATGTCTATTGTTGTTTGTCGTCGAGTTATTTGGAGCGAATATAACCAGAAATCCAGTTTTACTTCGCCAAATTTGATCCAGTAATGGTGCGTGCCTACAAATGATGGAATTCATAGCGTATTCATGGAATAAATACTCTCTGATTCCCCCCTGCATGCTAACAAGACCGTGCTCAAATGAAGACTCCATTTAAGATTTATGTGACTTCCATTCGAACACTGAACGTTCTTGCAATGTTACAAACACGGTCTATTTTCGTTGCGGAAAAACAAGGAGCGTCAAGAAAACTAAGGAATAAATAGACAATGCGAAAAAGGAACGAGTGAAAGAAACTATGATAGAACATTGGTGATATAATTATATGCTATTGTCACTGCTGGCTTAGTATCATTAAGCTGTAATCGTGTTCAGGGTAACTGGAAAAAGGTACACGATTATAAGTTATTTCATCTTTTTGTAACTAACAAAAGAAATATTCTAAACACCAAATCATATATTTAACATAATATTAAAATAAAACTTAACTTAATTTATATTCCCTGTGAAACTGCTTTTTTGCTGCGGTCTATATCTGGCAGCCATTTTGTTTTGTATTATTCTCTACACAGTCGGAGAAGAATAAAATATTATTCTTCTTCTGGTCTAATTATTTTTGAAAAAGGGATGTCTTTTCCCGAAATATCAAATAGTGATTTTTAATCACCCGGACATCACACGAACAGCTAAAACACTCTTGCTGTTATGTAAGAAGAAAAAAAAAAAAGAAAAAAAAAGGAAAAATAAATAGTAAGTCTTATATCGTATTCGATTTATTGTTATTGTTTTTGTTCCTTTCCTTTCAACTTGCATCTTACCCGGAATTGCATTGCCCACAGCCTTTCAAAAACTTACTACTACTATACCCAGCAATGCTTCAAGCAAACTACCATTCTCTACTATATATATATATATATATATATATATATATATATATATATATATATATATATATATAGAGAGAGAGAGAGAGAGAGAGAGAGAGAGAGAGAGAGAGAGAGATTTAGATTTAGATTTTTCACTTATAAAATAGATCATTCAGTGAAGACCGGGGTTGTTCCAATAAAAACAAGCTCGATGAGACTCGATTACAGAGTACAGAGCATTTATATGTGATTTTATGAAGGCTTACCAAAGCATTCCTTTCAGGACACCAATGATCACCATTAAAGATATTTTTTCTTACAAATATTATTTATTCAAATTAAATGTTTTTTTCCTACACGTGTTTCACTACCAAGCAGTTACTTGCTTGGCAGATCATCAGGGAAATTAAATGTCTGGAATACTGTTTTCAACTGCCGACAATACACAATGTGGCGTTGCAATAGTTGAGATCACTTAAGAAGAGAAGAGGAAAAAAAATAAAAATAAAAGTCAAAATTAAAAAACAAGGAAGAACAACGATAAAAAAAGAAAGTCCTAGAAAAGTCTTAGAAAAGTAGCTCGTTCATTATTTCTTCCACCAAGCCAACAAGCAAATAATCGGTCCCAAATACATTAAAAAAAAAAAAAAAAAAAAAAAAAAATATATATATATATATATATATATATATATTTGTCGCTCCTCGTAAAATAAGTAGAGCACTTTAGTGGTAGTACAAACACAGCATGACGTCACTTGCTTTATAATGAATCATTCCTTCTATAATAGAAGTAGAATGCCTAGACATCAATGCCACTTTAAAATGTGTTAAACTATCATTGTTTATCAGCTGTTCAAATATTGGCCGCGCGGTTAACGACGTTGGATTTAAGTTGAAAAATACTTGTAATCCAGGGTTTCGAATCGTGTAAACGGTAGTCATATCTCTATGCTGATGAGTCTCGATTGAAAAGAGACGAAACGTATACGTCCATAGATAATAAACAATAACAAATATTTTATTTATATATATATACAGGGTGGGCAAAAATAAGGGTCCTATTTTTAAAAATTCATAACTTTTTTATTTATTGATTTTTTTTTTTTTTAGAATAAGTAAAGGACCCCTTCCGAAGCAAGCATGAGCCGTATTAGCCCTAAGGAACGTACCCTCATTTAGAAAACATTATTTTTGCTTAAAAAACTCAAAACAGTGTAAAAAACAATACTTTAGTTTTTGTAAGTTTTAAGAAGTGTTTTTCGGCTAAAATTTGTTTTGTTTATTTCAAAAAATCTCGGAAGGGTCAGTCTACACACACATAAAGTTTGGTGAGTTTAACTTTTATTTTGTGGAAGTTATTCAAATTCAAGTTATTCAAATTTAAAGATAGGACCCTTATTTTGGCCCACCATGTATATATATATATATATATATATATATATATATATATATATATATATATATATATATATATATATATATATATATATACCCACCCGTTCCAAGACAGGTAAAATTAATTCCCCAAACAGAACAGTTTTGCTCCACTTTCATATCCCCTTACGATGATTAAAATCAAGATACAATTCTATTAAACCTTATGTCTAGAATCTTTATTCCAATTTTGATCAAAATCCATTACAATATTTCGTGTCTAATTCCGATGGATCAAATCCAATGCAAATGTGATATATTTGAATTTTCAAATGGAAGGCTATGGCCATATCATGCCCTTTAAAAACCTTTTAAAATACTCCTAATAAACTGAAAGTTGAGGAACATTTATTAATTTATGTCTAATACATTTATTAAAATTTTACAAAATCGGAGGTATCTTAATTTTCACGAAGGGTATCCTCCCCCATTTTAATCCTTTGCATAAAACTAAAATCAAACTAAATATAGTCATATTTAGAGCCATTGCGCTCAGCATTTGTGTTTCAAAATTCATAATGATCGGTTAATTAGTATAGAGGTGAATCCTGTACATAAAAATATATAAACATATAAACATACCTAACCATATATATATATATATATATATATATATATATATATATATATATATATATATATATATATATATATATATATATATATATATATACAGATATATATATATATATATATATACAGATATATATATATATATACATATATATATATATATATATATATATTTACAGATATATATATATATATATATATATACATATACATATATATACAGATATATATACATATATATACATATATATATATACATATATATATATACAGATATATATACATATATATACATATATATATATACATATATATATACAGATATACATATATATACATATATATATATACATATATATATACATATATATATACATATATATATATATATATATATATACATATATATATACATATATATATATATATATATATACATATATATATACATATATATATACATATATATATACATATATATATACATATATATATATATACATATATATATACATATATATATATACATATATATATATATATATATATATATATATATATAAGATTAAATCAATAGAAATTTTGACTTTAACGGAGGTGATACGACCCAAGGTCGAGGTGCATCAAGTATAAACACCCTAGAACGGACATTACCACAACCGAGCACTGTAGATATAGGTATCAGCTCAATGGATGATAGATAAGTCAACCAGAGCTGTAAGACGTGGTGCTAAAGGCGCTGATGAAGAGACGTTTTTGAGTAGCTTTGTTAATTTATAAAATAAAATAAAGTATTTCCAAAATGTTTTGGAAAAGATCGTACGCCATACTAGAGTTTATGTTCTAATTCTTGGAACAATTGTAATGTTCTAATTCATTGAATCCTTATATATATATATATATATATATATATATATATATATATATATATATATATATATATATATATATATACAGGGTGATTCATAAGTCACTTAGCTATTTATTTTTGAAATTCTAAAGTTAAAAAATACGGTAATACAAAACAGAAAGTGTATTAAAACAAATTCATATATATATATACTTTGAAAAGTCACACAATTTGAAGCGTTGGGTGGGTGGCAATAATAAAGATATTTTTTTATAAAATATTTAGAAAACCTTGCACAATGCAGATTATTTGTTTTTAAAATAAATTATTTATTCATCTCAAAAACATTTTTTTTTATAAACTTGAGTACTTTCGGTAAATCTACCATCTTTAGAATAATATTTCTTCTTTTTCTTTTTTTTCTTTTTTTTTCTTGGTTGAGACATTCTCGTGGCCAAGTTGAAAATCCGTCTAGGTGTTTTGACGAAGAGAGAAAAGTGTTGATATGGCTGTGGATCACGTGGTCAGCGTGGAAGGATACTTTGAAAAGTCACACAATTTGAAGCGTTGGGTGGGTGGCAATAATAAAGATATTTTTTTTATACAATATTTAGAAACCCTTGCACAACGCAGATTATTTGTTTTTAAAATAAATTATTTATTCATCTCAAAAATATAATACAAGATTATGACACAATCAATATTTTCTAATCATGCTCCAAAATTCAACGTCAACAAATAATATTGTGTACATATGTTTCAGAAAATTAAATAAATTAAAATAGCAACATAAGATGGAAAGCTTTCTACTGTTACTGCAGCACAAAAAATGAAAGCCCGCCAAACAAAAAAAGTTTCCCCAACTACCTATAAACTCCAGAAAATATTTAGATAAAGCTGAGGAAAATGCATCTAAGTTCTGTTGATTAATATCTATTAAGAATCCTCCGCACAGCCAAGCATTCGATCATTTCGAAAAGCACATCATTAAATTTACAAAAAATAACAGTTAAAAACCACAGAAAATATGAAACCAAAACTAGCAAACTAATAAACCCATTCTCTAGAAGAATCAATAATAACAACGACTTAGTTGCTCCAGCTGATAAGACTGAACTTTTCTATAAGATGAGCTACGGATAATATGAAACTATTATCTTCAAGGAGCATCACAAGAATGTCAAGACTACGCAAGCAGACACTGCCCACATAATTAATTAAGAGGCAAAAACATTGTTAGCAAAACTAGAAATTCATAAATACACTGAAATTTCAATTCATTGAACACCAATATTTACATTAAAACCCAATATAATAGCCCATAACATAGCGATGATTAAAAAAAACTAAGCGTAAAATAAGCAGTAATATAAATAGACTTGACCATAGGAGAAATGAACCGAATATATCCTCCCAAACAGTGAAGTGTAAGAATAGGAGAAATAGAAGGCGCTAGACTATTTGATTCAATCGGCCATTTACGAAAAAATGTCTAGACTGTCTGATATCCCTCAATCCTTCTTTAAAATTATTGATAACAACTTCAAGATCCCACATGACTGCAGTGAACATTTTAACAAACATAAATTAGACTTTCTTTCTCTGCAGTAGCAAATCTCGAACAACATATAATAGGATCAAATACAGATAAAATTTATAAAACCCAGAAGATTAATAACACAACGACATTTGGCACTAGATGAAATTATTTAGATAGAAACTCCTGTCCGTTAGAATATTTCAGCGTGCAGGATAACGTTGTACATAAATACATAATTGAGCAAAGTATTAACACAAACAACAGGAACAACAATATATCCAACAATAACAACAGTAACAAGCCGCGCGTGCGTGGCCCCCCTCTATATGTGACTCGATGTGGCGATTGTAAAATGCAATAAATTTGGGCAATTTGGGGCATTGTTGACCCCCTGGGGGCGAGAACCAGAATTTTTCTGAGTTCAAGGATGCTCATTTTATATCCAGAACAATTGCCTCTACATTTTGGCCAAGTTTAAGAAAAATTGAATGGATGGATCAAACGTTATGGGAGAAAATGGTCATTTTTGCCATTATGGGGGCTTTTGACCCCGATTTTTTCCAAGGTCAGCGATACTTATTTTCTATTAGGAACAATTGCCTTCACATTTTGGCCAAGTTTCAAATGGACGGATGAAAAGTTATGGGGCAAAAAATGTAATTTTTTGCCATTTCGGAGACTTTTGACCCCCTGGGGGGCTAACCAAATTATTTTTCAAAAATCGGAGAATGTCACTTTCTAACCTGATCAAAGTTACAACTTCATGAAAAATTTCAGAGAAATTCAATCGATGGTTGCGGAGAAAAATCCGGACGGACAGACGGACGGACAAACGGACGGACAGACGGACGGACGGACGGACGGACGGAAATGCCTAAAAACATAGGTCCCCCGATTTTATAAATCGGGGGACCAATAATAATGTAACAAATAATATTAATAGGGGCAACAATGCAAACTAGTACAAAGACTACCTACGTCAGGTCTTTCAAAGCCAAGAATTTCGAAACATAAGCATACATTTAATAATCTGGATATTTCAAAGTTGACTTCTTTGTCTAAACATCTATGGAATTTAACATTAAAAATATTCCATATAAAATTAGATAGCTCATAGTTAAAAAAGCTCACTTTAGATAGATTTTGTAGGTTGTACTTGGAAAAAATCAGTATCTATAATTAAACATACTGATAATCTATTAAACAAAAAGGAAGATGTTCTTTCTAATTGTATGCATGGAAAATGATTCAAATACAACTATAATAAGTTCCATATGTCCATGTTTCTATTTTCCATTATACTGTATCAAATAAAATATACATACTAAGGAATGACTAGTAATTTATTATCTGGAATTTAACCATACGTTTAAATATAACCATTTTTTTGTATATCTACTACATCTAAGCAGTTTGAATTCTAATAATTTCCGCCGTAATCAGGGCTACTGGAAAATAATCTCGATATTACGATAAAGACATTGAATTGGGAAACGATATACAATTGTATGTAGTGTTGTATATATATATATATATATATATATATATATATATATATATATATATATATATGTGTGTATACATGTGTATATTTATGTATATATTTATATGTGGGTGTGTATCTGTATGTAAGCTTGTATGTATTATGTATATGCGTTAGTGTGTTTAAGTGTATGCATGTGTATATGCGTGTATACATATGTATGCATACTAGACAAGTTTCTTTCAAAGTCCTTGGCCTAAGATATTAAAAAATAAATGTGTCTCCTATCACATATTATATGTTGGGTTTGTAAAGTTTTTTGAGGGCAGGTGATTTTTTTTTCTAGAGCATGAAATTAAAAATTTAATTAGAGTTATTGTCTCTTATCTGTAAAGATCGGCGCATATGGAAATTGAATCAGATTAGTAAATTTAGGTATGCGATTGAGAAGGAGTTCCTCCCTGTATTTTAGGAGTGTTCCACTATTACATTCTAGTCAAATCGACAATCATGGGCGATTACCTTTTCGAAAATCATTGAATAAATATTAATCTCTTGCAATATGAAAAGATGTTTTCTTTGATATTTCTGCACACATAGGTATTTTAAAGTTGAAAATGATTTATTGTTTAGATTACGACTTTTCTTCCACAGAAATTAAGCATCATTTATTGATATTTTATATTTGATTGAACTTTTTATAAACTGGAACTATATGCGTACTTTGAAAAGTGAATTCATTTTTTTTGTAAAAATATATACATTGGACTCTTAAATTCAATTATTATATTCTGCCATAAAAAGGTAAAAAGTAATGAAAAATATATGGTTCTTGGATTTTGTTGGATATTTTTGTTGTATATGTTTGTGATCCTTCTACAATCCCATTGTTAACTTTACATGTAACGAATTGATAACGAACATTTTTGTAACGAAGAGGAATTGTTATTAGAAGAAATGTGCTATTAGACATAATAATATTTTTCATATTGAATTTTTGGAGCATGTTACAAGAATATTGAATATATCATGAATTTTGCACTCGACTGAGTTATAATATATTTGTTTTATACTTATATAATTGAAGTGAGTTTTTTGTCTCCTTGTGATACAACTAAGTAAAAATATTTGAACTTGACTTTCTTTAACACACACACACACATATACATATATATATATATATATATACAACAAATATTTTATATTTGTCGCTCCTCGTAAAATAAGTAGAGCACTCTAAATGGTAGTACAAACACAGCATGACGTCACTTGCTTTATATGCATCATTCCTTCTTTAATAGAAGTAGAATGCCTCGACATCAAGCCGCTTTTATATGTGTTAAATTATCATTGTTTATCGGCTATTCAAATATTGGGCGCGCGGTTAACGACGCTGGATGTAAGTTGAAAAATACTTGTAATCCAGGGTTTCGAATCGTACGACCGGTAGTGAATAGTCATATCTCTATGCTGATGAGTCCTGATTGAAAAGCGACGAAACGTATACGTACATAGATAATAAACAACAACAAATATTTTATATATATATATAGTTATGCGTATGTGAAGGTCGAGTTGACTGATCACTGGGTTTACGTAGGTAAAGATATACCAAATACTTTGATCTATTTCTCTGCTCTTTTCATGGTCACTCCGACTGAAAACCTTTTACGAACTTAAATCTTGTATGGAGCACATTTCCGGTTCATGGCCTCTAGTCAGAATCTGGCACAACACTACGCCTATTTGTGTCTCGTTCTCGTCAAGATCATCAACACATTATCATAGGAATGTTTACAGTAAACGCATCAACAAAACAGACGTGTTTTTGTCTTCAAATCTATTCACACGTAACCGAACAAAACAAAAACTCATTAACTGGTTTTGACTCTGAGACAAACAAAAAAGAAGGAAAAAAACAAAAAAAACAAAACAAAACAAAAAAAACACAAAAAACAAGGCCGTTTGATGAATGTTAATTGATTATTTGTGTTAATTAAGTTACGTCTTTGATTTTAATTTTTTTTTCCCATGCACTTTACTTCACATCATCTCTCTCCTCTGAACTGTTGTTCGGCGACCCCCCCCCCGTGATCTTCTCAGTCATGGCGTATCTAGAGCAAGTAGTGTCTACAACGGAGTAGTACACTGACAGAAAAAAGTGAGCAGCAACACCACAACACCAATAAAACGAAGATTTTTATTGACTGGTGAGAAATGCGTGTGTCGCATGCTGCTGCAGTAGTTATGAAAAGAATTTAGGGATGTGTGAATGTGAAGTTCGGGTTGACGTAAGTGAAGATATACTACACTCTGATCCTTTTTATGGTTGCTCGAACTGAAAGTCTCCGGTCGTGTTTGAAGTACGTTTCCGGTTTATGATGTCGAGTCAGAATCTGATTTTATTTGGAGAATAACAGTTGTGTCAAAACTAACTCCTTATAATGGTTTTTAACTCTGAGGCGGTTCAACCTCTCTCCTCCTTCTCCCCCTCTCTCTCTTTCTCTTTCAAATTTCTTTTTTTTTAACATGGTTCACCCCAAACAAGGCAGGCCGCCACTGTAGACGTAAGGGGCTACTGAGAAAAAAGAAATGGGGAGAATGTTGGGGGGAGGGGGGGGTCAGCCTAAATCATGATCCGCGCAGCGAGATGTCTGTTTACATTAGTTTTAAATTTCTGCATGTCAGTACTGTCGGGGAAACAAGGGGCAGGGAGAGAGTTCCAGAGGCCAGCAGCACGAGGAAAGAAGCTATTTGAGTAGAAGGCTCTCCGGCATCTGGGGACCTCCACAGTAAATGAATGAGATTTAGTTGATTGTCGAGTTAGTCTAGTGAATTTACGTCGAGGGGGCACCAGAAAAATTCTTTTTTTGTCACCACCACCACCACCATCATCATCATCATCATCATCATCATCAGCAGCAGCAGCAGCAGCAGCAGCAGCAGCAGCAGCAGCAGCAGCAGCAGGACCCGTAGAACTTCCATGGTGCTTTCTACATCAATCTGTATAAATTACTGTTAATAATGATATTCCGTGTGAAATAATGAATGTCTGTCAGGGTCAACACTATTACGAAAATAAATGAGTCTTTCTTCTTCCGTAAAATAATTTTCATTGTCAGCAAAATATTCTCTGAGTAAATAAAACAAATATGTTTACTTATTTAAAATTTCAAGCAATCTAATTCTTTTTAAAACAATAAATATTCTCGGTCTTCTTACCGTAAAAAATAATTGCCAGCAAAAAATAGTCTTCAAATAAATAATACTGATGATATTTTTAAAAGTATTTATTTAAAATTGGATTTCTGACTAAATCTTGCTTAACTGGTGACTGATGACTATGGATCAAATTTAATGCAAACTTCGATATACTTGAATAATTTTCAAATGGGAGGTTGTACTCATAATTGTGCTTCCTAAAACCCTTAGAAATACTCCAAATACACTGAAAGAAAATGGAGAATATTTATCAATTGAGGTCTAATAGCTATTGTTAAAATTTTACAAAAAGATGTATCTGAATTTTCACAAAAGGCTTCCACCCCTATTTTACCTCCTTACATGAACGAAATAAAACTAAATATAACCCACATTATGACCCCTTAAGCCTAGCAGCTGAGTTTCAGAATTCATAATGATTGGTTAATTAGTCGAAAAGTAAATCTTGCACTTACAAATTATTTATCTATCTCCCACAAGGTAAGATGTGACACAAGGTCGGGAAAGTGGGATTAGATAAGCCAGCGCTAGAGAGGTGAGCACTCTGGCCATTTAAAAATTGCCTGGGCAGCCCCGTCGGCATTCCCCGGTAGGGGCGCCTCAGGCAGTAAGCAATAAACTTACTCCCCCCCAAAGAGGGGAGGCAAAACCTGGGAGGGTGCACCTCCTAGAACTGCACAGGACCGGCAACCCCCAATAGACCGGCGTAAATCCAGACCCAAAGGCCCGGATGATACCAGTTTATTAGGTGGGGTAAATGCACATACACATATATAAACATATCTACATATAGATATAAACGAAATTCAAGTTGGGTCAGATTAACTCACATGCACAGTAAGTTTTGTTTTTTTTAATATACTGTTACTATTAAAAGTGACTCTATATAATATTTTATATGCTGTTACTATTAAAAGTGACTCTATATATTTTTTTATATAGTGTTACTATTAAAAGTGACTCAATATAATGTTTTATATGCTGTTACTATTAAAAGTGACTCTATATAATTTTTTATATGCTGTTACTATTAAAAGTGACTCTATATAATGTTTTATATGCTGTTACTATTAAAAGCGACTCTATATAATTTGTTTATATGCTGTTACTATTAAAAGTGACTCTATATAATTTTTTATATACTGTTACTATTAAAAGTGACTCTATATAATTTTTTATATACTGTTACTATTAAAAGTGACTATATAATTTTTTATATACTGTTACTATTAAAAGTGACTCTATATAATTTTTTATATGCTGTTACTATTAAAAGTGACTCAATATAATTTTTTATATGCTGTTACTATTAAAAGTGACTCTATATAATTTTTTTATATGCTATTACTATTAAAAGTGACTCTATATAATTTTTTATATGCTGTTACTATTAAAAGTGACTCAATATAATTTTTTATATGCTGTTACTATTAAAAGTGACTCTATATAGTTTTTTATACGCTGTTACTATTAAAAGTGACTCTATATAATTTTTTATATGCTGTTAGTATTAAAAGTGACCCAATATAATTTTTTATATGCTGTTACTATTAAAAGTGACTCTATATAATTTTTTATATGCTGTTACTATTAAAAGTGACTCTATATAATTTTTTATATGCTGTTACTATTAAAAGTGACTCTATATAATTGTTTATATGCTGTTACTATTAAAAGTGACCCTATATAATTTTTTATATGCTGTTACTATTAAAAGTGACTCAATATAATTGTTTATATGCTGTTACTATTAAAAGTGACTCTATATAATTTTTTATATGCTGTTACTATTAAAAGTGACTCTATATAATTTTTTATATGCTGTTACTATTAAAAGTGACTCTATATAATTTTTTATATGCTGTTACTATTAAAAGTGACTCAATATAATTTTTTATATGCTGTTACTATTAAAAGTGACTCTATATAATTTGTTATATGCTGTTACTATTAAAAGTGACTCAATATAATTTTTTATATGCTGTTACTATTAAAAGTGACTCTCTATATTTTTTTATATGCTATTACTATTAAAACTGACTCTATATAATTTTTTATATGCTGTTACTATTAAAAGTGACTCAATATAATTTTTTATATGCTGTTACTATTAAAAGTGACTCAATATAATTTTTTATACACTGTTACTATTAAAAGTGACTCTATATAATTTTTTATATGCTGTTACTATTAAAAGTGACTCTATATAATTTTTCATATGCTGTTACTATTAAAAGTGACTCAATATAATTTTTTATATGCTGTTACTATTAAAAGTGACTCTATATAATTTTTTATATGCTGTTACTATTAAAAGTGACTCAATATAATTTTTTATATGCTGTTACTATTAAAAGTGACTCAATATAATTTTTTATATGCTGTTACTATTAAAAGTGACCCAATATAATTTTTTATATGCTGTTACTATTAAAAGTGACTCAATATAATTTTTTATATGCTGTTACTATTAAAAGTGACTCAATATAATTTTTTATATGCTGTTACTATTAAAAGTGACTCAATATAATTTTTTATATGCTGTTACTATTAAAAGTGACTCTATATAATTTTTTATATGCTGTTACTATTAAAAGTGACTCAATATAATTTTTTATATGCTGTCACTATTAAAAGTGACTCTATATAATTTTTTATATGCTGTTACTATTAAAAGTGACTCAATATAATTTTTTATATGCTGTTACTATTAAAAGTGACTCAATATAATTTTTTATATGCTGTTACTATTAAAAGTGACCCAATATAATTTTTTATATGCTGTTACTATTAAAAGTGACTCTATATAATTTGTTATATGCTGTTACTATTAAAAGTGACTCTATATAATTTTTTATATGCTGTTACTATTAAAAGTGACTGTATGTAATTGTTTATATGCTGTTACTATTAAAAGTGACTCTATATATTTTTTAATATACTGTTACTATTAAAAGTGACTCTATATAATTTTTTATATGCTGTTACTATTAAAAGTGACTCAATATAATTTTTTATATGCTGTTACTATTAAAAGTGACTCAATATAATTTTTTATATGCTGTTACTATTAAAAGTGACCCAATATAATTTTTTATATGCTGTTACTATTAAAAGTGACTCAATATAATTTTTTATATGCTGTTACTATTAAAAGTGACTCAATATAATTTTTTATATGCTGTTACTATTAAAAGTGACTCAATATAATTTTTTATATGCTGTTACTATTAAAAGTGACTCTATATAATTTTTTATATGCTGTTACTATTAAAAGTGACTCAATATAATTTTTTATATGCTGTCACTATTAAAAGTGACTCTATATAATTTTTTATATGCTGTTACTATTAAAAGTGACTCAATATAATTTTTTATATGCTGTTACTATTAAAAGTGACTCAATATAATTTTTTATATGCTGTTACTATTAAAAGTGACCCAATATAATTTTTTATATGCTGTTACTATTAAAAGTGACTCTATATAATTTGTTATATGCTGTTACTATTAAAAGTGACTCTATATAATTTTTTATATGCTGTTACTATTAAAAGTGACTGTATGTAATTGTTTATATGCTGTTACTATTAAAAGTGACTCTATATATTTTTTAATATACTGTTACTATTAAAAGTGACTCTATATAATTTTTTATATGCTGTTACTATATAATTTTTTATATGCTGTTACTATTAAAAGTGACTCTATATAATTTTTTATATGTTGTTACTATTAAAAGTGACTCAATATAATTTTTTATATGCTGTTACTATTAAAAGTGACTCAATATAATTTTTTATATGCTGTTACTATATAATTTTTTATATGCTGTTACCATTAAAAGTGACTCTATATAATTTTTTATATGCTGTTACTATATAATTTTTTATATGCTGTTACTATATAATTTTTTATATGCTGTTACTATATAATTTTTTATATGCTGTTACTATATAATTTTTTATATACTGTTACTATTAAAACTGACTAAATATAATTTTTTATATGCTGTTGCTATTAAAAGTGACTCAATATAATTTTTTATATGCTGTTACTATTAAAAGTGACTCTATATAATTTTTTATATGCTGTTACTAAAGGGAAAAAATAAAACTCACAAGAACTACATAATAACCCTGAAACTATCACATCCGGTGGCTCCTCTTCCTCCAGTCTTCGGCCCAACCCAGTCGACGTTGGTTTAAAAACAAAAAAAAACGTAGAATGTCTTAACTGTTATGAAACTGCGTTGTTTGCAACTCTTATTAATCACGAGGACGGACTTTGCAGACACGTGTAGTTGTTATTGCCCTCGGCACGATGAGCGTGTAGATTATATAAAAAAATAAAAAAATAAAAATGGGAATGAATGAAGTGACGCAATCATGTGGCGCTAATTTGGCAATCACCTAATTGAGTTTATAATGATATCTGGACTATTTTACTAATGAAAATAAATTAATAAATACGAAACTCTGAAGAATCCATTAACGCATACACTAAGACACACACACATACACACAGCCACACACACAGACACACACGCACACACACACACACATATATATATATATTTATTTATTTATTTTACTTCAGTCGAAGTTCTCAGAAATCAAGGGACCCATTCTTGGGACTAACACTTAATCTCTATATGAGTGAGATAAATAGATATTCGAATATTCCATTAAAAAGTTCTTTTTTTCTCTCAAACGCTGTGTTTGTAAAAAAGTAGAACACATTTATTTTACGCTCCCCAATTGACCAGTTAAGTATGTTAAATATGCTATAGTATATCTTCCTTGTGGTGTCTTCATGTTATCGGATTCCAGACAATAATTCATCTAGTCTGGTGGAGTATCCAGCTAAGTGCTGTTACTATAGGCAACCTCACTTGGAGAAGGTGCACTATTCATCGTATAAGCCAGTCTGGGGTAACCATATCGAGGGGATCTTATTTTGGGCTTGTAATACTATGTTATTTTGAATATTTAGTCAGGGTTTACTTTTAGGGGGAAGTATCCTCATGCCAGGTTTTCCTGACAAACCTCTGTACAGAAATACCTTAGACACCCGAGGACAGTTTCTAGTAGGCATTCAAGTTCTCTCTCTCTCTCTCTCTCTCTCTCTCTCTCTCTCTCTCTCTCTCTCACACATATATATATACAGGGTGTCTCAAAAAAATGTACTCACTCTTAGAATGACGAGACGTTTGCGAATCCCTTGGTGCGCGTTATCAGCTTTGTTTGAACAATAATGGTCATCAGTTTGAACATTTGCGAACATGATTCTTCAATTACATCTGTCTCATGTATTCGATGCTATTTAATTTCACTCTATGTTCATAAATAAAAGTTTTCTCGTCATTCTACGAGTGAGTACATTTTTTTGAGACACCCTGTATATATATATATATATATATATATATATATATATATATATATATATATATATATATATATATATGTGTGTGTGTGTGTGTGTGTGTGTGTGTGTGTGTGTGTGTGTGTGTGTTGACAAATTTTAAATATAATTCAAATCACGATTTAGAAGTAAAAATTCTTATGAGCTGTTTTTTACGCACGTTTGGAAACGTTCTTAATTATTAAATTGACTGGCAAATCACATAAAGAAATATTACACTTTACATCTTCCGTGCAAGTTGGATAAAATTCGTATAGATAACAAAGCGATATTTTTCTAAACGAGTTTTAAATGAATTATATTAATCTCTCTCTCTCTCTCTCTCTCTCTCTCTCTCTCTCTCTCTCTCTCTCATATATTTATTTAAGACTATTACATACAGTTGACTCGCCGACCGCACGACTCGAACCGTGACCTTCTTGGCCTTTTGGCTAAGATCAAAGTGTAGTATCTGTTCCGATGGATACTGCACGCCTGTCCTGTGCAGTTCTAGGAGGTCCACCCTCCCAGGCTTTGCCTCCCCTCTTTGGGGAGGAGTAAGTTTATTGCTTACTGTCTGAGGCGCCCCTACCGGGGAATGCCGACGGGGCTGCCCAGGCAATTTTTAAATGGCCAGAGTGCTCACCTCTCGAGCGCTGGCTTTTCAAACCCCACTTTCTCGACCCGATCTTGGGTCACATCTTACTTGTGGGAGTAAGATAAAACTGGCTTGTGCCTAACTCCTGGGGAGGAGTAAATAAAACCCCCCAGCGTTTTCTTCACTTAATCATTTTTCCTTCCTTTTAGAGGTTTTAATTGATTTATTTAAATTTTACGATTTTATTTCAATGGACTGAAATTATTTGATAACATTTATTTTTATCTGATGGAACTGGAAACTTTCTGGCATTATTTCAAAGGACATACAAACTTTTGAAATTAAACATTTACGCAATTATTTTAGTCGATGTTTCCTTTTATTATTCTATTTTCAAATTTGATGAAATTCTAGAATCTTTTATTACGATAATTCTTTTTATTATTATTATTATTGGCTCAAATTCTTTATCTTTCTTCCTACTCTGTCACAAGAAGAAAACATTTTGATTTAAAAATTCGCACGCACGTGTTTTTTTTTCTGTTTTCGATTAGTTTCACTTTTTGTTCTTCAGTTTTAAAAAAAAAATTATATGTACCATGGTTAGCTGCATTTCTTGCCTTGGGCTACGTCACATAAGACGAAATAGGAGAATCACTTGTTCTTTTCGTCGCAAAATTCGCTTTTTAGGGAGCGCGAGCATTGCCAATGTCCACCCCTACTAATGGTGTGGGGTGAACATTGGCGATGCCTGTTCCCTAAAAAACTATGATTTTAAATAGAATAGAATGTATGTGTTATTGTCCGTCAAATGGCGAATGTGGCACCACTATAAGCACAACATTGACGGTAATAAAACTAGAATATTTAATACATACATGGGAAAATATATCATCACCGATGGCAGGTCCCTTCTAATTTGTTCTCTCTTCACTTGGAGGTTTATTATATATCAAACAAGAAGAAGAAGAAGAAGAAGAAGATGATGATGATGATGATGATGATGATGATGATGATGAAGAAGAAGAAGAACAAAACAATGTATAAAAGTTCTTTTACATAAGATAAAGGAACAGTCATTGATGAGAAATAAAAAGAATTTCGATGACTCTGGCCTGCCAGCTATTAGAATATATTTACCCACTCAGCACTGATGGTGTCTTTTAATGGTGAGTATATATGTTTGTCGAAGTTAGTATTTAGTTCTTTTCTGACGATGAGTAGGTTATTAATTGTTTTTTTTTAGTGGTGGACACGCAGGATATTGTGTCTTCAATTACAATGTATTCCCGTTCTGCCGGGCCTGGAGGTTGTGTTTCGATGAATACATTTGGTGTGTATGTTGGCCCCCATCTTCTCCCAGAATCATCTTTAAGCCAATCGCATTCGATCATTTTACATGTGTTTGAGCGTTAGGATCTAAAACACAGCCGGGCGATCCTGGATCTTCCAAATCTTCACATGAAGGTTCAATCTCCTCAACTAGTCTACGTTTTAGTTTTTTTGCCTTGTGTTCGGGGATGCAAATCTACTGTAGCATGTTTAAAAATTGTACTTGGCGCTGGTTCAGGTTCGTTGTCGCTGTCGTCGCGTCCGTATTCACCGTCTACAAATTTAGCAATGTGTTCCTTCTAAATGGTTAAGCACATAATTGTGTTTAGTACAATTTTACCCCATAACCTTAATTGCGGCATGCTTTTCTTAGTATAATAAATGCACACTGTTTTCTAAAGCCTCACATTCTCCCAGAACTACTTTCCACGAATTGTCGTTTGATGTTGAAAAGCAGGGTGTTCTCTTTAGAATCCTTTCGTTCTGATGTTTGACATTGACATTTGTCTCTGTCTCCTCGAGGATACATTTAGCCTCTTCTACGTTTTGTGGTGTGAACCATAGTTCGTCAGAATATGTTAGGGGTTTATCAACGCACGAGCCGAAAGTAAAAGTGTCAGAGGCTGTACATCGCATCCGACTACAGTTCATGTGGCCGTTTCTTTATCGATCGCAATATGTAAGACTTGCTAGAATTTGTGTAGCCAGTAATATGAAATGCGTTTTTTGGGGTAGGGTGTGGGGTGATATTTTGTGGCAGACCTCGAAAGTTTGCTTATGTCTATATTAAAGTTATGAAAGTTGCACCAAGCTTCGAAGATATTTAGAGATTTTTCGATACTCCAGTAACGGTTAGGATGAGACTGAAAGTGATCGTTTTTTTGTTGTTGTTTGTATTTGTTCGTATATTGCAGGGGCAGGCAACCTTTTCAGAGTGAGGGCCAGATGAGACTTTTGGAAGGAGATCGCGGGCCGGAGTGAAAAACGAAATCTCAGAATTACTATATTTTGTTTACATGAATAAATTGTACAAAAATTGCATTGAACACTCTACAAATCTGATATTTCTTTCTCAGGAGACTTCTGTATGTGATTTTATAAAAGGCGCCGACGAAGAGCCATTTTGGAATCATAAAAAATCATGACAGGGGAAGTAGCAAGTTGATCCAGCATTCGTTTTGACACACCTTACATAAGTTCTATGTTTCATGCCCTTTCCTCGTCTCTCGTTTCCTCTTTGCTTCTCTCTTTCTCTTTTTCTATTTTTATCTCAGGCCAAGGATTTTAAATTAATAGTTAAAGAAAAATGAAATATACATGCATCATCGCTCGCTGATATTCATACATTTTTAACTCACTGTAAATCTTAATTGAAACCTACTTTTACGTCTATGTCACAAAATGGTATGAGTTTTACTGGGATCTCCGCGGGCCGGATTGCAATAATAAAGCATAACAGGGTGGCGGGCCGGACGCTAAGCCTTCGCGGGCCGGATGTGGCCCGCGGGCCGGAGGTTGCCCGCCCCTGCTATATTAAGACAACTCGTGTTTCCACTTGTACGTCCGCCGACGCTGAGGTGAGAAGTGTTTTTATGGATTGTATCCCAAGTATTTTTAGTTTGTCAACAAAAGGTCCCCCATATCAGTGCAGTTACAGTGATGCATTATTTTCTTGATAAAGTCATGTTTCTTACCGCTAAGGGTGTCTTTTTTTCTTCTAAAAATGAATCTTCGTCAGTAAGACTGTTTGTTGAATTTTGTAATTTTTTGCTGATTAATGCGTTTTACATCACCATTTGTTCCAGTGTTTAACTTATCTGCTGAAACGACTCTCTTATCCGGATCTATTGTAAGGTATTTTAAGAGTCCGTGGGGTGAGAATACCTTCTTTGCTTTTATGCAGTAGCTGTGCATTCTTTTTTTTTTTTTTTGAATTAATTAGGGATTTCAGCGCTGCGAAAGAATGTGCGCTCGTCGGATGTGTTTCGTCCCTTGACAGTACGTAGAAGTAATCTGTGTTGCTGCACATTTTGCTCGGGTTTGGTCCTGATTTATGATAAACCACACTGTTTGGATTATTGCTAAGTACCACCTTTAAGCACTTGTAGATTTCGTCCGATGCGTGTTCGAAAACTACGTTGTGTCTGTCCACATATTTATCATTTTGTCTCAGTCTAAATTCCACTGGCGATTCCCATCGGCGTATCCACATATATAATATCAGGTAACGCCCATTTGTAGCCGTGTTGTTAAAGATTTGACTGTTAAAGTCTTCTACGTTTAGAGATGAAGTTGAAAGTGGAGTTTCCATTTTTATAAGAACTTTACGTCGTACGTGTGTACAGCTAAAAAACTGGAAGCGAAGTGAAGGCAGGCCTGCTTCTCCTGGTTATATGGAGATTCTAGACAAAGGAAATTTTGGAGGCAAAGAACATCTAGTAATCACGTGTTGGGAATGTAATTTGATATCCATGCGACAAAGGAAAGGATGTAACAATGGAATTATTGAGTTTTGGCGCGAAAATCCTGCAGCTGCAAGCCGGATCTGGCTTGCGTCCTGATGCTATACTAACTGATTCTGTTCGAGTCGGTGGTTTCCATATATGGGTTGTTCTGCTGTGCATTTTATTTTTTTGTATTACTCCTTGTAGGTGACAGTTAGGGGGTATTACCGTATGATATTCGTATTCGAATTCTTAACTGGTTGCGGCTTCGGAACAAGCGTTACTGTACATTCGTATTTGTTGTGCATGTACGATGCTGTCAAAATTGCATTCGACTTAAATCATGTAAGTAATTTCAAAGGTAAAGTATAATGTACCTACTTGATGGCACGTGTATTAATACCATGTCTCGTCCGTCTTCGGTTGTATATAATACTTTGTTGACAACAGTTCAATCTACTACCGTAAATCCGCTTGTTAATTCGTAGTGTGTCTTGGTAGCGTCGTTTGGATCATGTACTACGCGATGTCGTTTGGATCATGTACTACGCGATGTCGTTTGGATCACGTACTACGCGATGTCGTTTGGACCACGTACTACGTGATGTCATTTGGACAACGTACTACGCGATTTCGTGTGTGGTTAAAGTAAATTATTAATATTTCAGTTTTGCACAAATCTTCTTATAAGTCTGTTCTCGTCCGTTTTCGCTTTGATTCCCAGATTTTGTTCCATGTCCGTTGAAGTAGCCCCCCCCCCCCCCACTGCGGAGCTGTTGCTGTATTTAAGCTGAAATCTAGGAGAACCATGATCATCGATTTTAAACAGAACCAGTTCAAGGGAACTCATTATTGAACCGCAAATAGTGTCGTTCATAACATACAAATTTGTTAAAGTTTATGTCGTAGGCTTTATTTTTTTCCGTACGTTGTGAAACGTATCGCCTTGTCTTAACTTTAAAACCTGAAGCATTTCTCTCTAGTCGCGTAATTCATCGTAACCGAAGTTTTTCTGCTGTCCGCAGTTATTTCCCCGGTATTTGGGAAACGATTTAGGATGTGAATAGGCGCTCCGTATCCATATATGTAACGTGGCAGTTCTGTCATAGGGTTGTATCTCTTTGAAAGCCTTGTTGGGTAGTGAGGTTATTCTGCATAAGTTATCCATACCAATGTGCTGCTTTTATCGACGTATATTTGAAAGTACAGTTGGGGGTTAGCTACGTTGTTTTTGGTCAACCATTCTCCGCATAAAATATTATCTATGGTAAATCCTTGTTTTACGATTCTGTAGCTTGTTGCATTTCTTATAGTTTGCTCGAGTTGATTTTTCTACACCATGTTGATAACCAACAGGACACTATGTAGTCTGCTGCTTGGACGTGTGGCCAAGCGAAGTGTCCTATGTTATGAACTCCTCTTTCTACCGCGTCTGCCGATTCATATTTCTGAAACAGACCTCGTGTTTTGTTCATGTTTGATGTTTTCACCATATTTTGAAACTGGCGTTTTAACACAACTCTTTTGGTATAATTTCCACTTTGGGAGGGTAGGTTGCTTCCGAATGTTTCGGTAGACCACCCAGATCATCCTTCGATCGTCCCTTCTCCTTCCGAAGTATCCGCCATATTGTTATGCTTAAGAGTAGTAACACCAGTCGTAGAGATATCACCGGTGTTATTTGCCCTGAACAACAAATCAAGTCCAAGGTAATGTTTGGCTCTAATAGCGCCTCGACTGAGTGTTCCGATAATTCCTGTATCTGCTGAGTTTTCGATCAATTCGTCATCCGTTTCTAATGTTGATACTGTGTTGTCTTCGTATTTTAGATCGTGTAGTTTTACCGCCTGATCTAGTTTATTTAATGCTGAATGATATTTAAGTTTTCTTTTTTATATCTGTTTCTGGTCCCAGAAAAAGTTTATCCTGGTACTGTGAATGAAATACCCACTTTTTATTTTCTTCTTCTTGTCCTCCGTGGAACTCATTCGAAGAAATGAATAAATCTGACTGATGACATGTTTATATAGCATGGAAATGACGTCATTATTTGATCACGTGATTACAAATTTAAAAACTATGTCAATGGCAGTAAGTAATTTATATTACTTAACTTTGCACATAAACATCTCCTTTGTCACCGACAGGCAGGTCCAACAACTAGACCAATTGGATTTAATTGTAAGGAAATATATGGGCTTGCCTGCCAACGACAAAAAACAAAAAAACCAAAGGAATTTTTATCGTTCATTTTATTTGTTGTTACAATATTTTCTCACACTCTTCCATTACTGTATCGTGTTCCTTGGCCTTTTGGCTAAGATCAAAGTGTAGTATCTGTTCCGATGGATACTGCACCCCATAGACTGGTATTGTCTTGGCCTTCGGGGCTTGATTTACGCCGGTCTATGGGTCTGTCCTGTGCAGTTCTAGGAGGTCCACCTTCCCAGGCTTCGCCTCCCCTCTTTGGGGAGGAGTAAGTTTATTGCTTACTGCCTGAGGCGCCTCTACCGGGGAATGCCGACGGGACTGCCCAGGCAATTTTTAAACCCCACTTTCCCGACCCGACCTTGGGTCACGTCTTACTTGTGGGAGTAAGATAAAAACTGGCCTTGTGCCTAACTCCTGGAGAGGAGTAAATCAATACTGTATAGTGTTCCGAATGCTATCCCTTAGTGAGAGCCAGCGCCGAAGACACGCTTTGCCGTTTAGTTCCCAAATTCGCTCTGAAGTTTTTACATTTGCTAGCTTTCCAATCGTACTTTGTGTTTGTATTCATCCAATTGTTTGCTTCTCTACATACCTAACTAGCTTAGAAATCACTCTTGTTTATGCTTCAATATTGTGTTCACATTCCATCAACGCATTCTTCCCCAAAATGCAAAACTTGACCTAACATAGATTTCGCCACAATTGCTATCACCGAACAGAGGAAATCTCGTTACATACATAGAATTTCCTACAGACTTTTTTTTTTTAACATAGTTCACCCCAAACAAGGCAGGCCGCCACTGTAGACGTAAGGGGCTACTGAGAAAAAAGAAAAGGGGAGAAGGTAGGGGGCGGTCAACCTTGATTGGGATCTGCGCAGCGAGATGTCTGTTTACATTAGTTTTAAATTTCTGCATGTCTGTACTGTTGGGGAAACAGGGGGCAGGGAGGGAGTTCCAGAGGCCAGCAGTACGAGGAAAGAAGCTATTTGAGTAGAAAGCTCTCCGGCATCTGGGGACCTCCACAGTGAATGAATAAGATTTAGTTGATTGTCGAGTTAGTCTAGTGACTTTTCGTCGAGGGGGCACCAGAGTAGCCAGTTCATCGGAGCATAATCCATTGAAGTATTTGTAAAACAAGCACAAGGATGCTACATTGCGGCGATGGGACAGAGGCTGGAGCTTGGTTGACAGTGAGGGACCTATTAGGTTGGCGATTCTTTTTTGGACCTTGTCAAGGAGGGAGAGACTAGTAGATGATGCACCAGCCCAGATGTGACAACAATACTCCATGCATGGGCGGATGGTGGCTTGTCATGATAACTTTGAAAAATGAATAATTACTAGATTTGACTGGAGCCAAACATTCTCTACACGCAGGATTACATTTGCATTTGCAGAGTTACCTCAACGTGTAGGGAGAGCGTCGAATTTGAACTCCAGGAGAGTAAGATCTTATAAAGCCAACGAGTCTGGTCAACAACGAACTCAACGTATCTATCAGATGTTGAAAACTTGTTTTTCTTTTTATACGTGTACGTCGTGCACTACAACCTCGTGTTTTTCGTATTGAGAATATAGAGATTATATAAAGGATAACCTCTATTTTTCCGTTGTCAGCCTCAATCCGGTTTTGACGACGTTAGTTTGTGCAAGAGGGTATCGCCAGCCACTCACATACACCGTCCGGCGCTGACGAGACTCAACGCCGCTTAACCGATGACCTAACGAGAACTGGCGTGTCAACGAGATTACACCGTTGAACAACGAGAGTTGGGAAAGTTAGAAATAGGTGTTTCTTTTATCTTTTGGTAGCGCCCGTTATTCAAATTTGACAACATCAATTTTGGAAGGGATTCGCCGTCGTCTCCTTTCGGGGATTAAAATCTGCACAACCTGCTTGTTATTCGCATGCAAAATGGAGGATTAAATACCTCCGCACACCTCCATCAGGTTTTGTCGTTAGTCGCGCGTTTTGTAACGCTCATGGTCTAGTATTCCATTTTCTGTCACGCGTAGGTTTGAAATATCTTCTTCGTCTATACGTCATGTTAAAGTGTGACAATCATTTTTAGATATGCCCAAGCATGTCTTTATAAAAGTATATCCACGCCAGTCCGTCGATGATGTTTGAGACTGAAATATAATGTTCGTCGGTATACCACACTTATTATTGAAATATCCGGTTCTTCATTATACGCTTATGGTTAAAACAGCATTTTTAGATTCGTACACTCTTCTTCTTCTTCTTCTTCTTCTTCTTCTTCTTCTTCTTCTTCTTCTTCTTCTTCTTCTTCTTCTTTGCGTGTCTTTGAAGCATCTGGTCACATGACAGTTTTCCACATTTCATGCAGTCCTTTGCAATAGAGGGAGGGCCTGTGGACGAGTGGTTATAGCACTTGTCTTTGGGCTGGACGACCCGGGTTCTATCCCACTCACGGCATGCGAATTTTCGGGTATGAAAACTCCCTCTGTCCACCCAGCAGTAAATACTCAGGTAAGGTTCAAGGAAGCGGAAGTAGAGGGAAAGGCTCCGCCTTCCATATGCTGTGCCCTAGACACGGTGATTCTTAACAAATCACCGCCGCTACGGCAATGGGCAGTGTGCAATGTCGGCAACGACACTCGTGCGCGTCCAGGCTATGCGACCTTTACCTTTTTTGCAATAGTGTTGTACTCTGCAAGATCTTTCAAGCTACACCGGTTGGGCAGTAGAGGGCAGACCAAGCAATGTTACATTGTATGGTCCTCCTCTCCACATTCATAGATGGTTGGGTCAGTCTTGTAGCCCCATCTGCTCATAGTAACTTTTGATCGGATCCGCTTGGATTACTTATGTGCTAATAAGCACATAAGTAATCCAAGCGGATCCGACGGGATTTGATCTCGTTTATCTGAATTAACAGTTCGTGTTGATAACCACTACATCATCGCAATACATGCTTCGTTGATTGTCAGGGGATTATTTAAAGCATGTTTATCCCAGCAAACGACTCTCATGGTTTTTTCTATACATGTACGTTGCGAAGTACAACCCCATGTTTCTCACTTTAAGAATATAGACATTTTATAGAGGATAGCCTCTATTTTGACGACGTTAGTTTGTGAAGAGAGGTATTGTCGTCCGCTCACATACAGTGAATGTTGTCGTGCCAGTTAATGGTATCTAGCATTTCTGGGAGTTGTCAATCGAGAAAATAATCGAATCAAAATGTCCACTTGGTTTTGAATTTGGTTTCAAATGAAAGAAAAGTGAACGTTAGAGAGAGTAAAAGCGATAAAAATAGAAATCTTCTGAATTATTAGAACAATAAATGTAATGCACTAGATATCTAGTGTATCTCTGCCGAAACCATGAAGTAATAAATATACACCTAAAGTCGCGTTGACGCACCGGTTCCCATAAGATCACAGTAAGATCTCGTAACATCAGAGTTAGACACAAGGTTGTTTTTTTAATGTAGGGAAAATTCAGTTCCCCAAAAAGGGGAACTATGAATTGAAACAAACAAAAAAAAATGCCTAAGTCTAGAAGGACTCCCCCACACAATGACCGAGGACAGAAAGTTTTAAATGCAGCACCAGAACAGATACTTCGCCTTCTTCCTAGCCAAAAGGTCAACAGTTTCTTTGTGTAACAACAATCTCTTCAAATCTAAATTATTGTACAAATCAATCGTGCACAAAAATATGTACCATTTCAGCATAAATGACCCAAAACGATGGTTGACATGCCGTAAAACCAACCAATAAATTAAATATTATAATAGCATATTTTAAATATTTTTTTTTGGGGGGGGGGGGGGGTAAATATATATTTTTTGTAATATTTATCTGATTTTAAGTAAAGGTACAATTGCTTTCCAAATAAAAATGACGTAGAGAAAATCAGCCTTTCAGAGCTAAAACAAAAATAAACAACAAAGATAGAGATAATTTAAAAATAGAAAACAATGGATACTCGTATTTATAAGGAAAGGTAACAGAGAAACTAAATAGCTGGGTGGATATAGTAAAAGGTCGACAGAAAGAAGTGGTGAATGCAATTGTTGAAAGTACACGAAGGAATGCTATTGAAAATTGCCAGTAGTTAAATTAGGCAGTTGGTATTTAGCGCCAGGGAAACACAGAAGTTCGCCCATGGTTTCTGTCCTCGGGGCCGCCTAGATAAAGGAAATGGCAATTGAAAATTCCTGGGATTCTGTAATGCAACTAATTACGACCGTAGGAGAAGTTCATTGACAAAATCAGATTAATAAATATTATGAACAAGATGCTTTACTCGGCGTTGTCCGGATTGTAACGTAGAATATTTATTTTGACCTTTATTAATGATGTTTTGTTTGGGGGGGGGCATCCACTCCACATATGCACACTCAAAATGGATGAAAGAACAAAAACGAAACCCATTTCGCTCTAAATAGTTTCAGTGACTGAAATAGGAATTGACTTGTAATTGACTTGTAATGGATTTCGCTTAGAAGACAGACCTTGCCTATCATTGCAGGCTGATAATACATTTAATTTATTTAGGGTCATTTATTTACGTTTGTAATGAACCATTTGAAAAAAATGATCAATTTTAAGAAATAACTTTCAGTCAATGAAGTTAAATTCTCTTCAGTAATTGAAATGCATTTTCAGTTTCATGCTCCCACTAATTTCGAACAAACGCAGCGATTGGTCAAAACTATAACGAATTGTATCGATTAACCAATCAAAACACGCCTGACAGAAAAACCGAAGTAAGAACCAATGAATACAAACACGTATCTTATTAAACAAAACCCGGTTGTTAATGGATTACAGTTAGAGTAATTATGACAGTAGAGAACAGGTCCTCTTATATGCTCTGAAATATCACTAAATAAAATGAAAATTTTGATAGGATTCAATGTGTAATCGATGACATCGATTAGAAATACATTTTTAAGAACATGCTCCGATATTTGCCATACATGACTGGCGAAACAGAAATTAAGTATATACAAGATATGGCAAAAGCTATTAAGCGTTTACATCTGAACACTTTGGCTGGCTCTACTTTATATATTAAACGTTGTTCGTGTTAATCTATTCTATCACAAACCAGTTTCAAGCTACAAAGAGGTAAGAAGAACAAGATTGCGATCTGCTTCACCACGCGGAGTCTAGACATCAGATAGAACAACTGAGACAATCGTTGGAGAAGAAATATAACAATATTGTAAAATGTTGGTGTGAATAGCATAATGCGCATCAGCGGTTATATTAAAACGGCGCAATTGAAGGATTTGTTGTGGCATCCTATAACTAAGTTCTGAACACATAACACTACGGTGGACTAATTCGTTGATCCCAGCAGCTCATCATATAGACAGCTGTAGTCTCGTTGTGTAGATAACACGTAGCAGTAATTCGTTCTCTTTCTTCTTCTCTTCGTTCTTCTGTCGTGATGCGTGTTGATTAATAACAACGGTTGATAAAAATAACAGCACAAACTCATTTGGGATTTAACAATGTTTTCGGGAGGGGGGGGCGGTTCTTTTTTTACTTTCTGCCAGTATACAGTATATACATGAACAATATTTCGCTAACCATCCTCCATAGGGGAATGAGAGCAGATCTTCAAAGAACGACCGCTCCCCCCCCTCTCTCTCTCTTGCAACAAAAAAGATCTCTTCAGCTTATCCATTACGTGTCGCTACCGACTTCCTGTTTGTGACACAATATTTTGGCTAATAACGGAAGTTTCCACTGATCTAATCTTATTCTTACTTTAACCTCACGTGGAAAAATACCGTTTTAACTTTGTATTTACACACCCGCACCTGACTATTGCTAAGCACGTGCTACACATCAGGTTGTGGCCAGACTTTGCGGAGATGAGATGGAAACTGTAACAGATATCACGAGCGCGTGTTCCAACATGAGGTGGAATCTGAGAAATGTTGAAACCCTTTGAATAGGCTGACATTCGTACGTTGGTTGCATAGCAGAAATACAATTATGTCAGTTACGCAATCAATGGAATCAAGGATGCGATTGTAAGCGTAAAAGTACAAATTGGTGGAGAAAAAGAAGTAATTTTGACTTTGATTTAAATCGTAGGATACCCTGCAGCCGGTATTTATAAAATCCACCCCCCCCTTTTTTTAGAGCATACATCTATTATTAATGAAGATTTGGTACCAGCCAATCTGAAACCGAAACTATACTATTACTTATATTGATTGTACTAGTGTACTTCAATTAATAATAGATATTTAGTATATGTCTATCTGAAGCCGAAACTATACTATTACTTATATTGATTGTACTAGTGTACTTCAATTAATAATAGATATTTAGTAATTGTCTATCTGAAGCCGAAACGATACTATGACTTATATTGATAATACTAGTGTACTTCAATTAATAATAGATATTTAGTATCTGTCTATCTGAAGCCGAAACTATACTATTACTTATATTGATTGTACTAGTGTACTTCAATTAATAATAGATATTTAGTATCTGTCTATCTGAAGGCGAAACTATACTATTACTTATATTGATTGTACTAGTGTACTTCAATTAATAATAGATATTTAGTATATGTTAATCTGAAGCCAAAACTATACTATGACTTATGTTGATTGTACTAGTATACTTCAATTAAGAATAGATATTTAGTATCTGTCTATCTGAAGCCGAAACTATACTATTACTTATATTGATTGTACTAGTGTACTTCAATTAATAATAGATATTTAGTATATGTTAATCTGAAGCCAAAACTATACTATGACTTATGTTGATTGTACTAGTATACTTCAATTAATAATAGATATTTAGTATCTGTCTATCTGAAGGCGAAACTATACTATTACTTATATTGATTGTACTAGTGTACTTCAATTAATAATAGATATTTAGTATCTGTCCATCTGAAACCGAAACTATACTATTACTTATATTGATTGTACTAGTGTACTTCAATTAATAATAGATATTTAGTATCTGTCCATCTGAAGCCGAAACTATACTATTACTTATAATAATTGTACTAGTGTACTTCAATTAATAATAGATATTTAGTGTATGTCTATCTGAAGCCGAAACTATACTATGACTTATATTAATTGTACTAGTGTACTTCAATTTATAATAGATATTTAGTATATGTTAATCTGAAGCCAAAACTATACTATGACTTATATTAATTGTACTAGTGTACTTCAATTTATAATAGATATTTAGTATATGTTAATCTGAAGCCGAAACTATACTATTACTTATAATAATTGTACTAGTGTACTTCAATTAATAATAGATATTTAGTGTATGTCTATCTGAAGCCGAAACTATACTATGACTTATATTAATTGTACTAGTGTACTTCAATTTATAATAGATATTTAGTATATGTTAATCTGAAGCCAAAACTATACTATGACTTATATTAATTGTACTAGTGTACTTCAATTTATAATAGATATTTAGTATCTGTCTATCTGAAGCCGAAACTATACTATGACTTATATTGATTGTACTAGTGTACTTCAATTAATAATAGATATTTAGTATATGTCTATCTGAAACCGAAACTATACTATTACTTATATTGATTGTACTAGTGTACTTCAATTAATAATAGATATTTAGTATATGTCTATCTGAAGCCGAAACTATACTATGACTTATATTGATTGTACTAGTGTACTTCAATTAATAATAGATATTTAGTATCTGTCTATCTGAAGCCGAAACTATACTATGACTTATATTGATTGTACTAGTGTACTTCAATTAATAATAGATATTTAGTATATGTCTATCTGAAGCCGAAACTATACTATGACTTATATTGATTGTACTATTATACTTCTATTACTAGTAGAGATTTGGTATCTATCTGCCTGAATCCGAAACTATACTTTTACTTCTATTAATAGTACTAGTGTAATATCTTTTAACGCTCAATTAAGTTTACTATACTATTTCAGACTAATGTACTATCTTTCAATGCTCAATTAAGAGGTATCTGCTCGTTTGTTATGATACTATCCTTCCACACATTACATCCTCCTTTTATTATTTTTTTATTTTTTTCGGGGGTGTAGTGTAGTATCTAGGGAGGGCCTGTGGACGAGTGGTTATAGCCTTTGGGCTGGACGACTCGGGTTCGATCCCACTCACGGCATGCGAATTTTCGGGTCTGAAAACTCCCTCTGTCCACCCAGCAGTAAATAGGTACCTGACTAAAACCCAGGGAAGGTTCAAGGCTGCGGAAGGAGAGGGATGGGCTCCGCCTTCTATATGCTGTGCCCTAGACACGGTGATTCTTAACAAATCACCGCCGCTACGGCCATGGGCAGTGTGCGATGTCGGCAACGACACGCGTGCGCGTCCAGGCTATGCGACATTTACCTTTTAGTGTAGTATCTACTCTGTTATCATGATATCATCCACCCAGGCATTACCTCCTCCATTTTTTTAACACTTACATTATATATACTATCAAAAATATGCTCCCTTTAGTCCCATATGTTTGCTAGTATATATATATATATATATATATATATATATATATATATATATATATATATATATACTAGCAAACATATGGGACCAAAGGGAGCATATTTTTGATAGTATATATAATGTAAGTGTTAAAAAAATGGAGGAGGTAATGACTGGGTGGATGATATCATGATAACACACACATATATATATATATATATATATATATATATATATATAATGGTAATAATCCAGGTAAAAAATATCCACAGGGTGGTAATCCAGAGAATTTTAACCGGGTTTATAAAAAGTGCTCAATATTAAAATAGAACTTTATATATGATAATTTTTATTTACACAGACATGTTATTATTATTATTATTATTATTATTATTATTATTATTATTATTATTATTATTATTATTATTATTATTATTATTATTATTATTAACAATATACTATTTCGATTTATTAATATATTAATGGTAAGCTAATAAATTCTAGACAAAATATAAAGATAATATAAATTCAGAATTAGCGACACTATGATTACCCCTACACACACACCCAATTACACGCGTCTGCTCGCTACTAACGCCGATTACAGCTGATCGGTGAGTCCGCACGCACGCATACACACATATACACAATATTATAGTTCACTTGAAAATACATTTATCCGCTCGCCCTGAAAATAACTGTCGTTTTTGACAGTTGAATCGTGCATGTCTACCCCCCTCCTATCTCTTCTCTCTCGGCCTGAATCAACAGACGTTTTCCATTCCTCTATTTGTCTACCTTCCTATCTTTTTTACCCTACTCCCTTCATTATATGGCTCTCTTTCCACTTTATTTTATTTTATTTTATTTTATTTATTTATTTATTTGTCCTGTTTGTTTGAGATTTTAGATTTGAACTTTTTTGATTTTTGATTTTTAACGCCCCTAAAGCCCGTGACCTCCCAATTTTTGAAATGTTAAATTTCTTTTCTTCTTCTTTTCTTTCTTTTTCTCTCCATTTCATTCTCTCCAAATATGATCTAAGGTTAAGATCGGATTCTAACTCTGCCTGATGAGATCTCAGTTTATAGTAACTGTTGATCGATAACATTGACATGCCAGTGTCGCAGATTTTGTACATGTCTGTGTAAATTAAAATTATCATATATATATATACACACATATATATATATATATATATATATATATATATATATATATATATATATATGAAGAATGGAAAGGAATTAGAGAAAGCAAAAGCCAAATCAAAATTCAATTCAAAAGTTCAAAGCAATGTATATTCCGCAGAAAGGCAATTTATTCAAGTTAAATTTTCCTTAAGCCAGGCTTTTCAAAGATCAAAATCTTATCATCAGAGGAAGTCGCTGGGATAGATAAGTTGGCAATGGCCAAGATTTAAAATTTGAAAAAATGAAATAAAAGTTGTAGGGAAAGAAACGCAGGGCAAAACTGTGCCTGGGTGCAAGCAAATGTCCGATTGCTAAAAAGTCCGGTGTCGAAAAGTCCAGCGGAGAGAATAAGATGTAGATAGGTAGGTCGTTAAAGGCACGAGAAGTAATGAGAGAGGTTTCAAAGTTAAATTCCAAGAAGCCACAACTTCAGGTACGGCGAAAATAGAAAATCCAAAAGGGTAAAAAGTCCAATAAGATGATGCAGGCCGGCTCAATGAAGATTAAGGTGGAATACATTCGCCATTTAAAATACTTCCCGGGCAGAGATGACAAATGAAAGTGTTTTAAAGTGGGAAAAAGAGGCAGCGAGAATATTTAAAGCTAGCCCGTATAGAAAGCCGGCTATAAATGAAGAAAAGCAAAAACAGTGAAAACAAGAATATAATATGCGATCAGTAGGCAGGGGAGGAGCAGGTAAGGGTGTGGGGGAGGAGAAAGGGACGGGTACGAGGAAGGGAAGGGGGGAGGAGAAAGGGAGCGATACGGTGAAGGAATGCGGATAAAACTAAGAGTGTGAGAGTGGGGGGTGAAACATAAAGTTGAAATTGGGAGTTAGCGCGAGTTAGGATTCAACTAGAAAAGGGGAAGAAAGGAGTGGGGGTAAGTTAACGAATGTTAGGATAAGGGGTTAAAATATCAGAATATGTATATGAACAGAGTTCCGGGTTTAGATGTTTAATCAGATAACCTTAGATATAAACAATGAGGCAAAATATATTTGAAAGGGTAGAACTAGAAAAATGAGTTAAAAATTAAAAGAGTAAAGATAAAAAATAAAGATAAAAATAGTATTAAAAGTAGAAATAAGAAAATAAAAAATGAAAAATAGATAATAAGATTAGTCTTAAGCTCGCAAGGAAAATTAAGGATTGACCGAAAAAAAATAAAAAATAATAAAAATAAGATACTAATAATAGAATGAGGGAAAAGTCGATAAGATTGGAACTCAAGAATGAAAATTAGAATAAGAAAAAGAAAAGGAAAACGGAAAACAAGACCTCGAGAGGGTATCCGGAATGGGAATCTCCAAAGTGGATAAAGATATGATTTGAAATGAAATAAGCTGTTACGGGACGCTAGTAATTATAGATATGGGAAAATTAAACTTTGAAATTTTAAACAAAAAAGTTATATGGAGGTTAATTAAGAAAATTGTTAAATAGGTTAATGATGGCCGAAAGAAGTAAGAGATATGCAAGGTTAAAGAAGTGACAAAAGATTAAGCCAGAGGGAGAGTGGAGATCGCAGTTAAAAGTGAATACTATGGGGATTAAAGGATGTAGAGCGAGGGCGGGTTGGGGGTTGAGTAGTCTGAGAGAAATGTGCGATGGGCGAGGTAAAACAAGGGGGGAATGATCGAGGCTATTAAAAGAGTGAGAAGAATTATTTAGAAGTAAAAACAGGAGGGGAAGAATAATTAAAGTGCACAGTGGAAATAGTAAGGAGTTCGATATCGAAGTGTGCAAAGGGGATATGGAGTAGATAAATAAAAGAGCTAGGATATAATATGAATAAAGTGGGTTAGTTATCAAGTTGAGAGGGAAAAGAATGAAGTTTGGAAGTGTTGAAGGGAAGCGGACGAATGTATTAAAAGAAGTTAAACGGGAAAGAAAATGGAAAGCCAAATAAAGTTATACGGTTAAGGAGGTTAAGTGGAAAGATTTAGGGAGTAGTGGAAGAAAGGTGTTAAAACTAAGGGAATTGTGAAGCTAACGGAGTTTTTGGGTAATTTTATTAAGTTAAGAGAAGGTTAAAGGGATGAGGGAGATAAAGGCGGAGATTATAGAACAACAGGAATTAGAACTATCGGAAAGGAGATTCGAGATGTAAGGAGGGAAAATCCGAGATGAAGGGAGGGTATTTAATCAAATGGGGGAGGGGTGTCTGGGGGATTATTATGGTTGCTATACCTGAATTTACGTTTATGCCTGCAACTGGAGATAAGTTCATTCTTAGAATTAATAATATTTTTAGATTTAGTAGCAGTAGCTATCATAAAGGTTTCCAAAGTACAAAGTTGGCAATGGGATGCTCCAGACCCGGATCTCTAACCATATATATTCCTTTAAAAATAGCAGCGATAACAGCACAGGCACTTCACTTTCCAATCTAATTAGAAACCTCAATCTTAAAAAATACTCCCTATTCACTTCACTGGTCAATACTTAAAAAGTCCAAATCATATACCCCTGGAGCATCCCATTGCCAACTTTGTACTTTGGAAACCTTTATGGCTGTGTAATCAGTGGTGCCCTCCCTCCCTCCGGTAATAAAATATGGCGATCTGATTAAGCAGCCTAATGGCTGTGTAATCAGTGGTGCCCTCCCTCCCTCCAGAAATTAAATATGGCGATCTGATTAAGCAGCCTAATGGCTGTTTAATCAGTGGTGTCCTCCCTCCCTCCGGAAATTAAATATGGCGATCTGATTAAGCAGGCGATTGGGTGTTTAATAAGTGGTGTCCTCCCTCCCTCCGGTAATTAAATATGATGATCTGATTAAGCAGCCGATTGGCTGTTTGATCAGTGGCGCCCTCCCTCCCTCCGGTAATTAAATATGGCGATCTGATTAAGCAGCCTAATGGCTGTTTTATTAGTAGTGCCCTCCCTCCCTCCGGTTCTTAAATATGGCGATCTGATTAAGCAGCCGATTGGCTGTTTTATCAGTAGTGCCCTCCCTCCCTCCGGTAATTACATATGGCGATATGATTAAGCAGCCGATTGGCTTTTTAATCAGTAGTGTCCTCCCTCCCTCCGGTAATTAAATATGACGATCTGATTTAGCAGGCGATTGGCTGTTTAATCAGTAGTGCCCGCCCTCCCTCCGGTAATTAAATATGGCGATCTGATTAAGCAGCCCATTGGCTGTTTAATCAGTGGTGTCCTCCCTCCCTCCGGTAATTAAATATGGCGATCTGATTAAGCAGCCGATAGGCTGTGTAATCAGTGGTGCCCTCCCTCCCTCCGGTAATAAAATATGGCGATCTGATTAAGCAGCCTAATGGCTGTTTTATCAGTAGTGCCCTCCCTCCCTCCGGAAATTAAATATGGCGATCTGATTAAGCAGGCGATTGGCTGTTTAATCAGTGGTGTCCTCCCTCCCTCCGGTAATTAAATATGGCGATCTGATTAAGCAGCCCATTGGCTGTTTAATCAGTGGTGCCCTCCCTCCCTCCGGTAATTACATATGGCGATCTGATTAAGCAGGCGATTGGCTGTTAAATCAGTGGTGTCTTCCCTCCCTCCGGTAATTAAATATGGCGATCTGATTAAGCAGCCGATTGGCTGTTTAATCAGTAGTGCCCTCCCTCCCTCCGGTAATTACATATGGCGATCTGATTAAGCAGCCGATTGGCTGTTTAATCAGTGATGTCCTCCCTCCCTACGGTAATTAAATATGGCGATCTGATTAAGCAGCCGATTGGCTGTTTAATCAGTGGTGTCCTCCCTCCCTCCGGTAATTTAATATGGCGATCTTATTAAGCAGCCGATTGGTTGTTTAATCAGTAGTGCTCTCCTTCCCTCCGGTAATTAAATATGGCGATCTGATTAAGCAGCCGATTGGCTGTTGAATCAGTATGCCCTCCCTCCCTCCGGTAATTAAATATAGCGATCTGATTAAGCAGCCGACGTTAATCTGGCACGTTAAACATGTAAACAACAACGCTGGAAAACACTGTGCTCAGTTTTCCATTTTTAAAACCGTCCTAAGTTTGTTTATTCTTAGCCATTATGTTTTAAAACACAAATTTATTAAATCAAATTGTTTAATTAAAATAATAATTGATTTAAAAATAACTATATAAAAACGCGCGTGCGCACGCACACACCCACACACAGTTCAGGTAAACTTTTTCTTTCCGAGAATTAAATTTTTTTTCGTGTTTACTGTATTAGATTTCTTAATACTTTCATATCCAATATTATCATTTTTTCACGACCTCAACAGAATTTATGATTGTACTGGAAAACTATACAACTGATTGTAGAATAAAATTGTTTAATTAAA
>OY744537.1:20189225-20209225 GCA_963556195.1 Sepiola atlantica
TTTTTTAATTTTTCGTCTCCTTGATCTTCATTCTGTGGTCTTCCGGAACAGCAAAGTCTACGATCTGGCAGGATTTTTCCTTCTTTTTAACTATTATGACATCCGGTCTCCTTGTTTGTATGAGTGTATCTGTGTGACCTTCATGTCCCAGATGATTTTTGTTGTTGTTGTTGTTGTTGTAATAATAATAATAATAATAATAATAATAATTAATAATAATAATATTGAAGTATTATTTTTCTTTATGATTCTTATATAGATATAAGTAAAGAGATTTATTATTTTGCAATATAATTTACATACGCGTTTGTGGTACGTAAAGACACATCTATATGAAGTAGATGCCAACGCTGAAGAAAAGAGTGTCACCCTTCCCCTAATTCCTCACGGATACATTAAGAAATATCAGAGAGTGACTGAATCAATATAGTGTGAGAGGGTGCGAGAGAGCTAATATAGAGACGGGTGACTTGTTCAGTTAATTATAAATTACGGCTACTTAAAACAGTTTTTTTCTTTTCAAACATAACTCATGCCTAGAACTAAGGTGTATTTTAGCCTGTATTTTGTGTTATTAAAGTTATAGGCAAACAGCCTTAGGGGAACAAACGTTGATAAACTCTCCTTTATATGATAGAATACATAGTGAGATTATGTAGACTTTAAAAGGTAATTTAGAAATTTATTTCAGGAGATAAAATACGATTGACGACCAACGATCTGTATTATCCAACATTTGGTCAAATATCAAGTGAAAAGGTCTAGAAACCCCAACGGTTTCTATAGTACAATTCAACCGGTGATTATACTTTGTACGCAACAGGCATCAAATGCGATGTGCTAAAAAAAAAAACTGGCTATAAAAATAGAAAAAAAACACAGAGAGAAAAACAAGACAACTGAGATTCTGGAAAGTTAAAACCTCTCATTAAGTGACGTAAGAAGACGGATTAAATGTTTGTCTGTTACGCAAAAAATCTTCTTTGGCAGCTGTCAGTCGAAAAGATTACGGTTTAAGAAGGCAATCAAAACGTCGACGCAACTTCTGGATATGCATTGCATTTAAAGGTTACACTCGGTGACCTTTTATGTTACGCAAATGTGGTTAACTATAAAGTTAAGACTTGCATGTTAGTATTAATTAAACTTTTGTAACAAACGTAAAAATAAAAATCAATAGTCGCCATGTTGGATTTTCTTGCAGGACAAAAATCGGTGTTTAAACAGCTGTATCATACATGCAGTGTATAGTAAGCAGATTGAATTTTATTCTATTTTATTTTTTATTTTAGGTATGTAAGCGAAAACATGAGTATTTCAATAAAATAATATGTTCACTCGATTAAAACCTTAAGAGAATCGTAAAAAAATTCTGCTCGGCACTATTTCAAAACAACATCTTATCTCATAAAACCATTCAATGTTTTTTTCTTTGACAATTTAATAATTAAAAAAATACCATGGCTGTTTCTCTTCGCTATCTCGAGGCGAGTTTCAAAATGGTTCTAATCGTGAATGTTGCTTTACGTATCGACTCTTGATTGGGAAAACATTCAAATCAACAGTTTCTTTTCATCCACTCACAGCACAAGAAATATTCAGTCCTGAAATCTAGCGCGTAATATAAAAACCCAAAACGTACAGCTTTCTAACTTTCTTTCTTTCCTTCCAGAGACAATACACCTGTGTACGATATAATCCTATCTGGGCCCTCCTGGGTTCGAACAGCCCTGAGCAAATAGAATACGCATGACGAGAGACATTGACGAACTATTGTAACCCAGTGAAGTACACACACACACATACACACATGCACACATCGAACGCACATGTACACAAGTTTATAGACACACAAGCTCACTCACCAACAAAACTGAGACAAGCTAATATACGAACATATATTTATGTCTATCGCATAAACGCACGCGGCGCCAGCCGAAACAAACGTGTACTCAATTTCTCCTTACAGACAAAACAATTGCCACTCGGAAGGTTCCTTGGACTCTTTGAATTCTTATTCATTGCCGACACTTTATTTTACAGTGCCATAACAAGTTGTTAACAACAATTAATTACTTTTGTACGGATAGACTTTGTCATTCTTTCCTTTTGATATCGCCTTTCCCTTTACACTATCTTGCTTACGCTTCTTTACACGCTTTCGGTATAGTGCTATTATTGCCAAAAAGACTATATACACGGAAACATAGCGAAAAATTCGTTCAGATTTGAATAAAATTACGTTCGATAAACATTTGTACTATTAGTAAGAAGAAAGATTGAACGAGAATATTATCTAAACATTTAATGACTATCTATTTGATCATAATAGGTAATAATACATCTCCGAAATCTATTTGCTTACTTTTATCAATGAAATTTTTTTCATATTTAGGGCCATTGCGCTTGACATGGCAAAGGCGTTCGACAGTGTTGCATTCTGGTCTTCTACACAAACTTCAGGGTTATGGTATTGATGGTAAGGTTCTTGACATTATTTGATCTTTTCTTTCGGATCCAAGCTTGCAAGTAACTCTGGATGGTGTCTCTTCATTATCTTTTCCTATCAATGCTGGTGTCCCTCAGGGTTCTATTCTAGGCCCAACACGGTTTCTTCTCTATATAAAGGATCTTCATTCAGAAGATTAACACTCTCTATTCTGGTGTTGCTTCTCACTCATCTATCTCGGGTCAGTTGAAATGTGCAGCTGATCTAGAAGTTGACCTGGGTACCGTTATGGATTGGGGTACGAAATGGCTTGTTTCGTTTAATCCTGTTAAGACTCAGCTGGTGTCTTTCAATCGTAGGTGAGTTCCTTTTTTGTCCTATGATTCTCATGGCTGGCTCTGCTCTCAAGGAGAAATCGACTCTGAAACTTCTTAGTCTTTCTTTCTCATCAAATCTTTCTTGGAATTCATACATTAGATCCATTGCTATTTCTGCTTCTCGGAAAGTTGGTTCTCTCTATAGCTCCAACCATTTTCCCACGCCTGAGGCTATTCTCTATTTCTACAAATCTACTATCAGACCATGTATGGAGTACTGTGGTCATATTGGGGCTGGCGAATCTCTGTCCCATTTGAGGGTTCTTGATAAGGTGCAGAAACGTATCTGTAATTTGATTGGCTCTACCCTTTCTTCTTCTCTGCACCCTCTCTCACACATATGTGATGTTTCTAGTCTCAGTCTTTTCTATAAATACTATTATGACATGTGTTCTTCAGAATTGTGTGATCTATTCCCTGCTTCCTTTGTTGCAGCTCGTTTGACTCGTTGGTCTAGTGGTCGCCATCAATTCACTGTTTTGGTATCTCATTGTAATACAGCTTCCTATTCCAGTAAAGTCTTTCCAAAAACCGCAGCCTTGTGGAACTCTCGTCCTGCTAACTGTTTTTCTCCTACCCCTAGTCTTTTCAAGATTAAGGCCAATAGGCAGCTCCTGTCTTTGCGATAATCATATTTCGTTCTTGTTAGCTCCTTTCATCAAGTGGCTTCATGCCTTGTCTGTAGCGATTTTCATAAAGAAAAAATGAAAATAAAAATGAAAGAAAAAAATGGAAATACGAAATGATATCGCATGTCGATAGGAAATGTATTCGATTTCATTCGGTTTGAGACTCATCTTAATCGATTATGTTTGGGTAAAAAAAAATGATGTTAAGTGTTCAAATTGCAATGATCTCTTACTAAGTGTCTGTCTATCACTCTCTCCCTCTCTAACTCTCAGTGTATGTTGTTTGATCTCTCGCTCTTATTTTATGATATATATATATATATATATATATATATATATATATATATATATATATATATATATATATATAAATGAAGGAGAGTGGAAAGGAATTAGAGAAAGCAAAAGCCAAATCAAAATTATATTATTTAATTTATTTTATTTCATTTTTTCAAATTTTAAATCTTGGCCATTGCCAACTTATCTATCCCAGCGACTTCCTCTGATGATAAGATTTTGATCTTTGAAAAGCCTGGCTTAAGGAAAATTTAACTTGAATAAATTGCCTTTTTGTGGAATATACCTTGCTTTGAACTTTTGAATTGAATTTTGATTTGGCTTTTGCTTTCTCTAATTCCTTTCCACTCTCCTTCATTTCTACCTGCTCTATCCTGGATATTGAGCTGTATACTCTTCACAATAGGGTTTTATCTTTCCTAAAAGTTCGCTTTTAGTACACCTCTTTATATATATATATATATATATATATATATATATATATATATATATATATATATATATATATATATATCACTCACGCTTCTATCTTTTTCTTTCCCCCTCCCCTTTCTCTCTCTCTTTTAAATAATAAAAAAAAATGTTGTAGATCCCTGTAAAATCAAATTTGTGCCATACGTTTTCTAGATGTTCTAATCTACCTCGTTGTTCGGTATATTAGAACATCATATAGAGTATTTTGAAACACACCATTAAATGATAGAAAATAATATTAACATCCAGAAATAAATTCATCACAATTTAAACTTTTAATTTCAATGAAGTAAATTATTAAAGAACATCGACTAGGCATATTTTGTTACTTTAATTATTCCCATTTGTTTTCCCGCCAACAATGATTGTATTTATTATGTGTTATAAAGGAGAGTATCGATTTACTCCTCTCCAGGAGTTAGGCACAAGGCCAGTTTTTATCTTACTCCTACAAGTAAGATATGACCCAAGATTGGATCGGGAAAGTGGGGTTTAAAAATTGCCTGGGCAGCCCCGTCGGCATTCCCCGGTAGGGGCGCCTCAGACAGTAAGCAATAAACTTACTCCTCCCCAAAGAGGGGAGGTAAAGCCTGGGAGAGTGCACCCCCTAGAACTGCACAGGACAGACCCATAGACAGGTGTAAATCAAGCCCCGAAGGCCAAGACAATACTAGTCTATGGGGGTGCAGTATCCATCGGAACAGATACTACACTTTGATCTTAGCCAAAAGGCCAGAGTAGAAAGTGGACCTTGGGTTTACTTTCGGTAGCCTCGTAACTCTTGCTTCTCTTATTTTGTCCTGTAGTCCTTACATTCTATGAGCGATGTTTCCAATAAAGGGGGAAGAATTGCTGTTTTCTGGGTCAGAATCTATCCACCTAACAGTTATCGTTAACTATTTTTTTTTTCGCCTGGAAGTAGTATTTTTTAAAGCTTTTTACATAAAGTTGCTTCATGTCTTGTCTGGGCGATTTCCATTAAAAAAAAAAGAGAGAGATCGCCAGGAAACACACGCTTTTGATAAAAACGTTTTGCTTCATTATTTTTGGACGAATCGGGAAGGATACAGCTGATAACGTTTGGTGTTAGCTGGAATATAATGGAAGCGTTTTGTTGAAACGTTTTAATTAGCTCCTCTGTGAAAGTTATAATTTACACCTTGCATAAATATTTAAAACCTAACCGGAAGTTTTACTTCAACAGCCACCGCTCATATGATACAAAAAATACACTTTATTTTGAACTTGTTCCACATATTCACATTTTACTAATCAGAAAAATGGTCGGTGTTCTGTATATAAATCTATAAATATCAATTCGACGTGATTCAACAAACCCGACTGTCTTGTAATCAGTGATAGACTATAACAGCAGGCAGCATGACGCAAACGTGATGGTTAACGCGACTGTCTCACAAGCAACAGTCCAACGGTTCCTGAGCGTGGTAGGGCCGTTTGGCAACGTGATAGTATCAAAACTACCCGCAATAGGGCTCTGGTGAATATCCATGAAGACTCAACATCAGGATCATTCGTCCCCTGGTCGTCTCTGCATCTGCGTGTCGCAAACAAGGACGTGTCAGGTGCGGAACCGTAAATCCATGGGGTGAGGATAACAACGTTGCTTCTATATTCATGTGCAAACCGCAATTTCTTTGTGTGTTTTTAACCAAACCTTCCTCGACTTCGTATGCAACCGCTGGGGCGTGCTGCTCTGAGTGTCGAGGATACAAACCTGCTATTTTGCAGGGATGAAAATAGCTATGGCAAACGTGGAAGACTTCATGCAGACCAGATAATCTTGAGGGGCGATCTTCGTGGGCTTTCTGCACAAGTCCGATGCGGTCAACAACTACAACTACAACAGCAACAGCAGCAGCAACAGCAGCAGCAGCAGCAGCTATATCTTAATAAAGACGCTTTCCACCGAAGCCAGCAAAATACGTTTTAAAACACGATATGCTACAACCTACTGCAGTATGCGATAATTAACTACATAACTGTTCACAAACTCCAACATTCAAATTTTTCTCAATGCCTACATAGTTATTCTTTCATGAACTATTAAATGCTACGTCCTTCTAAAGCCATACATAACGGTTCTTTTATGAACTATTAAATGCTACGCCCTTCTCAAGCCATACATAACTGTTCTTTCATGAACTATTAAATGCTACGTCCTTCTCAAGCCATACATAACTGTTCTTTCATGAACTATTAAATTCTACGTCCTTCTCAAGCCATACATAACTGTTCTTTCATGAACTATTAAATTCTACGTCCTTCTCAAGCCATACATAACTGTTCTTTCATGAACTATTAAATTCTACGTCCTTCTCAAGCCATACATAACTGTTCTTTTTATGAACTATTAAATTCTACGTCCTTCTCAAGCCATACATAACGGTTCTTTCATGAACTATTAAATTCGATTTTTTTTTTCAACAACTACATTTTCCCGCCAAGCTACTAAATGCGAAATTATTTTCAACAAAAAATCATAATTGTTTGTTTCATTTATCTACTACTACTACTACTACTACTACTACTACTACTACTACTACTACTACTACAATAATAATAATAATAATAATAATAATAATAATAATAATAATAATAATAATAATAATAATAATAATAAAAAAAATTAAAAAAGATTTCTTAAAAAAAACTTTTGTTCACCCCAAACAAGACATACTACCACTGAAACGTAAGGGGCTACTTTGATAGGGGCCAGATGTATAGGGGGCAACCTAAGTAGGGAGTAGGACAGCAAGATGTTTGTTCAGATTACATTTAAATTTCTGCCCGATGGTACGGCCTAGGAAACAGGGAGCACGATGGGGAATTCCAAAGGCTAGCGATTCAAAGAAAGAAGCTATTAGAGTAGAGAATGTTCCGCCATCTAGGGACCTCTACAATGAAGGGGAATGATTTTGCTGCTAGTCGGGTTGGTTGGGAGTATTTTTGTTGAGGGCGTACAAGTGCAGTAAGTTCATTGGAGCACATTCCGTGGAAGTACTTGTAAAACAAGCGTCGGGATGCAACACTACCGCGATGTGACAGGGACTGGAGCTTGACAGACAGTGTGGAACCTATTAGGTTAGAGACTATTATACTAAAGTCGAGTTAATCAACGTTCTTTTCCTTAAGGCTTTTCCCCTATAAATTTTAATCACACAAAATACATATTTAAATATTCCTGAATTCTCGGATTGAGTTATGTTCGAAAAAAAACAAAAACACTTCCATTTAATTTTTTTAATTAGACATAATTTGCAATTAACTCACCGAGTGACACTTTTCTTACAACGTTCATGTCTACCATTCTCACCCTTTCTTACTGTATGTTCTTTGACCCCCCCCCCAGCGTTTATTGAAAGTGCGAAACTGTCCATTATAAACAAAAGGAAATATCACGACAAGTAGTAATACTATTTAACTCGTAGCTGAAGAGAGAAAGAAAGAGAGAAGGCTATAGCGAGCAGGAAAGAAAAAAACGAATTTTGGATTTGTCTTTATTAAAAAAAAATGACTTGTTTTACAAACTACCTTTTCCTGATTTAAACGATCTAACTCGAGCTCAATTGGTGGCTCAACGGGTCACTTTTTTTTTCTAGCAACTATTAAAGGCAAAGTTCTGATAATATTTACTACAACTGTATGCTATACATGTCGTGTCTGAATTTCTTGGCGTAAATGAAATTGGTGCTCGAACATTTACCGAATTTGCGTTTTATGTTTTTAGTGTTTCTTCTCACTCTTTGAATGAAAAGTTGCCGCCTAAATGCGCGTGCGCGAGCATGTAATTCAGAGAAGGAAAATGAAAATGGCCGAGATTTAAAAAAAAAAAAAGAAGAAAAAATCCCGGGTGCGTAGGTGCACAAAGAAGAAAAAAGTTAGTATTTTATCACGGGGTAAAAGTGAGAGGAACATATTTGCGTCTCTGCCTTTGGTAAACCCAGCCGTATAACACGTTCGACTCTCGTCTAGCAGCACTATTGTAAAACTTATTTCAGTGAAAGGACGTCTTAAAATAACCCAATGAATGTTGTTTTTATTTTCCTTTTTTTTTTTTTAAACTAAAATGTTAGTAAGTTGTTGATCTTGTTCTTTCGTAGACTAACGCTAGGTGGCGCGTTGCCAAAAAAAAAAAAAAAAAAGAGAAAAAAAAGCGATGAGATGGGATTTCTTTAGAATAACGTCACTATATTTTAGTCTAGGTTATTTGCTGCAGCAAGGTTAGACATAAAGTCAGTTTAACATGATGGGGGTCCAGTTACCCCAATTGGGGGGGACTCTAAATGGGTACAAAATTTGCCGTGATAAGACTCGTCGGCATTCGCTGGTAGGGGCGCTCCAGGCGACCGGTGATAAACCAGTCCTTTTTTCCAAAGGAGGAGGTAATGCCCGGGGGGTGATCTCTTAGGACTGAACCGATCCATTATTCCAATCTACGGGTCGGGCCTTCATCAAGCCAACCCTCCGTGCCCGAATGGGCCAGGATTGAACAGATACTACACTTTCAATGATTTATTTACAAAGAAAAGCTCTTTTCGGTATTTTTCTTTCGGACCTGACGCACGTGACGAGAGACATTCGCAAACTAATAATGTACGCATAGCAACAACACATACACACACCGCTCACCGAACGTACGTACACAGAAGTTCACAGACGCACACACTCTCTCACAAACAAATGCATTTTACACCAGGAAACACCGGATCTATAGAAGCAGCAGGAGCCAGCGATTATTGTTTAAAGGTATCGACTCTCGATTGGACAAGATCTCAATCAATATCTCCTTTCAGCTGACTAGAAGCGTAAAAATATTCACCTCCGCATGTTATATTTCGCACGCAATATAAAAGCCCAAACACACCATCTCTCTCTCTCTCTCTCTCTCTCTCTCTCGCTCTCTTTTACTGTTTAATTTCAAAATCGACACACGTGAGTACGTCCCTAAAAACAGCATGCGGCACATGCAACAAGAAGCATTTATAAACTACTGAACACACAGCGACAACATATACACTGTTTACCGAACCCAGTTACACACTGACTATACAACAGCAAGCATACATATACACACTGCCTACTAATCTACTGCATTTACACACTGTCACGCGCATGTGTATGCTGACAACAGTCAAATATGTCTACTCAACTTCTTTTTACAGACCAAACAATTTCTTGTTCACTTGTGAACTCTCATTCACTACTAACTCTTTATTTTTGGTTGTCTTAACAAGGTGTTAATAAGAATGAATTATTTTTCTTTGGATAGATTTTGTCATTCTTTCTTTCAGTGTTACCTACCCTCTACAGGTGCATCTGCTAGTAAATAGCTTACCTCAAAGTAAAACGAATACAAAATGGTTTGCTTAAGGGATCCATATGCGTAACAATGGTTGTTAGTGTCGAAGGCGTTTGGTTAAATTAAATCTAGAAACGATTTCTGAATGAAAATGGCGGCAGAGTTGTCCTAAAAATGCGGCTATATAAGAGCAAATCGATGACTCATAAAAATTAACTGATTGAAAGAAGAAAAAGCAAATCAATTGAAACGTTTGTCTTCTTTTCATCGCATTTATTTTATCGACTGAGACAAATTGGTTTACTAATTGTGTTTAAGCGGCAAAGAGAAGGGGAGAGATAAGAGAGGCAGGGGGGGGGGAGAGAGAGGGTCAGTGTTTACATGAATTAAAATATGATAGTATGAGAGAAGTATAAAAGTAAGAGGGAGGAGAGAAAGAGAGAGTGAGAAATTGAGATTCGTAATGAGAGAGAGAGGGGTGTGAGTGAGAAGTACATTTATTGTGTTTTCAAGACAGAAAGAGAGAGAAAGAGCAGTGTGTAAGTGAAGTAAGAGTGAGAGAGGAAATGGGTGTTTACATGAATGTGTACGAGCGATGTGTATAAGAGGGGGGAAGGGGGAGGGCCGTTGCTTACATGAATGAGAATATGAGAGAATGAGAAAAATAAAAGTAAGAAGGAAGATAAATTGAAGGAGGGGGGGGGAGAAGTATATTTATTATATGTTTTAATAGAGAAATATGATGAAAGAGAGAACAATACAGGGAACGAGAGAGAGAGAGAGAGATAGGGAGAGAGAGAGAGAGAGATAGAGAGAGACAGAGAGAGGGGGGCGTAGCGTATAAATGTACGTGAGAGTGAAAAGAGAAATTGGTTTTGACATGAATGAGTATGAGCGAAATGTAAGAAAGACAGAGATAGAGAGAGAGAAAGAGAGAAAGAGAGAGAGAAAGAGAGAAAGAGAGAGAGAGAGAAAGAGAGAGAGAGAAGTGCATCTATTATGTGTGTGTGAGAGAGAGAAAGACAGAAAGACTATTGATGTGGGTCTGTACATTTTATTTGCAAAGAAATAATTCAAAGTGTAGTATTTGTTCCTGACCCCCTGATTCAGCTTCAAGCAATTCCGTCAATCGCATTTCAGATATAGGCTCGTATCTGATCCCCTTTCTCGAGATCCGTATTAAATTACTGGCTCGATTTATTTTTCAGTCTAGCAACAGGACGCTTCTTGCAGTTTGACTTACTACACCAGCAGAAAGGATCCACAACTACCGGTGACTCTATCCGGCTGGTCCAGGCGTGGACTCGATCAGCTGCGCCACTTGTCGATCCGTTGACTCGACCAATACAGCTGCATTCTAGTCACCACGCTCGACTAACCCTGAACCAAGCATATTCACCAACGTCTCTTTTTCCTGACAAGATGCTGTCCCTTTCAGGACAATCCACAAAACAGGACAATCGAAAAAAACTACGATCTATATGCCCTCCTCAGGACTAAAACTGTCCCTTTCAGGACAATTTCTGTTTCAATCTGCCGAGCTGTTTTTCAATGTCAAGATGGCGTCTTCACGGAACACTACTATATAAGTATCTGTGAGGATAAATTGCACGATATATCATTAAATGAAATGTCGTGAAAGATAAGATGTGTGATAAAAGACAAACGAAAAAAAAAATTTTAATACAGGAAAAATCATCAAGAAACGAGAGATTTTACCGGTTTTGTTCGGATCAACGAACGTGTTTAGAGAAAGTGAAGATTTTAAATTTATTCAATAACGGTAAAAACATAGGAAAAAGAAAAACGCACAAAAAAGGAGTCATTGGCACGTGTTTAACTCTTTGAAAAAAGAAAGAATAATAAAACGCGCATGCGGAGAGACGTTAAAATGGGTAAAAAAAGAAAAAAATATAAAAAAAGAAGGAAAAGGAAAAAAATATGGATTAAGTGTAGTAAAAAAAGAAAAGTTAATTTAACCGAGATCGCAGTGGCGCAATATATTGCATTGTTTCAGTGCGGTTTTTATCAGATGTTAAGTAATAAGACCCTAGTCTGATGTTATGTTAGATGGTGAGGAGAGAAGTATTCTAGCGCTTTCGATGCACTTGCGACGTGGGAGAGAGTATTCTGTCTTGAGGAGGGTGCAGTTTGTAAAGTCAAAATTGTGGGTAAAAGTGTTTCTGCGTGTGACGAATGCGTTAGTGGAATTGTTGTGTTTGAAGTCCTGTTTGTGTTCGTAAATGCGGGATTTTATATTTCTAGCCGTTTCACCAATATAAAAAAATCGGACATGCTGCACATTTTATTTTGTAAAGGGAAAGAGCCGTATGTGTTATTTAGAACGTCCGTTGAACGTAAGTTTCCATTCATAATTTTACAAGGTATGTGTTGTTTGACTCTACTATCCAATAACAATGGCGTCTTATCCGCGTAGTCGACCGACACTGCAACCCCATTTAAAATGAAAAATCACATTATTCTTATGGTGTATGTATGTGTTGTGGTTGCAAGGTTGAACAATAATTAGTGAGGAATACAATGAAGACGCAAACAATAAGGAGAATGCAATAATAAGTGTATTAAAGAAAAGGTATAGTTACAGTATGTACAAATGAAGGTGTCGAGTCAGAGAGTCTTGGTGGGAGGACATGTACGCTCTTCGGCGTCACTTCCGGTGGCATTTAGGTAACATACACTAAGGCCAACCTAGGCTTGCCATTTATAGTGTAACGTTATTCGTATATGCAAATGAGTGGTTGCCACCACAACACCCCCTCCCAAGATTTGAAGTCACACAGATTTCAATATCTTTTTCTTTTTGGGTTTACCATCAATGGTTCATTAAATTTTCTTTTCCTACCTGATCTTCGGGGTTCAGGTGTATATTGAGGCGGTTCCAAATTAAAGGATTCGTATATGATATCTATGGTTTCCTCCTCTTCGACTGTTGTCGTATAATCATCATCTTGGATATGACGTTTTTTTATCTGATTTAGGTGCCTTTTATGTATACTCTGTGGACCTTTAATCATATATGTACAATCACCAATGCGTTTATCCACTACTCCACATTCCCAGTAAGATGTGTTATTCTTGTAGCACTTAAAATATACTCGATCTCCCGAGTTATATTTCTTTCTTCTCGTGTGTGTAGTGTTTCGGATAATTGCCTGTCTTGGCAACAGTTTATCAAACGCTGATTTTACCTTTCTGGCAAACATTAGATCAGCTGGTGATATGTTTGATGGTGTACTAGGATGTGGTGTGATCCTATAAACTTGCAAGAATTGTTGCAAAGCTTTTTCTGTTGGTGTTCCAATGGATTTCTTTAACGCTCGTTTTAGCGTGTCCACGAACCTTTCCGCAAGGCCGTTCGACCTTGGATGATACGGCGGAGTCGTGATGTGCTTCACTCGGAACGTGTCGCAAAATTCCTTAAACTCTGCGGATGTGAACTGCGTTCCGTTGTCAGTGACCAGTGTGTCTGGTACACCGAATCTTGCAAACAACTCGTGTAGGAACCCTATTGAGTTGTTCGTTGTTGGATTCCTGCAACGCATTACCTCCGGCCATTTTGTGTAACTATCCACTACAATTAAATAATAGTTTTCTCCTACTGGACCAGCGAAGTCCATGTGGATTCTCGACCATGGTTGGTCGGTTTTCGGCCAAGGTTTGTGTACTATAGGTGGGGATTTTGCTGCTAACTGGCATCCTTTACATTTATTTATTGTTGCTGCTATGTCAGTGTCCATGTTACGCCAGTACACGTAGCTTCTCATTAACGACTTCATTCGATTTATCCCCGGATGTCCCGTATGGAAATCTTTTAACATCCTATTCTGCAATGTTTTGGGTATTACCACTCTCTCACTGTACAGTAACACATCGTTACATATGGAGAAAACTTCCTGCACCTTTGTGTCCGTTATAATTTTCTCTTTTATGTCCTTTATGTATTCGTCTTTCTCGGCTTCCCTTTTAATGTCCGACAAAGTTACGGGTAGTTCCTTAATGATGTTTGCTACCATATTTTTTACTTCAACATTTGTCCGAATTGCTGCAATGACTGATTCTTCCAGATTGTGTTTCTGTGGTATCAGTCTTGACAGTCCATCCGCATGGCAAATCTTTTTTGATGCTAGATGTTGTAGCTGGAAATCGTAATTAAGTAAGATTGTACCCCAGCGCAGCAATCTATTTGCGGTGTATACCGGCAATCCTTTTTTTGAATTGTCTACCATATAAATATCGGTGAAATTTAGTCACGGAAAAGATTATGCTCAATGCTTCTTTTTCGATTTGTGAATATGCCCTCTCGGCTGGTATCAGCGTTCTCGAAGCGTGCGCTATTGGTTTTCTAGACCCATCCGGCATAATATGTTGAATGCATGCTCCTAAGCCGTAGGAACTAGCGTCACTAGCGACGACTATTTTTAATTTTGTGTCAAAATGCGTTAAGAATAATTCGGATGTTAGTGCGCTCTTTATTTTGTCAAAAGCGGTTTGACATTCTTGCGTCCAGTTCCAAGGTGTATCCTTTTTAAGCAGATTATTTAAGGGGGCTCGCAAGTTATGCATTCCTTCAATAAAAGATTGATAATAATTTGCGAGTCCTAAGAAACTCTGCAAGGTTGTTACGTTATCAGGTGCTGGCATATTTTTTATTGCCGCAGATCTGTCTGGGTCTGGACGTCGTCCATGTTTGTTTATTATGTGTCCAAGATACTTAATCTCGCTCATACAAAAGTCACATTTACTTTCTTTTACTTTAAAGCCGAATTCTTGTATTCGAGTAAATACTTGTTTCAAATGTTCCTTATGTTCTTGTAGGGATTTGCTCCTGACAACAATGTCGTCCAGGTATGCACATGCGCACTCAATACCACTTAGCATGGTGTCCATCGCTTGCTGAAAAATGGCAGGCGCTACTTTGATGCCAAAGGGCAATCGGTTGTATTTGTATAATCCCTTATGCGTATTGATGCATAGTATTTTTGAGCAATTTTCCTCGACCGGTATTTGCAAATATGCATCGCTCAAGTCTATCTTGGAGAAGATATTACCACCATTTAACTTCGTGAATATTTCCTCTGGGCTTGGTAGAGGGTAATGGTGATCTTTTAATAGGGAGTTGACCCCGGTCGAAAAATCTGCGCACACTCTAACTTCGTCATTCTTTTTCTTTACGTATACGGTGGGGGCTGCCCACTCGCTGTGTTCTATTTTTGATAGAATTCCTGTCTGTTCCAATCTATCTAATTCTTTATTAATCTTTTCCAACCCAGCGAACGGAACGTTTCGCTTTTTTCTAAAAATTGGGCTGGCGTTTTCTTTAAGTTCAAACGAGGCCTTGAATTTATTACAGCGACCTAAGTTAGTCGTGAATGCTTCAGGAAATAATTCTTTTAAATCGTCTTTTATATTTACTGTTGTTGGAGAAGAACATTCTATTTTTTTACAGAATGTATTGATTGGCTTATCCCATAGTCCAAATTTCTCAATTAAATCTATTCCAAACAGATTTTCACTATTTTTCAGTACGAATATTTTTAATTTCTTCGTAATCCCTTTTAATTTTATCGGAAGGACAACTTCTCCTTCAAATTTTATACCACCACCAGTTACCGTCCGGGCTGATTTACTCGTTTTCATAAGGGTTGTTTTTTTACCCAACTTTTTCCATGTATTCAGGTTTATAATAGAAATATCGGAGCCGGAGTAGAGTTGTAACTTTATTGGTGTTTTAAATATTTCCACTTTTACGTATTTTCGCCGATCTTTGTCTAATTTTGTATTTGATTTTGTTTGCTGTACTCTCTTTCTGGTGTAATCTTTATATCTGCAGCAATCGCTTTTGTGTCCCACCTTCTTACAAATGTAGCATTTTTTCTTCTTATAAGGACAATCTGATTCCCAATGTTTTTCTGCACATCTCTTACAGGAAGAGGCTTGTTATATTCTGTCCTATATTTATGGTTATTAGGATTGTAATATCCCGTTCCATTTCGATTGCTTTTCTTTGTAAAGTTCTTGGTTGGTGTGTATGGTTTTCTAACTTTTCTTACATATGCCACTCCGGATTCTTCTATATTTTTTGAATCCTTTTTTAGTGTAATGGCCCTTTCACAGTCCTCTGCTAGTTTCTGGAGGGTTAAATCTTGCTCAGATTCCAGCTTAGACAACACTCGTCTGCGTATTTCTGCATTTTTCGTGGAAACTAACCCTTGTGCGAAGATTAGACATTTAAAATCTTCTACCGTTAGTTCCGCAAGCTTAAAATTATCGCAGTTTTTATTGACAACTGATGCGTATGTCAAATAATCTTGGTTGTCCATCTTTCTTAGATTCATGCACAGACATCTTTTATGAAAAAGAGATATATTTGGATTAAATAATTCTTTTAGTAATTTCACAGCTTCCATGAACTCTAATTCCGCAGTTTTTTTAGGTAATATGTAATCTATGAATTTGCTGTGTTCTGATGTACCCAATTTCCTGAGTAAGAGGCTCACTTTCTGGCTATTTGGCCAATTTTTGCAGTCCAGTTGAAAGACATCCTCGTATCTTGTATAGTATGCTTCAAAAGTCTTTCCTTCCTCCGGCACATAATTAAATGTGTCCATACTATTAAAGATAGTTGTATGGGAGAAATTAACACTGTCGACATTTTCTCGATTAATCTTTAGTAGTTCCAGTGTTTTAGCAAAACGTTCATTTTATCTTTCGTCGCGGTCAGCTTGTGCCTGTAAAAATTGCATGAACATTTTTGATAAGTCTTCCATTTTTTTTTTTTTTTTTTTTTTCGTGACGTTTTACTGTATTATCCGTTATCCAGTGACAACTTAAAAAAAAAATCCTTTCCTTGAGCTATAATTTCTAGCTATGGTATTTCCTTTTAGTACCGCCGCCAAACAAATTATTAATTAAAAGATTCCTTTAGTTGTTGTTTTGCTAACGGGGAGCAGTAATTAGAATCCACTGGTGAACTTCTTTTTTTTTTCGTAGGTTACTTCCTTGCTTTTCGTAATACGAGTCTGACCTGTCGTTTTGCGACAGAACAAAATCCGCTTTTCGTTTGCAAGTTGCTCCTTTAGTAATACAAAACAGATTTGTCGTTTAGCGACAAAACAAAAATTCACTTTTACATTCGTTTGCAAGTCGGATTCCCAGAAAACGGCGTAAATTGTCGCTTTTGCCACGTTCGAGTTTTTTTGTTTTTTTTCACTTAAGTTGAAACTTTTCTTTAGCGTAAAATCCGTTTGCTCGTCAACACTTTGCATTGTACTTTTTTTTTAATAGTTCTTCGTCAAACTGTTATATTTGACGCTTCATATCTCGTCGCCAACTGTTGTGGTTGCAATGTTGAGCACTAATTAGTGAGGAATACAATGAAGACGCAAACAACAAGGAGAATGCAATAATAAGTGTATTAAAGAAAAGGTATAGTTACAGTATGTACAAATGAAGGTGTCGAGTCAGAGAGTCTTGGTGGGAGGACATGTACGCTCTTCGGCGTCACTTCCGGTGGCATTTAGGTAACACACACTAAGGCCAACCTAGGCTTGCCATTTATAGTGTAACGTTATTCGTATATGCAAATGAGTGGTTGCCACCACAACAGTATGTGTGTCTCTTTTCGAGAGAACGCCAATAAAGGTTTTGTTAAGAACACAACACGCACATTCGAAACAAAATAGCAATTTTTTTGTAAATAAAGGGAGTGGCTATTAGGATTAGACGTGATCAGTCTCTATGACCCCCCCCCCAATTGTACAAATACCATAACGTTTTTTTTTAAATTTTAACTATATACAGTTTTTTTCTTTCTTACTCTCTTCTTCCCCCCCCCCCCCACACTTTAAAAAAATCACTCGAGACAGTTTTTGTTAAGTGACGGTGAAACCGGTCGGCTGGCATTTTTTCTTTTTTTACTTTTAATCATGAACGAAAAAACTCGTCTTCCCTTGCCATAATAAAATGTTGTTCTCACCCAAAAATTATGATATATATATATATATATATATATATATATATATATATATATATATATATATATATATATATATATATATATATAATTAACTGGTCCCCCGATTTATAAAATCGGGGAACTTATGTTTTGAGGCATGCCCGTCAGTCCGTCCGTCCGTCCGTCCGGATTTTTCTCCGCAACCATCCATTGAATTTCTCTGAACCTATTTATCTTCCTCCCACAAGGTAAGATGTGACACAAGGTCGGGAAAGTGGGAAAGAACCAGCACTCGAGAATTTGAGCACTCTGGCTTTTTAAAAAATTGCCTGGGCAGCCCCGTCGGCATTCCCCGGTAGGGGCGCCTCAGACAGTAAGCAATAAACTTACTCCTCCCCAACGAGGGGAGGCAAAGCCTGGGAGGGTGCACCTCATAGAACTGCACAGGACCAGTAACCCCCAATAGACCGGCGTAAATCCAGACCCAAAGGCCCGGACGATACCGGTTTATTAGGCGGGGTAAAAACCCCTATGAAGTTGTAACTTTGGTAAGGTTAGAAAGTGACATTCTCCGATTTTTGAAAATAAATCTGGTTAGCCCCCCAGTGGGTCAAAAGGCCCCAAAATGGCAAAAAATGACATTTTTTGCCCCATAACTTTTCATCCATCCATTCAATTTCTCTGAAACTTGGCCAAAATGTGGAGGCAATTGTTCCTAATAGAAAATAAGTATCGCTGACCTTGGAGAAAATCTGGTTCGCGTCCCCAGGAGGTCAAAAGCCCCCAAAATGGCAAAAAATGACCCTTTTCTCCCATAACGTTTGATCCATCCATTCAATTTTTCTGAAACTTGGCCAAAATGTAGAGGCAATTGTTCTGGATATAAAATGAGCATCCTTGACCTCAGAAAAATTCTGGTTCGCGCCCCCAGGTGGTCAAAGGGGGGTAAAAAATGCCCAAAATTGCCCAAATTTATTGCATTTTACACTCACCACATCGAGTCACATACAGAGGGGAACCACGCACGCGCGGCTTGTTTTATACGTACATGAAAGTAATCCATGAACGAACGCTGCAATCACCAATAAAAACAATTACATAAGAATACATTATATATACTAGCCAGAATAGCCTCCCTACGGTCGTCTATTTTTGCTAGGCTGCCGCGTCAGAAATGAACGTTCACCTGTAAACCGATGGAGCCCACGTCATATTTCTTGGGCATTGATTTTCTTTGTTTCAGACCAAATATATTTTTAGTTAAAAAAAGAGAAAAAAAAGTTTGGACCCCACCCCAATTTTTTTTTAACCTTTCCCCATACATAGAAATATTTTTAGTTAAGAAAAGAAAAAAAAGTTTTTTCGACCCGCGCCCCCAATTTTTTTTTACCCCCCATACATAATATTTTCAGTTAAAAAAGAAAATTTTTTTTTACCCCCCCGTCAACATTATTTTTTACCCTCACCCATGAATACTAATATTTTCAGTTAAGAAAAAAAAACAAGAAACAAAATTTTTTTTTACCCTTCCCCATGAATAGTAATATTTTCAGTTAGAAAAAGAAAGCTCCCTCAAAATACATATGTAATTTTGATAATAGCAGTTATAAGTGTATATTTATAAATATGAATTTAATTGAAGTTTAAAAGGAATGAATTATGTAAATGACAGAACCCGTCTAGTGTCTGAGCGACTTTTTGTTACAGTATATAAGGAAGTTGAAAAAGTATTAGTTTAAGTAAGATTCTTGACACGTTTTCCGTTCTAATCGCAGCCTCGTCTTGAAATTTCGTTCTTCTTTGTTTATATGTTATCTAATGTTATTTAATGTTATCTAATCTAAATTAATTGATTTATAATTTCCTAATTCTAAAGGTATACAAATATTATGAACGCTGGCGGACTTAGTAAATAGTCATACTACTTTAATGGAGTTTCGGCTTCAGACAGACAGACAGAAAGATACATAAACTCCATTATTAATATATATATATATATATATATATATATATATATATATATATATATATATATATATATATATATATATATATTAATATATATACTTGTTTCTGGGCTATATCAGTTTATATGTGTGTTAATGTATGTGTATGTTTGTGTATCCATATGTATAGGTATTTACGGATATGAGAGTATATATATATATATATATATATATATGTGTGTGGGGGGGGGTCTGTGTGTGTGCACCGGTACATGTGTAGGTTTGCGTGCGGATTTTAGCGTGTGTGTACTTGGTCCAGTACGTGTGTCTTTGGATCCCTATCTGTGTTTGACCGTTATCAGGGACTAGAACTTTATGGCCCCACACAAATGTACAAAGTAATTAAAACTAGACCACCTAACTAAATAACTGCCGAAAAGATATTTTCAAGAAACTACTTATAAAAGTTCTAGAACCCCTACTCCCCACACACATTACTCACCAAGCCTAAAATCCCAATTATCAAATCCTCA
>OY744537.1:20214225-20231725 GCA_963556195.1 Sepiola atlantica
GAGAGAGAGAGAGAGAGAGAGAGAGAGAGAGACTAGTTGATGGTGCACCAGCCCAGATGTGACAACAATACTTCATGCATGACCGGATGGTGGCCTTTTAGAGATATAGGATACTGGTAGGTGTAGGAAGTTTTCAAGCACAGTAGAGGAAGCCCACTTTCTTTGCAGCAACGATACTATGTTTATAAAAACTCGAACTACCCACACTATAATTAAATCTATTGTCCCCGCTACTAGTACTAAAGTGCTGACAATTAGTATGTAAGTAGATAGAATGGCCGTTGTAATGGGTGTAAAATTTCGTTTAAGAATACCCATAAATGTTGAAGTTATAAAAAAATGAGTTGCACCTCTTTATGTAATTCTAAACTTTCGTTTCGATTTTGCGTATTGGGTGTTTAACATCATATCTCTGAAACTACTTATACTACAGTGCTGAAAATGCGTAGAGAAGTGGATAGAATATATGTTGTGATGGGTGTAAAATTCCGCTGAAAATACCCATAAATGTTGATATATATAAAAAAATGTTGAAGTTATATAAACAAAAATGCGTAGAGAAGTGGATAGAATATATGTTGTGATGGGTGTAAAATTCCGCTGAAAATACCCATAAATGTTGAAGTTATATAAACAAAAATGCGTAGAGAAGTGGATAGAATATATGTTGTGATGGGTGTAAAATTCCGCTGAAAATACCCATAAATGTTGAAGTTATTAAAAAAAAAACGATTTGCACCTTTTTATGTAATTCTAAACTTTCGTTTCAATTTTACGTATTTATTGTTTAACGTTATATCTCCGAAACTAAAGGATTTCCTAACTTTCAGCAAACAGAAATATATTTTACCAACATACTAAATTTTATAACAAGGCCCTGGGTAACTCTGGTAACTCTGGTAATTCTTGTAACTCTGGTAATTCTGGTAACCTAGATAAAATTACTTTTATCCAAAAAGATAATTACACCCTGATTAAACAGCCAAATATTACACCCTGATTAAACAGCCAAATATTACACCCCTATTAAAAAGCCAAATATTACAGCCTTATTAAAAAGCCAAATATTACACCCTTATTAAAAAGCCAAATATTACACCTTTATTAAAAAGCCAAATATTACACCCTTATTAAAAAGCCAAATATTACACCCTTATTAAAAAGCCAAATATTACACCTTTATTAAAAAGCCAAATATTACAGCCTTATTAAAAAGCCAAATATTACACCCTTATTAAAAAGCCAAATATTACACCTTTATTAAAAAGCCAAATATTACACCCTTATTAAAAAGCCAAATATTACACCCTTATAAAAAAGCCAAATATTACACCCTTATTAAAAAGCCAAATATTACATCGTTATTAAAAAGCCAAATATTACACCTTTATTAAAAAGCCAAATATTACACGTTTATTAAACAGCTAAATATTACACCCTTATTAAAAAGCCAAATATTACACCCTTATAAAAAAGCCAAATATTACACCCTTATTAAAAAGCCAAATATTACACCTTTATTAAAAAGCCAAATATTATAACCCACACAATGGAATTAAACAGTAATAACATAAAAGCGTATGTTTCGTGTGCAAACCTCGGACAGTCAGCCAAACTTCTGTTAACAATCAAAAGTCATGTCATGTTAGTTTTATACACCAGTTTATTGGCCATCTAAAAGGTAATACTGAAGAGAAAAAAAAACATAGTTTCACACGCACGTAAATACAAAAAAAAAGACGTAGCAGAAACGAGGAGTTTACTAAAACTTAACGATAGGCGTAGGCTTAATAATATTGCAGAATAGAGATATTTTGAGCGTAAAAAAAAAATAATGATAGAAAGTGAAAAATACAAATCATATTAAGTGATGGCCGATTTATAAGTGAGAAGAACCGCACGTGGGGGAAAGGTGAACAAGTATGCTGAATATCAAAAATAATACTAATGCAATTTAATTGTATTCCTAGAGAAAAGAAAGGCAATATTTCTTACCAGTGATGCTCCTCAAAACGTCAGAATATTTAGAGAGATTGAAAACAGTGCCATGTAGTCGCGAAGTAAACAGCTACATAAAGGGACTGTCACCGGAAGGGATCTCGCCTGTTACGAGCCTGCGAACATCCCCTAAGAAATAAAGGCCGGTTTAGGAAGATAAATAATAGGGGATCTTTACTACGTTAGACAGAACAAAACCCTTCCCCAATAGTACTAATCTTTTAAAGATCCACCCTAATAATAACTCATCAAACAGCAAGAAAGATAGACATGCTAAGAAATAACAGACCTAGGACTAATAGACGACGTAATATTACGTGGTTTTATCCTCCATTTTCGCATAATATCCAAGCAAACATTTTAAAGGATTTTTCAAAATTATTGAAAGTAACTTTAAAGCCTCACATAAGTATAGTGAACTTATAAACAAAACCACTATTAAATTATCATTCTAATATGTACCTCACCTAAATCAATCAATAATAACCTCGAACAATAACAAACCACAAAAATTACAAAATAATACTGACCCAATGTCACTAACTAATCTCTACAATTGTAATAATAAAAACACATGCCCCCCTAGGAAACAATTGCATTCATAAGGACGCAATTTACAAGTGCATTGCTAGACAATTAAAATATCTCTAATAATCCAGATACTATAGAAAATAATAATATAGGCAATAATAATAATGTCAATACTTCAAATAATAATTACACAATTACAAAATTACATGGTATATAATAATAACAACGATAATAATTATGAAATTTACAATACTGATAAAAATGCTTTAACCTACATAGGTTTGATTTCCGCACTGATCAAGCAAAGAATCTCAACACATACAGACTCATTTACAAATTCATGATACAGTAATGGTACCTCACTCTTTAAATATATGTGGCACCTGAAACGCTGATAATAATCTTAGCAGATTGAATTGTCGATTCTCAAGAAAATTTCATCATATAGACCTGTTCAAGAACTTGCCTGCTCTGCGAATCTGAAATCTTAACAATTCTGGAATACGATTCCAACCTATTAAATAGAAAATATTTTTCTCGTGTAGTAGAAATTTCAAATGTTACCAGTCTACGATAACATGACTAGTCATATTACATCATCTTTTTTAAAGTTTCACCAAAAAATAAAAATAATAATTGAAACTTAGTATTTTTTGTATAAAATTTATGTGATCCCAGTTGGACTAGATTTATATCTTAGAGCAGTATCCTTTTACTTAATCTAATTGAAAGAATGTATCTACTACAACGCGATGGCTAACTTACTTTAATACCCTCGCCTTCTATTATCTAATGCTATGTATTGATGTATATAATTTCGACCTTCACCTTCCTGATATTCTTTATAGATATTTTACCAATGTATAAATTGCTAATATGAATTAAAAATATAAAGTTAATTCTCGCTAGTATGTATATGGATGGAAGATAAACATGTTTATGTATGTGTATCTATGTGTATACGGATGTATGTGTCATTTTACTTCACTCAAAGTTCTCAGAAATCAAGGGCCCCCTTCCTGAGGCTAACACTCTCTATATGAGATAAATAGATATTCGAATATTCCATTAAAATCTTTTTTTTACCGCACAAACGTTGAGCTAGTAAATAAGTTAAAACCATTAATTTTCTTCTCCCCAATTGAGCAGATACTTATATTATAGTATATCTTTATTGTGGTCTCTTGGTTTTACCGGATTCCAGGACTATAATTCATCTAGTCTGGTGGAGTATCGAGCTAAGTGACGTTAGTTGAGGTAACATTACTTGGAGAAGGTGCACCACTCCTCGTATGGGCCAGTGTATAGCTGTGTCGAGAGGATCTTATTTGGGCTTCGAATACTATGTAATTTTGAATATTTAGTCAGGGTTTACTTGTGGGGTGAAGTACTATCACCACTAGTTGTCTTGACAAACTGTTGTACAGAAAGACCGAAGACACTCGAGGATGGTGTCTAGTAGGTAATTCAAACTCTCTTATATGTGTATATATGGATTTATGTGTGTTCTTTTATATATCTTTTTATATGTATATGTATATGTATATGTACATGTGTGTATGTTAGTTTATATGTATGTATGTGTGTATATATATATATATATATATATATATGATGTGTGTGTCTGTGTGCGTATTGTATATGTGTGCATGTACGTGTGTACATACACACGAACATACATACAAACATACATGCATACATACATGCATAGAAATTGTGTTTCTGTCCGTAACCAAAACTACGTCAAAACCTCACAGATTTTCTTTTGAACCTGGTGCATGGAGAATTATTGTCGTATTTTAATATTAATACAGCTGTTATTACCTACTCTGATGTTTTCCATCCTATAAGATTGCATCAGGCATGAAATGTGCGTAGCAGCTAAGCACAATAAATAACATTTATGATAACATCTATTTGTTTATTATAGTAATTATGTATATATTAGTGTCCATAAAATCCCTGAGCAAGTTTAGAAATGTATTGCATAAGCAATGTCAAGACACGTTGTAGCCATGTAAGTATCCTCGACCCCAAACTTTTAAAAGGTTAAATCCACGACTCTAGCCATTCAGTGCCACATCGCCTTGACAAAAACACAAATAAAAGAAACTCTCTCTCTAATATATATATATATATGTATATATATATATATATATATATATATATATATATATATATATATATATATATATATATATATAGCACGTGAGTGCGCATCCAGACATTTTTCGGTGGTGGGGGATTATGAAGGATATATAGGTACATTGATCGTTAAGTAAGCTACCCTGATTAAGCTTAAATCGCATTTACCTCCCACGTAACGTATAAAACCTCCTCAATACAATTAATAGATTATCTTTGACAGGTAAGAAAATATTACCCCCCCCCCCACAACAAACAAACAAACAAACAAAAAAGAACTGATGCAATAGATGCGGTATTTTTCTATAGACATTAATCCGTTCGGATATCTTAGACAACAAACAACGTTTAGCAAAAGGAATTAAGAATCTATTTATAGAAAATATTTTAAGCCACTTTAAAAAAAAAAATGAAAAGATGTCTCCATTTACTTTGCCTACCCACGAGAGCAAAGTTAGACATAAGGTCGGTTTTTAATGGGGAGGGGAAGGGCAATCCAGCTCCTCCAAAAGAGGCACTTAGGATTGGGACAAAAATTAGAATTGCCCCTGTCTAGAAAGACCCCCCCCTTCTCTCTCTCTCTCTCTCTCTCTCTCTCTCTCTCTCTCTCTCTCTCTCACCGAACGAGGACAGAACAGATGTGGTATTATAACATATACTACACTCTGAATTATTTATTTGCAAAATATTTAAAAAACTACATTTTAACAAATTAGGCACAATCTTAGCCAAAATGCCAAAGATGTTCATAAAAATAAGTGAAAATAAAGGCACAAATCAAGATTTTATTTCAGATCAGCACACAAATACTTACCCCCCTCCCCCCCTAAAAAATATCTCTTATTCAAAGTCGTCAGACTAAAATTGGCCTTCGGGTCCCCAAATCAGAGCGGCTTTGTTCGATCTTAGGGAACAGGAACGCTCTCCCGGGCATTACCTCTTCATTCGGGAAGAAGGCGCCCCTACCAGGTAATAGCATTGCACAGAACATTTACACTATTAATACAATATTAACATAAAGAAAAAATTCTGTTAAATATTTCATCCGATAGTTCCCAAAAGATATCCTCTATATTTCTTCTTTTTTTACCATGATTTTTTTACTTCATTTAAATCCATATTAAGATGCTCTACTCAATTGCTGTTCTTAATCTGATCTGGTAACGCCTTCCAAACATGTCATCGTGGCCTGCTTGCTGGTCGTCACTCCTTTAGTAAGAAAATCGGACATTTTTGACAGACGGTTGACCATCACCTTGCTGAACAGACGATTGACCATCACCTTTTATTAATTGTTTGTTTCTTATGAAACCGTTCATTATCATTACAACATCAAATCAACATACAGTGAAGAAAAAGGTTAGCCCAGACGACATATAATATGACACCCCAGTGTGTTAAATGTTTCGGTTTACGTTATCTTGTCTTGAATTGCTACCATACGTTGCCTAGCTCTCTTCACTAACTTGTCTGATTTCCCATGTAATAAGCGATCAGAGTTGAGAAAAACACCTGTTCAACGGTACAATTCTCCTGCGTTCAATTGCCGACTTTCCCCTGCTTGTCCAGTCATCGAATCGATCACCCCGTGAACCGACCGCAGCAACCGACGTCCCTTTTCCAGACACTTACATTCCATTCGACCGTCTTAAGACAAATATTCAGAGCAACTCACCAGCTATACTTTTGTGCAATTCAACCTGCCCTTTTTAAGTTAACTTACTACACTTTTTTTTTATTCCACCTGTCCTTTTCAGGACAACTAACCTACTAAAAAACTTTCGCAATTATACCTGTCCTTTTCAAGACATCTTCCATACTACACTTACCTACTACACTTTCAATACGTTAGCTGCCCATCTCAGGACAATATTTCTTTTTTCAGTCTGTTCAGCAGTCATCCATCGTTGGTGCAACGTCCACGCTCGACCAGACCTACAGAACTGTTTCGTCAAGCTCAGTAACCTGACAAGACACGCCGACAGCTGAAGCAACTCTATTTAATCCACTTGTATCTTTACGGTTCAATAAACCGGTTAATTGTTATTTAACGTCTGTGTTTGTCATCTGTCTTTGCTAATGCCGTATTTGTTTTGTGTCTCTTACAAGTTGTAAGGCCGATCGCAATCATCGGTCGCCGCTGCAACAATTACTTTATTAGCAAAAACAACCCAATTTAGTTTTTTTAAATCTTCCCTGACAATAACCTTTTAGATTGAGGAGAAATATGAACTGGCACAGATTTTGAACCAGATAAAACCAGATAAACGTAAACAGCCGGAAAAAGCTAAATGAAAACGAACCGGCGTCAAAATACGTTCCAACAGAACAAATAATGAAACCACATTTAAACCAATAAAAACACTCACCGTGTGTTTTTTTTTTTTTAATGAAAAGTTTATTTTTTGACGAAAAAAATTAATGAAACAACTTTTATATATTTTAAATAAAGTTAAATAAAGAAAATGTTTTTGAACCAGACTAAAACTTAACCCTTTTTTTTCACCCTAACCCTAAACTAACCCTAGCCCTAACCTACTTTTATTGCCTTTGGTAACAGCTATTTGTTGACTATTTGATTTTTGTTTTTGTTTTTTTAGCCCTCTTTTTTTCTCTGTTGGAAATTCTTGACAATCGCCAATTTACGATTTAATCAATTTCCAATTTAACTTAACAATTTAGCAAAAACAACCCAATTTAGTTTTTTTAATCTTCCCTGACAATAACCTTTTAGATTGAGGAGAAATATGAACTGGCACAGATTTTGAACCAGATAAAACCAGATAAAACCAGATAAAACCAGATAAAACCGACACAGAATTACGTAAACAGCCGGAAAAAAGCTAAATGAAAACGAACCGGCGTCAAAATAAAAACGAGCTGGCGTTCCAACAGAGCAAATAATGAAACCACATTTAAACCAATAAAAACACTCACCGTGTGTGTGTGTGGTTTTTTTTTTAATGAAAAGTTTATTTTTTGACGAAAAAAATTAATGAAACAACTTTTATACATTTTAAATAAAGTTTTATTTAACTTTATTTAAAATGTATAAAAGTTGTTTCATTAATTTTGCTACTGGTCCAGATTTTGAACCAGACTAAAACTTAACCTTTTTTTTCACCCTAACCATAAACTAACCCTAATCATAACCCTAACCTACTTTTATTACCTTTGGTAACAGCTATTTGTTGACTATTTGATTTTTGTTTTTGTTTTTTTAGCCCTCTTTTTTTCTCTGTTGGAAATTCTTGACAATCGCCAATTTACGATTTAATCAATTTCCAATTTAACTTGTCTGCTTTTCTCGCTTTTTGATTGGATAAGCGCTTCGGCATTTTCCGAATTTTTACGTAAACAGTCGGAAAAAAGTCGAACGAAAAGTCCGTTTTGTCTGGTTCAAAATATATAACAAAAATGTCCATAATAATTATAAATGTAATGAATTATTTTGACCGTTTCAATTTAATCATCTCTCATTCTTCTCTCTAGTAAAGTAGTTGACCTAATTTTCCGATCTGTAACTGTAATCTGTAACTATTTTAGTTGTATCACTCTTCTTTGTATGCCTTTAAATCTCAATATTACATTCCATTTGCAATTACACCACGACACTCATTCAGTAGTAGCACGTTATATATTATTATGGGCATAAGCTTTTCACTCCCAACATTTCCCAACAGGAATGCGACTGCTATTCCGGAGGCCGCTCGGGTTAGGTTAGTCGAACTCCGGCCTTATAATAATGTGGCGATTAATCACGGGTAAATAGAGAGATGGGACACCTGGTGATAGAGAAGGTGTTGTCTTTTCAGAAGGCGGGGTGGGGGTGCGAAGTCATCTGTGCCGGTCGAAATAAAATAGAAAGTAAAGCAAGAAAAGAAGACAGAAAAAGAAAAGCAAAGAAAGAAACAAGTGACCCAAGTTGGCAGGTTGTTGTTCTCGTATTTTTTCTTGTTAAACTCTATGTTGGACTCGTTTGTTCGCCCCGTAATCAGAACTGTGTGATGTGAACGTATGTCACCTTATTCCGTGTAGTATCTGTTCCGATGGGACTGCAGACTGGTATTGTCTTGGCCTTCGGGGGCTTGATTTACGCCGGTCTATGGGATTGTCCTGTGCAGTTCTAGGAGGTCCACCCTCCCAGGCTTTGCCTCCCCTCTTTGGGGAGGAGTAAGTTAATTGCTTACTGCTTGAGGCGCCCCTACCGGGGAATGCCGACGGGGCTGCCCAGGCAATTTTTGATGGTCAGAGTGCTCACCTCTCGGGCGCTGGCTTTTCAACCCCCACTTTCCGACCCGAGCTTGGGTCACATCTTACTTGTGGGAGTAGGATAAAAACTGGCCTTGTGCCTAACTCCTGGAGAGGAGTAAATAATACAGTGGAATATTTTGGAAAAGCTATTCGAAAACCGAATTGTTCTTAAACCGATCATATATATATATATATATATATATATATATATATATATATATATATATATTGTGGAAATCACTCCAGACAAGGCATAAATGCACTTGGTGTAAAAAGCTAAAATAAAATACTGCTTCAAGGTCAAAAACTATCCAACGATAAGTGTTAGATGGATAGATTAAAACCTATAAAACAGCGATTCTTCCTCCTTTATCAGAAACATCGCTCATGGAATATGAGGACTAAAGGACAAAACAAGGGAAGCGAGTGTTCCCATTAAAAATAATGTAAAAGAGATTAATTCATTCCCAAGTACCAGATGAATGCTTATTTATCTCATTTTTTTTATGATTCCTCAACTGCACGGATCAGGGTTGCCACTCTCAATTTTCTAAAACAACCACAGAAAAAACAGATCTGCCTGCGAAATAAGCACAGATTTGTTTAAGAAAGACCAAGACTCAATTTCATTCTTATATATAGTTTTTTAAAGGTATTTAATGAGTTAATATACAAAATTATTAAACATCAGTTATATTATTGTTTTCAATACAAACTATGATGTGTAATATAAAACCTTATTTCGTAAAAAAATATATATTCTCTGTGAACTTTTTATGAATTAAGAATTTTTAGTGTAAATTTTGACCATTTTACCACACATTTTGTAATATTTTAAAAATATTTGGCACGTATTTAAAAATATAGTACCTAATAAAAAAAAAACAGATTGATTTAAGAATAACAAAAAACAAACCCAGATCTGGATTTTAAATCCCAGGAGTGGCAACCCTGAACAGAACCGTAAACGTCTCATCAGACGGTATGTTTCGGTTGCCGTTGGCGTGGTTCGGGAATCGAAAGTTTGTTAGAAAACCGAAGCACTTCCGGCTTGAAATTTTTGTTCGAAATCCGAATTGTTCCGGTTCCGAGGTTTGACTAGTCTTTTAAAAAATTCTTAATCACTCGTGAAAGCAAATCTCCGTCCATTGCAACATTCCTTTAAGATTTTAATAAAGACGAAGTTTTTTTCTTCCTCTCTGTATGCCACATGTTATTCCCACACTAAAATTGGGACTTGCAAGAATTTCTTTTTCAAAAACTCAAAAATAAAAAACAAACTCATAATCCCATTTTAATAAAAATATTCGCTGTATGAAGTAATGATAGAAGAGTTCTCAATTTAAACTAGCTTTGTTTACCAGACGTTGCCCGGGTAAAGACATATTACCCGGTGGAAGGCTTAGAGTAAAATACTTCAAAGTATATAAGTAGTCTCATTCTATTTAATTCTAAACAGCTCTTTATATTCGTAAGCCTGTTACCAGGACGTGGAGCAGAGGTTAAATTTAGGGAGGCATAAACATTGTCTCGGTTTAGGTAGATTAAACACTGGAAATACAGTAGAAGCCATCAATTACTTTTATGTTCCGGAATTTTTAGATGAGGATTGATAATTTATATTATTTGGATTATTCGATCTGCTGTTTTCATCTTGGGTGTTATTCTGACAACGTTTCGGCCGATGTAACCTCCGACGTTCTTCAAGTACATCTTGTCGAACTCGTGACCTGTGGCACAACGGATAAAAGTGCTAAGTGGTAATCAGTTCTGAGTGACAGTCTTTTAGAGGTTGAAGATTCAATCCCCAGTGTGGACGATATTAAGAATACAATTACGAATTACTTCATACAGTTCGACCCGGTCACGGCTGATGGAACGAAGACAAGCTACCCCGTGGATTAAATAAAGGGTTCCGTTCGAAATTCTGGACAGATTCCCGAGTTCGACAAGATGCACCTGAAAATAGTTAGAGGTTACATCGGTCAAAACTGTGTGAGAATAACATCGAAGATGAGAACAGTAGTCCGAATAATCCAAATTATGTAAACATGCAAATGGCAGACTTGCTGCAAGTAAGTAATATTTAACAAAAAGAGAAGAGACCACACAGAAGATTGGAAATATGTCTGATCTGTAAGTTTGGGCCACCCAGAATTCTATTTGTCCATTTGAGAAAATGTTTTTTTCAGATAAGGGGTTCCCTGCTGTGGTTATGATCCACTTCAGCTTTTTCTCAGGAATAATGTCTGGGAGCCCTTGGGGCCCTTGATGTTCATGGACAAGGCTGACCATTATCTCGAGTGGTCAGTCTCTCTGGGTAGTTGAATAGGGGTGACTGAGAAAAGACTGGACATCTAAAATTTCCAGTCAAAAGTACATATATTCCATATATGCCTTTGATGTTCATGGATAAGACTAGCCATTATCCTGTGTGGTCGATTTCAGGGTGGTCGAATGAGGATGATCTGACCAGCTGAGAGGGGGGACCGGACATCTAGAATTTCCAATCAAAATTACTTATATTCCAGCTTATGGGCAGCGGAAGAGAGTTAGAGCCGGCCTTCCGGCGTGGGACAGTCAGTTTGTTTTTTCTGGGGGCTGAGAGTCAGTTGAATCTGTATGTCTCTCAGAGAGAAGTGGGCTCTTAGGCTATAAACAAGGGGCTTGTGTTTTTTTATTTGGTCGCGCAAAAAATCTCATTTTGCAAGTCTGCTATTCAACCTAAGAAAACGAGTACCATCGTAACCTCCAAAGAAAAATGAACCTTATTAATTGTTTTTAAACAGGCGTTATGATTTAACTTGGAGAGAGATTTCCTTAGTTGCAGAACTGACTGAAGCGAACAACCACTTTGGACCGGCACAGCGAGCGGGACGATCACGACCTGTGCAATGGACTCACAGGTGTATGTGGATACAAACTATTTATTACTATTTTCCATCCTGGACTCACTCTTAAAGTACATATGAGATTTCATCAAAGCTGTTGGATATGCAATATTCGAGGTTTTACCTTGTCGTGCATCAATGTAGAGGGATATTTGATAAATAAAAAGATGAAAATTGAAATCACGAGGAGTTTGAAATAGACGTGTCATAACGAAAATCCTGTTAGTTGTTGAAAAAAAAGTAAAATTTATAAGTAAACTTAATTAATAAAAAACAGAACAAAGGACGAAAAAAAAAAGTAAATTGAAACGTGAAATCAACTCACAGATGGTAGTAGCATAAAATAGTGCTCAGTGTAATGGGTGAATAGTGAAATATACTGGGTAACAGACAAGAGTGAAAGATTAAAAAAATTATCATCATATCTGGTATAAAAATTACGCAATAAAAAGGAAGTGGTCAAATTTTTAGTCGTTGTGGTTTTGGAACGTCGTAAACAGTTGATTAAAACGCATTCTGATTGGATAAAACAGTTGATTAAAACGCATTCTGATTGGATAAAAAAACTAAGTAATAAAATTGACATAAATATTTGACATTTTCATCTTTCTCCCTCCGTCGGGTTCTCGTGACTTTTGTGACCGGTTCATAACAATATTATTGTAACCACAATACAGACCACGTAATCGTGCCAGACAGAAACTAAATGTCTCAACTTCAATCTTCCCAGTTTTTTAACGACCCAATTCACTACTTTAGAGATATTGACTCCATTTTCTTTATTGTCTGACTGTTTCTATTCTATTTTTTATATGGGTTATTGGGCGGATATTGTTATAAAGAAATGACATAGATGCGAAATCCAATGGAGACGATTCGCCTGGTTACCGTGTGTAAAACAAACATGGGCTCGTTATAAACATTGATTTATACGCGCCAAAAGAAATTATACATAAATAAAAAAGCAGCAGAAAATGAAATACGAAGTTTGCACGGAGGTTTTATAAAGGCAGGCTCAAAACAGAACAGAACTATGAACAGTACTATTTCATGTATATACACTTATATTATAATATATTGCATATATATTTTTTTCAGTATTTACATCAACAGTGTTTTAAACGTGAGTCCAGCTCAGTATTAATATGAAAATATAGTTATGGCAAGTAAGCTATACATAAACGTTTGTTTCATTTCCTATGGAAATCATCAGGCTAGTTGCATAGCTTTACGGGAATGAAACACAAACTGTTTTGTGTAGCTTACTTTCCATATATCAAGGAAGGCGCGAGAACGCTCTATCCCTTAATAGACTTCAAAAACGGCCTATGCTAGAAATCTCATTTCTTTGATTAATCATAACTAAAAAACCAATAAACCAAATTAGTTAAAACTTTGCACAAATTTTATTTTTTGATAGGTTCTATAAGTGTGTAGAATTTCAGCATCATTAGTCAAGGCAACCCAGAGATCCAGAAAGGCCAGGCATGATTTTGTGTTATACATGTGTACGTACGTACGTACGTACGTACGTATGTGCCACCCTGTATCTCAACAACTATTTGATGGATTCAGCTGATTCTTGGCAGAGATAGAGGTTCTAGGGTTTAGTTAATGGCATTTTAATTTCAGTTTACCATATACCTTAGTTTTCCAGAAATTTCCCCAAAACCTTAAAAATGACCATTGTATTGAGGCATAGCCTTTACAAAAGTAGTGACATTCCATGATAAATGCCAGTATACTGAAATCATATGCCCTTAATAGGGTTAAGATGAAAATTCATATACACTAAATGTACAAAAGCAAGGAAATTCCCAAATTGCTACACTTTTATTGTCATTAAGGGTATGCGAGCACAACAGGGCTATGTATTTTACTGGTAGGAATTTTTCTTCAGCGCACCTCACACACTTCATCCACTCATGCATAGAGATTTATACTGTAGTGATGTGATAATGAAATGGCTTGGTTGATATGTAGTCATACCCTTAATTAATGACAATAAAAGTGTAAAAAATTTGGGAATTTCCTTGCTTATGTACATTTAGTGTATATGAATTTTCATCTTAACCCTATTAAGGGCATATGATTTCAGTATACTGGCATTTATCATGGAATATATATATATATATATATATATATATATATATATATATATATATATATATATATATATATAGTGTGTGTAGATTTCAATTTTGTGTTGAGAATCTGAATAACAGAGCTCAATGTAATTTAAACAGAGCAAAACAGAATTATAAAAAGAAAAAACTATACACACATTAAGGTTGTACACATTATAACTTATTTCGACCCCTTAATTAGGTCTCCTCAGATGTATAAACAACCACGTTTTTTGACGTGGTTGTTTATACATCTGAGGAGACCTGATTAAGGGGTCGAAATAAGTTATAATGTGTACAACCTTAATGTGTGTATAGTTTTTTCTTTTTATAATTCTCTCTCTCTCTCTCTCTCTCTCTCTCTATATATATATATATATATATATATATATATATATATATATATATATATATATATATTAGTTGTCTACATACAGACTGTTTCGCTCTTCAGTGCGGCTAGACCATCTAGTGCCTGAGGCCGAGATTGAAACTAAACTGTCGAGTTGACGGTCGACGCTCCCACCTCTATCTATTATGCGACACTGGCTGAATATAAGTAGAATGTCAATGTAACCATTGTTAAATGTCGGTAGCTCGAATTGGTTTTACCCAATGAGCTATGCCTTTTCAGCTAGTAGCAAATTGCGATTCTCATACGACAATCTCTACCCGAGAAAGGGAGCTTAATATCAATCTAAGGTAAACCTAATTACGACATAATCTTTTATTTACACTCCAAGAACTCAACATAACAGTTTGTGTACGATCGTTTCAGAGACGATATGAGGGTTTATTAATATTGAGTTTTTTTTTATCAGCACAGGGTAGAGACATCAACTTAGAAGCAAACAACGACAGAGGTGAACACTTGCAGCTATACAGCAAATTAGAAAGTAGCAGGAGTATCAATTCTGAATTGATAAAACAAATAAATACACCCCTGGTAAGTTTTAAAGATGTAACCTGTGCACTCTTATCATATAATAACGTTCAATGATATTTTTGTTTACAAAAAAGTAAAGGAGATACTACAAAATTGTATGCACCGATCACATTTTAGGCCTGACTAACAACCCAATAGAGTAAATGTACATGAGGAATATATATATATATATATATATATATGAATTTTCCAACAAATGTTAAGTTTACACTATTTTGGATTTAGTTAGTTTCTCTGGGAATTTAAACTGCATTTTCCTTCTTTTTTTTTGTCTTTTTGTTTAAAATAACTCAAAGCTTCTTTAGACTATATATTGAGTATTTAGATCTGTATGGCTAGGTTTCCTTCCTCTTATCTATTTGCCTTTCTGGTACCAAAGGTACTAAAGCTTTTTTATTTTTTTATTATTTTTTTTTATTTTTTATTTTATTTTTTATTTTATTTTTTTAATGCAACCTTAATTCCTATATAATTTTATTTCTAGCTACCATATCGTAGAATGGTTCGTAGGTGTAGTGTTTAGATAGTATTTTATTATTATTATTATTATTATTATTATTATTATTATTATTATTATTATTATTATTATTATTATTATTATTATTATTATTATTTATTTATTTATGTATATATAAGTAACATTTTAAGCTGAATTATTTCGACACTTGATTATTGAGGAAATGGTAGTTTTATCTGTACCATTGGAGAGCCATGCATATAACTGTCCTGTTTTTAAATCTCCGAAACAGTTACATGGTAAACAGCTGAAGATCCCCGTGTTAATATTAGATGCTTACGTTAAGGTCTCCTGCTTTTGTTTCACTGTTAGATACTTAATCCCCTTTTTATTTTATTTACTTACTATTATATATTATTTATTTATGAATTTTCCAACAAATGTTAAGTTTACACTATTTTGGATTTAGTTAGTTTCTCTGGGAATTTAAACTGCATTTTCCTTTTTTTTTGTCTTTTTGTTTAAAATAACTCAAAGTTTCTTTAGACTATATATATATATATATATATATATATATATATATATATATATATATATATATATATATATATATGATGAGTCTCGATATAAAAAGGGACGAAACGTATACGTACATAGATTATAAACAATAGCAAATATTTTATATTTGTCGCTCCTCGTAAAATAAGTAGAGCACTCTAATGGTAGTACAAACACAGCATGACGTCACTTGCTTTATAATGCATCATTCCTTCTTTAATAGAAGTAGAATGCCTGGACATCAAGCCGCTTTTAAATGTGTTAAATTATCATTGTTTATCGGCTATTCAAATATTGGCCGCGCGTTGGATTTGAGTTGAAAAATACTTGTAATCCAGGGTTTCGAATCGTACGACCGGTAGTGAATAGTCATATCTCTATGCTGATGAGTCACGATTGAAAAGGGACGAAACGTATACGTACATAGATAATAAAAAATAACAAATATTTTATATATACATATATATATATACATACATATATATATATATAAGTGTCTGCATTAATTGGCTTTCTCTTATTTACTTTTTTCTAATGTATTTCCTTTCATTCTTTTATTCCGTTTTTACTCCCTCTCATATCCACTCATTATCTATCTATCTATCTATCTATCTATCTATCTATCTATCTATCTATCTCCCACTTCTGCTTTCTTTACATATTTTTGCCTCTATTATCCTCTTTTCTTACTGTCTGCCTTTCTCCGTTGTGAATTTTCCTAGTCCCTCTTCTTCTTTTCCTGTCTTTTATTTTTTCATCTTACTCTATTTTATGTCTTCCTCTTTCTCCCTTCTCTTCATTCGCCTTTCTCTGATCTTTTACTCCGTCTTTTTCTCTTATATTGTCACAAATGTTTCTCCTTCTCTTTCCCTTCTTCCTTTTCCTCCATTAATTCATTCCTGTGTCAAACAGTTGCGTATTAGTCTCCGTACAAAGACGGCTAACCGATGCCAATTATGCAAATAATCATGAACCGGCCAATAGAAACGCAGCCCAGTGAATATATCTACTTCCACAACTGGCCGTGCAGGTTCAAACACGTTTTTAAACATTTCATTTTACGACGCAATTTGCGAATGAAACAATGCTAATCACGTTGTATTTATATTCCATTCGAGTGTTTCTCTTTTCTTTCAATTTGTTGTTGTCAAGTTAAAAAATGTTAAACAAGCGTTTCACGTCATGGCCGCATAACAACGAAGACCCTCGGCCTTTTTTTTCACAGGCTTTACAGGCTTTCCTATAAAATTTCTTGAAAATTCACATTCAGATCAGCAATTTGCTGGGATCAAAATTAAATCTAATTAAATTGTATATATCTAATATATAAAATAATGTTAGCTATAATTTAAAAGTTGCACTTAAATAGCATTTAAGCTGACAAATCAAACTTTGATTCTGACTGGCCAATTTTCATTTGTTATTGTTGTACCATGTTGTTTGCAATAAACTAATTGCTACAATTTATTAAAAAGAAATACTTAACCCAATCCGGCAGTTTTCTAGTATGTAGAAATCTTTAAATAGTCACCTTAAAACAAAAATCAGCCATGAGGAATAACTATTATTTTTTGAGTAAGAGTCATCGTTTCTT
>OY744537.1:20236725-20249225 GCA_963556195.1 Sepiola atlantica
ATGAATTTTGGAAAACAGCTTCTAGACGTAAAGGTGTGTAATATTGGATATATTTAGTTTTATGCAAAGGAGGCCAAAGGTGGGTGGAAACCTTTCGTGAAAATTCAGATACATTCGATTTGTGTGAATTTTTGACAATAGGCTTTAGCCATCAATTCCCCAAATTTCAGTTTCGTTGGAGTATTTTAAAACAGTTTTAGGGGCATAATATGGCCACAATCTCCCATTTGAAAAGTGAATTTTCTCGGATTTGCATTAAATTTGATACATCTTCATTAGACACCAATTATGCAAGATCCTTGAATTTCAGTCCCTTCTTAAGACTCCTTAAGCTCAAGCCTTAAATTTTAGATATTTTCTAGAATCAAAATTATTTCATGGATTTTGATGAACATTGGAATAAGGATTCTTAACATAAGGTTTAATATCATTTTATATTCATTTTAATGTTCGTAAGGGAGCATAAAAGTGGTGCAAGACTGTTCTTGTTCGGGAAATTAATTTTACTCGTTTTCAGACGAGTATATTTCTAATATAATATGAGAAAAAAAACACTCAGGATTATATATATATATATATATATATATATATATATATATATATATATATATATATATTATTATTATTATTATTATTGTTAATATATATATATATATATATATATATATATGTATATATATATATATATATTATTGTTAATGTATTTGATATGCAAATTACCATATCACACGGTAGTCTTAAGAGTACTATATTATTATTATCATCATTTTATTATTATTATTCTTTATTTATGTATATATTAGTGAAATTTTAAGCTGAATTATTTCGACACTTGATTATCGGGGAAATGGTAGTTTGATCAGTACCATTGGAGAGCCATGAATATTATTACTGTCCTGATTTTAAATCTCCGAAACAGTTACATGGTAAACAGCTGATGATTCCCGTGTTAATATTAGACACTTATGTTAAGGTCTCCTGTTTTTGTTTCACTGTTAGATACTTAATCCCCCGTTTTTATTTTATTTACTTACTATTATATTTTTTTATCTATGAATTTTTTTATTTATGAATTTTCCAACGAATGTTCAGTCTGCAATATTTCGGATTTAGTTAGTTTCTCTGGGAATTTAAACTGCATTTTCCTTAAAAAAATTTTTTTTTTTTAATGAATTTTTTTTTAATAACGCAAAGCTTCTTTAGACTATATATATATATATATATATATATATATATATATATATATATATATATATATATATATATATATATATATAGTTTCTGTATCTACTTAAAGACAACGTAATACTTTCTACGATGTAGTAAAACGTTAATCAGATCTACAACCAGCACGTTGTTCTTACGCAATAGACCAGCATCCTTGACTCTCGTTAAGCAACAAAAAAAAAACAACAATAAAAAACGAACGTTTAAAAAACAATAAAAATGAGAGAAAGGTGGGTGGGGGTGGTGGTGGTGGTGGTTAAAAATGTGTGTGACTATAAATCATATATGTATGCAGAAATAAACTAAGTAGAAGAAAAGAGGGTCAGAAAGGAGTGCCTCGGCATTCTATATTCTATAGCCAGAGAAAGAAAACATTATTATCATAATACACACGTAAGAAAACAAGAGAGAAAGGACTGTATATAAAGAAATGAAGGAGGTGGGAGGGAGGGAAGGCGATGAAGGAGGGACAGAGGGATAGTGGGAAGAGGTAGGAGGAAAGGAGTGATTGGAGGTGGGGGGGGGGGAGAAGAACCGTTTCATTGTAACGATACACGAGCTGAAGTACCTGCCCAGGACGGGTTCATCACAAATAAGACTCGCGTGGAATCTTCCTTTATCGATAACGTTTTTGTTAAACTTTAAAAAGTTCAGATCACAAAACTAAAGGCAGTGAAGGAGATTTGATTTTGACTTACATTACAGACTTCGCAATCTAGTAAGCGATGATCCCGTTTGTTCTCTACAGCGTCTTTCTCACAGAAGAGACGTTGCTAGTCTTTCTCTGCTCTATCCTTATTTCCATGGTGACTGCTTGTAGGGAACCGATTCTAGAGGCACACCAATTCTGAACAACGCTGAGTGCCCCCCCCCTCCCGATTGTGTCCGAAAGGCCAGAGAGTATAAAAAAAAATCACCGCTGTCGGACCTCTCACATGGCTAAGATCAAAGTGTAGTATCTGTTCCGATGGATACTGCACGCCTGTCCTGTGCAGTTCTAGGAGGTCCACCCTCCCAGGCTTTGCCTCCCCTCTTTGGGGAGGAGTAAGTTTATTGCTTACTGTCTGAGGCGCCCCTACCGGGGAATGCCGACGGGGCTGCCCAGGCAATTTTTAAATGGCCAGAGTGCTCACCTCTCGAGCGCTGGCTTTTCAAACCCCACTTTCTCGACCCGATCTTGGGTCACATCTTACTTGTGGGAGTAAGATAAAACTGGCCTTGTGCCTAACTCCTGGGGAGGAGTAAATAAAACATAGGGCTCACACAAAATGATGAATCTAGGTGGCCCCTGGTAATCAATGTTCGTATCTAAAAGGTAGAGTAAGAACTAAATATCTTTTATCGTTTTATATAATGTACGTTGCTTGTTTTTCATAATTGTCAACTGTAAATAAATGTGTTAACCGTATGTTTGGTGTTAGCCTTTGGTTTTAATGATGGATATGTTTGGAATATATGTTTAATACATGAGCTGAGATATAAAATAATATGCTCGACTGAGCTTCAATCTCTGGTTTCTCCTTGTAAAACTCTCACAGCAAGAACTCGTCTATTACAACTGCAAAAAACAGTTCCTTTTTTTTTCTTCGTGTGCTTGACATCAAATGGAATTTCCATTAATTAAGTTTCTTTCATTTGTGGAACACGTTGCCACAAGATTGCTTGGTCATCTTCAAATCCAATGTCATAAACTTTAATCATAAATTATCAAATTTTTATCTATTCCATTCATTATTTTCAATCCTCTAATAATATTCATCAGCATTCGGTAACCGGGGTGCTTCATGTGTGCTTGTTTTGTTTACGCTTTTTTTAATTTTTAATTTTTTTTATTTCATTATCAAATTGAACCGCAAAGTAAATGAACAAATAAATAAAAAATAGAATGATGGACACTATCGGCCCAAATTTAAGTATTTATTAAATATTAAATTCTTTTTAACGCCAATACGTAGTTAAAGCAAAATAAATTGTTTTGACGATTAAAATAAATTCCAACACTATTAGTAATGTTTACCTATTCGTTTGTTTATTTATTTTATTATCGCTTATGTTTGAATTCATGTTTTGAAACATGGCGTTAGCCATAAATCTATGACGTCACGTCAGAGCTATAATTATTTTAAGGTAATGTTTAAGCTTCATTTATTACAAAGTTCAAATAGCTCTGTTGGTAGAACGCCAGACTTACGGTTTCGGTTTCGATTTCCGGTCACGGCACCCGCTTTATTTGGTGGGAATTTATTATTTACTATGCAATATTTTCCGGGTTTTTTTTTAAGTAATGAAGATCTCTGGTATTTCAAAATGAGACAAATTCCGTAATGTTTTTATTACGTTTAAAAAATTTGTGACTGACGGAAAACGTGTGACTGACGGACAGACAAACAAAATCTCTATTTCTATAAGAAAAAGAAACTGTATTTCTTATGTAGCGTTTAACTTTTGATTGGTCCTAAAGTTGTTAGATTGAAGATTTACCATGAGGGGTGGGGGGGGGGCGTTAGTCCCGATGTTTAGGGTACGATGGTTTAAAATTGGGTTTTATGATTGAATTGGATGGGGCGAGGCTGAAAAACAAGTAAGCAGCTGGGAACACGGGCAATGTTCGTCTAGTACATAAGGCGGGGACTGAAAACGATAATACGCATGCACAACGATGAGGCGCTCAAAAAGACACGAAAAGGACGAAAGGGGATGAATGTTAAGTGTGATAACGAATTGCCTATTGCATCAAATGCGGCGTTTCTGGTTTGCAAACAAAAAATAAAAGTGCATATAACTACCTAGGCGTTTAGACACAACCTCGAATATGAGTTGTGGGTGAAAAGCTAACAAAACGAAATATGCGCAAAAATAAAAAGTTGTTTACCCGCAAAGACGTGTCAACAACTGGAGCGAAACATGAAACGGCTAAAATCATGTCCTTTCACTATACATATATATCTACAGGGTGATTCATAAGTCACTTAGCTTTTTATTTTTGAAATTCTAAAGTTAAAAAATACGCTAATACAAAACAGAAAGTTAATTCAACAAATTGATTTATGGGAGTTTAAAATTGCAGCAAATTTTCAAAATTTCCACCTTCGTTCTGAATGCATAGCTCCATTTTTTTTTGCAAGGAATTTACGACTCTTTGTAGCATATTTGATTGATTATGAAATAAATATATATAGAAACAAATATATAAACGAACAAATTTAAAATAACAAATAGCAGTAATTAGAGAGTAAGATAACAATTATCAAAAGTTCATAGTATGTTTGTGCTTCATATGGTAATCATTTTTAAATAGCTAAGTGAAGTGACTTATGAATCACCTTGTATATATATATATATATATATATATATATATATATATATATATATATATATATATATATATATATATAAGTAATTAAAATATACTTATGGCAATTAAGCTACACAGAGGCTTCGCGTTTCATCCCCGTAAGGAATCGTCAGGCTAAAATGCCTAACGAGTCACTACGGAGGATGAAACGCGAGGCCTCTGTGTAGCTTAATTGCCATAAATATATTAGCCTGACGATTGCCTGCGGTGATGAAACGCAGAAGCCTCTGTGTAGCTTAATTGCCATAAATATATTTTCATAACTTACTACCTAGCTCTACTCACGTATTGAGCACTGTTGAAGTAAATACTGAAAATTAATACATAAAAGATTATATCCCCTTATAACATTTTATGTGGATGCATGAAATAATATATATATATATATATATATATATATATATATATATATATATATATATATATATTATAGTGTGTTAAAGTGAATAATTTTGGTAAGAAATCCGAATAAGAGAGCTCAATTTAGACAACAGAGCAAGAATAGAATATATAAAGAACAAATTCACATACACATTGCAACTGTCAGCATTTATAATTTATTTCGACTTCCTAGTTTCTACAGAATGCTAACGGGACAGCTACATATTGGAAATGACAGAATAAAAGAAATATTCATCAGCCAAAAAATAAATCTTATAGGCATAGAGAGGGGAGATAAAAAAAAGGGGGCGAGCAACTCACTTAAGTTAAAATCATCAAGAAAAGAAGGGGAGGGAAATATAAAGAGGTCAGATAATATATATCTCCAGTTGGAATGAAAAATCAAATTAAAAACTTATTATTAAGATACGTCGATGATACCCTCCAAATCATATTTGTCATATTTGGAAAGATTCTTTCCAAATATGATATAAGGTTAAGATCGGATTCTAACTCTGCCTAATGAGATCTCAGTTTATAATAGCTGTTGATCGATAACATCGACATGCCAGTGTCGCAGATTTTGTACATGTCTCTATAAATAAAAAAATAACCATATATAAAAGCTCTATTTGATATTGAGCACTTTTTATAAACCCGGTTTAAATTCTTTGGATTTTTGGCTAAGATCAAAGTGTAGTATCTGTTCCGATGGATACTGCACGCCTGTCCTGTGCAGTTCTAGGAGGTCCACTCTCCCAGGCTTTGCCTCCCCTCTTTGGGGAGGAGTAAGTTAATTGCTTACCGCTTGAGGCGCCCCTACCGGGGAATGCCGACGGGGCTGCCCAGGCAATTTTTAATGGTCAGAGTGCTCACCTCTCGGGCGCTGGCTTTTCAACCCCCACTTTCCGACCCGACCTTGGGTCACATCTTACTTGTGGGAGTAAGATAAAACTGGCCTTGTGCCTAACTCCTGGAGAGGAGTAAATAATACTACCCTGTGGATGTTTTACCTGGATTATATATATATATATATATATATATATATATATATATATATATATATATATATATATATATATATATATATATATATATATATATATATAAGCTTTGCTTCTCTTCCCGTTTTACTTTTCTCGTCTTTTTGTTTCCCGTTTCACTGCTGTCTCGATAGTTCAGCTTGGTGGCACTAATCAGTTTCTCTGGCTTTTGTGTTATGTATCTTTCTAATTCGTTTATCGCATTGTCCACGCAGTCTTCAATACTTACCACTCCTCCTCCCTCTTCTTTCCTTTTTACATAGAGTCTGTTAGCATCAGAGTTCGGTGCAGTGTGTTGTGCATGGTCATTAGTTTCCTAGTGCTTTGATCTGGATACCCAAGTTCTTTTGTTCACTACCTTTAGGTAACAATAAGCCTCCTCAAGATTTCAGTACTTTCCGTACCTTTCAAGTTGAGGTATGGATGGTGTTATTCCTCCTAGGATTTTCTATCCTCTTATACCCTCCGTGGCCACTATCCGTAGTACCAATCGATGTTAGTATAACTGTGTTTGTTTTTTGTTATTTTTTAGGGATCATATTATTTATTTTTATATTCAACTAGGTCATCTCAGCTTCACGATGTCTGTCTTAATAGGCTTCATCTCTACTTCTAGTAGTGCTTTGGCCACAAGTCCATTTTATTTCAAATTACTCGTGGTTGGTCATCGTCACCTTTGGTTATGTGGATTGTTTTTCGCACTTTATGATTTTTCATGCCATGGTTTGTATGATGTCAATTTGATTCCAATTTCTCCTAATCTTTTTCATAATCTTTCGTAATGTTTTATTGTTTTGTATAATGTACGTTGCTTGTCTTTCATAATTGTCAACTGTAATAAATGTGTTAATCGTACTTTTGGTCTTAGCCTTTCGTTTTTGTGATGGATATGTTTGGAATGTATGTTTAATATATGAGCTGTGAATTAAAATAACGTATATTCCAACATGATCGACTGAGCTTCAATCTCTAGTTCCTCTTTGTAAAACTTTCACAGCAAAAAGTCGTCTTCTATCACAACTGAAAAAAGAAATCCCCCTTTTTTCCTCCGTGTGCTTAATATCAAACGGAATTTCCACGAACGGAGCTTTTTCCAAGAATTTTCCATCTACGGAACACGTTGCCACAAGATTGCTTCCATGAGGTCTACCATATGGCCATCTTCAAATATAATGCCAATGAAACGTCATATACCATTTCTATAAGTCATCAAATGTTATTAATTCCATTCGTTATTTTCAATCGTCTCATAATATTCATCATCATTAAACTGACAATCTATCCATCTGATTAATCCTTATCCCCGAGTGGCTTTTGGCCTTGATTAGTAAAATAAATAGTGCTTTTACAATTATCGGTATTATGGTAATTTTCGCGCTTTTATAGCTCCTTCAGTTCCCAGCCAAGTTCCATGTATTTATTTGGTGTTTCTGTCTCCTTCTGCCTAACTCGGTTATTTTTGGAAGGTCGTTTGTCTCGCCAGCAATTCCCTATTCCTCTCGATTAGGAGACGACAGAAAGGACGCAGCAATAAATATAAAGACAAAACATTTATATTTGTTTTGTTGGGATTTATTAATCGGCCCAGTCCTGACATAAAAACTGGCGGTCAGGACTATTAAAAAACAAACAATCTCTCGTCTACCCAACATCTCTTAAATTGGGAAGCGTCAGAATAGGCGAGGCCAATCTATATAAAAAATAAATAAAATGGAGTTTCAATTTCGTCCTTACCGCGCGGCTAGATATTTGTTTAACCACTTTACAACCAATGGACGTGAGACAGAAATAATGCATTATTTTCCGGAATTTTTTAGATGAGGATTGATGATTTGAATTATTTGGACTACTGTTTCATTTGGGGTGTTATTCTCACAACGTTTTGGCCGATGTAAAATCTGACCTCCTTAAGTGCGTCTTGTCAAACTTGGAAATCTGTACGGAATTTCGAACGGAACCCTTTATTTAATCCACAAGGGTAGATTGTTCTCGTTCCGTCAGTTATGACCGGATAAAAGTCTTAAGTAATTCGTAATTGAATTCATAGTATCGCCCATATTGAGAATTGAACCTTCAACCCCAAGAAGACTGTCACTCAGAATTGGTTATTTCGTAGCACTTGCGGGCCCGTGACGAAACGGATATATGTATGTGTGGTGTGTACGTGTGTAATTATTTCTCGCTGCACAACTCCGAATGCCCCTTATAAATATGGCCCCTAATTCACAGTAGCCCCTTGCACCTCAGTGGCAATATGTATTGCTCTAGGTGAATAAAAGTAATTAAAAAATGTGCGTGTATAAATTTATATATATCATATGCGTGGGTTTATGTGTGTACACACACACGCATATATATATATATATATATATATATATATATATATATATATATATAGTCTCGGAAGTTTCTCAACCATTAAAACTAAAAAAAAACCTAAAAAAACAACAACAACAAAAAAAACCTTTTAGTCCCAAGTCGTTCAGTGGAAAATCACTCATGTAAGTCAATTTAGTTTTTACAGTTATTATATTAGTTTGCTTCTAACATTATTTAAGGGATCATCAGTTGTTTACCATGAAAAACTGTTTCGGGAATTTAAAAACAAGACAGTATTTAATTTCATGGCTTCCCAGCAGAGTTGATCAGACCCCACTTCCCTTAAAAGGCAAGAACATAAACGTTCTGTATACTAAATTTAAGTTTTGTTTATATATATATATATATATATATATATATATATATATATATATATATATATATATATACGTTTGTGTATATATCTAATTGTGTATATGACAATATATGTGTATATGTATTTCTCTATATGAATATAAGTGGCGCGCACGCGCGTGTGTGTGTGCGTGTGTCTGTGTGTGTTTGCCATAAGATCTATATAACTGGAACAAAATGGCTTACTAAAATTTGTTCAAACTTTGGGCAGATTTCGATTATTTTCAGACGGATTAAAATATTCGCACTTATTAAAAATGTCCTCAGCCTTCAGCAAGCCACGTTTTCACATTAAACCTTATTCTAATTTTGATCAAAATCTATTACATGATTTTGATTCTAGAAAATATCCCAGATTTAAAGCTTAAGTGTAGGGAGTCTTAAGAAGAAATTGAAATTCAACGAATCTTGCTTAATTGGTGTCTAATTACTATGGAAAATTTAAATTCAAAACAAATGTGAGATATTTGAATTTTTAAATGGGAGGCTGTGTCAATATTATGACCCCTAAAACCCCTTTAAAATACTCAAAAGAAACTGAAATTATGGAAATATTTATTAATCGATAATTAATACCTATTGCCAAAATTTCACAAAAATCGGAATTTTCGCGAAGAGCTTTCACCCTATTTTACCTTAAACTGAATAAAACTAAATATATCCCATATCTTGACCACTTACGCCTAGCAGCTGTGTTCCAAAATTCATAGTGATCGATTAGTTAGTTTAGGAGTGAATCCTGTACGTACAAATTTATAAACATATAAACTATTTAACTTTATATATATATATATATATATATATATATATATATATATATATATATATATATATATATATAGAGAGAGAGAGAGAGAGAGAGAGAGATTAAACCATTTTATTGAGTTTTCAAAGCCAGTGACATCTGTTGACTGTCACAAGAGACTAAGTGACAACAAGTTTACTCAAAGTAACTGCATTCGCCTTAGTTGCTTGTCAAGTTTATTTTAATTACATGTCTGATTTATATATGCATTTATTTCATTTTATTTTATTTTTATTTTTGTTTTTCTAAACTTTTTTACAAGTCTTTTTTTTCTTTTTACAAAGAACAACTTAAAGCGCGTCAATAATGATAACTGCACAGTCGGTTCCTACCAATCATCAGTAAATTCAATTATTAAAAAAAATCTAAAAAGATATAGTTAATGTTGCAATCATTATTATTTCCCTTGTTAAGTGACCAGAAATGTTCTCAGTATTAAAATACTACTACTACTACTACTACTACTACTACTACTACTACTACTAATAATAATAATAATAATAAACGCACGAGAGAGGCGCAAGCATAGGCTGACACCACGAAAATTATGGACAGAGGGTCGAGGAGGGAAAGCGCAAACCAGACCTCCACTGGAAGAGCGCAGACAGCTCTGGGACCTTGGGGAGGCTTGTTGCCACCCGGGCCCCAGAGGGGACCAATAGTCCTTATCACCGTGAAATCGGTGGTAGGTGGCTGTTGCGATACCGCAAGGTCATCAGCGGTGATGAACGAAAAGAGGTGGAGCATACTGGAAGTCCGAGGAGACTTGTTGTCACTCAGATTCCAGGGAATACCACGGGTTGTTGGCAGTGGGCGATCACTGACGATGACCAGTGTGATAACTCCTAGTGAGTAAATAATAATAATAATAATAATAATAATAATAATAATAATAATAATAATAATAATAATAATAATAATAATAATATTCAATTACAAACGTAATTAATTAATGAATAAGTACTGATTTTTTTTAATCGGATTAATCTTTGATATTTTGTGACCCTTTAAAATGATGGTCATTTTATTAATATTCAAAATTCACTATCCTTGTTTCAATTTGTAGGTGCCCATATCTATGTTATTATTATTAATAAGTAAAAATTAATTAAGATTTTTTTAAAAATAAAAACTTGTAAATTAGATTTCAAAGTAGAATTTTATTTAGTCTGACATTTTTGTATATGAGAACGTCGTCTTTTTACTGTAAACACAAAATAGTGTTTTCAGCGTAAACAACTAATACCGCCCCTATTTTAGCCGTTTAGACGGGCACATTTACTTGCTTCTCGCATCAACAAAATGTGCTACGAGGCCGGAAGGTAGCGACGCCCCCCCCCCCCACCCCCCTCTCGTCCCAAAGGGGGCACTCTGGTTAAGGTTTCTGGTTTTTGCGTAGGTATTTTAGTGTGGCACTGATTGTTGTCAACATATGTATGAGAGATTGGCCACGGGGGGGGCGTGGCGAATACCACCAGGTGGCGTTCACTGGTTGGTCATCATTTCCCGCCATTTTCGTAGTCACGTGTCTGCAGTACCAAAAAAAAATGGGGCGCGAGGGTGACAGGTGAAAATGCCGCAAAACATGTTTCTGTTTGTAAACAAAGTAATTAATCTCGCTGTTTATGAGCGAGTGAAAATAGACAGGCAGCCATGCAGCCAGACTGACAGACTACGTGAAACAAAGGGACGACGACGTAAGTCAGCAATGCTTTACTACATGTAATGTGTGTGAAAATGAAAAATGCATAACGTCAACTATGAAGACGAATTGTCGTGATATAAAACTTCTTTGTTTTCTCGGCCTTTTGGCCAAGATCAAAGTGTAGTATCTGTTCCGATGGATACTACACCCTATAGACCGGTATTGTCATGGCTTTCGGGGCTTGATGACGCCGGTCTATGGGTCTGTCCTGTGCAGTTCTAGGAGGTCCACCCTCCCAGGCTTTGCCTCCCCTCTTTGGGGAGGAGTAAGTTTATTGCTTACTGCCTGAGGCGCCCCTACCGGGGAATGCCGACGGGACTGCCCAGGCAATTTTTAATGGCCAGAGTTCTCACCTTCTCGGGCGCTGGCTTTTAAAACCCCACTTTCCGACCCGAGCTTGGGTCACATCTTTCTTGTGGGAGTAAGATAAACCTGGCCTTGTGCCTAACCTCCTGGGGAGGTAAATAATTTAAATAAATAAAATTCAAATAGATAGATAGACAGATAATGTACACAAATAACACTTGAAGTAAACAATATCAATATATATATATATATATATATATATATATATATATATATATATATATATATATATCAGGGCCGGCGGGACGGTTATAAAAGTGGGGGGGGGGGCTCTCCTAAAAAGTGGAGGGGCCCGGTTAAACACATGCATATATAACTTCATTATTGATGACCGTAAAGTGGGGGGGGGGGGGCAAGTAAAAAAGTGGGGGGGGGGGGGCTTGAGCACCCTCTGCCCCCCCCCCCCCGGTGCCGCCGTCCATGTATATATATATATATATATATATATATATATATATATATATATATATATATATATCCATGTTCACTAACAAGTATCAGTGTGACTTATATAACTGTACCGCCGATCGAACGATTTGAACCATGGCCCCGAATAACTCCAATCAAACATTCTCAGCCACTAGCACTTTTGGTTAGGAAGTAAGTGTAGTATCCGTTCCGATGGATACTGCACCCTATAGACCGGTGTCGTCTTGTCCTTTGGGGCTTGAGTTTATTGCTTACTGCCTGAGGCGCCCCTACCCGGGAATGCCGACGGGGCTGCCCAGGCAATTTTTAGTGGCTAGAGTGCTCACCTTCTCGGGCGCTGGCTTTTCAAGTCCCACTTTCCGACCCGACCTTGGGTCACATCTTACCTTGTGGGAGTAAGATAAAACTGGCCTTGTGCCTAACCTCCCGCGGAGGTAAATAAATACATTATAGATT
>OY744537.1:20256725-20259225 GCA_963556195.1 Sepiola atlantica
AGTTCAGGCAAAGTATCTTAAAGTCCTTAACTCATGAGTTTTCAATGATAATTATTCTCCTCAGAGGACCATTACCGCAGTGACATCACTGCAGGGGATGAATTACACTTTGAAAATATATAAAAATATATGCAAAAATGCATAAAAGTATATAACACATCAAATATATCAGCCCAAAACATACTTTTGTTAAAGCTATACAATCCAAGTCATACAATTTAAAACAAATTGAGGAAACATATCCAAGAGGTTGATTGAAGATTGATCCAGGTAGTGAGTGACAGTCTAAAAATGAAAAAATTGATTAAATTGAAAAAAATTATCCACTCGGGAAATGCGTCCGCAATCGATGCAATAAATGACAGTTAAAAATGCATCCAATGTTTATGTTAAATTAATAAAACGATAAAGGAACCAAATCAAATAAAAAGTTCAGTAAACTCACTTAGTGTTGAAATCATAACGTTCAAAATTTAGGGTTCCAATGATTTGACTGGATTAGTGCAAATCATAATTCGCTGGTTAAATGGAAAATCCGCTAAATCCGATTTGAATAAAATTAAATCAAATTGAGCTGACATATTCGGCTATTTCTTCTTCCAGGTCCGACAAAACTTATACTAATGAAAAGATATTAGTTGCCTCTTATATCTTCTGTTGGATTAACTTCATTCATATATATATATATATATATATATATATATATATATATATATATATATATATATATATATATATATATATATATATATATATATACATATATATATATATATATATATATATATATATATATACATATATATATACAATAATTTTTTTTTCTTCTTTTTTTTAAATAAATATTAAATATTTAAAGTATACCTAGAGACATCGATGTTTCATGCTAACGCAATCTTCAGTCTAGGAACTAATTCTCAACGGTCGGTGGGCGCGAACCCCGAACACAAATCGCCACTGATTCGCAGTCGGAGATCTTACCCGCAAACCAGTTAGTAAATAGAGAGGAATTTTAACTGTAAATAGTAGAATTACTACTACCCACCAGATAAGAGTGATCTACGAAACGTCGGACCATGCATATAGCTATTTGTACCGCTTGTTATTAAAGCTCCTCGAAAAGTGCCCAGCCTCCGTGGGAGGGGGCTGATGAAACGCCTTTAAAATTTCAAATATCGTATTTTGATGAAATTTAAATATGTTTAAAATTCTTCGTGGAAGACCATGGACGTGATTTCGAATCTCTACGTTACCCTCTATGGGCCAAATAGCTACGCCCCCCCCCCCCACACCTCAGGAGACATACCCCCTTAAAACTTCAAATACGTATATCCGATTTTAATGAAATTTAAACCATATGTAAAGGATACTAATTTGTCCCCCGATTTATAAAATCGGGGGACTTATGTTTTGAGGCATGTCCGTCCGTCCGGATTTTTCTCCGCGACCATTCATTGAATTTCTCTGTAATTTTGCATGAAGTTGTAACTTAGGTCAGGTTAGGAAGTGACATTCTCCGATTTTTGAAAAAAAAATCTGGTTAGCCCCCAGGGGGTCAAAAGGCCCCGAAATGGCAAAAAAATGACATTTTTTGCCCCATAACTTTTCATCCATCCATTCAATTTCTCTGACCAAAATGTGGAGGCAATTGTTCCTAATAGAAAATAAGTATCGCTGACCTTGGAAAAAATCTGGTTCGCGCCCTCAGGGGGTCAAAAGCCCCACAAAATGGCAAAAATGACCCTTTTCTCCCATAACGTTTGATCCATCCATTCAATTTTTCTGAAACTTTGCCAAAATGTAGAGGCAATTGTTCTGGATATAAAATGAGCATCCTTGACCTCAGAAAAATTCTGGTTCGCGCCCCCAGGGGGTCAAAGGGGGGTGTCAAAAATGTCCCAAATTGCCCAAATTTATTGCATTTTACACTCGCCACATCGAGTCACATACAAAAGGGGGACCACGCACGCGCGGCTTTTTCAGAAAGTTTTCCAACGTTTTATTTCTTCCGACTATATCAGGTGGCGAAACGGGAGGAGGGGGGGGGGGCAGTAAAACAAAGTAAGTAATATAATGTTATGAGCATAGTCAAAAGTTCATAGTAGTGTTCCTCATCCAATCTCTTGTAACGTCGGGTCTTGCTGGTGTGTGTGTATATATATATATATATTATTTTCCTTATCTTTCTGTTTTTTGCTGGAGATGGGGCATCCTACCGGATGCCAGACATTCACCGGCTATTTCAGACACTCCACCATAGAGATCGTTTTAAGATTCTAACCGTCCCTTTAAGTGCAGTTGTTTGTATTTCTCTTGCACTCGGTTCACCGGGTATACTCGCCAGATAGCTTTTGGAATTCTTTTTCATTAGTCCTGTTGCTCCTGTAATTACTGGTATGATGGAGATTTTCCTAAGATTCCAGTTTCTTTTCATGTCGTACATAGGATCTTGGTATTTCGTAATCTTTTCCCTTTCTGCGTTGTTCAATCCTGCATCATT
>OY744537.1:20264225-20299225 GCA_963556195.1 Sepiola atlantica
CACAATTTCATTGGAATAATAAAAGAAATGCTACACTGTGAGCCTAGCCCGAATGTCGGGTAATGCAAATTATATAGAGTCTATTTTAACAGTAACAACATAAAACAAGCGTTACTGCACCCGTGCGATAATATGACTCTTACTTAAACTATGTCAATCATCCTATTCTTTTGAAAATCGCTAGGATATTTAATAAATTGTATAATTTGTTACATAAAATGCATAATTTATTAAATAAATGCCAACAATTTCATCCTGAATTTCCTTGGTTGTTTTCATGATCAAAACAATTCACACAGAATTTATAGAGGGTCGTCGTCTCCGAGTGGGGAACCGTACCCTGTATTGAAAGGGGTGGGTCGGCACATGTTAGTAAATTAACTCTGTTTTCTCTGAATAGGGTGGAGGGTGTAATATCTCGGGTGTTGGCATCTATCCCTAACAGCCATGACCGAAAATGGGTGAGAGCAGTCACAGGGGAGACGTGTCAAATTTATTGAGGGTCGAGAAAGTTCGAGAATCTTCTCTGGAACTGTTTTTTATGCGTGGGGATATGTGGATTGTGAAGGCACATTTACAGCCCACCCAACCACTCCCCGTGTCCCATTTCATTTACTTGGGCTGAGCGGCGGTGGGGGATTGGGCGAGGGTCAGGTGGAAGATACGCGGGAGTGGGGCATTTCGACTGGGTTGACTGTTTTTCTCTTTACGACTAACAACAGTTAAAAAAAAAAAATAACACAAATCCTATTGTTTATGCCTGGTTGCAATTTTGTAGCGACATTTTGTACTCAATTAAATATCGCAATTAATAGTAATCATGAATCAATAATCATAATTTTAAATTCAAGGTTCTTTTGATACGACAGGGGCCCGTGATAAAATATTTTATTTGGTTTAAGTAGAACAAATGTCTTTTAACTTTAACCAAACCCAGTAATTACTCTATTCGTCAGTTTAAGGCCGTAAAAGCACTTTCGAATATGAAAATGCCACAGTATTGAACACGGGTAAGCAATTTTTTTAAACTATAAACAATAGTTTTTACTTGTGTATACTATCGTGACACTTTCTTATTCGAAAGTAATTTTGAAAACTTTACAATAGTGAATTGAAAGTAATTTCTCGATTGAATTACTGTTTAATGACAAGTATTATGGTTCATTTGTGCACCTAAACCAAAAGAAAACATATATTCCCGCACGCGGCCCTGTCATATCAAAGAACAGAATTTGCTACACCATTTCACTAAAAAAAATATGTAATTGTTCAGTTACTCTTTAGATGCACCGTTGAAACAACGTATTCATTTTGCTTTGGGAGCCCATTTTCAATAATAATCCTATATATAAAATAAATTCAGATGTTCCCCTATTTGATTGACCGGAATAGCTTAAACAATAGGTTCGATAAAAAAAATCTGTTTCATTAGACTTATATGTTAACTATTGGTCTGTGTTTTCAATCAATTACACATATTCTAATATTTAGTCCTGTTCAATATTGTACTTTTCCTGATCATAAATAGAGAAAAGCGGAAAACTGTCACCATCATAGTCAACAGTCCTGATACCGTTACTCAAATCACCGGGTAGTAAATTTTATAACAGAATATTTCGATATTTACCGGTACAAACAGCATATTCATAGCGTTTTCATTGGCTAATATATACACACACCCTACTACAGAGGGAAAGATAATAAAAAGTTTGTTTTTTTTATAAATTTTGATGCTTATTATAAATTACTTATTCGAAATTAAATGCGTTTTTCTTATTAAAAAACAAAACAAAAATAAAATTTAATCTTCTCAAAATCTTAATATATACGCGTGAAAGGAATAGAGATAAAAACTTTTGGAATTAATTAGTTAGTGTCAGAGTTAAGTGTTGGTAGCGTCGCTTTTGCACTCGATTTAGCCTGCGAAAAATTCAAATTATCGGATTGAATTAATGAGATTCTGCAGCGTCGCTTTTGTGCGCGTTTTTAGGTGGTGAAGAAATACAAATTATTGGAGTGAATTAATGAAATTGCAAAATCGAGTTTTGGTAGAGTCGTATTCAGAGCAGCGGCAACAAATGCTGTTATTACGTATCGACTCTCGATTGGACAACATCTCTAATCAGCGGTTTCTTTCAGCCAATCAAAACGCAATAAATATTCAGCTCCGAATTCCAGTGTAAACTATAAAAACCCAAGCACAGCTTTTCCCTTTCTCTTTGTTGCAGAATTTTTCGCCTATACTAGATGCACGTGAGTGCGCCCTTAAAAGCTCATTCCAGACCCTGATCGAAGGGCCTCGACAGACGCACAAGAGACTTTCAAAGACTACTAAACACAGCACCAGCATATACATACACGCTGTTAAACGGAAGCATGTAAGCAGGTCATACACATACGTAAACACACGTGGCGCCAGCCCAAATGAACACGCATACAAACTCTCATTGAAGAAACAAAGGCGCGCTAATACACACATATCTCCATGCCTATTTATTTACACACGCATGAACGTACTCGACGCCAGCCGAAACAAACACGTATACTCAATTTCTCCTTACAGACAAAACCCCTATCTTTCATCAGAATGTTCTTGTACTCTTTGAACTCTCACTCTTTACGAACATTTTTTGCATTGTCTTGAGTTGTCAATAAAATAAAATATTTGTATGGATAGACTTTGTCATTCTTTCATTTGATAATGCATTTTTAATACCGCTTTTGTACTCGTTTTGCAGCTGGTGAAGAAGTACAATTGTCCGACTGAATTAATGAAATTTCAGAGTCGAGTTTTTGTAGCGTCGCTTTTGTACTCGTTTTCAGCTGGTGGAAAATTCCAGAGTTGAGTTTATTAGCGTCACTTAAAAAAAAACTGCCATTTTTTAGCTGATAAAAAATTCAATTTTTTTTTACATGATATTTAAGAATGTATACTGATGTTTTATGCCATACTTGGCGATTTCTTCAGTTTACTTCGCGGAGGATTATAGTTTTATAACCGAATCGTTAATTTAACAACATGTACATTATCAAGATCTTAGCTCTGGCCCATCATCAATTTAACAATAAATTAATTGTTAAGATTTTAGCTCGGGTTATAGTTTTATAACCAAATCGCCAATTTATCCCCTACCAGACATTTAATTTTATAGCGCATACATGTAATATCAATTACAATGATTTCAGACAGACATCATATCGCCATTATAATAAGATCCTACCTTAATGTGCTTTGGCTTCTGCTTTTATAATTATGCAGCATAAAAGTTAAAGAAAATAGCAAAATATGTTGTCATATTTGAAATTAATTTCTCTATGCAATAATAGGTAACTCTGCTGCTTGTATTAATCTCAGGTTCCTACTTTTCATTGCTTTCCTGTGTTAGATAATGGCCTTGTGAGAGATGGACGCATCTGTGGAAGTCGGGTTTGACTTGCGCGATTGTGGCGGTGTCACCTCGTGCAACTTGGTGGATGTGTTCCCACGATTTGCGGAGACAGTGACGTAACCTCAAGGTCAGAGATCGGGTCACAGCTGCGTGTTGATCACGAGATTTCGTGACGTCAGTTTTCCGCTGTGAGTAAGTAAAATTGAGATTTGATCAGTTTCTCACTTGGAAGCGACGAGGGAACTACGCACAATCATGTAGCTGTTATAAAGAAGGGATTGCGAATTCTAACATAAGAGCTCAGTTAGATAGAAACGATATCTTCCTAATCCTCCCTTGCAAGTGATTACGTGATTAACATAGGAATTTTAACTAGTGTGGCCTCTCTCTCTATCTCTCTTTTCCAACGAACCTCTCCATTTTCGGCTAATTAGTTAGTAAATAAAAATGGCTAGGATTTAAACAGCAAAAGACTTTGTGAAATTATTGAAGTAGAAAGATTGCTTTCAGTCACGGAAGAAACCGCCGACCGAAAATGCGACAACAACGGGCGTCTGCGGTGACAGTGATGGCAGCGACAGACAGATGATAGCAGCCCGACAGCAAACTGCAGGCGACAACGATATAAGGTTAGTACAAATAGTCCCGATACACGGCGAGGCGAAACGAAGCACAGCAGGGCAGTACGAATAGTTCCCGGGCTGTTGGAATTCGCCGAATTAAGAAACGACATATCGGCCCATTAGTCGCGATGCCGTTCGTACTGGATCAAGAGACGAAGAGTTCTACGAGACGAAGAGATTTCGACACAACGTATATATCAAGAATATTAAGAACTTATTATACCTGGAGGCTACAACATGGTCATCTCCGAATTCAATGTCATTTGTCATAAACCGCGTAATAAGTAATTACATTTTGTTAATCTCATTCATTATTCTCATCCTCTTATAACATTCTTCATCATTTAACCGACAATCTATCTATCCCATAGCCCTTTATCCTTGAGTGGCTTTTAGCCTTGATCAGTGGTGACGTATTAGTAAAAAAAAAACATGACAAAAATGAATAAGTTAAATTTTGTTCGAAAAAAATAATCGCACTCATTCATTCAGCAAAGACGAAATGTTTTAAACCTTTTCTCCCAAATTTAGGAATGTCTTGAGCGGAAATAAAATCCACATTACCCAAATATGGTCAACAAGTATACAGATTAAACAAACAAAAAAAACAACTTATTTTCGAATTTCAAACTTTTTTTTAATGAAAAACGAATGCCACAAACTTCTGCTCTACATACCCCCCCTCTCTCTCTCTCTCTCTCTCTCTCTCTCTGCCCATGTCTCTTCCCAAGAAAAGGGTAAATAAATATGATTTTCCACTTCGTTGCTTTTTAAAACGAGCGAGTCACGTAGGCAACCTTTTTCTCTCTAACCTATATACATTAAAAAAGAAAGGACACTATTTTCTCTTTTTCTCGTTCAAATTGTCTTTTTTTTTATATACTCAAGTTCCTATTCACTTGCCTCCCCACGAGGGCAGAATTAGAAACAATGTCGGATTTTTATGTGATGGAAATCTAGCTCCCCAAAAAGGGGCACTCTGGATTTGGACAACAATTTTAATTCTCTCAGTCTAGAAAGATTTTTTTCACTGAGAGCAAAGACAGAAAAGGTGTAGTGTAGTATCAGAACAGATACTACACTTTGCTCCTAGGCAAGTCGTATTTTTTAAGGGATGTGCTAGAAAGCGCCATCTTTTGTTATTCTAAGGACAAAATGAAAGCGGATATAAAACAAAACAATGGATCGCAAATGGCTCAAGCAAAATTGGCGCTTAAGAAGTGCCAGTGCTTTTATTTATTTGCTTCCAATCAAAACAAGATGTAGCACAACGCCATAAGACGAAAAAAGCTAGCTCCCCTTAGAGGGGGGGATCTTGATTGGTACAAAAATAGCCAAGAACGGACCAGTCGGCATTCCCCGATATGGGCTCCTCAGGCGATCGGAAATATACCACCTCCAGACGGAAAGAGGAGGTACTGCCTGAAAGAATGCACCTCCTAGAACCTACTTAGACCATACCTCATCCCGACGAAAGGGGGCTTGATCTGTCGGACTGATTGATGAGAACGAAGGGCAAGTGCTTGAGGCTCATCTTTCTCACCCTCCAGCTATGATGATACGGGTCACAACTAGAATATTACTCGTTGTTTGTACTAATGAGTCACCGCTTATCAAGGCCAAAATCCACTCGAGGATAAGGCTTAATACGTTTGTCAAGTGGACGGTGAGACAACACCTTGAGCACTGGACACGGTGCTTGAAACTGGGCAAAATTCTATTATTTAAGAGGACGGCTCAACAAGAATCTGTTAGCATTGGACTTAAAAACAACCACGTTGTAGTCAACTGGGAAGCAGACCCGTGGTATTCTGTTCAACAGACGGGTAGTTCTTGAAAAGAAACTTTGCTTAGTGGAGTTCCGTTTAGTTTTAGGTAAACAGAGAAAGAAGAGAGAAATTAGTTACAGTGGTTGTAGCTAGACGAGTTTTTGCAAACAAAATAATATGCTACTTTTTTTATTACCGTTACGCTCGTAGAATTAAGGGTTTCATTTTTTTTTACTAAGGAGTCACCAGCTATAAAGGCTAAAAATACTCGAGGATAAATGTTAATAATATTGGCAGGTGAATGATAGTGAATATGTGAAAGGATTGGCAATTTTAACATGCCACCCACTCGAAAACAAACAAACAGCCGACTAAAGAAACAATAATTCTTCCACCTCAGTCAGAAACATCGCTCACAGAATACGAGGCCTAAAGGACAAAATAGAAGGAAGCGAGAGTTACGAGGCTGCCGAAAATAGCCTATCAGAAGTGAGTTATTGCGGTGAGCGTGACAGAAATGGCGTCATATTCTAAATGGTTGATTGAAATCAAAAGTCGTGAATTCAATCTCTCTTGTTTTTTAAATTTCTTGTGATTACTTATTAAATGATTACGCACGAATAGCTTTTAGATTATCAAAAAGAACATTGGAATAATTATTCCCTTTGTACGAGTTTCGGGTTCATTACATTACATTACACCTTCTCTCTCAGCAGATGGAAAAGTCATTGTTCTAATGTTTGTTAATTAATGTTCAATTATTTGTTTTGGCCTTTTGGCTAAGATCAAAGTGTAGTATCTGTTCCGATGGAACTGCACGCCTGTCCTGTGCAGTTCTAAGAGGTCCACCCTCCCAGGCTTCGCCTCCCCTCTTTGGGGAGGAGTAAGTTTATTGCTTACTGTTTGAGGCGCCCCTACCGGGGAATGCCGACGGGGCTGCCCAGGCAATTTTTAAATGGCCAGAGTGCTCACCTCTCGAGCGCTGGCTTTTAACCCCACTTGCTCGACCCGATCTTGGGTCACATCTTACTTGTGGGAGTAAGATAAAACTGGCCTTGTGCCTAACTCCGCGAGGAGTAAATAAACATCTTGTTGGCACATGAGTTTTGCGGTAATTTCTAATTGCGTTGAGTTGATTGTTTGGGAGTTCTCTGGTTTGTAATCTTGCTTCTGCTGGAGTGTGTTTTATTTTGTAGTGAGGTGACGTGACCATCGCAATGAACCTGTTCATCAATGGCTGTTTCTGCCCCTCTTATTTGAACTCTGTTTTCCTCTCTTTGAAGAATGCAGAATCTGGGGTTTTCACATTTGGTCAGTCCCGTTGCTGGTTTCCATTGTCCCATTTGGTGATCCCATACACTCGCAGTTTGCCCGGTTACCAGTGCTGATAGACCGTGTGCAAGCCAGACTTCTGCTTTAGGCCTGGTCTGCATGAAGTCCTCCTAGTTAGTCGCGGATATTTGTAAACCTGGGCCACTCCGAGATCCAGAGCAGCAAGGCTAAACGGTTGCATGGGGAGTCGGTGAATGTTTGATACAGAACACACAAAGGAATGGCGCAAAACAACCTGCTACTTTCGCTACATCGATTTGTGGTCCCGAACACGTCTTGGTTTGTCACGCGCAGGGACAGAAACGACCATAAGACAACGGATCCTGGATTTTCAACAGAGTCCTGTTAGTCGGGCGGCGCCCCTAATACCGCTTGGTGCCAAACCTATTCGCCGCCGGTGGCCCTGTCAGGAACCGATGTTCCAGACGGTGTAGCTCTGACACTACCATTTTGCCACCCCCACCCCCCCTCTCACCGTGAGGAAGTGTTTAACTTTAGGGGAGGGTCGTTGTTCAATAGATCAGTGGGGCTTGGAACGTTGTGGCTGATATGCGTGGCTCGTACACATAGCATCGCTAAATCAGGGTCTCTTCCTGCTTGCTTTCCCTTGAGTATTGTCCTATTGACAATTTAGATCTGTTTCTTCATAAAACCGATGACGTCACATGATCAAAGTCCCATTGTTGAGCGAATTCTTTGAATGCTTTTCAGGTGTATTGTGGCTCATTATCACTGACCACCACCTTAAGAAAATATCTGTCTCATGGCTGAGATGACTATATCACTTGTACTTTGACCAGTCATTTTGCGTATGTGTAGGAATTTTCTGAAGTAATCAGCAAATATTAAACATCCATGGTCATTAAAGGGAAACATATCAGTACCAACAACTTCCCATGCTCAGCTGGGGATATTATGTGGCTTCAGAGTTGCCTTTGATTGTGCAGGAAGATTTTCTGGTCATACTGAGCATTATGCTATTAAACTCCTGTTTTACATTCTCTATTAACGCAATTGAAGTTTTCCTAGGTGCATCAAGGCGTGGCTCTATGTTCTCGTTGACAAAACCTTTCAAAAAGGCAATTTTATCAAAACGTTTTGGGAACACATATATATATATATATTGTTACACCGGCCGTTCTTACACAGGAGAAACTACACCGGTTGTCACTATAAATAGTGCGAGTCACCAGAGACATAGAAGACAAAGCACAGTCTTGTAACTGTCTAGCCAACAGCTAGTCAGTTTCTTACTTTGTTAATACACTTGTTAAACCAACCCTCGACTTGACTTCCTTTATTTATTATTTACTGTGGAACAACTTCACAACATTATATATATATATATATATATATATATATATATATATATATATATATATATATATATATATATCAGTTCTTGAATTTTATTTGATCTATGTTTCCACGATGGGGTTGTTGTGCATTTTCTTTCTTTATTGTGCAGTGTAAAGTAATTAATTTATGCCGTTCTAGCGATGGTATTCCTAGAACTGCTGGCCCTTGCACATCCACTATGAAGAAAGTGCTATTTTACCATTCCGATTGTTGTACTTGTATGGTATGCTGATGCTGATGCTGCCATAGAATTGTATTGGGGTGCCGTTGTATGCTACCAGTTTCATTTCACTTGTTTTTTGTTTTGTGATTTTTCAAAACCATCAGTTTCTATTTTTCGGGAATGTAAAAACTGGTAATCTGTTTCTTTGCGCACCTGTATCTGTTTTTAGTCAGTCTGTGGATTCCAATTCTGCTCGGCAGCTTTACGTTGACATATGCAAAGGCTTCATCTTTCTGATGGATATTTTTATATTACTAAATGTCAGGCCTTAAAGTCCTTACTCTAATATTGTTTATATGAATAAATTGTATGTGATGTTATAAAAGGCGCCGACGAAGTGCAATTTTGGAATCATAAAAAATAATGACGTTTTGACACACCTCACATAGGTTCTGTTTCATGCCATTTCCTTGTCTCACGTTTCTTCTTTTCCCCTCCCTTTCTCTTTTTCTATTTTTATCTCTTAATAGTTAAAGAAAAATGAAATATACATGCACCATCGCTCACTGATATTTATACATTTTTATTCCACTGTAAATCTTAATTGAAACCTACTTTTACGTCTATGTCACAAAATGATATGAGTTTTACTTGGAGGTCCGCGGGCCGGATTGCAATAATATCGCATAACAGTGTGGCAGGCCGGACGCTAAGCCATCGCGGGCCGGATGTGGCCCGCGGGCCGGAGGTTGCCCGCCCCTGCTCAAGCTAATTCTTTGCTGAGATTATTGCATTTATGCTAGGTACAAAAAGATTTTGAACACACACACATATATAACATATATACATACATATACGTATATACACACATATATACATATATATATATATATATGTATACATATATATATATATAAACATATATACGCACATATATATAAACATGTATACATACATATACTATAAATATAAATACACATATATTCATATATATATACACATATATATATACATACATATATGTACATGTATATATATATACTTATATAAATATATATATACATATATAAATATATATATACATATATAAATATATATATACATATATGTACATATATATATACATACTTATATAAATATATATATACATATATGTACATATATATATATACTTATATAAATATATAGACATACATATATGTACATATATATACATATATATACTTATATAAATATAAATATATATACATACCTTATATATATATATATACATACCTTATATATATATATATACATACCTGATATATATATATATATATATATATATATATATATACATACCTTATATATATATATATACATACCTTATATATATATATACATATATATATATATATACCTTATATATATATATATATACATATATATATATACCTTATATATATATATATACATATATATATATATATATATATACCTTATATATATATATATACATACCTTATATATATATATATATATACATACCTTATATATATATATATACATATATATATACATACCTTATATATATATATATATATACATACCTTATATATATATATATACATACCTTATATATATATATATATATATACATACCTTATATATATATATATAGACATACATATATGTACATATATATACATATATATACTTATATAAATATATATATACATACGTTAGATACATATATATATATATATATATATTTATATATATGTACATACATACATCAATATATATCTATATAATTTATATATAAATATTTATAATTTATATACATAAATAATTTAATATTATTTATTTAATATATATATATATATATATATATATATATATATATATATATATATATATATATATATATATATATATATATATATCTGCAACGTCATTTCTGACATGTGCGCCTGGATGATGTAAGTTTTGTGCTAAATGTATGAATGAATCAGTCAAATCCAGCAGGCAGGCCTCCTGGCCAATCAAAACACACTGTTTACTCTTGCGTCATTCAAACTTCAGTCGATGGAAAAAACCCAACCATCACAGCCGGAAGTGTACGTTTTATTAATAACGTTATTTCCTACACGAGTGTCGGCTTTGAAAGTCCTGCCTGCTATTGCATCAGCCGCGACGAAGCCGTATTATCGAGAAACATCTCGAGGGCAGGCGTCATGAAAAAAAAGTTGCGTACACTTAATTCTAAATCGTAGATGAAGCTTAATATTTTTCGGGGGTATTAATACGTTTATTAAGAATATTAAATGACAGAGTTAATATCTTAATTTGTTTGTTTATCTATCTAGTATTACACTAGTAAGCTAGGTTAATCAACGTTTGTTTCCCTAAGCATTTTCCTATATATATATATATCCATCACATAAAATACATATTAATATATTCCTTGGTATTGGGAGTGAGTTATGTTGGAAAAAAGAAGCAAGTTTATTTGTTCTAATTAGCCGTAATTTACAATTTACTTACTAAGTCAATCATCCCTTACTAAGTGTCTGTCTATTACTCTCACCCTCTCTCATTCGATGTTGTTTGACCTCCCCACTCTTATTTTATACAGTGTCTATTACTTCTCGATTCCGCCCACCTTGGCCTTTTGGCTAAGATCAAAGTGTAGTATCTGTTCCGATGGATACTGCACCCCATAGACTGGTATTGTCTTCGCCTTCGGGGCTTGATTTACGCCGGTCTATGGGTCGGTTCTGTGCAGTTCTAGGAGGTCCACCCTCCCAGGCTTTGCCTCCCCTCTTTGGGGTGGAGTAAGTTTATTGCTCACTGTCTGAGGCGCCCCTACCGGGGAATGCGGACGGGGCTACCCAGGCAATTTTTTATTTCTCGGGCGCTGGCTTTTCAAGACCCACTTTCCCGACCCGACCTTGGGTCACATCTTACCTTGTGGGAGTAAGATAAAACTGGCCTTGTGCCTAACCTCCTGGAGAGGAGGTAAATAAATACTCTCATCTATCTCTCTCCGTCCGTCCGTCCGTCTCTCTCTCATATATATATATATATATATATATATATATATATATATATATATATATATATATATATATATATATATATATATATATATATATAAACTATCTATCTATTATCTATCTATCTATCTCGCTCTCTCGGTTTATTAATAGTCAAAGATAATAAAGCTAACTATAAAACAGACGATTGGAATAGTCCATTATAAACAATAGGAAATAACATCACGAGTATTAATACTATTTAACCAAGGCGATCCATAATACAGGCTTGGCAAACATGCGACTGGGGTTCACAACTTGGGGCGTACATGTGAAGATCAAAATTACTACTAAATAATAATTACAGAGAAAATTTTTAGTAAGAAATTTCTGATAAATGTCCAGTAATTAGCAACTATACACATTATTAGGAAGCAGCTTACAATAATTGATTTATTTCCATGAAATCAAATGTGAAAAGTACAAAAATATAAAAGAATTAAATTCACAAAAAATCACTGTATTCACCATGAATAAGGCACATTTTTGATATTTCAAAAATCTTTAGTCAATTTGTTTATATTGACCACTTGATTACAGAAAATATAATGACATACTACAATGAGAAAGCAAATTAAACATTTTACAAAATCAAATACTTTATGAACAAAATAATGTCCGGAGAAACAATTTTGATGAGTTTTACAAACATTTTTCGTGGGGTCTGCATTCGCGCTGGCAAAGACAACACTTATTTTGATTTAAGTTTATTCATTAGTTTAAAAATGTGTTTTCTAAATTAAGTAAAGTTAACGGCTAAGGTGAATAACTGTTATTCTTTTGGTAAAAATTATTCCCCTTAGCCGAGTCTTCTTTTAAGGTGATTATTTAAGAATGTCTATATATTACCACGCGGTCAGACCGGATTAAGTATTTCGTTTTAAATAACATGTAGCGAAGGACGTTAATCTTTAGCAAATGACATGGTACAACAAGAACAACTGAAAGTTTGCTAGTCAGAATCAAAGTTGTATTTTTCAGCTTAAATGCTATTTAGGTCCAACTGTAAAAATCCTGGCAACATAATTGGATGACTGGAAGACTTGGATGGATTGGAATACATTGTATTGGATGGAATGTAAAAAGGAAGAAAATAGAAATCTGAGGTTCGGAACTGGAAGTAGAACACAAGAGTTCCCATTCATTTTCAGGCAACGCCGAGCTGTTTGTTAAAATTCTGTATTGATGAAATAAATATTCGGTTCTTTGATATTACATGGTCACATGAGAAAAGTAATTATTTATTTGGTTTAAGAACACAATTAAACCATAATACTTGACCATTACTTTAAAATTTTAATCTAAGTTAAAAATGCCTTTTTATTCGCCATTTTATAGATTTCAAAATTACTTTCGGATTTCTAAGTGACGACAGCGTCAGCCATTCTTGAATCTATTAATAATATACTAAAATGGCTGATTTGTGATAACTATCGTGTTACTTCGAAATTTGAAAGTAAATTCCAAGTCTTTAAACTGGCGAATAGAAAGTAATAGAAGGTTGCAATTAAAATGTAGAGGCAGGCGTGAAGTATTATCATTCATCTGTCTTCCTAAACCACAGGAAAACACACGCTATTGTTATATAAATATTCTAACAGTCTGTCAACGTTAAAGATGTTATTATTAAATGTAATACTTATGTATTTACTAAAGATAAATTATGCATTTTATCAGTAAATAAAAGGTGCCTTTTTCATTTTTATCGGCTAAGAATAAAGTAACATTTGTTCACACATTTACTGAACAAGACAAATACCTCTTTGTTAGATGCGAACAGTAGTGGAGGTCGCGGTCACTTCCGGCGCTAGAGACTCAGAATCTCATCCTCAACCCCACAGTTTATGATACGCGGTCACCGCTATGAGATTACTTTTCGTAAACAAACAGATATATTACTTTTTTTAACCGACAAAAAAATCAGCAAATCATACAATTTTAATGAGATTGTCAGTATTTATTCAATAAATTACCTATACATATAAAGAGAAGTTATTCGGATTTTCAAAGTCAGACCCAAATAGAAGTCCGTCTGACATATCACTATTTGATTCAGACTAGCATATTTTTTCTTTCATTTTTCCCACTATGCGATTGCTACGAGTACAATTAATTTCGATTCAGTTTTTACCTGATTATATTTTGTCCGGATACGAGTAATGTTATAGTGGATAATTTTTTCTTACTGCCAACCTGATACAATATTATGTTTTTTACTGACTCGGAGTTCTCACAGGAGTCATTACCCGTGAACGCCTACTGGTAAAAATAGGTTGCCCTTCTGGAGTCCGAGTGACAACAAGTCTCCCCAGATTACCAGGACTCTCCGCTTCTTTCGATCGTTCTTGCAAAATCATTTTACGTTCATGCAACGGCCGTTTACCATTAGGTTATAGCAGATGATGGCCATTGGTTTTCTTTGTAATTTGAGTACCAATAAGTCTCTTCGTGTGCTTCCAGTGAAGGTTTGGATGGTTCTCTTCCTCCTCCTCGGCTTGTTAATCTTCCCATACCCTTATTGGCCATTCTCTTTGGTACCACCCGATGCTGGTGTCACCTCGTTTTTTGGAAGCGGGTGGGGTTCAGAGTATGAAACCTTCCTTTATATTTACCCTGCCAGTCGCAACTCCCTTGGCCTTGTCCCACCATTTTTCCACTTATACTTCTAAGTGTGCTTACGCAACGCCATTCCACTTCAACGGAGTTGATCGATGTCACGTGGCAATGTGGGTTGTTTTCCATCTTAAGGGGTTTTTTTTGTTAATATTTTAGCTGTATCTTCATTAGTGCTGTGCTTTGTATGGTGTCAATCTTCCCTTTGATTCCAATTTCTCCAATTCTATTATCCAGGGGTTTTCTTTCCAGAGCTGTTCCTAGTACTCCTATAATTATTAGTATTACAATAGTTTGTATTCATGTTCCGTATTTCCCTCGGTTCTCTGGCAAAATCCATGTATTTGTTTAGTTTTTCTGCTTACTTGGTCATAGCCCTCTGATCTGCTAGACCCAGTGATATCAACTATTTTGACAGATTTGTTTCTTTCTTGTTGACGATTATCATGTCCGATTGTCTTGTTTAGTTGAGATTGTGCTTTTCTATTTCCATGTCCCAGAGGGTTTTATGATGTTCATGTTCCATTAATAGCTCTAGTTTATGATGTTCATGTTCCATTAATAGCTCTAGTTTATGATTTTCATGTTCCATTAATAGCTCTAGTTTATGATGTTCATGTTCCATTAATAGCTCTAGTTTATGATTTTCATGTTCCATTAATAGCTCTAGTTTATGATGTTCATGTTCCATTAATAGCTCTAGTTTATGATTTTCATGTTCCATTAATAGCTCTAGTTTATGATTTTCATGTTCCATTAATAGCTCTAGTTTATGATGTTCATGTTCCATTAATAGCTCTAGTTTATGATGTTCATGTTCCATTAATAGCTCTAGTTTATGATGTTCATGTTCCATTAATAGCTCTAGTTTATGATTTTCATGTTCCATTAATAGCTCTAGTTTATGATGTTCATGTTCCATTAATAGCTCTAGTTTATGATGTTCATGTTCCATTAATAGCTCTAGTTTATGATGTTCATGTTCCATTATTAGCTCTAGTTTATGATGTTCATGTTCCATTAATAGCTCTAGTTTATGATGTTCATGTTCCATTAATAGCTCTAGTTTATGATGTTCATGTTCCATTAATAGCTCTAGTTTATGATGTTCATGTTCCATTAATAGCTCTAGTTTATGATGTTCATGTTCCATTAATAGCTCTAGTTTATGATGTTCATGTTCCATTAATAGCTCTAGTTTATGATGTTCATGTTCCATTAATAGCTCTAGTTTATGATGTTCATGTTCCATTAATAGCTCTAGTTTATGATTTTCATGTTCCATTAATAGCTCTAGTTTATGATGTTCATGTTCCATTAATAGCTCTAGTTTATGATGTTCATGTTCCATTAATAGCTCTAGTTTATGATGTTCATGTTCCATTAATAGCTCTAGTTTATGATTTTCATGTTCCCTTAATAGCTCTAGTTTATGATGTTCATGTTCCATTAATAGCTCTAGTTTATGATTTTCATGTTCCATTAATAGCTCTAGTTTATGCATGTACCATTTGTTTCTAAGCGCAGTCATTTGCATAGTTCCCAGTGGGCTATCTTCCAAATCATATCATGACTATTTTTATATTCTTTTTAAATCAGCTTGCTGCATTCAATTTGGACGTGGTTTACCGTTTCGTCTCTTGTCCACAGAGTTTACACTTTCTGTTTTCAGTTTTTTTTTTATTTTAGTTTATGTAGTTTGTTCTGATCGCGTTGTTTACTGCGACGGTCAGTAGTGATTTTCTTTTCAAGAGTCTTTTTCACAGCCAAGTCCATGTTTTTCCGTCCTTCTCATAGTCCATATGGTTTCTTCTCTTCCCATTTTTCTTTTCTCTCTTTTTTGGTTCCTGTTTCGCTGCTCTTTGTTGTGCTGTTTTGACGGCGGTAATCAACCTCTCTGTATTTTTTTTTGTTATGTAGTTATATATTCTTTCAAATGCGACAATTTTGGATATATAGTGCTTTATTCATAGTTGTTAGTTTCCAGATTCCTGAGATCATCTTTTGTACAGTGTATGAAGAGTCTTGAATATCTTATTATGTGTACTGGCCAGATTCGTATTCCTTTTAAGCTTCTGATTTATTTTCGAAAATTTTCTTGTTCTTCTGATGTATTCTATTGTTATTATCTCTTTCATCTCTGTTTGATGGTGCCCACTTCCAGAATCCCAAGATATCTATACTTATTGCGTTCATTAAGTAATCTAATTACGTAATGATTAGGTAGCCCTATACCTTCCGTTGTTTCGAGTTTCCCCTGCTTCATCACAGGTAGAGAACTTTTTTTTTTCTATCCTGACTAAATATTTCAGTTGTGCTTATTATTGTTTCTAGCACCTTTTTGTATTTTGCTAGTCATTCTACGTCATCCTTGCACGTGGAGTGATTTAGTTTTTCCTTCGTTTCTGTAAATCTGTACTCTGCTTTGCATCCCCTGGATATGTTGCTACGACGAACGGTGGTTGGGGTAGGGACTCTCCTGTGAAAATACCCCTCTTTATCCTTATTTCTCCAATGCGTTCTCTTAGTATAAAGAGACGATGGATACATCCTGTAAGTGTGGCAGAAAAGTGAAGTAAAGGTTGCACAATCTATAACCGCACATCTCCTGGACCAGCATTGTTTATGACGATTGGAAACAATGCCGGGTTTAGCAGAGAAAGATTGGTGTTATTTCGGAGTAATCCTTCTTCTAGACTAATAGCCCAACCAAGGCTTGAGGGTCTACTCTACCCTACTATTTAATCTATAACTGGAGAGGGGATACGTGAATTCATCCTAAGGTATTTATGAAAGTGATCCAGCAGTCCGGCGCACCAAGTCCACCGTTCGTGCCTGTACAATTACAGCACGGCACCTCCATAAGCATTTTTAAACATCCAATTATTTATGTTTGGGGGGTTCGTGCGGTATGCTGTCTTAAACGAAATTTCCATGAACAAAGTTTCTTTCCAAGAATTACACATCTGTGGAACACATTATCACGGGATTGCTTCCATGCAGACTACCACATGGTCGTTTTTAAATATAATGTCAACAAATACTTGTCGAAAGCTGTTCTTATAAGTAATCAGATTTTGTTCATCCCATTCATCAGTTTCAATCCATTCACAATATTCTTCATCATTCAATTGACAATCCATCCATCCCCTTAACCCTTACCCTCAAGTGGCTTTTGGCCTTGATAAGCAGTGACTCGTTAGTAAAAAAAAATGTTTCAGTATCATATGGTTGTTGTTGATCATCATCATCATCATCATCATCATCATCATCATCATCATCATCATCATCATCATTTTGCATGACTCCTTACTTTGCCCCCCCCCCCCCATCTTACTCTCTTTACGCTGTAATGTAAAGTGTGGTTCATCTATATATTTTTAATCATGTTAGTTTCTTTAGTTTCGCCTCCTCTTCAACGTTGGCTTTTACCTAAGCCCCCCGCCCTCCCATCCATCAGCCCCACCCCCACCCACACCCACACCCACACCTTTTTTGACTAAAATAAATGCCACTCGAGTAGATGATTGCTGAAGCGGAATTTCTCACAGCTATCAGGTGGCTAACAAAATAAAACCTTTGGAATCACTTTTATTTTACTCGTAATTATGACACTAAACTTATTACAACTGTAAGTTATTATAATTTCCTTATAGTTTCAATAGCGAATTAATCTAATTAAGACCCCCCGCACCCTCCCCCACCCCACCCCAAGACTTGACCTCTATATGTTTCGGAATTTTTGCAATGAGGATTCAGAATTTGTATTATTTGAATTATTCAGGACTACTGTTCTCATCATCGATGTTATTCTCACAACGTTTCGGCCGATGTAACCTTCGAACTCGGAAATTTCTTCATGTCGAACTCGGGAAACTGTACGGAGTCTCGAGCTAACCCCTTTTATTTGATCCACGGGGTCAATTGTTCTCGGTCCGTTAGCCATGACTGGGTAAAAGTATTAAGTAATGCTTAATTATATTCTTAGTATTGCCTGTAAGGAGGATTGAACCTTAAACATCTAGAAGGATGTCACTTAGAACTGTTTATCACTTAGCACTTTATCCGTTGCGCCATGGGTCCATGTTACAAAACGTTGTGAGAATAACATCGAAAAGTTTTATTCTTTTTGTAAAAAATATTGCCATAAACGAGAAAATCATGACACAAAAGAAAAAAAACCCGTAAAAATTAAAAACAAAAGCTAAACTGCACTCTGTAATTTGGTGACCTTTCAAACCTTATAACGTAATTCAATGATGTCACCAGACGAGGATCAAGTGGATGTATTCTATTTTTCCCCTAACTTTGTAAATATTCCGTCTCCGACACATGAAATGCACTTTTCTTTTTTTTTCTTTTTTTCTTTTTGTTCTTTTTTCTTTTTCTTTTTTTTTTTTTTTTTTTTACCGGAGTGGCTTTTCTTTTATACAACTGGAACACATAAGAAAATTAATGTTTTCCTTTTATTTAGAAGCTCAAATAGACCCTGACTTTTTTCACCTGCTGTTAATGCAGAGCCCTTCGTAAAAGAAAAGAGCATTCTAAGCAGACGATAATGTGTATACAGGCATTAAGAGTCTCTTCCTCTGTATTGTGTGCTGATGGCGTAATGGTTAGTGACTCCGACTGTTGACAAAACGGTCGGGTAACGATCTGAGGTTGAAACACTTGCTCGTTTAGCCAGACTGAAGAGCTGTGATACCACGAAACAGTCTGCATGTGGATGACTACTTTTCCAATTATTTAAATTTAAGTATGAGCATATGTTTCTATATTTCTATGTATAGGATTCACTCCTAAACTAATCCACTAATTAATATGGATTTTAGAAAACAGGTGCTAGGTATAACGGTGGGTATTGTGGGCTATATGTGATTAAACTTAGGCAAAATAGGCAAAGAAGAAGTCGAAACCCATCATTGAAATTCCGATACCCTCGAATTTTGTGAAATTTTACTAACAGGTATTAATAAATATTCCACAAATTTCAGTTACTTTCGAGTATGTAAATGTGATTTTAGGGTCATATTATGGACACAAACTCCCATTCGAAAATTAAAATATTTCAGATTTGCATTAAATTTGATTCATAATCACTAGACACCAATTAAGCAAGATTCCATGAATTTCAATTTCTCCCCCTTAAGCTTAAGCATTAAATTTAAGGAATTTTCGAGAAGCGAAATCATGCAATGGATTTTGATCAAAATTGGAATAAGGATTCTAGACATGTTTTAGTAGCATTATATCTTGATTTTAATCTTCGTAAGGGGACATAAAAGTGGTGCAAAATTATTCTGTTCAGAAAATTAATATTACCTGTCCTGTGAAAGGTATTCTAGTATAATTTTTTTTTTTTTGTATTTCAAATAAAAGATTTATAACATAAAGTTTTATAATAGCTCAATAGTGTTGGACTAGAGCTGTAATAGAGCATATTTTAATGTTATTCAAACCACATCAAATGCAGGGAACACATTATCACCAATTACATCATTTTTTTAAATTCACACCATACAATTGTTTCGGCCTATCACCAAGATGTATATAATAATGTTCCAAGTGTTCAAATCAGTTATTTCTTGGGGAAGATATCCTCAGTGCTCATAAAAACGGGGGTAATCTTCCAGGCAGGAAAAACCTAAATTGCAATCCGTACTCATTTAAAAAATATATATATATTTAGTTTCTTATGTATTATTTCCATATCATTTTTTCCCAGATGATATTGTTCAATGGAGTAGTTTACGGCCGTACATTCAAATCGCGACATCAACGCACAATGTGCTATTTTCCAGTGTTATTGCTTAAATCATTTGCCATCGACATACATGTTCGCCCCAAATCACAGATAAATATAAATGAATGATTTAGCTAAACGTTATGGTGCTGGTCTGAGGCCGAAACAATTGTATGCTACAAATAAAAATTTGAATTTTTAGTGAGAAATAGTTTCCTGCGTTTCATGTGGTTCGAATAACATTAAAATCTCTTTCTCTCTCTCTCTCTCTCTCTCTCTCTCTCTCTCTCTCTCTCTCTCTCTCTATATATATATATATATATATATATATATATATATATATATATATATATATATATATATATATAATTTAATTATTTATATCTACAGACGCTACGCGTTTCAAGCGTATTGCTCTCACCAGTGTAAGAAAGTAATAATTTCAGACAGTCGGGCTGCACAAACCTGCAAGCAGTCGCCATATCCACACGGAAACTGTCACGTAATTAAGCGAAAGTGAGATCTATATGTACCTAGAAGCGCGTAAAGACAGAAGACTGGTCGAGGGTGTTCGACGAACGTATTCGGAACTTTGATTCGCTTTATATATATATATATATATATATATATATATATATATATATATATATAAATTAAATTAAATCTTTATTTTAGCACCCTACCAGTCCGTACCGTTTCGTATTTTTATGTTTGAAATAACTTATTTTCTCTTTTTAACTTAACTATAATTTTATATTTTATTAATATACTAAAAAAAACAATTTTCGTTAATACTCTTCATTAATTTTTAACTGATCCGATATGTTACGTAACTAATATCATACGTATTTTTCGTAACTTTGCATTAAAAAAAACAGATGGGCGCCTGACAACGTTAGAGAAAATCTACGTTTCCTCAAAGAAACTCGGTTAAATGTAAGTTGTTTATTTATTGTTTTCCTCTGTTTCTGCTTCACATTTTTTTCTGGAAACGATCTTTAGACTTCTGAAGAGCTACATACATGACAGATTCTAGATATACATGTCTATTCCTGGTGGTTTATGTATGCACGAAACGAGCAGTCAAGTTCTACGAATATTTTAAATTTTAGAAAAATATGACTTCAATGGAATTTAGCGTAATATTGTTTATGCTTCCATCTTATTTTTATTTATAGTTCTAAGTTCTTAATTCATACTATTATTATTGATTATTTCTTTTATATTTATCCTATATTCTCATTGTGTATTTCTAAATTTTATCATCATCTCCTTATTAGTAACTCTGTTATTTATCATTATCTTTATTTTCAATTTTTAATTATACCTTCATTATTTCTAATTTTGCCATAATTCTAAATTATTAGTAACTATTTTATTTCATTTATTTATTTTTATTTACTTATTTATAATTTCATTAATTTTATTAATTTTATAAAAATGTTTATATATATATATATATATATATATATATATATATATATATATATATATATATATATATATATATATTTCCCTATATTTCTATTATTATACTTAATTTTATTTCTTATTTTTTATTATATTTTATTTTTTTTATTTTTAATTTTTATTTTTATTTTATTTTAATTTTATTTTTATCATTTATTGTTTTATTATTATTATTTCTTTACTGTATTTTATCTTACTCTAGTATACTTCCTTTTATTTTTATTTTTTTATGTATTTTTGATTTTTATTTATTTATAATTTTATTATTTTTTATATTATTATTTTTATAGTTTTTTCCTTTTTTCTTTTTTATTGTATATTTTTAATTTTTATCTCTTATCCTTTTTTTTCCTTTATATATTCTATTATTATTTTTATATTTTATATTATATTTTACTTTATTTTATCCCTTATTTTATTTTCATTTTATCTTTATAATTTTGATAATGTTTATAATGGCTTTTTTATCATTATTATTATCGGTTTATCTTTATATTTTTATTTTATATTTGTAACTTATTCCTTTTTCTAATATTTGTCCCTGCGTCCCCTCCTGTCAATAGATGTTCCTCTAAGACGAACTTGTTATTTTCTTCCTTGAATTTTCTGTAAGATGTGCTGCTAAAGGCGCTGATGAAGATACGTACTGGAGTTGCTGTGTAAAAAAATTTTTTAATTGAAAAATTTAAAAAATAAAAATTAAAGTATTTCCAGAATGTTTTGGAAACGACCGTACGCCATACTAGACTTGTGGTTCTAATTCTTTGAACAATTGGAATGTTCTGATTCATTTAATAATCTTATATATATATATATATATATATATATATATATATATATATATATATATATATATATATATATATATATAATATTTTATGGTTTTCTCTTTCTATTGTTTTATTTTTATACATATAAACGTCATGCACGTGTTGGATAATGGCTCTGTGAGGCCGGACGCATTTTGAAGTGGACGTATGTGGGGAGATCGTTTGGTTTGGCTTGCGCGATTTAGTGCGGGTGGACCCGTACGGTCGAGTACAAAATAAACTGATTCTCACGGTTGGAGCTCACACACGTTGACAGGGCCACCACGTTGACGAGGTCTCAGGTTAAGGGTCAAGATGAACCTGCGCATAGGGGTTCTGTGACGTCACGGGCTTTTGTGTGGGAAACGGAGTTTTGCGAGTCTAGGTTTTGGAAGCAAGCCGAACAGACGATTTTTCTATATGTAGTCTTCAAATGATTAGGGGAATTAAATTCCCTGAGAGAATACAGGCATGAGATTCATTCTTTCCCCCCTCCTCGAATGGCTAAGGACTTAAGCTAGGAATTAACGACGATAAAGTAGTAATTTGGTCTCTCCCTTAGCGTTGGTGAAACATCTCCTAGATCGACGGTAAACGTACGCCTGAAATAAACAAATCAAAATTTAAAACATTGTTGCCTCCTGAATCGGTCATGAAGGTTTTTGTTGCAGCCACAGCAGACGACATCGAGGCGACACCCCTCCACGCGACGAGGAAGAGAAGGTACGAGAACTTAAAGACAATGCAACACATGTATTTCATGGGAAATCATTTAACAACTAAAAATATGTTATGTACATTCAGATTTTTTTTATATATACAAGATGTTATAATGGCTGGCTGGTGGGAAGTTTTACTTATAACTTACAATTTTGAAGTAGATCGCAACTTGTTGAAAATCAAGTCAGTCCCCCAGAAACGAACGGGCGAAAATGAAATTGTGACGATTCTAACCATTTATCAATAACATAAAACATCATTACTAAACAGAACTATATACTGTTGTACTAAAATCAAAAACAATACTTGAAGTGAAAAAAACAAACCCAATAAAAATGATTAGATAACTAATGAGATGCCCTTTTGCAAATCAATATGCAAGTTAGATGCGTGAAGTTCAAAGAGCGTTTTAATCTCACTGTTTGTGCGAGAAATGCCGCAGCTTTATAAATATAGAGATTTGAAAATTCTAAAAATCAGTTTTTTTTTATTATTATTATTATTGAATCGTTTTAGCTTTAGTTGACACGGGTAAGCTGACATTTTTTGGCCCGCGGACATTTTGACCAGCGGACATTTTGATCAGCGGACATTTTGACCAGCGGACATTTTGACCGACGATTTTTCAATTGATGATCCAACACCAAATTATGATACAAGTGAAAATTAACTTTAGATAAATTTAATTGAGTAATAAGTTAAAAGACTTATTAATATTTAGTTAATCTTAATTGTATACTTAAACAATTGATTTATCTCAAGTTTATTCACATATGTTTGAATAATACCTGATGATTTATCGGTTCTCTTCTTTATGTGATCTATCGATTGGTTTCTAATCGAATATGTAATCTACCGAATGGTGTACATTTCAATATGTGATCTACCCATTAACCCTAACTAACTAAATCTAACCTAATGTTAGGGTTAGGGTTAGGGTTAGTTTATTTAGGGTTAGGGTTTGGCTTAATGAGTAGATCACAACGTTATTTTATTGATCATCTTGCTTTGTTTAAATTTTATTTCTTGTCCTGAAATAAAATTCTTTTCAAAATGTCCATTGTTCAGAATGTAACTGTTTTAGAATTTTATTACACACAAAGAACATTTGGCCACAAAAATAAACTTTTAACATTCTTTTTGCACAAAAAGAAACAAGTTTTAACGGAATTTCTAGTCGATAATATTTTATTGCTAAAAAGTTGTTAAGAATTTAAAAAAATATGTCGACAGGTGGACACAAAAGATACATTTTATATTAAAAAAATTAATGAAATTAGAATTTTGTATCAGAACAAACAAAACGTTTTATGTTATACAAACTTGTTATTGTGCAAAAAATATTTCAAACTTTAGGAAAAACAAGCAAGTATTTGTTTTTTATTTAATATTTTCCTATCAAGACAGGTTTGTCATCCATCTTGAATTTTAGTCTAAATGAGTTTTTTTTGTATCGTTTTATATTCAAATGACTGTCAGACTTCCACCTTGAAAATGACATGAACAAAACCATCAGTATACTTTTTTAAATACTAAATTACTAAATCAAAGATGAAATAATTTAAGAGAAATTACCACCGTCATATGTCTACATGTAGTGTGTGACCGTTCCCTTCGAAGTGTCTTGTTTATCTGCTTAGCACTAACCACTGTGACGTCAGTAGTAAAACGAGACCCAATGGAATGGCCTTCTCTTTACGAAGGTCACGACCCAACCATTTCGTCTGAATGGGGTATGGTTCGGTTCGGTCCTAGAAGACCACTCTCCGAGGCTTTATCCTCATCCTCCCTTTTGGCTAAGATCAAAGTGTAGTATCTGTTCCGATGGATACTGCACGCCTGTCCTGTGCAGTTCTAGGAGGTCCACCCTCCCAGGCTTCGCCTCCCCTCTTTGGGGAGGAGTAAGTTTATTGCTTACTGTCTGAGGCGCCCCTACCGGGGAATGCCGACGGGGCTGCCCAGGCAATTTTTAAATGGCCAGAGTGCTCACCTCTCGACCGCTGGCTTTTAACCCCACTTGCTCGACCCGATCTTGGGTCACATCTTACTTGTGGGAGTAAGATAAAACTGGCCTTGTGCCTAACTCCGCGAGGAGTAAATAAACATCCTCCCTTTTGGCTAAGATCAAAGTGTAGTATCTGTTCCGATGGATACTGCACGCCTGTCCTGTGCAGTTCTAGGAGGTCAACCCTCCCAGGCTTCGCCTCCCCTCTTTGGGGAGGAGTAAGTTTATTGCTTACTGTCTGAGGCGCCCCTACCGGGGAATGCCGACGGGGCTGCCCAGGCAATTTTTAAATGGCCAGAGTGCTCACCTCTCGAGCGCTGGCTTTTAACCCCACTTGCTCGACCCGATCTTGGGTCACATCTTACTTGTGGGAGTAAGATAAAACTGGCCTTGTGCCCAACTCCGCGAGGAGTAAATAAACATCTTCCTTCTCCTCCGGGAGTGGGGATTAGCTTATTGTCGGTCGACTGAAGTATCGCTACCAGCTGACGAGTCCGATCACAACTATTTTTTATAACCATCCAGAGTGTCATCATCCACCCACCCATTGCCGTAAAATTGACTTTGTCTAACCTTACTGAAATATGTAATGGGGAGGAGGGAGGGGGTGGTTAAATAGCCCTGGTCAAAACGTCTGAGATTCGACTTTTATGTGGAGGCCCGTGCGTACGTGTCGGCACGCATGTTTTTGTTTTCTTTCTTATCAACAACCGACTGACTGGATGGAAAGCACACGTGGCCACGAAAATGTGAAGGTGAACTTGCGCTCCATTTTATGCAACTCTCAGCTCGATTCCCAAATAATATTTTTCTTTTTTTCTTCTTTGTTTATGTTTTCTTACTGCGAGTCTCTTTCCCTTCAATACTTGTTCAACCCCCCCCCCCCCCCGCCCCTCCGGACGAAGACCACATCCCCCCCCGGGCTACGCTTAATCTAAACCCACCGAAAAACGAGCGTCTCCTTTGTATGTTCTGAACTTCTTATCCCAACTCACACAGGATTGCCTCTGTTCTAGTATTTCTGTTTAAAAGAAAAAGGTTAAAGAAAGACTAAGAAGTAATAATAAAAAAAATTAGGTCAGTTCATGTGTCTGACCTAATTTTTTTTTGCGTGTGTGTGTGTGGGGGGGGGGGGGTGATCGGAGTAAAGAGATCGCCGACGTTTTATATTATACTAGCAGGGCTACCCAGCGTTACCCTGGAGCATGGATAAGAAAATTGAAGAGTAAAACAAAAAAACAAAAAAATCGTGTGTAACATCTTTCGGTGCTTAACGAGATGAAGTCACATATGGAAAACGCAATTCTAAATAGAAATTCTTGGTCATACTTACGTAGTAGGCAATAATTAGTATACACAGAAAAAATAGAAAAGATCATCGAGTAGATTTTTAATAAAAAAATAAAAATCAGTTTTATCGTATCTTGCCGATCGCTATTGATTTATTAGTGTTAAACATGACAGATCGAATTAAGCCCCCCTGCTTTCTGTGTAGTGCGCCGTAATTAATGGCGATCCAGAATATACTCTAACATTGAGTTTGATTTTTAATTAAAATTCTACTCAATATTTTTACTAATTTTTGGTGTAGATACCTATTTTTGTCTGATACATACGTATATCAAAGAGTATTCCGGTTAATTTATTTGGAACTGTGACCTCATCTCAATAAGCACCCATTTTTCTTTTATCTTCGTCTTTTAAAAATATATATCCCATAACCATATCAATGACATCAGAAAATCTCGAGTCAGTTGACAGGCTTTTTTTTACGATAGCCGTGGCTCAACCTACCTTAGTTTAAACCAGTGGTTCTCAATCGTTTTTTGGATCATGCTTCATCTAATCACATCTAAAATCCTGATGCCACTCATGTGCTGATATTTAAGTCTTTCTCATTCAAAACGTGAACTTCGTTTAAGCTGAAGAAGCTTAGACTACCAATAACTTGATTGAAACAAACCTCATAAGAACATGGCCGCCGTGAAAAAGAAAACGAAATGAACAAAAGAAAAATAGTTAAAGTCCAGAACAAGAAATGACTAAAAAAATTGTATATAAAAAAAGAAATAATTAAGTTATATTAAAATAATAAGGATAACAAGCCGCGCGTGCGTGGTCCCCCTCTGTATGTGACTCGATGTGGCGAGTGTAAAATGCAATACATTTGGGGTATTTTTTACCTCCTTTGACCCCCCTGGGGGCGCGAACCAGAAATTTTCTGAGGTCAACGATGCTCATTTTATATCCAGAACAATTGCCTCTACATTTTGGCAAAGTTTCAGAAAAATTGAATGGATGGATCAAACGTTATGGAAGAAAAGGGTCATTTTTTTGCCATTTTGAGGGCTTTTGACCCCCTGGGGGCGCGAACCAGATTTTTTCCAAGGTCAGCGATACTTATTTTCTATTAGGAACAATTGCCTCCACATTTTGGCCAAGTTTCAGAGAAATTGAATGGATGGATGAAAAGTTATGGGGCAAAAATGTAATTCTTTGCCATTTCGGGGCCTTTTGACCCCCTGGGGGGCTAACCAGATTTTTTTTTAAATCGGAGAATGTCACTTTCTAACCTGACAAAAGTTACAACTTCATGCAAAATTTCAGAGAAATTCAATGGATGGTTGCGGAGAAAAACCCGGACGGACGGACGGACGGACGGACGGACGGACATGCCTCAAAACATAAGTCCCCCGATTTTATAAATCGGGGGACCAATAATAATGATAATAATAATGATAATAATAATGATAATAATAATGATAATAATAATGATAATAAATATGATAGAGGTAATAAAGAGAGATAACATTTCTATTAAGTCGATTCATAAATCATTTCCGTTTTATGATCTTTAATTCAATTTATAATACAAACCGAATTAACTGATGTTAATCAATTGTATATTCGCCATTATTTTCAATTACATTTTTTCCATTTACCAATTAACTTTTTAATGCCATCCGAATAAAATGAAGACAATTATGATTTAAAATAAACACCAGGTGGCGTTAACTCTCATTTTAACCGACCCTGCGCCTTAGACAATTCAAATATTTCTGATTTGCATGAACTATAGTTATTAGCCACCAATTTATGAATATTCTCAAACTTTTAGTTTCTTTCGAATATTTTGTAAATGTATATAAAATGACCCCCCCTCTCTCTCTCTTTCGAAAATTGAAATAATCTTGATCTAGATCAAGGGTTCTCAACCGTGTTTCCGTTAAATGCCCGATCTTCTCGAACCCCCAATAATGTGACAATGAACACATTGGTCATTTATTGGCCAACTCATTATACTACAGGGTGGGCAAAAATAAGGGTCCTATTTTTAAAAATTCATAACTTTTTTATTTATTGATTTTTTTAATTTTTTTTTTTTAGAATAAGTAAAGGACCCCTTCCGAAGCAAGCATGAGCCGTATTAGCCCTAAGGAACGTACCCTCATTTAGAAAACATTATTTTTGCTTAAAAAACTCAAAACAGTGTAAAAAACAATACTTTAGTTTTTGTAAGTTTTAAGAAGTGTTTTTCGGCTAAAATTTGTTTTATTTATTTCAAAAAATCTCGGAAGGGTCAGTCTACACACACATAAAGTTTGGTGAGTTTAACTTTTATTTTGTGGAAGTTATTCAAATTCAAGTTATTCAAATTTAAAGATAGGACCCTTATTTTGGCCCACCCTGTACAATAATTCTGCAAATGATATATAGACATATATCATATCTTCGATCACATTTCAGTTCTCCGTTACATATAGGTTTGAGTGCTCGGTAACACACTCTGAACAGTGCTTGTTCGAATCACTAACGTTTCTTTGGTTATTTAATTTTTTTATTATTAATATAATATATTTACTTTTTTTTCTTTTTAAATTATTACTTATATATTGATATATGTTTTTTTTTCTAAACCAATAATGAAAGCAACTTTATGACGGCACAGTCACTGAATTTCATAATCCGCAAATATTACTATTTAAAATACCTCTTTCATCAGCCATCTAAGTACCCTAAGAAATCATATTGTGAACCCCTGGGAGTTCGCGAACCCCAGGTTGAGAACTCCTGAACTAGATGAACTTTGAACCACAGCTAAAATGTATGGGGAGATAGCCGTGGTGCTTCTACGGGGGTAGCAATCCTCCTAGCATTTTAGACGTACTCAACGCACTTTTATATACATTTGATATAAGAGCGTAGTTAGAGTAATTATTTCCGATTTTTGAGGAAAAAAACAGCTATGAAAAAAAAATGCATCCGTTTGTTCCTTCGTCGGAAAAACAATGTCAAAAACTGGGCGTTCATTTTATGGGACAGAACAATTATTTGCGGACCACAACGTGTTTGTACAACTATTCGAAAATTGACTTGCTAGTTTGTTTCTTTATTCAATTTATAAAACTATTATATTCAAAAACCATTCATTTAACTTGTTTATGGCAATGTGGGGAAGTATATACCAAAAAATTCTTGTCACATGTGTTTCAAATTTACCCCCTCCCCAACATCGGACCCAAAGAAATGCTAGAAACGCCATTGAGGAATTCACTAAAACAAAGAAACATTGCGCCAATGATATTGAAAGCTAGTGATATATTGAGATTGTGGTTAATGACTTGGTGAAGCACACCCATAAATAGATAGATAGAGATAAAAAAAAAAGCTGTTGTTACCGAAAAAATAATAGATAAAGAGATAAAGCTCTGGTTACCGAAAGAAATAATAAATAAAAAGATAAAGCTCTGGTTACCGAAATAAATAATAGATAGAGATAAAGCCCTGGTAACCGAAAGAAATAATAGATAAAGAGATAAAGCTCTGGTTACCAGAATAAATAATAGATTAAGAGATAAGGCTCTGGTTACCGAAGGAAATAATAGATAAAGAGATAAACCCCTGGTTACCGAAATTAATAATAGATAAATAGATAAAGCTCTGGTTACCGAAGGAAATAATAGATAAAGAGATAAAGCTCTGGTTACCGAAATAAATAATAGATTAAGAGATAAAGCTCTGGTTACCGAAGGAAATAATAGATAAAGAGATAAACCTCTGGTTACCGAAATAAATAATAGATAAATAGATAAAGCTCTGGTTACCGAAGCAAATAATAGATAAAGAGATTAAGCTCTGGTTACCGAAATAAATAATAGATAAATAGATAAATAAGTTAATTGGCCGATGACTTAAATATACACCGATGACGTTTTTGCTTATTTTTCCAGGCACATGCCCTTTGATTATACTGCATCATTACTGAATAGGTCTCCGTTTAGTCTCGACAGACGATGGATAACCCCTGTAAGAGACAACCCATAGTGAAGCAAGGGTTGCGTAATCTATACCACACCTCTCCTGTACTGGCATTTCTCAGCTTCAGTGGCAAGGAGAAGTTCAGGACGACTAGAAACTAATTGCACACCCAAGACTTAAGAGTTTTGTCTATCCTACTGTAACCCATAGCTGGAGAGAGGACAGATGGGTTCATACCTCTTCCAAGAATATTAGTGAAAGTTATGCAGTAGCTATGATAGAACTCGAACCTGAATAAGAAACGATATAAATATCCAAGGCAACCTAATCATAATCCTTCGTCCAGGTATGGGAATTACTTTGAAATCATTTATTTAACTAGAATCTAAAGAAAACAAACTGAAAAGTAATAATCCACTAATCTATTGGTAGGTCGGTTAGAAGTGAATTGAAGTTAGGGTTGGGATTAGAACTGGCGTATCTATATATATATATATATATATATATATATATATATATATATATATATATATAAGATACGCCATATGTGTGTGTGTGTGTACACCCTTCGTCAAAAATGACAGAAAAATATGCTTCGTGAGTGTTCGTACTAATATTCATATAAAATAACGTCTCGATCGGTATAGTTTAAAAAATAAGAAAGAAAAACCCCATCTCAAACTGGAAAGTTTAAAATAAGATAAGAAAAACGTATCAATCGGTATAGAAAAAGGGGCAAAAAACAGGAACACGTCTTATTAAGGAAACAGAATGAAGGATTTCTTTCCGAATTCCTTTTAGACGGTGGGAGGAAGGGATTGTCTGACTTGTTATTTGCATAATAACGTTGACACACCAGTTCTCGTTAGATCACCAAAGTTAAGCAACGTTCAGCCTGGTCAGTACCAGATGGGTGATCATTTGGGAATACCAGGCCCTGTATGTAGATGGACGTCGACACCTTCATGCAAGAACTGCAAAAACTAACGTCATCATCTCCCCTGACCGGGATATTCATGCGACTAGGGATCGCTTGTGAATTTGATATTCCCTAGAAACTTCCTCCTTCAGAGGAAATCAAGTTCAACCAGCATAGGATGAATGCCGATTCGTTTCGTTCGAGGGTATTCTCATAGGAAAACAAGTATCTTATTTACCTCCTCTCCAGTAGATTAGACACATGGCCAGGTGTGGGTTTTGATGAAAGTGTTTCTGTGGAACTAACTGGATTCGAACCCGGCACACGTGAATCCCAGTTGGCTAGAAATGGTAATATTTGAATTAGAAAGACCTTTTTTTGTGATTAACGCGACACCGTAACGTCGTTGTTTTTAAATCAACATGAATACGTTTTTTGTCGCTGCTTTTGAAACCATAGAAACAATTTTTCGACACTGATTTAAAATCACCATGAATACGTTTTTATATGACTTTCATAAGAAACAATTCCGTTGTTATCAAAATACGCCGATATTCTATGTTTATAAGTAGTCATGGCTTAAATTATCAATTTCATCATGGCGGGTAATTTAATTTTTTTTAAGGCGACCTTTATATTTTTGTGAGTAAGGGGGTATACAAACACCGTACCGTCTATAATTTTAAATGAACATGAACACTTTTTTTTTCACTGAATTTAAAATCATGAAAAACGTTTTTTAATCGAAATACATCGATGTTGTCGAAAAGACATTTTTGTGATAGCACCCATCCCCCACCATAGAAGAGGTCATCTGTAATTTCGAATAGTTTTTAAAATTCTACAGGTTATACAAATGGATGCATTTTAATTTTTCGGCCTTACTGTAGAATTTTTATACACTGATGAAGCCTCCTCGTGAATAGCAGTGATATTTTATGTATCATGAAAATATATGTTCTTGAAATGGACAGAAACAATTGTCTGTAAATAAAAGTGTCTATGAAGGAAACATAGAATGTTTCTCTGAATAACTAAGGTTTACATAGTATTTATATACATATAGTCTCGGAAGTTTCTCAACCATTAAACTATTTAAAAAAAAATTAAAAAACTTTTAGTCCCAAGTCGTTCAGTGGAAAATCACTCATCTAAGTCAATTTATTTTTTACAGTTATTATATTAGTTTGCTTCTAACATTATTTAAGGGATCATCAGTTGTTTACCATGAAAAACTGTTTCGGGAATATTATATATATATATATATATATATATATATATATATATATATATATATATATATATGAGAGGGAGAGAGAGGGAGGCGAGAACGACTGAGAGATAAAAAGAGAGAGAGGGAGGCGAGAACGACAGAGAGATAAAGAGAGAGAGAGAGAGAGAGAGAGGTCCACAGAGAAATGAATAGATATATATATAGAGAGAGAGCGACAGAGATATGGAGAGAGCGAGAGAGAGAGCGCGACAGAGAGATGGAGAAAAAGAGCGACAGATAGATGGTTTGAGAGAGAGAGAGAGAGAGAGAGAGAGAGAGAGAGGTCCACAGAGAAATGAATAGATATACAGAGAGAGAGAGAGAGAGAGAGAGAGGGAGAGAGAGAGAGAGAGAGACTATGACAGCCGTTGCAATACATATAGGCTTTGTTAGACATTTTAGAAGAATGACGTTTCTGAGTTTTTCAAAATTAAACGAACTCACTCCACCCGCTGCCTTAATTTTGGCAGAAAAGTAAACTAAACAGACGAAAAAAAAAAGGAATGGTCGGTTCTTGATGATTAAAACCAATTATACATCCCAACTCATCCATACACAACGAGAATTGAAACTTCACACATCTGGTAAGAATCACTGTTTGTGTCGCCTAAGGAAGGTAGGAGATGGGGTTAGGGTTAGGGTTAGGTAGGAGATGGGGACCTTATAAGAAAAATGGGGGGGGGGGTTATAATCAAAGCTCAGCCACCCACCCTAGTTACTTTGAAAATGATCAAATACTGAAGGAAATAAAACAAATTTGACCTCAACTGGTCTCTGTAGGAAAACACACCATGTTCAAAGAGTGAATATTCCAATGCGACGTCTGAATCCTATTCCAAATTAACGCCATTTACTACATAGAAATGGTTTGTATCGCATTTTCTTGTAGTATTTACTCCTGTGGACAACATGTCAAAAAAATAGGACAGCATACGAGCATCGAAAATTTTCAGAATCCAAGATGGCATCTTCCACCATATTGAATATGGACTAATCTTTAACTTTTAAACCTAAAACCATAGATACGCATAGGAAAACCGAACCCTTTATAGACCCAACCCATCTACCATAAATTAATTATTTAGTTATCTTTCTATTATATGAATTGATAACTTTTTTGTGGAATTTAACCACATTTCAAGCGAACGTCCTCTATAATATAGTAGCAACACTAAATACTCGCCCTACTAACACTGTTATGTTATTTTTATTTTTTTAATAAGTAATAATTTTTTTATATTAAAAAAAAATAAAATTTAGTCATGGTCAAATAAATTCTTACATTAAATTAATTCAACAGGTTACTCTTATTCTTCTTATGGTTACAATTCTTTACAATCTTTTATATCATAAAGTCAGACAGTTAGTTGACTTTTGTCGTTAATAGCTACCGTCCTACAAAATCACTTTTTCATTCTGAATAGGCAGTTCTTCTTGTGGCACCATGTTTTCAATTTAATTTCTTTCAGAAAATACTTTGTCCGGCGAGGAATATATTTATGATTGCTGCCCACTTTTTATCAGTCGCAAATTTTAATTAAACTAGACGCTTTCTTTGTGTTTAATAATAGTAACCGCATGCACCCTTTTAATGTGAAAGAGTTGAGATTCCCTTCAATTGTTTAATATTGCGATTGTGGTATACACGATGGTCATCCGTCTTAACGGTAATAGACTGAGCGAGAAGCAGAAAGAGGAAAATACTCTGAAGGCCGAAGTGATGAGACGACGATGCATCGGTAACAACAACAACAACAACAACAACTTTTATTTGATGTATGATGTGCGAGAGAAGATGTTTCACACATGTATATAAAGAGTTGAACGAGTAAGTTGGTTGCATGTATTTTGGTTTGAACTAATTGATGAGAAATATTTGTTGAACGAACGTTTGTTTACCTTCGGTGTTTGTGAGTAAAAGAGAAATATATAAAGTGACGTGCCTGACGTCACACCGTTCAGAAAAAAGCGCGGGAGATTCAAATTTGTGCGTATTTTTCGTATTGTACACTACACTATAAAGCAAACTGAGTGACACTTTAACTTACACGACTGAATCTTGGGTCTGAAAATAGTGTTAATTTTGCGGTTTTGTATATATATATATATATATATATATATATATATATATATATATATATATATATATATAATGTATATATATATATATATATAATGTATATATATATATATATATATAATGTATATATATATATATATAATGTATATATATATATATAATGTATATATATATATATAATGTATATATATATAATGTATATATATATATATAATGTATATATATATATATATATATAATGTATATATATATATATATAATGTATATATATAAATATATATATATATAATGTATATATATATATATAATGTATATATATAATGTATATATATAATGTATATATATATATAATATATATATATATAATGTATATATATAATGTATATATATAATGTAT
>OY744537.1:20304225-20324225 GCA_963556195.1 Sepiola atlantica
CGTTATAATCTCATTTTAAAAGTCACTCCTTTCGTGCGGCAGTAGTTGGACGTGTTACCCTCTCGACTGTCCTGTCATGACTCACCTCTCTCGTGCGGCTGTACTCAACGACCATTATTCTCCCCTTCCTCGCGGGTGGCTAACTTCCTTTTTTTCACCCTCTTCTTCTCCTTCTTCTTGGTCGTGTCGGCTAAAAATAGACATGATCACACAGGGCCCAACGTTTGGCTGATGAAATCGCCCCTCGAACATCGTCATGCACACAAGTGATGAAAACCGAATCCTGCTTGAATATATATGTGTGTGTGTGTGATTGTGTGTGTGTGTGTGTGTGTGTGTGTGTGTGTGTGTGTGTGTGTGTGTGTGTGTGTGTGTGTGTGTGTACATGTATATACATATATACATAAGCCACGTTGATAAGCCGTAAGTACGGCGAAACGCGCGTGCGCCGTGGATAATAATAATAATAATAATAATAATAATAATAATAATAATAATAATAATAATAATAATAATAATAATAAAACGAAAAACACAAAATCATATGGGATATGAATGTACAAACAGACAAACTCATAACAGCAAGGAGACCGGATATGATAATAATCAACAAGGAAGAAAAATCCTGCAAAATCGTAGACTTTGCCGTTCCAGCGGACCACAGAGTGAAGATCAAAGAGACGGAAAAAAGAAGCAAATATACTGAACTAGCCAGAGAATTGAAAGGAATATGGAACATGAAGAAAGTCAGTATAACACCAATAATCATAGGAGCACTAGGAACAGTCCCCAAAAACATGGAGAAAAGACTAGGAGAAATAGGAATCAAAGGGATAACTGAGACCATACAAAGGACAGTAATGATCAAAACAGCTACAATCCTGAGAAATGTCCTCGAATGCGGAAACCAACCCACATAAGCAACGAATGGAGAACAAACACATGGAAGCACAAGACAACAGAACCGGGGAAAATACAACCGCGAGAGAGAGGCGCAAGCATAGGCTGGCACCACGAAAATTATGGACAGAGGGTCGAGGAGGGAAAGCGCAAACCAGACCTCTACTGGAAGAGCGCGGACAGCTCTGGGACCGTGGGGAGGCTTGTTGCCACCCGGGCCCCAGAGGAGACCAATGGCCCTTATCATCGTGAAATCGGTGGTAGGTGGCTGTTGCGATACCGCAAGGTCATCAGCGGTGATGAACGAAAAGAGGCGGAGCATACTGAAAGTCTGAGGAGACTTGTTGTCACTCAGACCCCAGGGAATACCACAGGTTGTTGGCAGTGGGTGATCACTTACGATGACCAGTGTGATAACTCCTAGTGAGTAAATAATAATAATAATAATAATGTATATATATATATATATATATATATATATATATATATATATATATATATATATATATATATATATATATATATATATATTGCTAACTAATTGACCGATCATTATGAATTTTGGAATATATATTCTCGCCAACATGTTGAGTAATATTGGCACATTATATTTTGTAAAGTTCACCCAAACTCTCACTCTCCCCCAAAAACTTTTAAAATAAATTAGATACAAAAAATTTAATACAGAAAAGAATTGCTCTACATCAAATTTTAAATTATATTAAGTGATACAATTTTGAAAGGATGTGTGCGATTGGTATGTAATCAAGGCAAAAGTGTGAGTCTATCATTTTTTTGTTGTTGTTGTAAACTTTACTATTTAGGGGGTGTCACCGAAACCGTACTATACTTCCAAAAGAAAGAAAAAACATTAAAATCGTTGTGTGTACAGTGGTTTGTGATTCTCAACGTAACACTACCGCTATATACACAGTAAGTGTTAAAGTAACGCCACCTCTAAAAAAAAGGCTTTCATTGACTGTTTACTTCCATGGCGTTCGCACCATGATCATAGTGAAGTATCTGTTTTGTCCTCAGTCGGGGGTTGATAAGTCCTACTAAACTAGGCATTTCTTTATTTAAAAAAGAAAATTCGTCCAAAGCCAGAGTGCCTCTTTTTCTTCACATTAGCAAACGACATTGTGTCTAACTTTTCCCCAACCCCGTGGGTATGCAAGTAAATAGGGTTTATATTTAACCTGAATCTCGCGTGAAGAGATCGACATTAATAGTACCCGAACTCCCCTACCCGATGGGAAAATAACTGCAAAAAGGAATGCTGAGAAAATTATACAAAAATAAAACAAAGAAAAAACAAACGAATACATTTGGTTAGGATGGGGTTACCTGACATCTGGTTGGTGGAGAATTGAACATCGGGTCGCTAACCAAATACGGAGGGTGGGGAGGGGCATAGGGAGAAGCAAGCTTCAAGTGCCGACACAGAGTAGAGCTGATAAGTTGCGGTTTCTAGCCCCCACTTTTTTTGTTTGTTTGTCGGGTAGGGACGAAAAACGAGTCTAAAAACTGAACAGACGCTACAAAATGTTGGAAAAATAAGTACAATACTACTACTGCTACTGCTGCTGCTGCTATTGCTGTTAGAAGGGGCTAAGTTATATTCTAGTTTATGGGGTACAAAAGCCGGGGGTCAACTGACCTTATGCGTGATGGCGTTTTTCATACAAAGTCGAGGATACGTCTTCGACAATAAGTCTGACAGAGTCTTGGCCTTATGGCTAAGGGGGCTTTTTTCTGTCGGGCTGGGGCATGGTCCTGTGCAGTTCTAGAAAGTCCACCCTCCCAGGCTTTACCATCTCGCGCTTTGAGAAGATGTTAGTTTATTGCTAATCGCCTGAGGCGCCCCTGCCGGGAAATGCCAACAGGGCTGCTCAAGCATTTTTTGTAGACCAGAGGGCTCTGCCTTTTGGGGCGCTGGTTTTTCAATCCCCATTTTCCGACCTTGTGTTACTTTTTTCCCCCGCGGTGGGAGTGAGGTAAATATTAGATTATAAAAATTAGAATTGACAACATCTCTGGATTCAATAATGGATACGTTTTTCTATCTTTACTTTTTTTACGTTGTTTGCAATACACACACACATTATATATATATATATATATATATATATATAAGTTAATCCAACAAAAGATATAAGGGGCAACTAATATCTTTTAATTAGTGAACATCCGGATAAAAACTGAAGCTCAATATACTGGATAGAGCATTAATAGCATAATATAAAATGAAATAATAAAATAAAGTGCGAATCAAATTTTATTAGAATTCAAAATTCAGGCAAAGTATCTTAAAGTCCTTAACTCATGACTTTTCAAAGATAATTCTTCTCATCAGAGGACCATTACCGCAGTGACATTACTGCAGGTGATAAAATTACACTTTCACCTGCAGTAATGGTCCTCTGATGAGAAGAATTATCTTTGAAAAGTCATGAGTTAAGGACTTTAAGATACTTTGCCTGAATTTTGAATTCCAATAAAATTTGATTCGCACTTTATTTTATTATTTCATTTTATATTATGCTATATATATATATATATAGTCATCCATATACAGCCTGTTTCGCTGTTTCACATGCGGCTAGACCAGTTAGTGTCTCAAGCCGGGATCGAAACGCAACCGTCGAGCTGACAGTCGGCGATGCTAACCCCTACGCCATCATGCGACACTGACTGAATGTAAGTGATATCTCAATGTAACGAAATGTAAACATTGCAAATGCCTGAGCTCGGAATTAGTTTTACCTAATGAGCATTGCCTTAAAGCTAATGGCCGTTGACGATACCCTTACAAAAATAAGCTCTACCCGGAGGGAGCTTTTTATAGTCATCCACATACAGCCTGTTTCGCTGTTTCACAGCTCATCAGTGCGGCTAGACCAGTTAGTGTCTCAAGCCGGGATCGAAACGCAACCGTCGAGCTGACAGTCGGCGATGCTAACCCCTATATATATATATTGATGTACCTACTATTGAATATTTAAAATTGAGATGGATATCCAACACATTTAGAATAAGAGGTTGTATATATATATATATATATATATATATATATATATATATATATATATATATATATATATATATATATATATATATATATATATATATATATATATATATATATATATATATATATAAATATAAATATATATAAATATATATATATATATAAATACAGGGTGGGCCAAAATAAGGGTCCTATGTTTAAATTTGAATAACTTGAATTTGAATAACTTCCACAAAATAAAAGTTAAACTCACCAAACTTTATGTGTGTGTAGACTGAGCCTTCCGAGATTTTTTGAAATAAACAAAACAAATTTTAGCCGAAAAACACTTCTTAAAACTTACAAAAACTAAAGTATTGTTTTTTACACTGTTTTGAGTTTTTTAAGCAAAAATAATGTTTTCTAAATGAGGGTACGTTCCTTAGGGCTAATACGGCTCATGCTTGCTTCGGAAGGTGTCCTTTACTTATTCTAAAAAAAAAAAATTAAAAAAAATCAATAAATAAAAAAGTTATGAATTTTTAAAAATAGGACCCTTATTTTTGCCCACCCTGTATATATAAATATATATATATATATATATATATATATATATATATATATATATATATATATATATATAAATGCCCCCTCCTCTGGCTGAGAGCGGAAAAGATGCTACACTTGCGTTCCATCCTGAAAGGCCATGAATTATTAGGAGAAAGATCACTTTATTGAACAATTTGCAGTTTCTACGTGCTAAGAAATAAATCGAAAATTTACATGCATCTCCACGAGAGAAAAGTTTAGGACCCTATTCTAGAAAATTGTATTTTTCATTTGTTGTTTGTAAAATCTTCACCTGCTATTTTTCGTTTCAGCTATTTCTAATTAAAGTGACACTCTAAATACGAAAAAGTCCGTTCTGTGGCGAGATATATTACTAGTAATAGCTACAATGTGGAACGTATTACCGGATGACACCTATAAATCTTAAACGGGCCCCTAATTAATTGCCCCCCCCCCCCACGAAGAGAGCAAAGTTAGACACAAAGTAAGTTCTTGCTTTCACAAGAAGATTAGGGAACAGAATAGAAATTGTCTCTTCCTCCTCTGCTAGCACAGAAAAATATATTTCACTTTGATCCCTGCCCGAAATGCAGAAGAATCAAATTAAGTTAACAATATGCATTTTCTACATGCTAAAAAATAAAGCGAAACTTTACACTTACCTCCCTTGAAAAAGAAAATTTGTGACTCTGTTCAGAACTACTGTCTCTTTTATTTGTTGCCTTGTAAATTTACGTCAAATGTTTTTTCTTTTACTAAACAAAGTGACACAATAAACGGAAACGAACATGTTATGTTTGGTGAGATATATCACTAGTAATTGCTACAGAGTGGAATGTATTTTCGGATTCCATTGGTATTCGCTCGAAAACAAACACTTACACACTAAAAATGTATGCACAAAATCAGTTGTTATGGCAACCATTCCAAACTGCTTAATTCTTATTCGTTCGAAAACAAACTTCTTTAATTGTTACAGCTGCTATAGCAACCATTCTAAACTGTTTATTTGCTATCCGTTTGACAACGGACGCATATACACTGAGAAATGTACGCACACAAAACAATTACTGCTGAAACAATGATTTTAGCTAATAACTGACAAAGACTAATATTATACTTTTTTCTCTCCAGCCTTGAACTTATGGGAATCATGTAACAGTTTCTGACGAATGTAAATACAAAATTTGTATATTTATTTTGATGGATTCAAAAGATTCGTACCTGTTTGCGATGAAAATGTAATGGATATGTAGTAAATACTTAACACTAACCCCACCCCTAATTCCAACCCTAACCCTAACAAGAATTATTCAAAACTTAAAACTAAAAAAAAAAAACACTTCCTTTAAGAAAAAAAATTAATTTAGTGTTCTTTAAAAGACAATACTTTAATAGTATTTGCTTGGTATTTCAAACAAAAATCAGGTCGACTTATTATTCATATAAATATTAAAACTCAAGACTTAAATAACGACTATGTTATATAACAGATCTCACTCTATCCGGAACTAATGTTGGACAGCGACATGCTGAGCGTTCACCGTTTCCGGAGAGCTACAAAAAGGAAAACAAGAAAAGGGGCTTGGCGCTAGTTGGAGGTAGCCGCCATCTTTTCCCCAGCTAGCGACCAACGAGTGAACACGTAGAAAAAAGGTCACTCCGTCGCCGCCGTCATCAAGAATTAAGATAACAACTTAACCGTCGCCGTCGCCGCCGTCATCAAGAATTAAGATAAACAACTTAACCGTCGCCGTCGCCGCCGTCATCAAGAATTAAGATAACAACTTAACCGTCGCCGTCGTCATCAAGGAATTAAGAATAAAAAGAACGATCTTTGCTTTGGGGTAAATAAATATATTTGATTAATCCCATTCAAGTTGTCCGTGTTTCCTTGCAACCATACGCTTGTCTATCACACTGGTGTCAGAAGCGTACAGCAAGTTAAATATGGAGAACTACACGAACTTCACACGGGACGAACTTTTCACCCTCATTAGAGAGCAGAGAACACTATTGTTCAATTTGAAGACAGGGGCGGAACAGCCATCCGAACGTGTAATTCAAGAGGTTCAAACCGACTTAGACGACATGCTGGCGGCTTTAAGGCTGACTCCTTCGACAGCAACCCGTACGAATCAGAAGGAGAACGAGTATAGCGTAGTTATACGTCAACAGGCTATCCGGGACGTTCTCAAACAGCAGAAATTATTCCGCCCGGGAAATGACGTGAACCAATTCATCACGGCGCTGAACAAAGCTTATACCATCCACGTCGCACCGGAATTGGAGAGATATCCCAGCCTAGAAGGCGAGTTCGTCAAATCCGCGAAAGATTTACTTGACCAGGGTATTTTTCAGCAGATGGTGGATTCAAAGTCAGACTCGTCCACTTTTGAGGAACTAAAGGAGTACTTGCAAGCGGCCCACGGCAGCCAGATGACGAGCTTCCAGCACCTTAGCCGAGCCTGGGACTTGGAGCGAATAGACGGCGAAAAATTACCAGACTTCGCATCTCGCCTGGAGAACACTTTGAGAGATGCTGCCGTCCACATAACAACGAAATTCAAAAAGGATAAAAAGACAGACCTGACAGTGGACGGTCTGGTTTCCATAATAGGCGCGATGCTGATGAGCGAAAAGGTGAAAACCTGGACTCCAAATATTTACACTCACCTAGTAAAGACGATGGACAATCATTACAATGCGATCGGCATAGCTTGCGAGGCCCAGCGATACATCGATCGTGGTGTAAAATCTGACGTCTCCTCGCCACAAGAAGCCTACTATACACAGAAATCACAGCAGTCTTACCAGGATGAGGCGTCACTCAGAACGACCCTGTCACCCCAACTCAGTAGGCAGCCACACCAGAGAGGCCCCGTCAACCAACATCCGAAGCAAGACCGTCCGCGAGGTCGCAAAGGTCGTCAGCACAATTCACAGGCCCCGTTATGCCGGAATTACCTCGGGGGTCGACCCTGCTTTCGCGGGCACAATTGCCCATTCCGCCACCCGCCTCGCACCCAAGCACAGGCTCATATCGCTGCAATGGATGATGACCAGACATTCATAACACAGGATTTTCCGTTCGGGCAAGACGAGATGTGATGCTTCGTTCGCCCGACCCTCACATCAGCCATCACGTCTTTAATTTTCAAGGACCTAACCACCATTCACCGCTCGTCCAATCCTCATTCAATATTGACGGTGTGTACTTCTCCGGCATCGCGATGTTAGACTCAGGATGCTCCACGTGCATCATACCGCTGTCCCAGCTTCCCAAGGAAGCTGAAAAATATATGACCCGCACTGATATTCGGGTGAAGGGTATCAATGGGAGCATAGCCGCCCTGGGTGAACTGACATGTGACGTCACGATTGGCAACCACAATTCCCCCACGTTCAAAAAAAAGTGAACGTGCTTGTTACAACCCAAAACACACCAATCCTGATCGGCCAGAATGTCCTGCGTCACAGCACGCTCAGCTCATATATAATTGACAACCAAAATTCCACGGTAAAATTCAGGCGCACATTTCCCTCAGGTTCCTTATCACACGCCGCGACCATCGCGCCGCCGACATCGTCGACCCACGTTCCTGCATGTGAACCCCAAACTGCTGTATTCCAGAGTCTCAAGTCGGAACCTCAACCCAACGCCCAGACACTGGAAGATAAATTAACTTGGCTGAAGCAGAACACTGGGCTATCGCTGCCGAATCACCCAAACCGGGACGAATTGGAGGATACGGCGAACCTTCTTATCAAATTCGCTGACATCATCGGCTCGAATGACAACAAACCAGAGACGTTCATCCGACCCATCCGGATACCGACCAACGGCCAATCCCGCAGTCAGAAGCAACACCCGATCGCCCAGGCCTTGGAAGCCGATGTCGATAGCGAAATCAGACGCATGGCGAATGAAGGCGTTATCGAAAAATGCAGTGACCCCAGGGGCTTTAACAGCCCAGTGTTCGCTGTGCGCAAGAAAAACGGTTCAGTTCGCGTAGTGGCTAATTTCAAGAGAACACTGAACAAGGTCTTAGTCGATCTGGACTCTTACCCAATACCGAGGATAGACCATCTATTTAACAAGATCGGCAGGGGCAACACCTACTTTGCTTCTCTGGATCTTCGCAGCGGCTACTGGCAAATCGAAATCGACCAGCAGGACCGTCACAAAACCGCGTTTACATGGAAGGACCAGTGCTACCAGTACACTCGCCTGGCCTTCGGTCTTACCTCTGCCGGACAGATCTTTTCACGTTGCGTAGCGGAAGCTTTAGTCACAGTCAGTTCACGCGATAACATCTCGTCGTACATCGACGACAACTTGGTACATGCAAGAACATTCAATGAATACATATTCGCTCTGGAACAGCTTTTTACCGCCCTCCGGAATTTTGGTCTCAAGCTAAACCCGGAAAAATGCTCATTTCTTGCACCTGAGGCAAAATTCCTCGGACGCATTATAACCAGTGACGGTTTCAAGCCTGATCCTGAATACGTTCGGGCTATCCGAGAAATGAAGCCCCCAACTTCGAAAAAGGAACTACAAAGCCTTATCGGGCGGTTGGTATGGATTAGGCAATTCCTTGAAACGCGCTTGCAGGAACAAATCCGATTGGACACATTTTCAAAACTCATGTCTCCCATTCATGACCTCAACAGGGCCAATAAACCTTTTCTCTGGACTGAGAGTGCCGACAAAGCCTTCAGAAGAATCAAAGAACGGCTTGCCTCTCCACCAATCATTTCATTCCCGGATTTTTCAAAGCTGTTCACACTCACCACCGACGCTAGCGATGTCGCATGTGGTGCGATCCTAATGCAAGAAGCTGACAACGGGAAGAAGAATATCATAGCTGTTGCTTCACATGCATTCAACCCCACGGAACAGAACTGGTCCACGACGGAACGGGAGGCCTACGCTATCAAGTGGGCGATAATTAAGTTTGATTATTTTCTCCGAAACCGCCCCTTTGTTCTTTTCACCGACCACAGGTCATTGACGTATCTGGATCAGCGGGTATTTAATAATGCCAAAATACGGAGATGGCAAGAAGAAATTTCGTGCTACGATTTTGTTCTCGAATACATCGAGGGCGAATCGAACATTTGGGCTGACATGCTCAGTAGGGGTTGCGGGCAGAAGAAGGCCAAAACTCCGTATGACCCGACCCCAGCAGGCCAGAATTTCGAGCTAAGTGGGTCAGTTTTACGCATGTATATACCGTCTTGGTGCCTCAGCGAACTTAACGGTTTGCGGTTGATTCCTAAGACTCACTCACCACAAGGCACCCGTGCACAAGAACACATCAGCAATGCGTTCTTTGCATATCATTCGTCATCCTCCATCCCTACAGAGAGAATCTGCAATCACTTGGGCATTGCAGAAGAACAACAGAAGGATGAAACATTAGCGAAGATCATCAGTGCCCTCCAGTCACCCTCACCGGATAAACCACATATTGATCCCGACGATCACCGTGCTACGCTCTTCAATAGACACTTCCAACAATTTTTTCTGGAGCCAGGCACCTCCGTTTTGATGATTCGGGACAGCAACAACTCCCCCAAACTGGTTGTGCCATATAAACTTCGTGCCAGATACCTCTCGCAAGCACATGAAGGCACCAATCACTCGGGCATCACGCGCATGCAAGAACTCATGTCCAGTTATTGGTGGGAGTTCAAGAACCGCGACATCAAAGCCTACGTTGACTCTTGCGTAACATGCGCAAAATGCAAAGGGAACTATGGCAAACGCACCCACTGGCCCATGGGTCACTGCAAACGCGGAAAGAAACCATTTGAGTTGGTCTTCATAGACTTTGTGACAATGCCAAACTCGAAAGGAAAACGTTACATCCTGACAATTTTGGACAGCTTTAGTCGGTACTTCACGGCCATACCATGCGCAAGGGACCGTGCCATTGACGCAGCCCGTGGGTTGTATCAATTCTTCCTTCGACACAGGGAGATTCCACGGATTGTTTCATCTGACCGTGGCACACACTTCACGGGAGAAGTGTACAGACGATTCTGCGACCAGTTGGCTATCACGCAGGAACTCCACTGTCCGTGGAGACCACAGAGCTCAGGCAACATCGAGCGACAACATCGAACGATGAAAAACGCGCTATATATGCTATGCGAGGACAGAAATTGCGAGTGGACTGACGTCCTGGGATCTGTGGTCTCGTCCATGAACGCCACGGTCAATAGCGCTACCGGTGTCTCCCCACATTACGCAATCACTGGTCGTCATTCCAACATTGGTTTGCCTATGCTTCACAATAAACAAATCAGAAGCGACGATCCGGGGGCATATGGCATGGAGATCAATGCCCTGCTGAGGCAGGTTCACCACCATGTCACTCTGGCCAACGACGAGGCTGACCACAAACTTGAGAGGAATGCGCATAATCCTACTTGCAAAGACTCAATACAAGTGGATGACAGGGTCTTACTTCATCGGCCACAATCAGGACCGGCCCGAGCATCTCATCTACCTTGGGTGGGGAATTTCACGGTCACAAAGTCAAATGATGTGATGTGCCAGGTGCAAGATGAAAAGGGTGATACAGCCTAGATCCACCGCGCACATATCAGACAACTGGCCCCTCGACCACCACACCTATGCAACACACCCTTACCCCTCTCACCATGTACCAACCACAAAAATCACGTCGAACCGCAGTCACCAAGGGACCCAGATCCAACTCACGACATACACCCTACAACATTACAAGAGGGCAATACAGACAGTACTCCGCTACCAGCGAGAATGACGAGAGGACGACTACCTGCACGCTTCAAGGACTTTGTCATGAACTGAGGATATCCCACGGACTAGTTCACAAACCTGATTGAGATCTGAGGGGGCATTTGTTATATAACAGATCTCACTCTATCCGGAACTAATGTTGGACAGCGACATGCTGAGCGTTCACCGTTTCCGGAGAGCTACAAAAAGGAAAACAAGAAAAGGGGCTTGGCGCTAGTTGGAGGTAGCCGCCATCTTTTCCCCAGCTAGCGACCAACGAGTGAACACGTAGAAAAAAGGTCACTCCGTCGCCGCCGTCATCAAGAATTAAGATAACAACTTAACCGTCGCCGTCGCCGCCGTCATCAAGAATTAAGATAAACAACTTAACCGTCGCCGTCGCCGCCGTCATCAAGAATTAAGATAACAACTTAACCGTCGCCGTCGCCGTCGTCATCAAGGAATTAAGAATAAAAAGAACGATCTTTGCTTTGGGGTAAATAAATATATTTGATTAATCCCATTCAAGTTGTCCGTGTTTCCTTGCAACCATACGCTTGTCTATCACAACTATAATTACGTTGAAATATCAGTTCTCATCGTATGACCAAGGGTAAGCAACGTTGAGCCTGGTCAGTACTTAGATGGGTGACTGTTTAGAATAACCAAGTGTTGTAATTTAGGAAGTAGTATAACCAAGTGTTGTAATTTAGGAAGTAGAAATTTACTTTTCCTAATACTTGTAGTAAATATATGCATCTATTTCTTCTTTCGTCTAAGTCTGTGTGAAATAGTAAGAAAACTAACAAAAAAAGACGATGTACTATTTTCACTCGGAATAATTTGGGTGACTCAAATAGGATTTACTCGATGAAGCACTAAAGAAAAAAAGAGGCGTATTCGCAAAATTGACACCGTCACAAATGTCTGACTCGTCTCCCACATCGTAAAGCTTTCTTTCCCCTTTTCTTCCCGCTAAACAAGTTCCTTTTCTTTTAAATTCCACCAAAGTTCTTCATTCGGGTGTTTCAGAAATCAGATTCGCATATGCCTATACGAATCGCGCAACTCTCAACATATTGGTCTGTCATGCTTCTGTCATGTCATGGTCTGTCATGCTTCTCGGTTAAAGTAACCTCGGATAGTTAATGTGAGGCTCAGATTTTAATCGCACCGGAAACTGTTTATTTTATACACAGGAAATATTAACGAATCATTTGCGGTGCGCAAATGACGCTTTTTCTCTAACTAATGGCGTGCGTGCCAAATAAAAACTGACTCTTTTTCGTCGCGATTACGACAAACCACCGTGACCCCTTTTCGCTGTCAGACTCTCGCTCCGGTTCACCACTTTTATTAAATAGTAGGGTCGACTAGTTAGGTAGACCAGACTATCAAGCCTTGATAGGAAAATTAGTCTAGTCAAATGGAAACTCCGAAAAGATATAAATTCTTCTCTCTGCTTATTCCAGCGTTGCTTCAGATCGTTTTTGATACCGCTTTGTCACTGGAATTAAATCATTTCAGGTCCGAGTGTTATATTTGAGCTTACTGATGAGTGTATAAATCGTTATACACCCGTGTCGTCGCCAGAAACCCAAGCCCTTGCTTGTTTGTGGATACAATCGCTCGGACGCCGATGTTTAGTTTTTAGTCAAGGTGTATTACAAAGAGAAAAACAGTCACAGAAAACCTCAGAGAGACGGGTTACTTTCGTGGGCGTGGGTAAGAGAGAAAAACAGACATATAAATAGACGGATATCTCGGATCGTTACACCCAGCCGCACTATGCACGCTGTACTCCCCATTGGGAACAGCGCCCTATAAACGTTTTTTCTACTTGAAATAGCACCAGCCAAGAGACAGAAAATCTTCGCCCGAAAATCATGTGGTTCCGCGACTTCTGCCTATGGTCACCTCTGACCCTTAAACTTTTCTACACAAACATCACATACCGAATATTTTATACAAATACGTATTCAGTCGTGATGTACTAATGCATAACCATTCTTATAGTATATTCCCCCATATATCATTCATATAGTATATTCTGTCATGTGCATTCTATTGAAGAATGTCTAGATACTTTTCAGATTGAATAGGTTAAAATGAGTGAGAGAGGGGTGATAGATAGATAGATAGATAGATAGATAGATAGATAGACCTAGTTATATTGCCAGACCTAGTTATATTGTGCGGGATTAAGGGGTAGCAGCCCGGACACGTCTTTCCTGCTTGAAGTCTCGACAGCCAAAAGAAAGAAAATATCAGCCCGGAAGTCACGTGGTTTCGCGACTTCCGTCTGTGGTCACCTCTGAACCTTTAAAGTGTCACTCTAACTTTTTCATTCAAACACGGTCATCGTTATGTAACACTGAAAGCTTGTGTACAGGGTATAGAGTTATGTCTGTAACATTGACAATGTTTTATCGGTTTTCAATTCAACTTCCTTATCTTTAGATGATAGAATGCTATAAGGATTCTAATTTCATGCGTGTGAGTGCGTCATTAAGTTACGTAATTGATTAGCCTTCCGGATTGAAATGATTCACATTCTTCCTATCTTATTTAATCTGAATTCAATACATGTCACTCTTCATACTGTTATGGTTTCATTTACCGATGAGTGTATAAACCGTTATACACTCGTATTGTTGTCGTCGTTCATCCAGGTTCTGCTTGTCTGCTGATTAACCCATTCGAACACCGGTGTTTGTATAAAAAGGTTTATTTAAAAAGATAGTCACAGAAAAATATCAGAGAGACAAATTGTATATGTGTGTGTATGAGAGAGAGAGAGAGAGAGGGGGGAGAGAGAGAGAGAGAGAGATAAACAGACAGTCGAATACACCCAGCCATACTGTGTGCCCCCCTCCCGCTATTAGGAACAGCTCGTCGGACACGTCTTTCCTCCTTGAAATCTGGCCAGCTAAGAGAAAGAAAATCATCTCCCGGACATTGTTTTATGACTTCCATCCGATGTCACGTCTGACCTTTAAACTTTTCCACACAAACACGGCCATCGCTATGTAACTAGAGGAAGTGCAGTTAAGGGGGTTTGCATCTCTTGATGCAATTGGGTTTCGGCATTAAAGAGTAGAAAGTGGACCTTGATTCCTTTATTTGTCCTTTAGTCGTCACATTCCATGAGCGATGTTTCTGACAAAGGGGAAAGAATTGCTGTCTTGGGCGTCGGAATCTACTTATTGTTTGCTAGTGTTGGACTTTGAAGTAGTATTTTCTTTAGCTCCTTACATCAAGTGATTGCATGTTATGTCCGGAGCGATTTTCATTAAAAAAAAAAAAGGTTAAGATAATCCACAAAAGTGTAGATATGCCGTAAAAATAGCAAACGAAAGCAAACCAATCAGAAATAAAATGGTTTGTGTTCACATCTTTATTTTTAGTTTTTGCGTGCGCGAGATTCCTAGGGGTAACCATTGTCTCTAAAGAATGGTGGACCATTTATTGAGGCTTTAACTGAAGAAAAAAACAACTAAACTACTCAATTCAATCGAATCGAGATCTTACCTTTTTTTATACCGAAAGAAACAACATTGGGAGCGCTATTAACCCAATACGTATATACCACAGCAGACTATGGAATTGGCTATATCGAGTTCAAATCCTATCGGATCTGCTGTTTTCAATTACGCACCCACAATGCCCCAGCTCTTGGTAAAATAGTAACTTAGGTTTATCTATGGAAGTTGCTCGACTGAGCTCCAATCTCTGGTTCCTCCTTGTAAAACATTCACAGCAAGAACTCGCCTTTCTAACACAATAAAAAAAACTCTTTTTTCTTCCTCCGTGCGGAACTTCTGCAAACAAAGCTTCTTTGCAAGAGCTTCCCGTTCGTGGAACACGCTACCTCGGGACTTTTTACTGGCAGATGATAACATAGTCGTCTTCGAATCCAATGTCATTAGATTCCTGCTATAGTCAATCCTATCAATATTTCCCAATCCTCTCATAAAGTTTTTCATCTCTCACCTGACAACTATTTCATCTCATTAACCCTTATCCTCGAATATCCTCTAGCCTTGATAAGTGAAGATCCCTATGGTTAAACAGTAAATAATACAATGAATCGTTTACAATAGGAATTGTATTTCCTGGTACGGCATTCGCCCTGGACAGGCTGAGCCAGCTTCTTTCCCCAAGGAGGAAATTTATTGAGGATATGAAATTCACAGGTGATCCCCAGTCCGGTTAGGGGAGATGATTTTTACGACGTTAGTTTTTTTCTTTTGTTTTTTTGTAATTTTTGCAATTAGGTGTCGCCGTTCTTCCCCATAAAACACTTGGTCAATCCCAAATAGTCACCCATTTGGTATTGAACAGGCTCAACGATCTAACGAGAAAGATTATGCCAAATTATGTTTCGGTAGTAAATAACCCCAAAAGGGTTGATTTGCTGTAAAATAAACAAACCAAAGCAAACCTTAAAAAAAAAACTAAGCTACTTGTCTTTAAATCGGATCGTCTGTTTTGCTCGAAAAACGACTAATTTCTATTTTGCTATCATCACACAGATTAACATGATTACGATGAACCTACACCGCCGATACTCGCTGAGTATCGGCGTTGCTTTGTCTATAGTATGTATCGAGTCCAAGATACCTTTTAGCTTTGATAATCGTTCGGTTGGCTCTCAATAGTCCGATTACGGTTGGCTCTCAATAGTCCGATTACGGTTGGCTCTCAATAGTCCGATTACGGTTGGCTCTCAATAGTCCGATTACGGTTGCCTCTCAATAGTCCGATTACGGTTGGCTCTCAATAGTCCGATTACAGTTGGCTCTCAATAGTCCGATTCCTCTAGTGTTGATGATGAATCTGTCATCGGCCTGTTGCGTCGATATGTCTTTGTTTTCATATTCTAAATCGTGTATTTTCGCCGTTTGGTCTGATTTATTTTTTCCGGGTACGTATCTCAGTCTTTTCAAGTCCGTTCCCGGACCTTAGAATTGGTATCTCGGTACAGTGAATGTGGTGAACATGTCTGAATTTTCGTTCTCTCCCCCCCCCCTCTCTCTCTACTTCCTGTCACATGATGATTTCAGACACAAGAGTTACTCCCCCTTGTTAAAGTTTTTAATACACACCACCGTGCCATAAACAGGAATAACGAACTGCTGTTCCTTTCTTATTTTACAACGTTTTGCCCGTTTTACTTTCCGAACTAAATAATACAACGTCCCAAACTTTGTGAACAGGGCCACAGCCAAGATGAGGACAACGGTCCGAAACATGTCAGTCACGTACATACCAGCCACATCTTATCTCAGAAATAATGTCAAATTCTCTTTTTATTTATGGAAATAAATAATGGTTGATGTCAGGCATGTCAAACACAAAGTCTCGAGAGACTCATGTGGGTTCATTTGTGTTGTTATGATGGCCGAACGCGACTAATCGTTTAATAAAAATGAATGCAGAATATTTTTGTTACTTAAACTTAGGAACATACAACATACACACAACTAATTTAGTTAGATTCACGAATGCAAAGTAACGAAGTAGTTTAACAAAAGAAAAATAACGAAATTTTAAACGGCAAAGATTTTTACGCAACTGCAACAAATACATTTTGAAGTCAATAAAATGTGAAATATCGTTTTTAAGTGTGAACAAACGTCCTGAATAAAGAAAAGTACACCATTTTGTTCTTTTTTTTGTGTGCGTTTGTGAACGAAGCAAATTTATTCCATTTAAATTATATAAAACTACAATTTGTGCTTTAAATGATGAAATACAATATATTTTATGCGGGTCGCAAGTGTGCTTAGAAAGAGGCTCATGCAATCCTGGACCGCATGTTTACCATGCCTGATTTATGCTAACTCAAATCTTTATAATATTACTTTAGACCAAGGAGCTAAAAGTATGCCCGGAAGTGACTCGTTTTTTGTGTGTGGGTGTGTGGAGAGGGCGGCGGGGGACATAATGAAGACAAATTGTTCAAATTGTTTGTCTCTTTTAATATTCATACATTTAACCTGAATAACATATTCGCTAACTCTGTCCTAACTATATTCATATAAAACCCTGATTGGTCAACAGTCCAGCACAAAGATTGCTATACAAATTAGTCACGAGTGCCAAATACCCAAATACTTCACATACACCAAATATTCACTTAGCAAAGACAGGTTTGGATCGATTTGTCTTTTTTTACGGCGTATCAACTTTATTCGTTGTTTTTGTATTCCCCTTTCACCCCATCGTGTTTGTATCAATATCGACATATATTATCATCCGGATTGACAAAGTTATTAGTTTCATTAATCAACCGTAGTTTATGAGGTTCATATGTACGTGTACTTGTATTTGTATCTGTAATGGCGTTCAGCCAGGTCGGGTTGAGCGGGCTTCTTCCCTGACCTGCACCACACCCCGAACCATAGCGGCCCACGCACGGTGATAATGACCAACATCGCAAGAGATAGTTAGCCAATCGCTAAATATCGTGCGATAGAGCAGTATATGCATGCGTATTCTTTCATTTAGACAACTCTTCTAATCATGTTGGTATGCCGTTTCAACTTGTTACTGGCTTTCTTGCTTTTGCTTGTTGCCGATCTCAACATTTTGCACCGTGAGAGGAATTTACCTGTTGTGCAAAGCTAGATCTCTATATTAACAATCTCAATACAATAACTCCTTCAGAAAATGGCATCGTGGCGATGGAAAAGTTGCGACACGTGTGGGCTTGACGGTTACTGATCTGTACACGGGCAACATTAGACCTATCCTAACATCGCTTTTTTGAATGAAGGAGTGTCACTCGTCTGTCAAGACGTTACAATCATATATATATATATATATATATATATATATATATATATATATATATATATATATATATATAACATTTATAAATAAATATCAAATTATAACCTACAGACGCTAGTGTTTCAAGCTTATTGCTCTCGTCAGTGTAGGAAAGTAACAATTTCAGACGGTCGAAACGCGCGAGCCCAGTGCACAGAGTCAGCCTAGAATCTGCAAGGAGTCGCCCTACCATCACAGCCATTACATGGATTTGTTTTGACGCGACCGTGGTTTTTCAACCCGTTTGTGTCTGTTTATCTATGTGTTTTCAAAATTGTGAATCGATTGCATCACTGTATTGTGTGAGTGCTTGTCGTCGTGTGTTTGTGTATGTCTTTTCGTCTGCGTGTATATGTTCGTGTGCGTGTGATGATGGTTTATTATTTTTATGATTTCTGCTAGCATTTCTGTCATCTTCTGAAACATGTATGTCAAAATTTCGGGTGACGGGAGGTTTGATGCAAGGCTAGAAACTCTTGACGATCTCAGGCACACAACATCACCGACGATGTAATGATGTATTTTACAACTTGCGTACGTGAAACACTTGCGTAACTCAACGATGTATTTGACAACTTGCGTACGTGAAACACTTGCGTAACTCAACGATGTATTTGACAACTTGCGTACGTGAAACACTTGCGTAACTCAACGATGTATTTGACACTTTGCGTACGTGAAACACTTGCGTAACTCAACGATGTATTTTACAACTTGCGTACGTGAAACACTTGCGTAACTCAACGATGTATTTGACAACTTGCGTACGTCAAACACTTGCGTAACTCAACGATGTATTTGACACTTTGCGTACGTGAAACACTTGCGTAACTCAACGATGTATTTGACAACTTGCGTACGTGAAACACTTGCGTAACTCAACGATGTATTTGACACTGTGCGTACGTGAAACACTTGCGTAACTCAACGATGTATTTTACAACTTGCGTACGTGAAACACTTGCGTAACTCAACGATGTATTTTACAACTTGCGTACGTGAAACACTTGCGTAACTCAACGATGTATTTGACAACTTGCGTACGTGAAACACTTGCGTAACTCAACGATGTATTTGACACTGTGCGTACGTGAAACACTTGCGTAACTCAACGATGTATTTGACAACTTGCGTACGTGAAACACTTGCGTAACTCAACGATGTATTTGACAACTTGCGTACGTGAAACACTTGCGTAACTCAACGATGTATTTGACAACTTGCGTACGTGAAACACTTGCGTAACTCAACGATGTATTTGACACTTTGCGTACGTGAAACACTTGCGTAACTCAACGATGTATTTTACAACTTGCGTACGTGAAACACTTGCGTAACTCAACGATGTATTTGACAACTTGCGTACGTTAAACACTTGCGTAACTCAACGATGTATTTGACACTTTGCGTACGTGAAACACTTGCGTAACTCAACGATGTATTTGACAACTTGCGTACGTGAAACACTTGCGTAACTCAACGATGTATTTGACACTGTGCGTACGTGAAACACTTGCGTAACTCAACGATGTATTTTACAACTTGCGTACGTGAAACACTTGCGTAACTCAACGATGTATTTTACAACTTGCGTACGTGAAACACTTGCGTAACTCAACGATGTATTTGACAACTTGCGTACGTGAAACACTTGCGTAACTCAACGATGTATTTGACACTGTGCGTACGTGAAACACTTGCGTAACTCAACGATGTATTTTACAACTTGCGTACGTGAAACACTTGCGTAACTCAACGATGTATTTTACAACTTGCGTACGTGAAACACTTGCGTAACTCAACGATGTATTTTAAAACTTGCGTACGTGAAACACTTGCGTAACTCAACGATGTATTTTACAACTTGCGTACGTGAAACACTTGCGTAACTCAACGATGTATTTTACA
>OY744537.1:20329225-20409225 GCA_963556195.1 Sepiola atlantica
TTCTTTATTTATATCAAAAGTCTTTTTCTGTTTTTCCTCTTCTTATAAAACCTTTCTATCTGTTTTGTTTCTTTTAGATTCCAATTACTTTCTTTCTCTAACTTTCCGATATTTAAAAAAACTTTTCTTTCCCTTCTCTCTTTCTCCTTCTTATGTTCGCGCTTTTCCTCGTTTCCTTCTCTCTTTCTATATTTACTGCCCCCTCTCTCTTTAACTTTTTCGTTTTGCTACCCCCTCTCTCTTTAACTTTTACGTTTTGCTACCCCCTCTCTCTTTAACTTTTTCGTTTTGCTACCCCCTCTCTCTTTAACTTTTTCGTTTTGCTACCCCCTCTCTCTTTAACTTTTTCGTTTTGCTACCCCCTCTCTCTTTAACTTTTACGTTTTGCTACCCCCTCTCTCTTTAACTTTTACGTTTTGCTACCCCCTCTCTCTTTAACTTTTTCGTTTTGCTACCCCCTCTCTCTTTAACTTTTACGTTTTGCTACCCCCTCTCTCTTTAACTTTTACGTTTTGCTACCCCCTCTCTCTTTAACTTTTACGTTTTGCTACCCCCTCTCTCTTTAACTTTTACGTTTTGCTACCCCCTCTCTCTTTAACTTTTTCGTTTTGCTACCACCTCTCTCTTTAACTTTTACGTTTTGCTACCCCCTCTCTCTTTAACTTTTTCGTTTTGCTACCCCCTCTCTCTTTAACTTTTTCGTTTTGCTACCCCCTCTCTCTTTAACTTTTTCGTTTTGCTACCCCCTCTCTCTTTAACTTTTACGTTTTGCTACCCCCTCTCTCTTTAACTTTTACGTTTTGCTACCCCCTCTCTCTTTAACTTTTTCGTTTTGCTACCCCCTCTCTCTTTAACTTTTACGTTTTGCTACCCCCTCTCTCTTTAACTTTTTCGTTTTGCGACCCCCTCTCTCTTTAACTTTTTCGTTTTGCTACCCCCTCTCTCTTTAACTTTTACGTTTTGCTACCCCCTCTCTCTTTAACTTTTACGTTTTGCTACCCCCTCTCTCTCTTTAACTTTTTCGTTTTGCTACCTCCTCTCTCTTTAACTTTTACGTTTTGCTACCCCCTCTCTCTTTAACTTTTACGTTTTGCTACCTCCTCTCTCTTTAACTTTTACGTTTTGCTCCCCCCTCTCTCTTTAACTTTTACGTTTTACTACCCGCTCTCTCTTTAACTTTTTCGTTTTGCTACCCCCTCTCTCTTTAACTGTTTCGTTTTGCTACCCCCTCTCTCTTTAACTTTTACGTTTTGCTACCCCCTCTCTCTTTAACTTTTACGTTTTGCTACCCCCTCTCTCTCTTTAACTTTTTCGTTTTGCTACCCCCTCTCTCTTTAACTTTTACGTTTTGCTACCCCCTCTCTCTTTAACTTTTACGTTTTGCTACCCCCTCTCTCTTTAACTTTTTCGTTTTGCTACCTCCTCTCTCTTTAACTTTTTCGTTTTGCTACCCCCTCTCTCTTTAACTTTTTCGTTTTGCTACCCCCTCTCTCTTTAACTTTTACGTTTTGCTACCCCTCTCTCTTTAACTTTTACGTTTTGCTACCCCCTCTCTCTTTAACTTTTTCGTTTTGCTACCCCCTCTCTCTTTAACTTTTACGTTTTGCTACCCCCTCTCTCTTTAACTTTTACGTTTTGCTACCCCCTCTCTCTTTAACTTTTACGTTTTGCTACCCCCTCTCTCTTTAACTTTTTCGTTTTGCTACCCCCTCTCTCTTTAACTTTTTCGTTTTGCGACCCCCTCTCTCTTTAACTTTTTCGTTTTGCTACCCCCTCTCTCTTTAACTTTTACGTTTTGCTACCCCCTCTCTCTTTAACTTTTACGTTTTGCTACCCCCTCTCTCTTTAACTTTTTCGTTTTGCTACCTCCTCTCTCTTTAACTTTTTCGTTTTGCTACCCCCTCTCTCTTTAACTTTTTCGTTTTGCTACCCCCTCTCTCTTTAACTTTTACGTTTTGCTACCCCTCTCTCTTTAACTTTTACGTTTTGCTACCCCCTCTCTCTTTAACTTTTTCGTTTTGCTACCCCCTCTCTCTTTAACTTTTTCGTTTTGCTACCCCCTCTCTCTTTAACTTTTACGTTTTGCTACCCCCTCTCTCTTTAACTTTTACGTTTTGCTACCCCCTCTCTCTCTTTAACTTTTTCGTTTTGCTACCTCCTCTCTCTTTAACTTTTACGTTTTGCTACCCCCTCTCTCTTTAACTTTTACGTTTTGCTACCTCCTCTCTCTTTAACTTTTACGTTTTGCTACCCCCTCTCTCTTTAACTTTTACGTTTTACTACCCGCTCTCTCTTTAACTTTTTCGTTTTGCTACCCCCTCTCTCTTTAACTGTTTCGTTTTGCTACCCCCTCTCTCTTTAACTTTTACGTTTTGCTACCCCCTCTCTCTTTAACTTTTACGTTTTGCTACCCCCTCTCTCTCTTTAACTTTTTCGTTTTGCTACCCCCTCTCTCTTTAACTTTTACGTTTTGCTACCCCCTCTCTCTTTAACTTTTACGTTTTGCTACCCCCTCTCTCTTTAACTTTTTCGTTTTGCTACCTCCTCTCTCTTTAACTTTTTCGTTTTGCTACCCCCTCTCTCTTTAACTTTTACGTTTTACTACCCCCTCTCTCTTTAACTTTTTCGTTTTGCTACCCCCTCTCTCTTTAACTTTTACGTTTTGCTACCCCCTCTCTCTTTAACTTTTTCGTTTTGCTACCCCCTCTCTCTTTAACTTTTACGTTTTGCTACCCCCTCTCTCTTTAACTTTTACGTTTTGCTACCCCCTCTCTCTTTAACTTTTACGTTTTGCTACCCCCCTCTCTCTTTAACTTTTACGTTTTGCTACCCCCTCTCTCTTTAACTTTTTCGTTTTGCTACCCCCTCTCTCTTTAACTTTTACGTTTTGCTACCCCCTCTCTCTTTAACTTTTACGTTTTGCTAGCCCCTCTTTCTTTAACTTTTACGTTTTGCTACCCCCTCTCTCTTTAACTTTTACGTTTTGCTACCCCCTCTCTCTTTAACTTTTTCGTTTTGCTACCCCCTCTCTCTTTAACTTTTACGTTTTGCTACCCCCTCTCTCTTTAACTTTTACGTTTTGCTACCTCCTCTCTCTTTAACTTTTACGTTTTGCTACCTCCTCTCTCTTTAACTTTTACGTTTTGCTACCCCCTCTCTCTTTAACTTTTACGTTTTGCCACCCCCTCTCTCCGCGAATAGAAAGAAGGATTAAGTTGAGGTAAATCTCTTTTGACCTGCAAACCACAAACATGTCCCGACGAAGTCAACGTTGATAGGGTCGTTTCAAGTAAGTAAATTAGTAAGTAAACGAGTTAGTCACGACAAGCACAAACAACATCGTATCTCTATCTATCTATACAGGGCAGTTGTATGTGTGTATGTCTAGCTAAAAGTAAAAATCTACAAAACAAACAGCCAAAAAGTTGGTATATTCTTGATCAGCGTTGCCCCGGATGAATAACATCTAAAATTTTTAAAAAATCATCCATTTTTTTTAGGGTCAACTGGGCCAGGTTTTTCAGCCATTTCCAACATTATCTATCATATAAAAGAAAAGTGAATGACTTACATTATAATTATTTTCAAGACATTAAAACAAGAGAGAGGAATAGGCTGGGCAGAGGTGAAAGAGAGGTGGGGGAGAGGGGTGTTGAAACACGAGGAAGGGGGAAAGAAAGAAAGATAGAGAGACAAATTAAGATAGGTAGAGAGATTGAGGTTTTAATATAAAGATGTTACACACACTTTTTAACCCCTTCTTTTTTTTATGGCCCCAGGCAACGCCGGCAACCCTGTTAGTCTATATATAAAGTTGAAGTTTCTGTCTATTTGGTGTTGTTTTTTTGTTCACGAACTTCTCTTCTGGTTTTGAGGGATAGATCTCCATAAGCTACATTAACCAAGGTACTTGGATGAATATACTTCATTTTGATCCAAAAGAGTATATAGCCTTATCGTAGGGGCTGCGACGTGCTTAACATGAATAAAAAAGGACATCCGACGTTTTACTTCATTTTATTTATAACACGAAAGTTATAGAAATATAAAAATAAGATAAGTTGTGGCACAGGAATATACAAGGGTCCTCATTGAATCTCGGGGAAACACCTGGTGTGCCTCGAATTCCAAAATTTATTTAAATTAATGTCACTATACTCTCACACCCTTATATCCAATCAATGTCGAGTATATCACCCCCAATTGAATTTTATATAATGTATGGCAGGTCAATAAATCGATGAGACGAACGGGCGTTGAAGAAAAGGCTAGCCTGTATTAGCTACCACTTTTCTTTCTAGGTTCATTTAGCTTACTCTTTTTTCTTTCCTCTTCTTTCTCTTCTTTCCATTTACTTCTTTCTTCTTTGAATAGAAAATCAACTTGCGGTCAGTTGCTCGTAAAATAAGTACTTACAGATGGTGGCCAAAGTTTGAACTCAGTGAAAAGTGTTCACACATGTTTTTAATCCGAATGTAACAAGTAGGTAGGAAATGAAACTTTATATAAACAGTGAATTAGTAAAAAGAAATCAGAGTTCGCTGGCGACATCGAACGACTGGCCTCGGCTTTTGATGAAGACATTAACAACAACAAAAACACCCGACTTAAATGCGAAGCCCAGCATCCACTTTTTAAGCACGCCTGCTGTCTCCCCAATAACAGCTGAACCTAAGGATGTAAAAAACACATACACGCACACACACGCATACAGAACTTTGAAAACAAATTTAACGCTCGTCTTCATATGCAAAAACTTTTTTTAACTTTCAAACAAACTTAATCGTTTATATTTTACATCTTGTAAAATTGATTTTTATATAAATATTTTATTTGTTACTTTACAGTTTCTCCTTTTTATCAACAACATTCTATTGTTAAAAGTTAGCACTTGCTAACTGGTGATCCACTTCAAACATATATGTTTTTATCGAAACGGTCTAGTCCCAATTTAGCTACACAAATATTTATTGTTTAGTGTGGTGCTTGCAAATTCCTAAATCTAAAATACCCGATACAAAACCGGAAACCAAGACATTCCAAAAATGTCAACAAAAAAAAGAATAAAAAGTATAACAGAGTGTCATGGGCTGGACACAAAATAATATAGGTTCCATCATTCAATCCCGAGCAACACCGCGTCTTCCTGCTAGTGTTTATATAAAACTAGAAGTGTATTCATTCCTGGGTGGATTGGATTGGATTGCTTGATTTAACAGCGTATCAACCCTTATCAAGTAAATTCATGTCAAACATTTATCATGTCATAAAGATTTAGGGGACGTGATAAAAATGCACACCATGAATAAATATTTGAAGATTTTAAGAACTTGAAGAATAAAAACATTTACCAAAATAACTCAATCCGGCATTAAATAATCCGAAAATGGTTGATATGTCGTAAAACAAAACAACCAAACCAGACAGACATCTTTTATTTTTGTATTGCAAAATAAAAAATATATATGGTCTATTGTTACTTTTCGAGAAATAAATCTATCCGTACAAATACAGAATAGTCATTTAAGAATTTGACGGGGATTCCCGAGGGTCGCCGACAAATTACAGAATTTGTCAAGACATGCAGACGATAAATTGTGGAGACCAATATGTGGGAAATCCTACATTGTCGGCAATTTACTTTCGCAGATTTCTGATTTTTCGGATGAAGGACATCGCCCACCTTCTCTTTTTTTTTATTTCAATAAAATCGCTTCCTAATACTTCTTCGGCTTCTAATATTTCATAAATATCCCTAATTCCAATTTATTCGCATCCGGTCTCCATTTGCAGTCTCCCCCCCCCCCCCCCCCACACACACACAAAAATAGCACTGGAACCCTACTACTAACCTTAACCTTAAGTTCAGGGTGGCAACAGAACCCATCCAAAAAAAGACCGAAAGAATAATAAAAAAAAATTTTTTTTTAAAGAAGTTTATCGGCCTCCCACCTCTATTTGAAGTCTTCCTTCTTCCAGAAAAAACTAATTTTAAAAAAAAACACACACAATTAACAACATTGCCCTCTTTTGGGCAATCAGAAAAAATACACAATAAATTGCTTGCAAAAAAAAAATGTTTGTTTTGTTCGCCGAGCGTTCAGGTAGCTACGTACATCACGATTCGGAAATCTTTGTAAGTACTGAAATTCTTAAATGGCTATTCGACACAAGCACTAATCTCTCGAAGCAACGGATAAAATATTCCAGACAATAATACTCTATACCCCCTAATCAGAAGAAGTGATTCAACGTCCCAAATCAAGTAAGCACCTTTTTTCTTTTTTTATTATTATTTTTAATTTTTTTATTTATTTATTTTTTTTTATTTTATTTTTTTATTTATTTATTTATTTATTTATTTTTTTTTTTTTAATGAAAATTATTATGTGAAAGATTAGACGGTAGTTATAAAAAGAAAATGAAAGAGAGGGGGAGAGACGGAAGATGTCAGTTATTTAATCATTATAAACGACTCGTGGTGTTTGTCGGCTATTAAAAAATGAATCCATACTCGGCTGAGTTTCACCCCTGGTTAAAGAAAACAATTGATAACACGAGTAGCAAACCACATCACAATGGCCATTTTCTTGGCCTCCCGTCGCGAGATGCCGCTTTTGCCGAACAATTGTTTGCCAACTCAAACCAGATAACGGTCCCTGTCTCCGTCCAGAACACTACCACCAGATTCAGCTCTCCAACAAACAACTACGCCACACAAATCGCAAACGCCGACAGCTTTAGGGTCCAAGGAACCGGCCATATCGGATGCATCCCATCGCACGATGGTTTCGGACACCACCTACACGACGTCCTCCACCATGAAAAGGTCAGCTTTGTCAACGGTATACAAGAGTTCATTCGCCACTCTGAAAGTGAAATGGCGATCGAACCACCGTCTAGCCCTTGGCGTAACGACTCTTGTTACAAACACATAATGCGGCGCCCCCAACAAGAAATCCAAACGATCGATTCCATGAATGAACAGCATCTCTTAGAAAATATCAGAAAACCAAAGCCGGATTTCCATCTTCGACAAGAATCTGGTCAGTCGTTGGTTACAGATTATCTGAACCCTATTTCAAGTGCTGGTAAATATGTTCCCATAGATACATTGGCTACTCTTAGTCCGCCATCGTTATGGACTTGGGGCCAGCACGATCGAATAGTGGCCAAACGTAATCCCAACGAGGGACATGTTACAACGGAAAACTGGATGTCCGCCAAGGTAACTATGAACCAGCGGTCGGCCAGAAATAGCTTAATAAATCTTATGGATGAAAGAAATTCGGACGAGAATGAGGAAACGCCCCCTAGCGGTGACAATGCCGATACGCTAAAACGTGACAAGCCACAAATCACCAAAGTCTCTGTGGATGGGACAACGTATGATTTAAAACCTGGAATGGTTGCAGATCAGTTTGGTATGTTTTCTTTACTTTACTTGCTAAAATCAGACAAAACTCATTCTGGCAGCTCTTTGCTTATGGACGGATTGAGTCGGGACGATTTCCCTGTTAATAAAAGCGAGCGGATTTTTGAGGTTTTCTGCAACCCTTGGTCCAAACTCTCACGCCGCCCTCAGGACACTGATTGCAATCTGCCCAACGAATATTTGACCAACGTTTACACCAAGCAGAAATTGCCGCCCATAAAATTGTCTATTTACACTGAAGACTTGCTATTTTATCTCTTCTACATCTACGCCAGCGATGCAATACAAATGGCGGCCGCTTGCGAGCTATACCAAAGAGGATGGCGTTACCACAAGACCGAGCAACTGTGGCTGGAACGAGTCCCCGGCATCTCCCCGACCACTATCATGGACACGTGGGAACAAGGGACCTATTATTACTTCGATGTCGTAACCTGGCGAAAACATCCGAAGCAGTTCAGAATAGAATATAGCCAACTTGAAGAAAAACCAATATTTTTTTCAAATTAGGCTTTGTGGATACATAAGCCAAAGTCTATTTAAAAAAAAAAAAAAAAAAAAAAAATTTTCCTTAGCATTGATAATTTTTCTATTAAGTAATTTTTTAGAGAAAAAATATTCAAAGCCCCGCCTCCTTCTTTGCAACCGCTTTATATTCTGTCAATAATATATAAATATATAACATATAAAAGATCAAAATCGTCACCGGTCTTAACTGTTAAAAATAAACTTTGTCTGCTTGTCGGTGATCGTTCAACTACTGTATTTGTAAGCCGAACTCCCATTAAGCTCCAAAAATTATGCACATAAATTGTTTTTCTTAAATATTTTCTTTAAAATATTTGCTTAAGACTTTAGATATTTAGGCGCGAATCTAAAATTCTTAGTCAGCCGGAAATTTTCCACCATTTTAAATTCTTGTCTTGTGTGTTAATTGACCCCCTAACAATGCAAGCCCTAAACCTTAATGGATCCATTATTGCGCTTATCATGATGCATCTTCTTTTCTAAACATGTTTCAAGTTTTTCTTAATACATCAACTTAAAATCATCTTAGCAGGTGGACCTCCCCTTCACAAACGGTGGAAATCAAATCTACTGGAACAAACTTTTTTTTTTTTTTTTTTTCGCATTTGAATTTTGGACAAACCATAAAACATACGGATTCTTATCTGAACTGGTAATTTATTTCAATAAAAATTTGTTAATTGTTAAAATTGAAAAAAAATGTAGAACTTATTTACTTTATTTTGTTAATTTATTTATCCATAAATCTGAGTTTTTTTGGGTTTTTTGTTGGCATGAACTGTTTTCAGTAAAAATCTATTCTCACGGACCAACGGCTAAAGATTTGATACAATTCTTGTCTTGTTTTCCTTATGTTCAAAGATAAATCAATTCGACCAATTAGAGTTTTAGACCAATCACTAAAACTTTAAATATTAATTTTTTTTCTTAATGAAAATGCGTTAAAATAATTTTTATACATGCCTTGGGTGGCAATACGAAATAAATATATATGAAAGAAACTATGCTTATTTTACCGAATCGAGTTATCGTCCTTGGTGCATAAGTTTTTTTTTTGTTTTTTTTAACCCTATTTTCGTGTTGTCTTTATAATTATAATAGAAATAAAGATTACTGATTGACAATTCAATCAAAACTTTAATTTCAGTTGTCTTTTGTAATACAATGTTTTAGTTTACTCCCCCCCCCCAGTCTATTTCCAGGATGGGTCATATTTATGTGTCGTTAATAATAGTATCTCGTATCTTGATTTAAATACATCTGATGTACCATGGACGGGTTCAGATGTATGCCTGTCGGAAAGTGGGTAGAAATTAGAGTACTAACAATTAATTTAAATCTAAAGGATTTCAGTACTTTGACTGAGAAACTCTGAATTCTCCCTCAAGGTACTGAAATACTTTGGATACCCATTCGTCACAAATACCGAAATTAGAAGTTTTTTTGTGTGAAGTGATGATCCCTGCAAAACTTCGACCAACATCCCATTAGTATTTTCTTACAAAATTTAAGGACATCTTTTATGGAATGGTCGTGTAGATCTAACCTTCTAAACTTCAGAAAATCATATCAATCACCAATTAGTCTTGTTATTGTTTAGTTCATTGACATAAATTATAAATTATAAAAGTTAATCTCTTCTCGCAAAAAAACTGAATGCATCTGACCGGACATTTCATAAGAAGGCGACTAAATTGAAAATCCCATAATTTTAAAGTCAGGTAAAGACTTTTCCTCAGTTAACACTTTTTTTTTTTTTTTTTTTTTTTTTTTTTTATTAAAAAAAAAAACTCGTTTAATATAAACAAAAAAAAATGGTGATTGTGTTGGATCTCTATATAATAGATTATAAAGTGGTGAGCATTATCAGACATCATTAAAAAAAATTCTCACCTTTAAAATGTTTTAGGGGATAAAATGCAGGAAAATTGTCGCTGGAAGCGAAGGGAGATGCCAAACTAGGACTCTTCTCTTGTTTGAACGAGTACAGCAATTATTCGTGTATGCGTCGATCTGGTGTACATGCTGGAAAAATGGATCATTCTACCACTCCAGACGCAATCCTCTGATTGTATACGAGCCAAATACGTCCTAAGATGGGGAGGTACTATTGCCACTCCTGGGGAGGTGCTGCTCAGAGCACCCTTTCCTGCCTTGACAGAGTACAAAACCGACTTCGAAATCGAGTGGTTGGTGTCCTCTACTCCTCCTTACTACCTCTTTCTCACAGAGACGCTGCTAGTCTTTCTCTGCTCTATCGTTGTTTTCATGACAGGTGCTTGACTTAGCTTCAATCTGTCGTCACCCACCCCTGTAAAACATGTCACAACAAACCCGTCAATAATTTCCCTATCTCCCTCTCTGTGCCTAAACTAAACGAAACTTTACATGAGCAAACTTTCTTTCCTAGAACTACCAGTCTATGGAACTCAATACCGCGGAACTCCTTTCCAATTGACTACAACATTATTTTAAGTCCAAAGTGAATAAATTGTCCTCCTAAATAATCAAATTCTGCCAAACTTCGACCATCGTTACCAATCACGGTGTTGTATCCCAGTCAACCTGGCTCATTAAGCCTTATCCTCGCATGGCCTCTTGGCCTTGATAAGTGGTGATTCTATAGTAAAAAAAAAAAGAAAATGCAGCAGTCATAAAAATTGTTATTGTTTTCCTCTGGCGGAGAGCTGCCCTGGTGAGTTTTTTTTTTAGGTAGACGATGGCCAATCTTTTAGGAAACCGCTGAGCAGTCTCAGAGGTTCCAAGCAGCCACAATGAAAAACGTAGGCACTCTCTCCCATTGACGAGACAATCTTCTCTCAAATATGTACCCCTGCAAGAAAAGCCTTTCGGCAGCCGACACTTAACATTAATTCCTTTCAATTTAAGAGCAAATTCATCGTCATAACTTCTGGCAACCTACACTTAATTGTGTACGCCATATAAATAAATTGACATCAACTGTTTTTTATAGAAGGACCTTGTTTTCTTTTTTTCTTTTCTTTTTTTCCATGTTTATTATAGATAGTCTTATAATTTGTGAAGATTATCTCCTATATATATATATATATATATATATATATATATATACGTCAACTCTTGATATATATAAAATTATTTATAGGGATGTACAACTACTTGTGCATAGGTCGTACCCTGGATGTTAGTTTAATTTAAAGTAGAATAGAAAGTGGACTTTGGGTTTACTTTCGGTAGCCTCGTAACTCTCGCTTTCCTGATTTTGTCCTTTAGTCCTCACATTCCATGAGCGATGTTTCTGACATTGTTGTTTTCTTGGTCGGAATCTATCCATCTAACACTTAGCGTTGGCTAGTTTTTTTACCTTGTAGTAGTATTTTTTTTTTTTTTTTTTTTTTTTTGAGCTCCTCGCATCAAGTGGCTTCATGCCTTGCCTGGAGCGATTTCCATAAAAAAGGGGAAACCTTCTTGACTTGGTAAATCTTTATTTTTTTATCTCATCCAGAGTTCCCCTTTTTTAGGTGCTAGATTATCCCCCATATAAGACACCGGCCTTGTGTCTAACTTTGCTCGGTAAATAGGGACCCTAATTCCTGTTGTAACGATGTTTGAGAATAGTTGCAGATGAGCCGCCTTGTGAAACTAGTTTGACTCAATCTTGGCGCTCCTTGATACTTTAAGGATCGCCTTTGTACGCTCGTTTCCAAGTTTCGGTGTCCTCGAGATTGAAGCAGACCCCCAAACCGGTTGACTTCGACCAAGAACCAAAAGCCCGTGGACAAAGCCTATTCAAGAACTGAGCGCGGTTAAACGATCCCACAATCCTGAAGAACTCTGTTCACAACAAAACACAGGAACTATACAAGAACTGTTGACTCTTAAATGCTTTTTGTTTCAAATATGACACACTCCAACAAAATGCCTATTTAATATAAGATTCAACGAAAATGTGTCAAACCGCAGCTTGTTTCACATCTTGGCAAGTGTGAGTAGGTATTAGTATGATGTTGCATCATCACCCCCGCTAAATAGGTAAACAGTATCTTCGATGTCACGGGCGAGTGTCATCGGTGCGTAATCTGCCTAATTCAAGAGCCTAAACTTTTAAATCCGGTCATTATAATGGTAAGTAAAAATTATTTTAGGATTATCTAGTGTATTATGATTATGTGGTTGCATATATTGTTGTGTTTTCTTATACATGGAAAATTTTATGCCATTTGTTGCACATTTGCAATATGATTTATTTTTGTTTAATAAATATTTTTCTTTCAAAAATCATTTATACTACTCTATATCACCCTTATGAAAAGTTTTTTTAAACTCTTTTCAAACCAATATAAAAAATAATGCATTTAAGGGTTAAATATGACAAGTTTTCTGCCACAACAAAATCCCGCTTTTTTAACCTCATTTTTATAATCTTTTCACACATTCTGTAACCTTTTCTTTTTATTCTTCAAATCTCAAGGTTGTTGTTGGCGTTTTTTTTTTTTTTTACTTGCGCGATTGTCGCGTCTGTATTATTTATTATCCCTTAATTTCTTCAGTTGTTATTACGCTATCTTGAAACACGAATTTCATGTAACGCAAACAACAACAAAAACAGCCGAATAGAAAGTAATATCTGGACTAGAATTAAAGTTTAAAGAAAAAGTCAAGTATTATGGTTAATTTGTGTTTCTAAACCTAAAAAACAAAAAAAAAACAAATAAAACATTAATTTTCTCACGCGCCCCTGTCGTATCGAAGAACTCACCTTTCATTGTTTTTAAAAAGCTAACTTGCAAAACGTTTTTTTTTCTAACATCAGGTATCTGTTTTAATTTTCAGGTCAGACAGTAATTTTAAAGGTTAATAATTACGCTTCTTTTATTTTATGGCGTCGTGCATGTACCGAGTCTTAAACCAATATGCGCTGTACATCACTATGCACTACCCTAAAGTAACCTACATGGCACAATAGGTAGTATCCAACAATTTGTTTTAGTAATTTTATTTACTTTCATCCCCCCCCCCCAAAAAAAAACAAGGCGATTGCCACTGAGACGTAGGGGCTACATACATTAATTAGGGACTATACATATAGGGGCATCTTAAGTTGGGAGTTGTGCTTCGAGATGGGGGCGTGCTTTTTTTACGTTTAAATTTCTGCATGTTGGTACATTAAGGGGAAGCAGGGAGCAGTGAGGAAATTCCAAAGGCCAGCAGTTCGAGAAAAGAAACTATTAGTGTAGAAAGTTCTCCGGCATCTGGGTTCCTCTACAGTAAAGAGGTGGGATTTTGCTGTCTGGCGGGTCGGTCGAGGGTATTTTTGTTGAGGGGGCACCAGTGAAGTAATTTTCGGAGTACAAGGATGCAACATTGCGGCAATAGGACAGGAGCTGGAGATTGGTAGATAGTGTGGGACATATTACATTAGAGGCTCTTTTTTTAATCCTATCTAATAGGAAGAGACCAGTGGTTGGTGCACCAGCCCAGATGTGACAACGATACTCCATGCATAGGTGAATGGTTGATTTATAGAGATATATGATACTGGCAGAAGCCCATCTTCCTTGCAATAGATTAGCAATGTTTCCTATGTATTTGTTCCAATGCATGTTACCTGTGAATGTTAGGCTGAGGAGTTCGAATGATGGGCTATCAGGTAGGGTGCTATTAGCCATGGCAATCGATGGTTTAAAAGGTTTCTTATAATTATTAAAAGAAAGGAGCTTTGTCTTGATAGCATTAAATGTTACCATCCATTTTATGTCTCCAAATTACTACAGACTGGAGGTCATTTTCTAAGGATTCAGCTATTGCCTTGGATATCTGTGTGTTCGTTTTTTTTTTTGTTTTTTTTTTTGGCAATCGATGGTTTAAAAAGTTTCTTATAATTATTAAAAAGAAAGGAGCTTTGTCTTAGTAGCATTCAATGTTACCATCCATTTATGTCCCCATTCGACTACAGACTGGAGGTAATTTTCTAGGGATTCAACTATTGCCTTGGATATCTGTGTTCGTTTTTGTTTTTGTTTTTTCACATGTCGTGATAAGAATGCGGTGTCGTCAGCATACCCATCTGACACAAATGCACCAGGGAGGTCGTTTATAAAAAGTATGAATAATAACTGTCCAAAAATCGACCCATGGGGCACACTCGCATTGATGTCATGTTATCTAGATATCCGGCCATCGAATAAAACCTGATCTTTCTTTTTTCTAAGAAGGATCTGATTATATTAAATATTCGTCCAGTAATACCGTACGAAGTTTCATGAGAAGACCTTCATGCCAGACCCTGTCAAGGGCTTTAAAAATATGAAGCCCTACCCGCCCTAGCTTCACCAGCTTTTGTCCGGTGTATTGTTATTGCTTTCCGAGATGACCGAATAGAACGGGCTTGCCTAAATTCATACTGTTGGTCAGAAAAAATGGTTTAACATTAACCAAACCAATCTTTGTGGTGCGCATTAAAATCCTAAAATACATGTATTGGGCGCTCGGATATAAGGAGAATGCTGCACCAATACTATCCGAGACGAAGGCAAATAGAGCACAGTCCTGGGTCGAAAAAGAACTGGTAATAATGGGAATGATTCCCAAATACCATCTGAGGGAAGAGTCAAATTCTAATTTTAGCTGATGAGATCTCAGCTTTTAACTACTGTAGATCGATAACATCGACATGCCAGTGTCGCAGATTTTGTACATGTCTGTTTGAATAAAAACAATCATATATATATATATATATATAGTGTGTGTGTGTGTGTGTGAAAAGAGGAAAGCCAAAAACTATATTATTAATGTATTCATCAACGTTTCGTCTTTATTGTAAGACTTCCTCAGGATAAAGAAAAAAGATCATATAAGCATCAACTTGATTTGCCTGAAAGCGGCGAGTCTCAGCCGGTTTGTGAGTAAAAGAAAAAAGTGAGAACGGCAACAAGATCGCGCGTTAGTCACAACGTTGCACAAAGTTTTCTAGGAGATTGGAGGGATGTGCTGGTTGAAAATTGTTCACTGCTTCAGCCTTGAATGAATGGCCTTGCCTGGGTCAACGTGTCAAACGAACGTAGGGGCGAAAGTCTGAGCTATGGTGTAACAATCAAGTATACACAAGTGAAAATTAATGCCACGTTTTGAATTTCTTCCTTCCTTTTTAATGTAATGTAACCGGGCCCGAATAATCCGAATCCAAGCTTCTTACCACTCGGTCGTTGTGACAGCCACATTTCAAATGCAAGAGAAATAAGCCCTATATTTTTATTTGTAAACACAGTAAAGAAACAGTGTTCTATCTACCCAAGGAAGAGACCTTGTAAAGTTGCTAAATTTGAATCTTTTTTTATTATATTTCTCTTAAAGTGCTTGACTTGAACGGAGCTTAATAATTATTTTTTATGAATAAATATTTTTTAATATCCATAGAAATATGTTTCATGTTTACCAACAATCATCAGTATGGGTGATGTAACTGTATCGCCGGTCGAACGACACAAACCTCGGAAGTTCCCAGGCCTAATAGCTTAAAAGTAGTGGACAGACCTAAACAGACAGACATGCAGACACATGTTTTCATTCATATATATATATATATATATATATATATATATATATATATATATATGGCATATTCTGACAACGTTCGTTGAATACTCTCCAAACAGTCTTTCTATGTGTGCCTCCCTTCGCATAAATAGAACTTAATTTCCTTTTCTTGACGTGGTAATGTCTCGTAGTTATTTGGTTATGACATTTGCTTGCGGAGTCTAGGGTGATTCTCTAACCAGGGTCAAACGTTACGACCGTCTGAGAGTATCATTCCCTACACTGATGAGAGCGAAAGCTTGAAACGCTAGCCTATGTAGGAAAAATAAATTAATATTATTTACTAAAAATTAATATTGTCATATATATATATATAGTGATTGTTTATATTCCAATGGCCAAAAATTCAGTCTTTAATAAAATCATTTACTTTCATTTTTCTATGGAAAAATTGTTTCTCAACAAATAAAATGCTTCCATTAATCTGATTTTTTTGCTGTTCGTCAGAGACCTACATGAAAGGCATATATAAAGTGTTCGTGAAGAAAAAAACAAAAATAAACAAAGAAAATAAACACACACACACACACATTATATATATATATATATATATATATATATATATATATATAAAAGAAGTAAGGCTACCAACATTTGTAAAAAAAACTTTTTTTTTAACAATAGCTTATTATTTTATCATTTTATAATTTCATAACGCGTTTCAAACATTTATGCTCTCTTCAGATATTCTTTCCATTTGAAAAAATGTTTAAATATACATTTTTCTCTCATTGGAACTGCACTTATGCTGCATAACTCTCTTATATATATATATATATATATATATATATATATATATATATATATTGGTGCGCCTTCTCCTATCTTTTTTTAACTAGTCTTTTGCTAACAGCAAAGTGTAGTATTTATTCTGATGATACTGCACTTCAACTTTTTGTCCTTGGTCAATGAAGGAGAAATCCTTCTAGACTGAGGTAACTTTTATTTTTGTTCCAATCCAGAGTTCCCATTTTTGTGGAGCTGTATTTTACCCACATTAAAAACCGACCTTGTGCCTAACTCTGCCTTGGGGGAGGGGCAAGTAAATAGGAACTTGACAATTAAGGCTTGGAAGTTTGTATTTAACGAATTTTAAAACAAAAACTAAAAAAAAAACCCAAAGAAAATGGTATGTGCGTAGGCGAGGAGAGTAAGAATTAGTACTGCATTGCGTCGGGAATTTTGTGAGGGCGGCGTCTGCAGTTTCAGAAAATAGAACATCGCCAGGAGACTAGCACCGTGGGATGGCACGAAGAAAAGATAGAAAAGAAATCCAGGTCACCGACACAAGATGTCGGCACAAATTTGAGCGATCTGGGAGACTTGCGTGAGAGTGGAATGATACCAGATATGAACTTGACATACCAAGACAGTATTTCTTTTTAAAGAAAAGAAAACTGGGGGGAAAAGATACCAATATCAGTTACCAACAGCCGCACGCTGCGTTACCCAGGAATGATTAAGGACGCCTGCATACTCCTGCTATCAACCCTGAACGCCATTTTATCATTTTTTGTTCTTATCTTTATTTTCTATAATTTTCAATTTTCAACTTATAAATGAAGAAAATAAATACGACGGTTATATATATATATATATATATATATATATATATATATATATATATATATATATATATATATATATACAGGGTGGGCCAAAATAAGGGTCCTATCTTTAAATTTGAATAACTTGAATTTGAATAACTTCCACAAAATAAAAGTTAAACTCACCAAACTTTATGTGTGTGTAGACTGACCCTTCCGAGATTTTTTGAAATAAACAAAACAAATTTTAGCCGAAAAACACTTCTTAAAACTTACAAAAACTAAAGTATTGTTTTTTACACTGTTTTGAGTTTTTTAAGCAAAAATAATGTTTTCTAAATGAGGGTACGTTCCTTAGGGCTAATACGGCTCATGCTTGCTTCGGAAGGGGTCCTTTACTTATTCTAAAAAAAAAAATTTAAAAAATCAATAAATAAAAAAGTTATGAATTTTTAAAAATAGGACCCTTATTTTTGCCCACCCTGTATATATAATGTGTGTGTGATTTATTGAAGGTTTACCGAAGCATTCCGTTTAGGCGGTTATACATCACCACAAAAGACTGTTTATTTCAAAGTATTATTTATTTACGATATGCATTAAACTAAAGATGTTTCTTCCTACACGTGTTTCACTACCAAGCGGGTCCTTGCTTGGCAGATCATCAGGGAAATTAAGTACTTGAATTAATAGTTTCAGCAACTGATAATAGGCAATGTGGTATATATATATATATATATATATATATATATATATTAAACGTTGGTGCCGCTTTGGCTTATCCACGTATCATGAATCTACTTTGGTATAATATCTACACTTTGTTATGCGATCTACACCTCATATTGCAATAAACACGATACAAGTATTATAATCTACTTTGGTATGATATCTACACGTTGTTATGCGAAGGAGGAGAAATCTTTCTAGACTAAGTCAATTTTTACTTTTGTCCTAATTCAGAATACCCTTGTTTGGAGAGCTAGATTTTTTTTCTAACATTAAAACCCGACGTTCACGTAAACAGGGACAAGAAAGGGATTCATGTTGAAAAATAAATACAGGTTGCACAGATGCGGCTTTGGCTGTTATCTACGTATCATGTGTCTACTTTGGTATGATATCTGCACTTTGTTATGCGACCTACACCTCATATTGCAGTCAACATAGCACAGGAGCAAGAATAACACTTTGCTTAATTGATTTCGAAAGAATGTGTGGTTAGCACGCCTGAAACTCTAACGCTTAACCCTAATCCAAACGCTCAAAGAAGAGACCGTGCGACACGTCAGACAATTATTCAACGAGAAGTCGCTGAAGACTCGGTAATCTATTTCGACGACTGGAGAGATTATACTAATTTAAACCAACTCAATTTTCGTCATTTTTCCGTAAATCCTCAGCAAAATTTCGTCGATTCCAATACTGGAGAACATAGACAAGGAATTGAAAGATCGTAGCTTAACTTGACGCGGAGATTCGTATATTGAGAAAAATGAAAGGTGCACGGTGTAGATACTTTTTCCTCATAGATATCAAGCTTAATTACCACCAAAACGTTTTACAACAAAAATAAAAAGACGACGTTTTATTCGAAACGTCGTCGTTGCTGTTTAGGCATTCCGGCGCGAATACAGACCCCACAATAAAATTACTGCGACATTAATACCTCCATTAAATTCTTCATAACATTTTACGTGAGAAAAATTATTTTTGATCTTAGTATAAAGCTTCGTTTTTTTTTTTTTGTATTTATCTACCTCCCACAGCGGTAAGATGTGACACAAAGTTGGGAAAGCGGGATTAAACAGCCAGCGCTCTAGAGGAATAGCACTCTGACCTACAAAAAAAAAAATGCCTGTGCAGGCCCGTCAGCATTCCCTGGTAGGAGTACCTCAGGCGATTAGCAATAAACTACTCCCTTCTTAAAAGGTAAGAAGGCAAAGCCTGGGAGGGTGCACCTCCGAGAACTGCACAGGTCAATACCTCAGATCGGCGGAATCCAGTCCAGAAGGTCAAAACGGTACCGGTCTACAGAGTGTAGCATCCATCGGAACGGATACTGCACTCTGATCTTAGCCAAAAGGCGAAGTTATTTACCTCCCCTACAGGAGGTTAAACACAAAGGTCAAAGTATTTTTTATTTACCTCCTCTCCAGGAAACTAGACACACGGTCAGGTGTTGTTAGCCAGCGCTCTAGGAGTAGCGCACTTTGACCTACAAAAATGCCTGGGCAGCCCCATCGGTATTCCACGGTAGGGGCGCCTCAGGCAATTAACAATAAACTACCCCCTTCTCAAATAGAAGGTAAAGCCTGGGAGAGTAGACCTAGAACTGCACAGGGCAATACCTCAGACTAGCGGAATCAAGGCCCGAAGTACAAGAGGGTACTGGTCTACAAAGTATAGCATCCATTGGAACAGATACTACACTCTGATTTTAGCCAAAAGGCCAAGGATTATTTAAAAAAAAAATCAAAATGACAAATTTCAATAGATCAGGCACAAGACCATTTGGGGATTGGAGGAGTGACAGTCATGCTGGTCTATTTCTACTCTAAACTAGATACAGTCACCACAAAATCGCTTTTGTACTATACTTAAAATATGCTCAATGTTTTCATGATTTTTATTTACAATTTGATGAAAAAATGATGGGGGGGGGGCAACTAAAACACTCCCCCAAAAAAGGAAAACAAAGAAACCAAATAAAATGAAGGGGTTGGTTAGTAAAGCCCTCTCGATGTTTTCTAAGAATAGGCACCCCCACTATTTACCGGTTTGTTTTGGGCCGAAAGTCAGCAGGCCAATCTCTAAGTGGGAGTAGAGTTTAAGTGAGAGAAAAAGAAAGTGATGTCGTTTGGAAGTGGATGGTGGCCTTCCAAAATAAGTACATTTTAAGGAAGGCCGAGAGCAAAATAAATGCGGGGAGTGGGCGTCTTGGAGTGCCTCTACTACCAATATTGGTATAGAGCTTCGATTTCAATTGAAAGTTAAGTAGTGACAAGGGTGTGTACGTAGGTAATTAGATCGCGAGAGCGATATTATGATATATAGATAATTCTTCTAAATGTACTCTTTTGGGAATGAAAAAAAAAGAAGCTTTCTTTAAGAGATAACTTAAAGTAGATTATCTTAGATGTTGAATTTCGTGTTGAAGAATTTACTGAACACTCAAACTCACACAGCAACAAGCAGAACAAACATGCCTACACTACACTGACTAAATAATTCTTCTCACTTGGAACGTTCTCAGAAACACTGGACTCTCATTCACAACTAAATCTTTATTTTTGGTTCTTCTAACAAGCTGTTAATAAAAATTAGTATATATTGTATAGATCGACTTTGTCACCATTTACTTGCCTCCCCACGAGGGAAGAGTTTGACACAAGGTCAGTTTTTAATGTGGGGTAAAATCCAGCTACCCCCCCCCCAAAAAAAAAGGGGCACTTTAGATTGGGACAAAAATAAAAATTGCTTCTGTCTAGTGTTACATAATAACACTAGACCGAAGCCATTTTTATTTTTGTCCCAATCCAAAGTGCCCCTTTTTGGGGGGTAGCTGGATTTTACCCCACATTAAAAACTGACCTTGAGTGGAAAAGTTAAAGGTCAAAGGGTCATAGAGTGACAACGGGCGGAAGTTGCAAATCATGTGATTTCCGGACGAAGCTCTCTCTCTTTTTCTCTTTCTTTCTCTTTCTCTTTCTCTCTCTTTTTCTCTCTCTCTCTTTCTCTCTTTCTCTCTCTCTCTTTCTTTCTCAGCCGGCAAGATTACAAGCAGAGAAGGCGTGTATAGCGGTTCTCTCAAGAAGGGGATAGCAGCGCACGCGGGTGACTGATGTGGCGAGACGGGTTATCTCTCTCTCTCTCTCTCTCTCTCTCTCTCTCTCTCTCTCTCTCTCTCTCTCTCTCTCTCTCACGCACACACGCGCACGTATACAAGTTGTTTCCATGATGTCTGTCTGTAAATAAAATAAAATAAACATTTTCTAAAAACACCGGCGTTCGAGTGATAGTATTCAACAGACGATCAACAACCTGTGTCCACAACGACGACGAAAACGGCGACGGCGTATAAAAGATGTATACACCCATCGGTAAGCCATAATACAAGACTAGAAGGATTTCTCCTTCACTGACCGAGGAGAGAAAACAGATACTACACTTTGCTCTTGTCATGTCATTCTTCTGCATCCCGAGAAAAACTTTGTGTCGACTTATAATAGGTAAGGCTAGTAGTCGTAGCCTCACTATAAGTATAAGCACGGTAGACGGTAGTCATACGAGGAAAAACTCAACGCTTCTTTTAACATTAAACAAATCTTTATTGGGTATCCTATACCGTTGTGGTATAGCATAGAAAAAGGTAGGACTGGTGTCCGGTGGAAGGAAACAAAGTTCTTTTACTGCCCGGAGAGCGGTTCTCGGAAATCCAGTGGATGAGGGGACAGGAGGGAGGTGAAGAAGAGTTCCTTCTAGGTTGACGGCCAGGATCTCTCTGACGATCCTTCCACCGTTCAACAGAGGTGCAAATAGTCCGCAAGGGACTAGCTGAAATCAATACGCCCTGTGAGCCGATTGGTTAGTTTAAGACCAACTTGCCCACAGTGGACGCATAAGAAATAGGTCCTATTTCCGACTGCAACAGACTCCCCCCCCCCCCCCACGTCGATCTGAAAAGGTAGTTTATGCTATTTTTCAGATTTTGATCCATGGTCGATGCACTTTTAACTCTTACCATTTTTTCCTCTTTTTTCATCCTCTCTTTTTTCCTATCACTCTCTTGTTTCTTTCTCTTTTTTCGTCTCTTTTTCGCTATTTCGTTTCATTTATTTCTCGTTCGCTCTTTCGCTTTTTTTGTTGTTTCTTTCTTTTGTTATCTCGTCTGGCCGAGGAGATGAAAGATGAAGTGTGGTAGCAGAACAGATACTACACTTTGTTTCTAGCCAAAAGTTTCCACAATTGCCTTTCTCTCCACAATTTTGCAAACATATATTTTAACAAAGTTGAACGTTTTACAACAAAGAAAACATTTTTAAATTCGTCTGACATTTTTTTTTTCAATTTCTATATTTAATGTTTACTAAAAATGAGTCAGCACCGAATAAACTTTGAAAAATTTTTATTGGGGAAAAAAGAATGAAAAATGCATCGGGTCGACTAATTTGTCAGTAAGTTTGGAATGCCTGACATTTCATACAACGACAAAAAAAAAAGAAAGAATTAAAAAAATCGTTTGAATCACTGTTATTGTTTTTTTGTTTTTGTTTTTTTATATATAACCGAATCAAAAACATGGACATTGAAATGAGCCAGAGGTTGTCAGCAGTCTCACTGAACGCACCCGTCATGCCAAATGCCAACTTCAAAGGATTTTGCGAGACATTTTGTTTCATTCAGAAAAAAGTATCTTCTTACTCATCAAATCGTTTTTTTTTGTTTTTTTTTTGTATTTTTGTTGTTTTTGTTTTGTTTTTCGGAAGACAAGGATTGGCTGACCATTGTCCACGCGGAGGACGAGGAAGAGCTTGTTATAAAACATTAGTAAGATATTATTAATATCATTATACTCATGATTCTATTGATGACTAGTGGGGCCCGTACACCGACGTTGCTCGGGAAAATTATATACTGATTATATATACTCGGAGTATTAGCAGTAGTAACAAGTCATTCTGTCATGTTGTTTTGGAGCCTATAGATGACCAACAGACATGCATACATACAAAAATGTGAATTATAGTATATAGCATCGTCCACTGCATAATAAAGACCAATGTGTATTTATTTGTATACATATATATTTCCGTCTCGTCACACAAAAGTAGTTACAGGCGCGGACTGTAGGTTTGACGTGTCAGGTTCGATTTCTGTCGCGGCTAGTGCATCACTTTCTCTAATAACCTTAGGAAATATATATCCTCTCTCCAGCTATCGATTAAAGAGTAGGTGAAAACTCCGAAATAACACCAGTTATTCCCTGCTTATCGCGGCAGTGTTTCTAGTCGTGCTGGATTTTTCCTTGCCACTCGATTCAAGCAATGTCGATACAAGAGAAATGCGGTTGGTATTACGCGTCCCTTGCTTTATTATAGACTTCCCGTACAGGCACCTTTACGTCTCTTGAGGCTGAAAGGCGGGCTTTGATATATACTAGTCTGGAATTACTTCCGGTCGAGATCCTGCTGATGGCAGATTTATTTAAGCAACATAATTAGTTTTCTTAATTCTATCATATCCGGCATTCCAAGATCTGTTTTCATGCCAAATATGCTCCAATTCGATCTAATAGTTTGGGAGCGTATAAATAGTAGTGGTGGTGGTAGTAGTAGTAGTAGTAGTAGTAGTAGTAGTAGTAGTAGTAGTAGTAGTAGTAGTAGTGTTGTTGCGGTTGCATGCGCAGTCGGGAAAAGTTTTGTACAGAACACACAAATGAATGGTGCAGAAGCAACGGGCTACTCTCACGCCATTAATTTGCGGTCTTGCACCTGACACGTCTTTGTTTGCCACACGTAGAGAAAGAGACGACGTATCCTGATTTTCATCAGAGCTATGGATTGCGGCCAGACCTGTTAACCATGGGTATCCCTACCAGGAACCGGAGTTCCAAGCGACATAGCTCTGACATTAACACATTGCCATCACCCCTACCACGGCGAGGAAGGGTTTAACTTTAAGGGGGGTTGCTGTTGGTTATAGTAGTAGTAGTAGGAGGAGGAGGAGAAAGAGGAGGAGGAGGAGGAGGAGAAGGAGGATATTAATTTAGACCTTCCTCTCCTGTTTTCAAAGCTACGATTGTTTATTGGTTTTAGTATTAGCAGTAGTAACAAGTCATTCTGTCATGTTGTTTTGGAGCCTATAGATGACCAACAGACATGCATACATACAAAAATGTGAATTATAATATATAGCATCGTCCACTGCATAATAAAGACCAATGTGTATTTATTTGTATACATATATATTTCCGTCTCGTCACACAAAAGTTAGCGAATAAGAAAACAGCCGGACAAAACCGTTTCAAGTGTTTAGTGGAAGAGATAAAGCAAATAGCAAGTTAGACAATTCTCTGCCGTCTGAAAAGAATTCGAAAAGAAATCATTTACTCTATTTTCATAATGAGACGTTGTCTTTCTTTTTTCCTTTCTTCTTTTTATACTGATTGATATATTTTTCTTTCTTTTTAACTTTTAAGTTTGAGACGTTTTCTTTATTTCTTCTTTTTTAACTTCACCGATTGAGGCGTTATTTTCTATGTATATGAATATTAGTGCAAACACTGGCGGAGCATAATATTTTTCCGTCAGTTTTTACTGTGGGTATTCACTCGTATTTTTATTTTCTAAGAAGCGGCAATAAAAATGAAAGTACCGATCTTACTGAAATGTTCAACGTTTACGAATTAATAAATTAAAAGAAAAGAGACTTATAGAATTTTTTTTAAATCGCTTGAATATAACTTCGACCCTTCATTTAGAAGAAAGTAATACTCTCTTTTCGTCAATTTTAATATTAATGGACTACTTTTACAGAGAGAGAACACTCTGGGTGTGTGAATAAAATTAAAAAAAATATATATAAAAATATAAAAGGGGAGTTTTTAGTTAAAAATCATGCTTAAAATTAGAAATTTAAATGTAAAGAAATAGAGAAAATTGAATTATACGGACTACTATTCTCATCTTGGTTGCTACATTTACAACGTTGTGACCTATGTAAGCTCTGACCCTAGAAGAATAGACGACAACGGGTTAGTAGATAACGCAAGATAAAAAGTTCGGAAAAGAATGCGAGAGTTCAAAGATGCTAGCATCGTCTGCGTTTACCTGTAGATGAATCTGCATATTAGCGTGTTCGTTTTGAATTTGCGTATTAGCGTGTCTATTTTGAATCTGCGTATTAGCGTGTACGTTTTGAATCTGCATATTAGCGTGTCCGTTTTGAATCTGCGTATTAGCGTGTCCGTTTTAAATCTGCGTATTAGCGTGTCCGTTTTGAATCTGCATATTAGCGTGTCCGTTTTGAATCTGCGTATGAGCGTGTCTGTTTTGAATCTGCGTATTAGCGTGTCTATTTTGAATCTGCGTATTAGCGTATCCGTTTTGAATCTGCGTATTAGTGTGTCTGTTTTGAATCTGCGTATTAGCGTGTCTATTTTGAATCTGCGTATTAGCGTGTCCGTTTTGAATCTGCGTATTAGCGTGTCTGTTTTGAATCTGCGTATTAGCGTGTCTATTTTGAATCTGCGTATTAGCGTGTCCGTTTTGAATCTGCGTATTAGCGTGTCCGTTTTGAATCTGCGTATTAGCGTGTCCGTTTTGAATCTGCGTATTAGCGTGTCTATTTTGAATCTGCGTATTAGCGTGTCTGTTTTGAATCTGCGTATTAGCGTGTCCGTTTTGAATCTGCGTATTAGCGTGTCTGTTTTGAATTTGCGTATTAGCGTGTCTGTTTTGTTAGTGAGACAATGTATATTTGTTCATTTCAGCTGCGCCATGTGCGTTCACTTGTGTGTAAATATCGTGCGTCTGTCTTGTTAGTGCGAGCGTGTGTGTGTCTATGAACTTGTATAATGTCGTGGCCGTCAAGAGTTACTACAGGCCTGTTGGCTCAAAAATGACGTCACTGCATTGCGTCTCAAACAATGGCCGTCGTAATAATAAGGCATTTCGACTTCTCTATTCACTAAATAATCCATCAAAATTCAGGAAATCAACCAATTTTAATGAAATTTTCAGTATTTATTAATTAATGATCACGGAATATAATAAATACATTACTTTATTAGAAAGCTTGGTGCAAATGTATTATTTCCTGTAAACAAAAACACCTTTACTAAAGTTATCCAAAATATCAAAACATGTTGACCATACGATATTGTAAATATTTAAAACAAAGCATTAGAAAACTTTAAAAATTGCATGTAAAAAAGAAAAGAAAAGAACACGATTCGATGTATCCTTAAACTGATCTTTATTCAATATAAATTTAAAGAAAATAATAATTCATGATCAAATACTGCAAAAAACTGAATTATGAATTTCGGGAACAAACAATTAAATTAACTAACTAATTAAAAACAAACGATGAATAATGTTAAAAATGTAAACAAACAATAATAAAAACAAACGATAAGTTAGTTTTAAAAATGAAAACAAACGATAAATTAAAAAAAATAAAACAAAATAAATTCAAACAAATAATGTAAATACAAACAAACAAAGTTACTAGTGCAAAAATATTTTTTAAGTCAAACTTATAGAAAATAATTAGTAGAATGTTTCTAATTTTCTTTTGCTGTTTAGCTTTTTCTTACTGATGTGATCATTTTTCATATCACAAAAATTGTTCAGTATAGAATTGGAGGAACTCCAGATAATCATTCTTTCTATTTTTTCAATATTGTGACTCTCATCACAAGAGTCAACATGAAAAAGAAAATTAGCATTTTTTTAATGAAAATAAAGGTCTCTATATGTTTAAAATAAAATAAAAATAATTAATTATTTCGTATATATTACGAAAAATGCCCCTAAACTCTTGTATTAATAAAATCATTATACCCCGAAGAAAAATTAATTTTGTTAATTAACGATATTATCATTGAATAAAGGATTGTTTAATTAATATTTTCACCAAAAAATATAATTTCATAATATATTTCATGTGATTTACTATTTATTTAAATAACATTGTTCCAAATTGTTCGAAATGCCGTAAATGAAACTATTTTTTTTAATCTAAGTGAAAATGTATAATTTTTTTTTAAACAAAATACACCATTACTAAAGGTATATTTTTATATATTCAAAAAAATCCATGAATTTTTTTTAATGAAAATAAAGATCGGTATATGTTTAAAATATTTTTTTTTTTTAACTATTTCGTATATATTACGAAAAATGCCCCTAAACTGTGTTAATAAAATCATTATAACTCGAAGAAAAATTAATTTTGTTAATTAACGATATTATCATTAAATAAAGCATTGTTTAATCAATATTTTTGTGTGTCAAAATATTGATTAAATATGCCGTTATTATTTCATTTATTTAATCTACAAAAGTACAGAGAAAAGATAAAATATACTACACTTAATAAGACATCGAAAAAAGTAATAAAAAATGGATTAATTATTGGCTATACACTACTTTTTTATCAAATAATGAATAAGTAATTCAGACTTTTGATTTTTTATATAATTAAAAAAAATTCAAACTTATTTGCGTGTATCCATGTTTGCTGTAATTCTTTCTCTTTTGGAAATCCAAACACATGCAGTAGACATTTTAACTTTGTGAATGATGAAATGAAATTTAAAACGGCGCAAAATTAAGTTAACCAACCACAATGACGTCAGAGAGGGGCAAGAAGTTAGTTGCTTGGCCTTGTTAACTCTCGGTGGCCATGATAATGTGCGGTTGTTGATTGGCGTGTGTGTGCTTCGGTATGCTTTTCGTGTGCATCTTTCATTGCTTTTGTTGATTCGGCGACAATAATAGCGAAATGTAAACAACTAATAATAATTCCAGTGGCTAAACTAGGAAATAACACTGTCGTTGTATATCTTAGCCGGAATTACTGATTCTGAATCACCAGTTTTTGTTGTTAAAAAAAAACTTGTGTTGCGAAAACACAAGAATTATGTTTTGAAACAAAACACTTATAAAAATTGTTACATGAATTATGTTGGCTTTACTTTTTTCATCAAACCTACTTCTGATATTTAGAGACTAACGTCGATCCAATGAAACATGTCGTCATCTAAGAAATAAGCCGATAATACTTAACACTGTCACCCGGAATGACCGATTCAGAATCACCAGTTTTTGTAGAGGTTTATAATTGATAAGTAGTTTTTAGAGGGGTAGCCCCCTATTTAAAACTACATAGTGGGGGAAGCCCCCCCCCCCTAAAAAAATTAGAGCAATCTGTTATTTGCTTGAAAACAGTAAATACTTATTTAAAAATAAAACAATAAATATTTATTTTAAAATACTGGCGGGCGGGTGATAGCTACTATTTAGAAATATAGGGTAGAGAGCCTATCCCCCGCTCCAAACTTAGATAAATCGCTTTTATTTACTTAATTACAAAAATATTTTATATAACAATTATTTTTTAATCTTATTATAGAAAAAGTTGTTAAATCCTATTTGAATCACCTAAATTACTTACAGTGAAATGATTTTTTTTTCTTTTCAGAATTGATACTCTATTATTTATTTTAATTAAATCAATATTCTATATTTTCCCGAGTAACGTCGGGACACGGGTCTTGCTAGTATTTTAAAACAAAGAAAGAACAAATGGATAAACAAAAACTTCCTTAGCGGAAGTAAAAAGAAAGAAAGAAAGAAAAACATTCTCAGCAATGTCGCCGATACAAAAAGACAAGACAACAACAATTGATGAGAATAAAACGCAGTTTTTTTAATGGCTCTTCTCACATTGCAAATTTATTTGGCAAGAAATATTTCAAAAACGGAATCTAAAACAGAATTTGATTATTCTCTCAAAAATAGTAATATTTTTTTCTGAACAAATTACCTAATGAAGCATCAGTGTGGAGCTTTTTAATACACTGGATGAATTCAGAAATAAGGGTAAAAATATGAAGTCACAAGAATATTTTGAATCATATCTGCTAAAACAATTAAAAGAATTAGATCTAAATATTCTTATATATATATATATATATATATATATATATATATATATATATATATATATATATATATATGAAGAGTTCGAATGCAAAACGAGATAAACGACATTTTTAAAATCACGAAACTGTCCCTACAAAAAGTGTTGCCTTTCAACACTCGACGACACCCCAAAACTATTTGTTACATAATATGATACTGAAATAATTACATTTTGATTTTAATTAAAATCAGCTTTCATTCAAAGTCTAGATTTAATATATTTGTGTTTTTATTTTTTAAGGTCTCAATTGAAACGAATTGGATTTATCGCGTTTTGCGTTTGAACTCTTCATATATATATATATATATATATATATATATATATATATATAATATTTATAAATAAATATTTATTAATTATTTTAATTACCTATATATATTATAGATACGAGGTGGATAAATTTATGACATTCTTTTACATACGTTCCGAGAATCCAACATAAACACCAGTTTTGTGTACGATCGTTTCTGAGACGATATGGATTTTTATTGATATTAAGTCTCTTCATCAGGACAGAATGTAGACACCAAGTTCGAAGTTAAAACATAGCATCAAGACTAGAGTGCAGATAATTCTCAGTTATACGGCAATTATAGAGGTTGAAGGGGTGTTGGGATATGATAATTAGAATTCACTTCAAATAGCATATATGCATATATATTGTCACACACAGCCTTCGTCGGGACCACAGTAGCGAGCGGGTGACAATGATGAATATGAAAAAGGTAAAAGTGTCCGGAAGTGACTGGTAGGTCTCTGGGTCCCAATATTATCAACAGGGTGAAAGGGAGTGTCCAATTCAAGATATCACATAGAAAACAAGGAAGAATAACGAGCAGGTAAAAGACGACTCAAACACCAAGTTAAGATTCAAATACAATAGTAAGAGAAGGCTTAAACATGTAAAGAACAAACAACAAGAAAAACAAAGTAATATTTAAGGGGGAATGGATAATGTTTAACGTTAATGGCGAGCAAAACCTGTGAACGAAATAATGTCACAAACAAATCACGGACGAAAAATAATTACTCACTCACAGAATGTGTGAGATTGTTACAAGACTCCCCACAGAAATTGAAAAGTTCAATTATCCAGAAATGTCACAAGTAATACTCATCCAAGATCCACACTGATCTTTGGATTGAAAAGTCATCAGCAGATATCAAGATGTAAGTGTTCAGGAATCATATATATATATATGTATATATATATATATATATATATATATATATATATATATATATATACGGGTGTAATCATGGAAGTCTCAAATGGGCGCTATGCAACCTTTACATAAGATATGTACTTGTCATCTCGGCGGTAGTGTGATATATTTACAATCGACGGCAGGTTGGGTGATGCAATTTCGAAAAGCCTTTGTTCTTGTCAAATAAACCTTCGGTGTAGAAGAAAATCTCCGGCAATCGCTTTTTGTATCTATCTCTGCTGCTTTACAGACTGAGAAATATTTTGTTTTGAAATAAAGCGTTGTTGGATGTACGAACAATTTTCTCTTAATGGTAATTCACGACGAGATGAACGCGCGTATGTCGACCTTTAAAAACATTCAACGGTTTGCTTTGCCATTCAGTGGATAGATTTCACACGGACCGACTTGTATGGTGAGACAAAGATAAAGGTTTCACAAAATTGAAAATGTCCAGTTTTGCATAAGGGTTTCGTATTCATCCAGTTTTTTTTTTATTGAGAAAAACATTCACAAAAGCGGAGGGCCGTTCGAAATATTAAAATTTAAATAATAATAGTACCTATAATTTACATGCTTTTAAGTTTTCCATAAACATATTCTTGTCAAATTATAAGAAATTTATCATTTTTAGCCGAGAAATACATTATCTAATATATAAAATTGAGCCAATCGAATTCTCAAAGTTAGACAGCAGTAGCTTATGTCCCACAAAATCAATATTTCATTCTGAATAGCCAGTCAATTACGAAGATCTTTCGCCTGTTTTCTTCGGATACAAATTTTTTAATTCCAATTGATTTAATCGATTACAAACTATATCCGTTAATAATATAACGCTGACATTATTAAAAAAAAAAAACGTTAAATGTATTTGCTAACTAACTGTTATTTTCCCCGACCACGTGTGTCGTATCGTCGATACAATAATACACGCGGACATTGTTGCAATGTGTGCGGGAATAAAATATTCCCCACACGTTTGAAGCTATTTATAAATTGAATATCAAATATTCAGCTTATACGTTTATTAAGTAATAAGTATTTGTGGTTGCTATTTTTATTCTTTATCGTCGTCAAACTTATTCTTCACCTCCTTTTTATTTCTGATATTATTTTTGGCACATGATCAAATAACAACTGACATTCTACACCGGTGCAATACTTTAGCGCAATCAGACGTTACAAAAACCTTCTTCTGTGTCTATATATCCTCCATTAGATTCTCTACGGTCTTTGGTTGGGTGGGGTTCATAAATGAACTTGTTAAGCCAACAACCCCATCGCTGCTGCCATACTGTTTATACTGTGAAATCTACAGTGTCTCAATTTCTAACCCTTTTGTAATTTTCCATTTGTTTTTTTCCGTTACTTTGGTCTCTAGATTCTCGCTTTATTTATGTTAATACATTTTTACTTTGGTAGTCGTACCAAATCAAAGATGGCTGCCAAATGTTGAAACAGGCCGATTTTATGTTAGCATTTCAACATCACCCACTTAAACAAATTAAAAATATCTAATGTAACGTGTTTATATAAAACATGTAATATACCCCGTAAAGAAGTTAGGCTCTCTTTACTATTACTAAGCCCCACTGTTTAAGTAAATACTGAAAATCTATATATTATATCACCACCTCCTGATATCATATGTGTATAAACATGAAATTGATATATATATATATATATATATATATATATATATATATATATATATATATATATATATATATTTCTAAAAAGAAATTTAAAGAAATGTTTATTTTTGTTAGCTAAATTAATCGAATCGTTAAAAATACTTTCTTTTGTTCATAAAATTTTGTATGGCGACTATTTTGAATTTGGGCCACTTAAACGGACAAGGTTGGCCTCTTTTTAAAGTCAAGCATATCAGAAAACCTTATACAAATCTATAAGCCGTTTTCATAAGTGTATAATAAATTATATATTGTAATAACATTAAAATATCCTAATGAATCTCGTAATATTATTTCAAAAAACTGCTATTGTTTGAAAAGCACTTGTTTTAAAGGAATCATTAATTTTAGCGATTAAAATATCTGAAATGAGATGTATTAATATTAATCATTATGTATTAGAGATAATTTTAAAAAAATTAAACAATAGAATTAATTAAATAACCTTCTCCCCCCCCCCCCCACACACACACACATTGTTTTCTTTAAGCCTCACATTCCATGAGTGATGTTTCTGGCAAAGGGGGAAGAATTGCTTTTTTTTCTAGATCGGCTATTGTTTTGAGTTGGTGGCGTGTCGAGATTTTTATAATCATCATTCAACTGTCAATCAATCTATCTATCTCATCAATGCTTATCCCCTGGTGTTTTTTTTTATACTTGATTAGCGGTGTGAACGAGTTTCTCGCGAAATCATTTGATGCGGTTTCCAGGCTGCTTGAGAAGCTGGTGGCGAATGCTGGCGCCTATATTGAATTCTAAATAAAGCTCCCTGCTATACACTTTCTTATTATATTTATTTCTTGTAAGAATTATATTTCAGTAATAAATTACGAGCACTTAATTATGAGTTACACACCTTGTATAGATTGTGGGATTTACTTCCTTCCCACCGCAGGAAGATGTGAAGATCGGAAGGTGGGGAGAGTCTAGCCAGCACACCTAAAGAAGGAGAACTCTGGCTCTTTAAAAGTTGTCTGGGTAGTTATATCGGCATTTCCCGGTGGGGGCGCCTCGGGTAGTAAGCAATAAACTTACTCCACCCCAAAGAGGGGAGGCAAGGCCTAGGAGGGTAGACCTCCTAGGACTACCCAGGGCGAATACATCAGCCCGACGGATAAAAGGCCATCGAAATGGCCCAGTTTCAGTCGGACTGATTGTCGAGATCAGAACCTCGACTGGTATGCGACCGCAATCGAAACCGGCCGCCAAATGAATGGGGCCGATTGCTGTATAGATTGCAATGCGTTGGTTACCAGAGTTATTTGTTGTTTATGTATTATAACTTTTCTAAATGCTTATTAAATTTTAAGGATAGACGTTTCTTGTCAGTCAGCCATGTAGCCTTTTCCTTTCCTTTTGGACTCTTAAGCGGCTTACATTTTGGCTAACCTGTTCGAAGTTCGGTAAATTCAACGCTGGTGGTGACATTTCGTTCAGGCTTGGTTTGTCTTGAAGTGATTCTACCTTCCGCTCCCTTTTTGTTATTATGAGTAGCTCCTTACATCAATGGATAGATCGACAGTTGAATGATGATCAATAATATTAAAGGATTATAAATCTCTATGTACCACCCACACAAAATAATAGCTGATTCAGAAAACAGCAATTCTTCGCCTGTTTGTCAGAGAAAATATAGAAACTGATGTGACGTCACATGTATCGTAGAAAGGGAGAGAGAGAGAGAGAGAGGGAGAGGGGGGGGGAAGAGAGATAATTTTTTAGTTCCTTGGAAGCACGCCATGTGAACATGTTACCGTGTAATGCGCTGACAAAATATGATTAAACGGTGATTATCGACCTCTTTCTGACTCCCCCACCTCTACTAGTCAGTGATTTGGAACGAAGATCAAGTTGGATAAATCTCCTCTGTCTTTCAACAGTTTTATCTTGACTTGGTCCTTTTTGTAAGTATAAATGAGGAGCTTTGATTTCAGGCAGAAAGCCCCCTGTCAAGGAGGATCATCGCAGAAGCGCTTACAGGAGGAACGACCGACAACCAAGGCATGAATACAATTTGTGAACTTTAATGTGTCTGTAACGATTGCGAGAACTTGGTTTCCTGCATGCATGGCACAAAGTTGAAGTGTAATACTTTGTACGAAACATGTGCCTCCGCCATCTTTAATTGTGTCGACGCGTGGCCACGAACCAGCATAACAAGAATTCGCAGTGAAGATCTTTATTAAAAGCCCGGCCAGAGATTTTTAGTCCAAAACTGTCATTTCTTATTTGTACCTTACCCATACAAGAACCCATAATACACGGTCCACATCAAATCTGTCTAGTGGAATACCTTTCGCCCTGATGTCATAAACGAGATCTCGACTCCCCTCTCTCTCTCTCTCTCTCATTATACAACAATATCAACCCGGGGGTGGGCGTGGGGGTGCGACGTCAGTTTACATTAAACTTACACAGAAAACTTAATTCCTAACCTTATCTAAAAATTGAGCAGTCGTTTAAAAAAGAAAACAAAAAAAACACGTTATGATCTGAAAAGGTGATGTCTAATCGATAGTAACCCGAATATATTATTTTTGGTTTTAAATAAATAACAAAAATGCTAGATTGGTGAGTGATTTATACGTTCGCACCACTTTTAATTTTATTGTTTATTAATCATCTTTTTTAAATTATTTTATTTTATTTTAGACTAATATTTAATTTGATTCAGTAAATGTATTGACACTAATTTCGATCTTTTCGGCTTCTTGTGAAGAGGGGGGAGGGCGGCAATTCGTTTAATTCAAAAGCTAAGAAAATAAATAAACGACACAATTTAGCAAACAGCATTTTTGTTATGTTGTCTTTTAAAACCAGGATATCAATAAAATAACTTCCTGGTAACAACTTTCTATTATTCATCGATGGGAATTTAAAGATTTTGTTTTCATGAACGTGATTAAAATAAGTTCGCATTATTATTTACTCAGCTTAAAATTGATGTAATACAAAGCTTGAAAACCAGCAGACATATCGTTTGGTTGAAAAAAGTAGAATTATCAAAGCCATTTAGTTGACCCTTGGGTTTCCCATTGACACACATACATACACACACATTTATAGTTTATAGGAGCATCCTATTTCTCATTTGACGTTCCTTCTGCAAACTCACTCCTGAAATATTTGTCCCACTTTATGTCTCCCTCGCGAGACCACTGTTAGATTACGCTGTCCAGGCCTTTACTCCATATCTAATACGTGATATCCAGCATCTGAAGAGAGTTCAACAATTGACTACTTGAATGATGCAGGGACTACGGATCTACCCTACGAAAGGCGACTCAAGAAGCTCAACCTTTTCTCCTTTGAGCGCCGATTTTTACACGGTGATCTTATTTTGGCCTACAATCTCCTCAACGGCCATTACGATCTCTCCCAAGACCTACTATTTACTCCTGCACCAGAAAGATGTCTACATCTACCATAAACTGTTTCTCAACCGATTTCTACTGAGCCGGGTGAGGGCCGCTTTCTCAATCAGGATCCATGGGCCTTAGAATGAACCCAGCAGATGTAGTAAATGTGCCAACGACACAGCAATTTAAGGCGAAATTGAACTGGTGCTGGCCGACTGTATGTTTTTCTGTGTACATTTCTACCACCCTTAATCTACATGGAAACTGAAGCATGCTTGTTTTATTTTCGTGCCAAATTTATTGAATTGAATATATGGGTTTATCTAGAGTGACGCTTTCTGGTGTTCATCCGTTTGTTGACAAAAGTAATGATTATTTTTATGTGACAATAATCGTCAAAATTATTTTGGGACAGCAACAGCTTTGTACAACTATGTGAAGACTATGATATTAGAAAGAAAACATACGTTTTACCCGTGTATATCAACATGGGAAAGGATGACAAAAATAACAAATTCTCGTCTGTGGGTCAAGTTTAACTCGCCAACCACTTTTCGATTTTGACCCTCAAGTGCACCCCACGTTTTTAAAAGCCAGAGATGACACGACCCACATACTTCCAGAATAAGTAGTAAGCCCGACTGAAACTCGATCTGCGAACAAAATAGACCCATGCATCTGAAATGGCAGCGTTCATCTTTTTTCTTACTTTTATATTATTTGGTATGATAAAGTGAATTATAGCCATCTATTAAGATTGAATAGACCAAGAGACAAGGGCGTTTGATTTAAGCACAACAAGGGAGTATTATACTAGTGAATAGTGCTTACAAAACGGGGGAATACAATTGATTAGTAGATGAATTTATTATATAACATTCTCCTTTCATTGGATTAAATGTGCTCCTTGGATATTGTAATAGCCAGTTATAAAGTATCACCCTTGTAATAGCCAGTTATAAAGTATCACCCTTGTAATAGCCAGTTATAAAGTATCACCCTTGTAATAGCCAGTTATAAAGTATCACCCTTGTAATAGCCAGTTATAAAGTATCACCCTTGTAATAGCCAGTTATAAAGGATCACCCTTGTAATAGCCAGTTATAAAAGATCCCCTTGTAATAGCCAGTTATAAAGGATCACCCTTGTAATAGCCAGTTATAAAGTATCACCCTTGTAATAGCCAGTTATAAAGTATCACCCTAGTAATAGCCAGTTATAAAGTATCACCCTTGTAATAGCCAGTTATACAGTATCACCCTTGTAATAGCCAGTTATACAGTATCACCGTTGTAATAGCCAGTTATAAAGTATCACCCTTGTAATAGTTATAAAGTATCACCCTTGTAATAGTCAGTTATAAAGTATCACCCTTGTAATAGTCAGTTATAAAGTATCACCCTTGTAATAGCCAGTTATAAAGTATCACCCTTGTAATAGTCAGTTATAAAGTATCACCCTTGTAATAGTCAGTTATAAAGTATCACCCTTGTAATAGTCAGTTATAAAGTATCACCCTTGTAATAGCCAGTTATAAAGTATCACCCTTGTAATGGCCAGTTATAAAGTATCACCCTTGTAATGGCCAGTTATAAAGTATCACCCTTGTAATAGTCAGTTATAAAGTATCACCCTTGTAATAGCCAGTTATAAAGTATCACCCTTGTAATAGCCAGTTATAAAGTATCACCCTTGTAATAGCCAGTTATAAAGTATCATCCTTGTAATAGTCAGTTATAAAGTATCACCCTTGTAATAGCCAGTTATAAAGTATCACCCTTGTAATAGTCAGTTATAAAGTATCACCCTTGTAATGGCCAGTTATAAAGTATCACCCTTGTAATAGCCAGTTATAAAGTATCACCCTTGTAATAGCCAGTTATAAAGTATCACCCTTGTAATAGTCAGTTATAAAGTATCACCCTTGTAATAGTCAGTTATAAAGTATCACCCTTGTAATAGGCAGTTATAAAGTATCACCCTTGTAATAGCCAGTTATAAAGTATCACCCTTGTAATAGCCAGTTATAAAGTATAACCCTTGTAATAGCCAGTTATAAAGTATCACCCTTGTAATAGTCAGTTATAAAGTATCACCCTTGTAATAGCCAGTTATAAAGTATCACCCTTGTAATAGCCAGTTATAAAGGATCACCCTTGTAATAGCCAGTTATAAAGGATCACTCTTGTAATAGCCAGTTATAAAGTATCACCCTTGTAATAGCCAGTTATAAAGTATCACCCTTGTAATAGCCAGTTATAAAGTATCACCCTTGTAATAGCCAGTTATAAAGTATCACCCTTGTATTAGCCAGTTATAAAGTATCACCCTTGTAATAGCCAGTTATAAAGTATCACCCTTGTAATAGCCAGTTATAAAGTATCACCCTTGTAATAGGCAGTTATAAAGTATCACCCTTGTAATAGCCAGTTATAAAGTATCACCCTTGTAATAGCCAGTTATAAAGTATCACCCTTGTAATAGCCAGTTATAAAGTATCACCCTTGTAATAGCCAGTTATAAAGTATCACCCTTGTAATAGCCAGTTATAAAGGATCACCCTTGTAATAGCCAGTTATAAAGGATCACCCTTGTAATAGCCAGTTATAAAGGATCACCCTTGTAATAGCCAGTTATAAAGGATCACCCTTGTAATAGCCAGTTATAAAGGATCACCCTTGTAATAGCCAGTTATAAAGGATCACCCTTGTAATAGTCAGTTATAAAGGATCACCCTTGTAATAGCCAGTTATAAAGGATCACCCTTGTAATAGCCAGTTATAAAGGATCACCCTTGTAATAGCCAGTTATACAGTATCACCGTTGTAATAGCCAGTTATAAAGTATCACCCTTGTAATAGTTATAAAGTATCACCCTTGTAATAGTCAGTTATAAAGTATCACCCTTGTAATAGTCAGTTATAAAGTATCACCCTTGTAATAGCCAGTTATAAAGTATCACCCTTGTAATAGTCAGTTATAAAGTATCACCCTTGTAATAGTCAGTTATAAAGTATCACCCTTGTAATAGTCAGTTATAAAGTATCACCCTTGTAATAGCCAGTTATAAAGTATCACCCTTGTAATGGCCAGTTATAAAGTATCACCCTTGTAATGGCCAGTTATAAAGTATCACCCTTGTAATAGTCAGTTATAAAGTATCACCCTTGTAATAGCCAGTTATAAAGTATCACCCTTGTAATAGCCAGTTATAAAGTATCACCCTTGTAATAGCCAGTTATAAAGTATCATCCTTGTAATAGTCAGTTATAAAGTATCACCCTTGTAATAGCCAGTTATAAAGTATCACCCTTGTAATAGTCAGTTATAAAGTATCACCCTTGTAATGGCCAGTTATAAAGTATCACCCTTGTAATAGCCAGTTATAAAGTATCACCCTTGTAATAGCCAGTTATAAAGTATCACCCTTGTAATAGTCAGTTATAAAGTATCACCCTTGTAATAGGCAGTTATAAAGTATCACCCTTGTAATAGCCAGTTATAAAGTATCACCCTTGTAATAGCCAGTTATAAAGTATCACCCTTGTAATAGCCAGTTATAAAGTATAACCCTTGTAATAGCCAGTTATAAAGTATCACCCTTGTAATAGTCAGTTATAAAGTATCACCCTTGTAATAGCCAGTTATAAAGTATCACCCTTGTAATAGCCAGTTATAAAGGATCACCCTTGTAATAGCCAGTTATAAAGGATCACTCTTGTAATAGCCAGTTATAAAGTATCACCCTTGTAATAGCCAGTTATAAAGTATCACCCTTGTAATAGCCAGTTATAAAGTATCACCCTTGTAATAGCCAGTTATAAAGTATCACCCTTGTATTAGCCAGTTATAAAGTATCACCCTTGTAATAGCCAGTTATAAAGTATCACCCTTGTAATAGCCAGTTATAAAGTATCACCCTTGTAATAGGCAGTTATAAAGTATCACCCTTGTAATAGCCAGTTATAAAGTATCACCCTTGTAATAGCCAGTTATAAAGTATCACTCTTGTAATAGTCAGTTATAAAGTATCACCCTTGTAATAGCCAGTTATAAAGTATCACCCTTGTAATAGTCAGTTATAAAGTATCACCCTTGTAATAGCCAGTTATAAAGTATCACCCTTGTAATAGCCAGTTATAAAGTATCACCCTTGTAATAGCCAGTTATAAAGTATCACCCTTGTAATAGCCAGTTATAAAGTATCACCCTTGTAATAGCCAGTTATAAAGGATCACCCTTGTAATAGCCAGTTATAAAGGATCACCCTTGTAATAGCCAGTTATAAAGGATCACCCTTGTAATAGCCAGTTATAAAGGATCACCCTTGTAATAGCCAGTTATAAAGGATCACCCTTGTAATAGCCAGTTATAAAGGATCACCCTTGTAATAGCCAGTTATAAAGTATCACCCTTGTAATAGCCAGTTATAAAGTATCACCCTTGTAATAGCCAGTTATAAAGTATCACCCTTGTAATAGCCAGTTATAAAGTATCACCCTTGTAATAGCCAGTTATAAAGTATCACCCTTGTAATAGCCAGTTATAAAGTATCACCCTTGTAATAGCCAGTTATAAAGTATCACCCTTGTAATAGCCAGTTATAAAGTATCACCCTTGTAATAGCCAGTTATAAAGTATCACCCTTGTAATAGCCAGTTATAAAGTATCACCCTTGTAATAGCCAGTTATAAAGTATCACCCTTGTAATAGCCAGTTATAAAGGATCACCCTTGTAATAGCCAGTTATAAAGGATCACCCTTGTAATAGCCAGTTATAAAGGATCACCCTTGTAATAGCCAGTTATAAAGTATCACCCTTGTAATAGCCAGTTATAAAGTATCACCCTTGTAATAGCCAGTTATAAAGTATCACCCTTGTAATAGCCAGTTATAAAGTATCACCCTTGTAATAGCCAGTTATAAAGTATCACCCTTGTAATAGCCAGTTATAAAGTATCACCCTTGTAATAGCCAGTTATAAAGTATCACCCTTGTAATAGCCAGTTATAAAGGATCACCCTTGTAATAGCCAGTTATAAAGGATCACCCTTGTAATAGCCAGTTATAAAGGATCACCCTTGTAATAGCCAGTTATAAAGGATCACCCTTGTAATAGCCAGTTATAAAGGATCACCCTTGTAATAGCCAGTTATAAAGGATCACCCTTGTAATAGTCAGTTATAAAGGATCACCCTTGTAATAGCCAGTTATAAAGGATCACCCTTGTAATAGCCAGTTATAAAGTATCACCCTTGTAATAGCCAGTTATAAAGTATCACCCTTGTAATAGCCAGTTATAAAGTATCACCCTTGTAATAGCCAGTTATAAAGTATCACCCTTGTAATAGCCAGTTATAAAGTATCACCCTTGTAATAGCCAGTTATAAAGTATCACCCTTGTAATAGCCAGTTATAAAGTATCACCCTTGTAATAGCCAGTTATAAAGGATCACCCTTGTAATAGCCAGTTATAAAGGATCACCCTTGTAATAGCCAGTTATAAAGGATCACCCTTGTAATAGCCAGTTATAAAGGATCACCCTTGTAATAGTCAGTTATAAAGGATCACCCTTGTAATAGCCAGTTATAAAGTATCACCCTTGTAATAGCCAGTTATAAAGTATCACCCTTGTAATAGCCAGTTATAAAGTATCACCCTTGTAATAGCCAGTTATAAAGTATCACCCTTGTAATAGCCAGTTATAAAGTATCACCCTTGTAATAGCCAGTTATAAAGTATCACCCTTGTAATAGCCAGTTATAAAGTATCACCCTTGTAATAGCCAGTTATAAAGGATCACCCTTGTAATAGCCAGTTATAAAGGATCACCCTTGTAATAGCCAGTTATAAAGGATCACCCTTGTAATAGCCAGTTATAAAGTATCACCCTTGTAATAGCCAGTTATAAAGTATCACCCTTGTAATAGCCAGTTATAAAGTATCACCCTTGTAATAGCCAGTTATAAAGTATCACCCTTGTAATAGCCAGTTATAAAGTATCACCCTTGTAATAGTCAGTTATAAAGTATCACCCTTGTAATAGCCAGTTATAAAGTATCACCCTTGTAATAGCCAGTTATAAAGTATCACCCTTGTAATAGCCAGTTATAAAGTATCACCCTTGTAATAGTCAGTTATAAAGTATCACCCTTGTAATAGTCAGTTATAAAGTATCACCCTTGTAATAGCCAGTTATAAAGTATCACCCTTGTAATAGCCAGTTATAGGTTATCTCCCTTTATTAGAACTCTTTGCCGACGTCCCGCGAGAGATAGAAACAAGCCTTCACCTCCTTTCTCATCACGAACGGCATTCACTTCAGCCATTTAAAACACAGCTGGCGTGAACACCACGCGCGTTCTTTTAATTCCAGACTTCAGTCGTGTCTCAATATATTACAGATATGTTAATAGAATTGTTAATATATTTTGTTCTTTGTATCTGGACGGGGTATCTATGACTCGTCCACTTTGAGATTTTGGTTGTCTTCGATTGAGTTTCTAAATTTCTTTATTGGTATCGATTTGTGTTTTTATTGTTCCGTTCAAAATCGATTGGTACGGTGTGATAATGTGTGCAAGCGAGTGTTCGAATGGTTCGTTTTGCCTGATTAGATGTCATCGATTTCTTTTAATGCATTGAACATCTTGTGTAATTGCTAGGTATCACCTAGGTGCATTTTTCACCACTTTATTCTTTGTTTTCCGATTATTATTGGATAGCATGAATACGCTACCAGTAGTCTGTGATTTTCTAGTTGATTGAATCGATGGGAATTGATTGCTTTTTTGTTATGTTTGATAAGTTCGTGCGTATGGCTCTACTCATTAGACTTTTACCTGTTGAAAATACATTTTAGTGAGATGATATAGTAATGAAATGTGTCTATAGATTTTTATTAATGTTCCTTTGGAAGTTTGTCTTTCGACTATTCCGTCTAACTGTGCTACATTTGTGTTTATACGTTCAAAATCCCATTGGTTTACAAATGATTTAACTTGATTTGATTTAAGGTCCTACATCGCATACAACTTGGCAAACAATGATGTTGACACGTTGTATGACTATGACTGTGTGGGATTCAAAATTATGAACTTGTGAAAAAAAATCAAAGTTTTTTATACCATCTTTTTTATTTCGAAGTGTTGATAAGTACTTCCAATACATGAGAGAGCTGAACCGGTTTCCTCCGAAGGAAGAAGTTTCATGGAAGTATCAAATTCACAAGCGCTTCCCTGTCACATGTATATCCCGGTTATGGGAAGTGACAACGTTAGGTTTTTGCAGTTCTTGCAGAGAGGTGTCGACGTCCTCTTACATATATATATATTAAATGTTAATATATGTATATATATTTATATATTAAATGTTAATATATATATATATATATTTATATATTAAATGTTAATATATATATATATATTTATATATTAAATGTTAATATATATATATATATTTATATATTAAATGTTAATATATATATTTATATATTAAATGTTAATATATATATATTAAATGTTAATATATATATATATTAAATGTTAATATATATATATATTAAATGTTAATATATATATATATATATTAAATGTTAATATATATATATATTAAATGTTAATATATATATATATATATATTAAATGTTAATATATATATATATTAAATGTTAATATATATATATATAACATTTATATTCATACAAAAATGTCAACAGCTACACATTCATGGAAATGTTTTGATCATTAGCTCTAAAATCTACGATCTCATCGGGCTAACAAAACATGTCAGTTTTTTTTAAGAAGAAAAAATGAAAAAAAAACAACAGATTCAAAACTGAAAGTATCTCATCATCAAATTTTAAATAATATTTTTAACAAAACGCTAGTGCATTTTCTGTAAAGGCTCAGACGCCAATATCATTCAATGTCAGATAAGTGTCACCTAATTAAAAGTTGATCGGCTAACGAGATTGCAGGTGAAGCGGTAGGGGGCGGATGTCATAATTTAGAGAAAGTGTGATGGAAGTGGGATTCAGTGTAGTTAATAAAAAGGAGGCATATTTTATAATTACCTACACACACAAGCGCTAGACACGGACTTATAACCTTTGCACAGGATTACGCAATTTTTAGAAACTTATACAAGGATTAGGTTTCTAGGCTTACGTGACTTGGTTAATTATGGAAATAAAATAAAATAAATGAAATTTAATAATAATAATAGTAGTAGTAGTAGTAGCAGTAGTAGTAGTAGACAACAGAGGGCATGGAACTCCCCAACCAAGAGGACATGAGGGCGCTAGGCGAACAGGATAGCTACAAATATCTTGGAGTTCTGGAAGCAGACACCATCAAATCTACAGAAATGAAAGAAAAGATTGGTAAAGAATATTTACGAAGAACAAGAAAACTCCTAGAAACGAAATTATATAGCAGGAATCTAGTAACAGGAATAAACACCTGGGCAGTAGCACTAATAAGATACTCTGGACCATTCATAGGCTGGACCAAATAGGAACTCAGGCACCTGGACCAGAGGACTAAAAAACTAATGACTATGCACAATGCACTACATCCAAAAGACAATACGGACAGACTCTACATGAAAAGAAACGAAGGGGGAAGAGGGACTGGTAAGTATAGAAGATTGTGTGGAAGACTCAAAAACAGAGCTGGAAAAATACATAACTCAACACATGGAAATCCTTATCACTGCAGCAAGAGACACCGTTCCAACGAACAACTCGGGAAGTACCGAAACGAGAAACAAAACGACAAGAAAAGAAAAGTGGGAAGAAAAAAAATACATGGACGCTTCAGAAGACTGACAAGAGAAGAAACCAACGAAAATAGCTGGGCATGGCTAAGAAAAGAACACTCAAACAGAGAAACGGAATCTTTACTGATAGCTGCACAGAACAATGCAATTAGGACAAACTACATTAAAGCTAAAATAGATAAAACCTAGGAAAATAGTAAATGCAGACTATGTGGACAAAGAGACGAAACAGTAAATCATATGATAAGTGAATGTAGCAAACTAGCCCAAAAAGAATATAAGAACAGACATGACTGTGTGGGGAAAGCATTACACCGGGAACTGTGCAAAGAATTGAATTTAGAATACGCAAACAAATGGTACAAACATAAACCAGAAACAGTACTGGAAAACGAAAAACACAAAATAATCTGGGATATGGATATACAAACAGACAAACTCATACAAGCAAGGAGACCGGATGTTATAATAATCAACAAGAAGGAAAAATCTTGCAAAATCGTAGACTTCGCCGTTCCAGCAGACACAGAGTGAAAATCAAAGAAACGGAAAAACGAAGCAAATATACGGAACTAGCCAGAGAACTGAAATAAATATGGAGCATGAAGAAAGTTAGTATAATAACAATAATCGTAGGAGCACTAGGAACAATCCCCAAAAACCTGGAAAAAAGACTGGGAGAAATTGGAATCAAAGGGATCATTGGAACTATACAAAGGACAGCAATGATCAAAACAGCCACAATCTTAAGAAAAATCATTGAATGCGGAAATTAACCCGCATAAGCTACGAAGGGTCACACGGAATCTAACACAGGAAGAAAACAAAACCACAGAAAAAACTATCACAAACAAAGAAACAGAAAATGCAAGAAACACCGCTTTATAAGCTCACCCCCGCCCCCCCGATAAATTACACCGGCCTCAACTGACACGACACAAAAATGAACCAATGAACAGAAATAGCAAGAAAAACCATCAGCTCCCCCCCACCAAAATAAATAAATAAATAAATAATCAGCTACCCCCCCCAAAAAAAAATATTTAAAAAATTTCTTAAATTAAAAAAAGAAAGAAAATGGTACCAGCCTAGGCTGACACCACACAAAATATTTGCATAGGGTCAAGGAGGATGAGAAGACCGAGGAGGGACAGCACAAACCAGACCTCAACTGGAAGTGCAGAGACTGCTGGGACCTTGGGAAGGCTTATTGCCACCCAAATCCCAGAGAAGACCAATGGTTCTTAACAGCGAGAAATCAATGGTAAACGGCTGTTGTGATACTGCAAGTTTATTTGCGGTGGCTATCGAAAAGAGGTGGAGAATACTGGAAATCTGGGGAGACTTGTTGTCACTCAGATTCCAGGGAATACCATCGGTTGTCGGTGATCAATCACTGATGACCTGTGTGAGAACTCCTAGTGAGTAAAAATTAACAATAATAATAATAATAATAATAATAACAATAATAGAATTATGAACATGTATAAATGCGTTCATTGCACTGGCCGCGATCGTCCCACTCGTTGTGCCGTTCAAAGTTGTTCGATTTTCAGTGAGTGCTGCAACAAAGGAATTCTCTTTCCTAATAAAAACCACAACTTCAGTTTAAAAACAATTAACAATTATTTTCTTGTTTCTTGTTTTCTTAGGTTGAATAGCAGACTTGGAAAATGAGATCTTTTATCCCGGCCAAATAAAAATATAAGTCAAACCCGACACAACAGACCCTCTGTTACCGAGGACCACCGAAAACCAACTGCCTCTGTCGCGCACCGAGGACCAAGTCTAAGCGACCTCCTCTGCCTATAGGCTGGAAATCCGAGATGTCAGGTCCCCATCTCCATTTGACCACCCTGAAATCGACCACCACAGATAATGGCTACTGGAGATCTCCACTGGAGATAACTGCCAGACAGTGTCCACTCAAAGAGGGTTATCATGGCTGGAACCCACCTAGGTACATTGCTTTTCTCAAGTAGGCCGGTTCCAGCATGATTCTCCGTTTAATGAGGTACTTATTTTTTTTCAAACAAAAATAAGATTCTGGGTGGTCCGATATAAAATAATAGATATTTTCAATTTCCTCTGTTTCCCCTTTTTTTCTTTTGTCTGAGCATCTATCACCTGCAACGTCTGCTATTCGCATGCACCACCAAAACATGCACCATAGTGCATGTTTACATCCCTACCCATCCCCATGTGGGAAATGCTACCTCTTGCAGCATTTCACTTTGTCCTGTTGAAACAAACTCAAGAAGAAGAGGAAAAAAAGGTCAATTGCAAATTCCAACAGTTCATCAATAAAAGGTCCAGGATATAATGTTCGTTTAAGCATGCATCATTTTTCTGAAAATTATGTACTTTTCTTTTTGTCTACAGTGGTTCATTTTTTAGCGCATTGATGCTACTTGGCCTTTTGGCTAAGATCAAAGTGTAGTATCTGTTCCGATGGATACTACACCCCATAGACTGGTATTGTCTTGGCCCTCGGGGCTTGATTTACGCTGGTCTATGGGTCTGTCCTGTGCAGTTCTAGGAGGTCCACCCTCCCAGGCTTCGCCTCCCCTCTTTGGGGAGGAGTAAGTTTATTTCTTACTGCCTGAGGCGCCCCTACCGGGAATGCCGACGAGGCTGCCCAGGCAATTTTTAAACCCCACTTTCCCGACCCAACCTTGGGTCACATCTTACTTGTGGGAGTAAGATAAAAACTGGCCTTGTGCCTAACTCCTGGAGAGGATTAAATCAATACAGTGGTTCATTTTCTTCTCTACATTCTTTTCATTTGTTAACAATAGGGTTCATTTATTTTTTGGTTTCTATTTTTTTTTTTTTTAATTTTTGCTAGTCGTCATTTATGTCGTGAAACCATACAAAACATAGTTGTTTTCTCTTTGTTTTTGTTTTTTGCTGTTGTTTTTTCTTTTAACAATAGGGTTCATTCTTTACTTTAAATTTTTACTAGTCGTCACTTATAGCTGTGAAATCATGCACATGTAAATCATAGTTGTAGTGTTTTTTTTTTTAAATTTACTTCAGTTGAATAGTAGTTAAAAAAATTTTAACTGGGAAGGTCGAACTCATCTTCAACTGCCACCAACCATCTCATGATCATGCACCATTGGTTCTAAGCCTCTCCCTCTCATTTAACTTAATTCTGAATCTACCGTTTGCTATCGGACTTGCTCTCTAACACATCATCATCATCATCACCCCTGCCCTTATCCTCTTCCTCTTCCTCCTCCTCATCATCATCATTATTACTATCTGCCCTAAAACTAGCAAATTCTCAATTTATTTCTCTTTTGCCGTTCTTTCATAAACAATGTACACTTCATTAATATCTTTTCTTCCTCATTCAATCTTTTACACAAATAGAGGGGGGGGGCGCAGCTCACATTTTCCCAATAAAACTAATTCCATGATATATATTTTTTTAAAAGGACTCCTAATGTCCACCCCTCTGACGAGAATGCTCCGTGTATCCCTCGAATACCTGGCAAGGACACTATCTGAAAATATTTTCCTTGGATTTTGTTTCGCGTACACAACAAAGTTATGAATGAAATGTCTTAATGTTTCACGTATTTCAAGTAACGTACTTTAGCGAGCTGACAAAGGCCGCTGGTAAGATCATAAAATTCTCTCTCTCTCTTTCTCTCTGGCTCTCCTCCTTCTCTCTTTCATCGTCAGACACTCCTACCTTTCCAAACACCAAGGACTTTAAACGTTGTTTGAATCCCCTTCCCCCAAATCCAATTGACTTCCGGCAAAAACACAAAACAATAACACATTTTCCTCAAATGAAACAACACTCTTTCAAATCGAAAGAGATTTCTTAAAATGTATTTACATATCTGATGAGAACGGATCACCGCTTGAAACGCGTTATATAAAATTATAAAATAACAGAATAATAAATAAATGTTGAAAAAATCTTTTTACAAATGTTGCTAGCCTTACTCCTTTATATATATACTTTTCTCTCGTTGGAACTGCACTAATACTGCACTACCCTCTTCCACCTCTCTCTCTCTCTATATATATATATATATATATATATATAAGTCGGTTGATATAATATTCCAATAACCATTGGTTTTATTTTATTATTTTTATTTTTTCACATTTCCAAAAAACATAACATTTCTGTGAGATACATTTTTACGGTCCGTTTCATTTGTCTTGTGCCAAACAACATTTTTATGTCAATATCGTCTCTGCAACACTACAAAATCATCAGTAAAATTCACAAAGAGTAAAAAGTTCTTGGATTAAAGTGTCTTGAAAAAACCTACACTATACAGTGGTTCATTTTTGGGTGAAAACAAACAAAAACAAAGAAAAAGAGCAAACTCACACGTGGGGGAACCCACTAATACGCCATTTTGAATTTTTCGTTCAAAGCTAGTACATTCTAAAAGATTGTGCGAACATTTATAAATTTTGATTCAGTAATATTTCTTAAAATAGTTAATAAGTTTTATAATTTATTTATAAAGATTCTAATTCACTTGAGGGTAATTTTTTTTACTTTCTAAAATTACATGGATGTCTATTTAGGTCATTTGGATACGAAACTCTTTTAAGTTCAACAGTTTAGAGCTAGTTTCATAGACTCAGCCATCCATTCAAGCAACTATTAAGATTGTTATACTTCGCTGTTTTTGCGGAAGATGTTTAGTATCTATTTATACATCGTTTCCATCAATACTAAGATAAGCTTAATTACCCAGAATTCTTCACTTAAGTAGTAAGTTTCTATTAAATGCGAAACTAAGGAGGGGGGGAATACAAATAAGAAGAAAAATACTGGTAATAATAATAATAATAATAATAATAATCTTAGAATACAATAAAATACAACTAGATGATACGGTAAATAAGAAAGTAAAATTAAGAAATAAAATAATAAAGGATAAGAGAGAGAGAGAGAGAGAGAGAGAGAGAGAGATTTGTCGGATTCCCATGATATAATTGATAGTGATGTAATTAATGACGAATTTAAAAGCGCAAACACCAACACGTTTGCAAGATTGTTTAATATATAAGCAATAAATAGTGCTAACGCTTAGTTACCACGAATCAATGGATTGCAAATTTTATACGTGTTTGTTTAAAACGGGTACATTTTTACCCCTAAGCGTAACAGTATTTTTTTCTTCTAAAAATAATTTCCCATCCGTTATTTCCTCCTTCAAGTTGAATCCGCCCCCCCCCATGACAGTATTTACAGTTTCTTCTTATGTTGAAACAGTTTGTATTACATCAGCCAAATAGTGTCTAGAACTTCGTTTCCGATTTGAGGTGGAGGAGGGGGGGGGGGAAACACTCCTTTCCACCGAAAAATATTCAGTTCTTTTTACCTTTTGAATAGTTCTCGTTTTGGAGAAAAGGTCACGTTCTCAGAAACCACAACAGAAAACAGAATTACTCAGAGAAAAAAAAATTAAATTGGAGTTGTCAACATGGGTCAAAGAACACACGCACATTATACATAGCATACAAACATCTATTAGTATACTAAGGCTGAGTTAATCCACGTTTGTTTCCATAAAGCTTTTTTCCTATATATTTTAATCACACAAATTACAAACTAAAATATTATTTAGTTGTGGGATTGAGTTATGTTTGAAAAGATTTCCATTTTAATTGTTCTAATTAGCTTCGATTTTCAGTTTATTCACCAAATGCCCCATCTCTTACTAAGCTTCCATCTATCACTCCGATCCCTGGATGCTGTTTGAAACCCCTGCTCTTATTTCATACGGTATATATCACTCGCTTCTCTCTCTCTTACTGTATTAAAAGTCTTAGGTAAAAAAGAAAGCAAAGGATAAAAAAGATTGGAATAGGCCATTGTAAATGAACGTGAATATCACCACACGTAGTGATACTATTTAACAAGTATCTGGAGAGAGAGGGAAGTGGGAGAGAAAAGGCATAAATAGACTAATTTTGGATTTCGTCTTTTCTTTTAGTATTTAACTGACTTTGCATGGTCACTTTTTCCCAATTCAAACAATTTAATCCGAGCTATATGAGTGACCCAACGGGGTCACTTTAAAAAAAAAAAAGTTTATTTATGAAAATCAGACTTTTATTGTTACGACTGGCCCAAATAATCTATGTTTTATCTCCATGTTTCATGCACAGTATAATAATACTAAATCAGGTGTGTAGGCGTAGAATACGACAGATTTGAATAAGACAAACCTTCGTAAATGAACTCGATAGAAAAACAGAAAAAAAAACATTTGAGTGCTGAGAATTCAACAGCCGAAAGAATGACGACAAACACACTGCATTTGTACTTTAAACAGCATTTACCCAGGTGGTTCCATCCATCCTGGCCACTCCGTCCCTGTCCCTCACGGAAGCCAACCAAGCCTGACGATGTGAAGTCAATGATCTGGTGATCTCCAGTCACTCGCTGTTCAAATGGTGAACTCTGTAGATAGGCAGGGCCAGGTTGGGTTCAACCCTCTCAGCGAGTTGAGGCAATTGTATTTTGGCATTAACCCAAAATTTCTATTGTAAATGATTCATTTTATATAATTAATTGAACACAAGTTGCTTTTTACCTATAGCCTAGTTGAAAGGGAATTGATTGCAAGTTCATTCATTTTCCAACAGTATAAATGTGAAATTGAACACAATAGATTCAAGCCATGTAGAGAAATACTCAAAGTCATGTTAGACTTAACAGCACATTTAGTGACAGCTTTATTGTTAAAGTAGGAGTACATCAGGATTCTGTAGTGAGTCCGTTGCTTTTCATTTGTGTCTTAGAAGCATTTGTGTCCAGGGAGTTTTGTACGGGTTGCCCGAAAGAGATGCTGTATGCTGATGATTTAGTACTTACCTGTGAAACAATTGAAGACCTACTTGTTAAGTTAATGATTTGGACGAATGCTATGGAAAGTAAAGATCTGAGATTTAACGTTACCAAAACCAAAAGGAGGATCAGTAGTTGCAGTGTTGGAAAACTCCTAAAAAGAGGAAACTTCCCCTGCTCAGTATGTGGAAAAGGATTCAGGTTCAGTTAAATTCTTCGTAGTACTTGTATCATATTGGATATGAACTCAGGCGTAACCGATTTCATAGTCTGTGACGGTATCCACAATGCAAAGCATGCACGTTTTTTATACTGGATATGCTTGACCATAGAAAGACATATTGTAGAGAGGCATAAAAAGTGGTCCCAGCATATGTGATGCTCCAATCGTCAACAAGATTTTGGTAAATGAATTAATGAAAGAAATAGTAAAAAAAAAAAAAAAAGGAGGAGGAGGAAGAGGAGGATCCATATTCAGTGAAGAAAACACAAAGATAACATCTTTGGATTAATAGGCTTCACCATGCAGTGTTCAGACAGAGTCAGAGGCTGTTGAAAGTAAACCCACTTTATACTCTCCATGATGATGGTGAAGTCAGTACAATTTTCTTCTTCATCTTTTCCCAGCAGTTTTTTCTTTAATATTCAAGAGTGAACATTATAAAAAAAGATACAAAAAAAAAAAAGACAAAAACACGAAAATAGTGTGTATCCCCTTTATTTAATCAGATAGTAATGATAGAAAAAACAAGAATGAATTGTGAGATGATCATAAAATGTGAAAATCATTGTTTATCAAGATTCCGCTCCCCTGATTCCCTCCCCCACCCTCACCTAGCCCCTCCCCTCCCACCCTCACCTAGCCCCTCCCCCCTCCACAATTTAGTTGTTGTAGTTGTTGTTGTTGTCACAAGGGGGACTGTTGAGGGTTCTCAGGTCTCCCTTATCTCGAGATGATGAAACCAACCAGAGAAAAATGCGCAGCAACAATTTATCCCAGGGGTTTAGTCTTCTTCTGGTTGTTCTGTTTTATGCGGCAAAGCTTTTAAGAAAGAAGAGAAGAAAAAATAAATAAAAATACAAAAATATCTTTCATGAAATCCGAGAAAAATTTAAGCATCAAAAACTGATAAAAATCAGGGTTTTTTTTATTAAACAAAAATTTGTCGTACAATTCATCTGAACAAATGTAAATAACTGTGTGACTCCCTACATGGCTTATGGATGCAACCCCTTTGTGTCTACTCCCCTCCCTAAACAAATGACATGTGTCTGGAGTCAGAGTAATCCCAGAAGTGCATTCTATGCTTCTTTGCATTCCATCATTCTGTGGCATCAATTTGAACCACCAAATTTATGATTTTCATAGCATAAGGCTCAGCGAAATAAAAACTATGTCAGAGGTTTCAAACTCAAGAATACAAAAGGGCTGTTATGTAATGAAAGACAGGTTCAATGAATCAGTGGAATATTACCAATGAAGGGGGGGGGGGGATAAAGTTCAGAGAGTCCCACTGGTAAAAGCACATTTATTTTGCATGAAAATCACAAATAGAAAGGGGCTTTCGTGAGGGTGGTCGGGAGGTAGAGTATAGGGAAAGGAACTAGAACAGATCACAGTTAACCTTAAAATTGGGTCAGTGCCTGTTTTCACTTGGAGAATCTAGGTTAAGTTCCATAGTGCTAACGTAAATGTATGGAATGGACAAAAAACAAAGTTATTCAAATTTGGGAAAAATATTGGCCATGAAAATGTTTTTTTTTGTGGACAGCAGAAAGACAGTCTACATACTGTATGTGGCCTATTTGTTTGAGTCAGGTCTCAAATATGCAGCACCAATAGAACGACACAGTATCAATGGAAGAAGAAATATAGAGAGTATAGAAGCTGGAATTATATTTACTCAATTTAGAAATTGAATTACAAGAAAACAATCAATATTTTGAAAACTTCAATTTTTACATATCAACTATTTTGGGGTCATTTAATGCTGACTGTAGACGATTCATTGCATGCAAGTTGTTATTTTACTCAATAGATCAGTGGAAATGTGTTGGTTCATAGCTTTACTAACAATACTAGTGCATAAACGACGACAATCGATCCAGCAGGATTTGAAATTGTCAGAGCCAATTCCATGGGTCACCACAGTATTCATTAGGCCAATCAGACACGTTTCCACAGATGCTAATTGTTTTTTTTAATTACTTATGAGTCCATCAATTATCAAGGCCAAAAGCCACTTGAGGATAAGGGTTAATAAGATGGACAGATTGGCAGTTGAATGATGAAGAATATTGAGAGAATTGAAAATGATTTATGAAATGAACAAAGTTTGGTTACTAATGGGACGCTTTATGACAAGTACTTGTTGCCATTGAAATTTGAAGACGACCATGTTGTAGTCTGTAGGTAAGCAGTTTCGTGGTAATATATTTCAGAGATGAGGACTTCTTGTAAAGAAACTGTTTATAGAAATTCTGCCTAACGCTAGGCAAATGGAGCAAGAAAGGAAAGTTCTTTGCAGTTGCGGTAAGAAGACGAGTTCTTGCTGTGAATGTTTTGCAGAAGGAACCAGAAACTGGAGTTCAGTTGAGCATCTTCCATGAAAATAACGATAGAGTAGAGAAAGACTGGCAATATTTCTTCTGTGAGAAAGGGGCTAAAGAGAACAGAAGAGATCATCCCCCACTAGATTGTGAAATCAATTTTGTACTCTGTCAAGGCCACAAAGAGTGCTCTGAGCGGCACCTCCCCAGATGTGGCAGCAGTACTCCATGTATCTGACTCTTATACGGGTAGAATATGGCATCAGGAGTCAGGTACTTTTTGAAACGATAGAATGATCCAACCATTTTTCCATCAATTTTCGCAACAGATTGCAGATATGTCTTCCATTTTAGATCTGGAGTGAAAGCGAGTCCTAGGAGCTTATCGAAACAAGGAACAGCCATTCATTTTGACTGAGGCAAAACGGGGGTCCGAGTGTTGGTCGTGTTAATTAACATTACTAAACTTTACTCGGTTATTCAAGGTTTGGTTGGTTTGTTTTACGACATATCAACCCTTTCGGGGTTATTTAATGCCAAATCCGGTTATTTTGGTAAACGTTTTTATGCTTCAAGTTCTTTATATCTTCAAATATTTATTCATGGTGTTTGGTTTGGTTGTTTCGTATCGGTTGATCAAAATTCTAATCTACTGACGCTTACCTCAAAGGGAATCAATCACAAAACCTGTTCTATTATCAAAAATTGCATTTTTCTCGTGGTGTCTTAAAAAAAACTTTTTCGGTCAAAGTATAACAGACTTTCCTTTTTTATTAATTTGAATTCCACCATTATTTACTTCATGGATGGAACCTTGACGTGGTGCAGTAGCTTGGGTGTTCTTGCTGATCTATACCATCCGTACACATAACACTCCTGGTAGGACCAGCCAAGGCGGGCAAGTCATGAGAGAGAGTTCCATACGAATACCCGCTACAAAAATCCCTCGGATGCGAAACACCTTTACGAGAGATGGGGCACTCTCTACGTCTGCTGTATTACTACGGCAAGGTGTTCTCACCACTGCACCACCGTTAATTGGGGCATTGACGTCAAAAAGGGCATCCGCTCATAAAACTAAGCACCGAACAAAATTGTGAATTGACATTCACAAAACGTCAGCCCTCAGGATGAGACACAAAAACGGAAAATGAAAAAAAAAAAAAAACATTGTTTCAGTTTAACATCATCTTCGTTTTGATTCTGTTACATAACCCTTGGCAGTAATCTGCTTTCGGGGTGAAGTGTAGATAGGATTCACCAGGTACTGTGGGTTATACAGTACAATTGACAGGATTAGCTAGAGCACCATATGGAAAATAGATAGCTGACTAGTTGGTTTAAACATGCGATTTAGAAAAATTTCAAGTTGGATTTAGTCACTGCCTAGATTTGAATGCAGCTATTATGTCATGTAATATCTGAAGAGATGGCGACACTTAGACGCCCCCTGTAAGAATTGTCCAGCCAGAAACTCTAGTTACAGTAATTAAGCACCAGATGAATAAAATACAGTCTAAGTTAAAATTGTCATCATCCTTTTTACAAACATCTTCAAGTTATTATTCTTGAGATATGTATAAAGTTAACATAAAACCCATTCGGATCGTCAAGTTACAAGAATTCAATTTACTTGAATTACCGAAGAATAAAAAGTAAAGAATAAAAGTACGAAAGGAGTTGAGTTCCGACTTACCCTTTTCCACTGTTCTCGATTCATCTCTGGCCCTCATTCTTTGAATGAATCCCTGGCTTTTGTTTTTACGAAACTGTTCAAAAGGATCTTTGATATCAAAACCTATCCCTTTGTACATGTTTTGCCTGTCGCGACACTCTCCTCCAACAATTGGGTCAACAATGCCTTGCTCTGCCAAACCCAGTCCTTTTCCACTCCAACCTAAGGTTTCAATACAAACAAAAATTAAATCAGAAATGAAAAACAAGGTCATAACACTAATAACATTTTGTTACTATTATAATCGACATAACATATAACACTAATAACATTTTGTTACTGTAACATTAAACAAGGTCATAACACTAATAACATTTTGTTACTATTACAATAGACATAACATTAAACAAGGTCATAACACTAATAACATCTTGTTACTATGACAATAGACATAACATTAAACAAGGTCATAACACTAATAACATCTTGTTATTATGACAATAGACATAACATTAAACAAGGTCATACCACTAATAACATTTTGTTACTGTAACATTAAACAAGGTCATAACACTAATAACATTTTGTTACTATTATAATCGACATAACATAAAACAAGGTCATAACACTGATAACATTTTGTAACTATTATAATAGACATAGCATTAAACAAGGTCATAACATTAAACAAGGTCATAGCAAAAACAAGATGCATTCAGTTAGCAAGTTTAAAGAAAAATCTAATTCATAAAAATATAACAAAAATATTAAATTAAGCCCAATACTTTGTTATAATAGTATTTATCTTCATTGAAAAAATTAATTCATTAAATCAACAAAATTTATTGTTAATTTTTTTTATGAAAACACTACCTGTAAAATATATTTTTGATGAAAACACTACCTGTAAAATATATTTTTGATGAAAACACTACCTGTAAAATATATTTTTGATGAAAACACTACCTGTAAAATATTTTTTTGATGAAAACACTACCTGTAAAATATTTTTTGATGAAAACACTACCTGTAAAATATTTTTTTGATGAAAACACTACCTGTAAAATATATTTTTGATGAAAACACTACCTGTAAAATATATTTTTGATGAAAACACTACCTGTAAAATATTTTTTTGATGAAAACACTACCTGTAAAATATATTTTTGATGAAAACACTACCTGTAAAATATTTTTTGATGAAAACACTACCTGTAAAATATTTTTTTGATGAAAACACTACCTGTAAAATATTTTTTTGATGAAAACACTACCTGTAAAATATTTTTTTGATGAAAACACTACCTGTAAAATATTTTTTGGATGAAAACACTACCTGTAAAATATTTTTTTGATGAAAACACTACCTGTAAAATAGTTTTTTGATGAAAACACTACCTGTAAAATATTTTTTTTATAAAAACACTACCTGTAAAATATTTTTTTGATGAAAACACTATCTGTAAAATATTTTTTTGATGAAAACACTATCTGTAAAATATTTTTTTGATAAAAACACTACCTGTAAAATAGTTTTTTGATGAAAACACTACCTGTAAAATAGTTTTTTGATAAAAACACTACCTGTAAAATATTTTTTTGATGAAAACACTACCTGTAAAATATTTTTTTAATGAAAACACTACCTGTAAAATAGTTTTTTGATGAAAACACTACCTGTAAAATATTTTTTTAATGAAAACACTACCTGTAAAATAGTTTTTTGATGAAAACACTACCTGTAAAATATTTTTTTAATGAAAAAACTACCTGTAAAATATTTTTTTGATGAAAACACTACCTGTAAAATATTTTTTTGATGAAAACACTACCTGTAAAATATTTTTTTGATGAAAACACTACCTGTAAAATATTTTTTTGATGAAAACACTACCTGTAAAATATTTTTTTGATGAAAACACTACCTGTAAAATATTTTTTTAATGAAAACACTACCTGTAAAATAGTTTTTTTATGAAAACACTACCTGTAAAATATTTTTTTAATGAAAACACTACCTGTAAAATAGTTTTTTGATGAAAACACTACCTGTAAAATATTTTTTTGATGAAAACACTACCTGTAAAATAGTTTTTTGATGAAAACACTACCTGTAAAATATTTTTTTAATGAAAACACTACCTGTAAAATAGTTTTTTGATGAAAACACTACCTGTAAAATATTTTTTTGATGAAAACACTACCTGTAAAATATTTTTTTGATGAAAACACTACCTGTAAAATATTTTTTTGATGAAAACACTACCTGTAAAATATTTTTTTGATGAAAACACTACCTGTAAAATATTTTTTTGATGAAAACACTACCTGTAAAATATTTTTTTAATGAAAAAACTACCTGTAAAATATTTTTTTAATGAAAACACTACCTGTAAAATATTTTTTTGATGAAAACACTACCTGTAAAATATTTTTTTGATGAAAACACTACCTGTAAAATATTTTTTTGATGAAAACACTACCTGTAAAATAGTTTTTTGATGAAAACACTACCTGTAAAATAGTTTTTTGATGAAAAAACTACCTGTAAAATAGTTTTTTGATGAAAACACTACCTGTAAAATAGTTTTTTGATGAAAACACTACCTGTAAAATATTTTTTTGATGAAAACACTACCTGTAAAATATTTTTTTGATGAAAACACTACCTGTAAAATAGTTTTTTGATGAAAACACTACCTGTAAAATAGTTTTTTGATGAAAACACTACCTGTAAAATAGTTTTTTGATGAAAACACTACCTGTAAAATAGTTTTTTGATGAAAACACTACCTGTAAAATAGTTTTTTGATGAAAACACTACCTGTAAAATAGTTTTTTGATGAAAACACTACCTGTAAAATATTTTTTTGATGAAAACACTACCTGTAAAATATTTTTTGATGAAAACACTACCTGTAAAATATTTTTTGATGAAAACACTACCTGTAAAATATTTTTTGATGAAAACACTACCTGTAAAATAGTTTTTTGATGAAAACACTACCTGTAAAATATTTTTTTGATGAAAACACTACCTGTAAAATATTTTTTTGATGAAAACACTACCTGTAAAATATTTTTTTGATGAAAACACTACCTGTAAAATAGTTTTTTGATGAAAACACTACCTGTAAAATATTTTTTTGATGAAAACACTACCTGTAAAATATTTTTTTGATGAAAACACTACCTGTAAAATAGTTTTTTGATGAAAACACTACCTGTAAAATATTGTTTTGATGAAAACACTACCTGTAAAATATTGTTTTGATGAAAACACTACCTGTAAAATATTTTTTTGATGAAAACACTACTTGTAAAATATTTTTTTGATGAAAACACTACCTGTAAAATATTTTTTTGATGAAAACACTACCTGTAAAATATTTTTTTGATGAAAACACTACCTGTAAAATATTTTTTTGATGAAAACACTACCTGTAAAATAGTTTTTTGATGAAAACACTACCTGTAAAATATTTTTTTGATGAAAACACTACCTGTAAAATAGTTTTTTGATGAAAACACTACCTGTAAAATAGTTTTTTGATGAAAACACTACCTGTAAAATATTTTTTTAATGAAAACACTACCTGTAAAATATTTTTTTAATGAAAACACTACCTGTAAAATATTTTTTTGATGAAAACACTACCTGTAAAATATTTTTTTGATGAAAACACTACCTGTAAAATATTTTTTGGATGAAAACACTTCCTGTAAAATAGTTTTTTGATGAAAACACTACCTGTAAAATAGTTTTTTGATGAAAACACTACCTGTAAAATAGTTTTTTGATGAAAACACTACCTGTAAAATAGTTTTTTGATGAAAACACTACCTGTAAAATAGTTTTTTGATGAAAACACTACCTGTAAAATAGTTTTTTGATGAAAACACTACCTGTAAAATAGTTTTTTGATGAAAACACTACCTGTAAAATATTTTTTTGATGAAAACACTACCTGTAAAATATTGTTTTTCAAAATGTCTCATTTTAGAATATCTTTTAACCAACAGCAGGAGAATCGAGGATGCGTTCTTTGGATTCATTAAACTAATGCATTGTATGGTTATTTACCAATATTCATTTTGAACATTCTATGCTTATATTTTTATTAACTAGTTGTTATTATTACCAATATTTCTAATTCTTTCTTAATTATTGGTTATTATCGATTCACTATGAAATCACCCACTTATATAACTGAGATTTTGAAAAATAAAATGTTATTCGGAATTCGATTTGTCATCGCCAGCCAGCGTCAGGTCGGTACAAATGACTCAAGAATGTCTGTTATGTTTGCCGTATTTGCAGATTGGTACCTGTTCTCAGCGTACAAGCCCGTTAGGGCTGCGTTTTACATACAGCACCTAGTATTCCTAAATGTTCATCAACGTGTATGGTCCAGGAAGAGTCAAAAAAACATATCCGACAATATACTTTCTTCTATTATTCAGTCGAAAACAGATCCAGACTTCTTTTACGTAGATCTTTAGACATGATATTATACTGATATGGTGGTGTGTATACCTATTAATAATCGACAGTGTGTGTTATTTTCAATGCGAGCTGAGTGCATTAATTAATTTAAGTAAAAACCCAAACTTACCCATCTTCATAAGTAGCTGATGGCCTTTATTATTTTCACCAAGACGTTGTTCATAAGGTATATTGTCATTATTTGCACTGCAAAATCAATTTAGACCATTTGATAATTTAAAAAAGCATAAATAACATGATATATATTCAATTAGACACAAGTACAATTCACACTGTTCATTTTTTTTTTTTTTTGCAATAAACATGAATTTAGAAAATTGACTAATTTGAACCATGACAAGATTAAAACCAAACATTTCGTTTTGTGTAGTTAATATAGCGAGAGCGAGCAGAAGTTTGATCTGTTTTACGGCAAATATACCTTTTTTGCCGAAACACAATATCGATTGCAAGCAATTCATTATATATGATTAATTGACAAGAAGTTGCTATATTACCCTTAATTTTGGGGAGCATACCTTAGCGCCAACAGCAGCTTTTGTAGCAGACAGATTATTAAAAAAAAATTATGTTCACCTTTGCAAATTCATAGTCTTATTGAAACACGTTTACTTTTTGTTGTACAATTATAATAAGACCAATTCTGATCGGAAACAATCTTCCACAAATGTTGCAAGAAATTGAAAATGATAGCAATGGTTGTTGTTGCCTGTGAATTTTGGTTTGAAGCTTCTTTCACCATCTAACACTGTCAACCCCTTAAGCAAAAGCTTCGCCATTATATAATTTAAAAAATAAATAAAAAATAAATAAATAAATGAATAAATAATTAAGTTAAAGCATGAATCAACAAATAAATAAAATATTAAAGCATCACATTTTCTGCTGACTGAAATATTTTCTGCTGACTGAAATATTTTCTGCTGACTGAAATATTTTCTGCTGACTGAAATATTTTCTGCTGACTGAAATATTTTCTGCTGACTGAAATATTTTCTTTAACATAAATATTCAAATATAACAGCAACTTTTGGACGTTTCTTTTCATCAGAGATGGAAAGAACTTTTTAAAATTTTTTTTATTTTGAGAAGAGGTGTTTTATTTACTCCTCCCCAGGAGTTAGTCACAAGGCCAGTTTTATCTTACTCCCACAAGTAAGATGTGACCCAAGATCGGGTCGGGAAAGTGGGGTTTGAAAAGCCAGCGCTCGAGAGGTGAGCACTCTGGCCATTTAAAAATTGCCTGGGCAGCCCCGTCGGCATTCCCCGGTAGAGGCGCCTCAGGCAGTAAGCAATAAACTTACTCCTCCCCAAGGAGGGGAGGCGAAGCCTGGGAGGGTGCACCTCCTAGAACTGCACAGGACCGGCACCCCCAATAGACCGGCGTAAATCCAGACCCAAAGGCCCGGACGATACCGGTCTATTAGGTGGAGAGGTGTGTTTCTCCCGAAATATCATAATATATATATCCCCCATCATCCCAGACTATGTAATAGTAAGTGAAAGATTTACTGAAAAATAAATTTTATTGAAGATAAAAAATATTGCATATACTGTCTCCATTTATTTGTTTTTGTTCATTCACCATACCATCCTCTACTGCATTGCAAATAGCCTTATTAAATATTTCTGGGTTTTTTCTTATCTTTTTGTTTTTGCTGGGAATGGGGCATCCTACCGGATGCTAGACATTCACACATTATTTCAAAGACTCTAACCAAGAGATCTTTTTAAGATTCAAACCACCCCTTTAAGCGCAATTATTTTGTATCTTTCTTGTACCTGGTTCATCGGGTATATTCACCAGATAGTTTAAAATTTGTTTTCATGAGTCCGGGTGCTCCTATAATTACTGGAATGATGGAGATCTTCTTAAGATTCCAGTTTCTTTTGATTTTGTACATAAGACCTTGGTATTTAGTTATTTTTTCGTCTTTAGCTCTGTTTAAGCCAGCATCATTAGAGACATTGACTTTAACTAGGGTTGCTACTTTCTTCCTCTTGCCCCATATCACGATGCAAGCTGTTAGGTCAGTTTTCTAAGTAGCTGGAGAGATTGCATGTGTGTGTGAATAGAAACACCAATAGACACAACAATAAGTGGTACTAAATTAAAAGACCATAAAATAAAAAGTTGTTGCTCTTAACTTTATTCTATTTGGGTTAACTCAATTATTGAGGCTTAGTTTTGATGACATTTTCATAACTTTATCAATTACAAGTTGCCAACAACTGAAAATCTGGACAAAATGAAGGACAATATCAGTTTTGGTGAAGGTATAACAAGGGGTGAGAATGTGACCTGTGACTGTGGCATAACTATGGTGATAATTGGAAATTAGACAAGAATTGAAGGTGTGGCTTGTATGTTGTATGCCCGATGTACCCCTTTCGGGTTATTTTATGCCAAAGCATGTTGCTATTTTACCCAACTGTACTGACAGTATTTGTGCATAAATAACCACAATATAGCCAACAGGAATTGAACTTGGCATAGCCAATTCCATAAGCTGTAATGGTATCCATTAGTTTCTTGAGGAATTAAAGAAAATCTGAGATTTCAAAGAAAGGAATATAAAATGTGACATCAGAATCGAGGGAGTTAAAAATAAATAAATAACAAACAATATTGTGAACAATAATTTTGTTTATGCTGAGGTTTTTGAATTTTTATTAATAAATAAAAAGAAGATAAAAAAACACAAATTATTTGTTACGGGCAAAAACATTTAACTTACAAATTCTGGGTATTCTGAGTGTTGTTGCGAGACCGTCTTCTGTTCTTGGCTGGTGAAGGAGATCGGGATTTACGACTACGGAGGTAGGGAAGAGGCGATTTAGACTTAGATCTGGAACTGGATCGGGAATGAGATCTAGAAAAATAAAATGTAACAAAATGTAATTGTAAAACAAATGGTCAGTTGAGGTATACCAGAGTCTCTAATTGGTTGAATTAGATCAAATGGTAGGAGAGATGGCGTGTTTAAAAACGCGAGACTTAAGTGGTAGTTGGTCAACCAGTGGCGGTATATAGAAGCCTGCTGGAGCTCTGTTCTCATTGCCAACCTAGAAGAGAAATATTAATTTAATTCTACGATTAACAACCGGACTGGATAATTGGTGAGCGGATAAATAAAATGATGGTGTCAATATTGGCATGGCTGTGTTCTTCAACCCACTTCAAGTCCAGGTACGATGGAATAAATTCCAAGATGGTTGCGCAGTTGCACACAAGTTCAGATAGAACCAATAGATTATCAAGGCCAAAAGCCACTCAAGGATAAAGGTTAGTAAAATAGATAATCAGTTGAATGATGAAGAATATTATGAGAGGATTGAAAATGATGACCGGAAATAATAAAATTTGATTACTTATTAGGACGGTTATGTGGCCTAATCATGTTAGATCACTGAAGTTAACGACATTGAGTATGGATAGGTAAACATACGGGAATACTAGGCACCGTATGTCATCTCCCCTGACTGGAACATACATGTGACTGGGGACTGCTTGTCAATTTAATATTCCCTAGAAACTTCCTCTTCAGTAGAAGCCCAATGACTTGCCCAGGGTGAATACTACACCAAGTATTACCGTTAAGGATCATTAGGATGGTTTATGACAATTATCTGCTGACATTGGATTTGAAGATAACTCTGTTGTAGTCTGCTGGAAAACAGTCTCAACAGAATGTACTTGGAAAGAAACTCTGTTCATGGAAATTCCGTTTGATGTTAGGCACACAAAGGATGAAAGGAAAGTCCTTTAGAGTTTTAAATAACTTTCATTTAGGTTACATAAGTTTCAAATCATATTCCAAAGAAATGAGCCATAAAGTGAACATTACCTAATATTATCTTTATTTCTTTGTCATAGATTTTAATTAGCTTCACCGTAGAAACTGCATTCACACACATACATTTATATCCATGAATAAAGTTTGAACTCACCCTTCCTGCAACCATGGGTAAAAATACGAATAAAAAGTCATCTACAATTAATTGTTTGAAATAAGTTGTCGGTGGAATTTCCAATTTTTTGTGAACTCCTTTTCTCTTCCTTTTTTGTCCAAAATGTTATTGTCTATGGAACCAGCTTTTTTTACTCCTTGTAATAATTCAAAATATCATGTTCACAATAATCTGTTGTTGCTGCTATTAGTCTATTAGTTGAAGTCAATTGCAATTGAGTTATCACAAGTAATTTATTTTGTAAACAAAAACGTTAAAAAATCGTTATTTTATTTCAAATAATAGACTTATCATAAGAAATCTGGTGATTCAAAATATTTTTACATATTTTGTTGTTAGTCTATTAGTAGAAGCTATTCATGACTGAGTTATTGAAATAAAATTATTTTTTTTAAACTGTGAAAGAAACCTTTATTTAATCTGTTGTAATTTCGTGAGCGGTTGATGCTGTTTAGGTCATAAACAAAAATGCATCCATTCCAACAATCTTCCTAGCAAGAATAAGTATTTTTTGAAAGAAACTAAGGTGAAACAAATTATTTTGTTGCAAAGAACATGGTGGAAGAAAGAAATAGACCAATTAGTTAGTCAAAATCAAATATCAATTTGTCAGATGCAATGCTACCATTGTCTAACGAGAAACAGACAAACCTTATTTTATATATACAATAATGTGAGAACCATGCAGTGTGTGATGTATGTGAAAATAGTGTGGTAAATTTGTTGAATTTTTAAACAGGTTACTGATGGTATAGATGAAGTGTGGATAAGGAGGCACTCCTTTATTAAGAAGTGGGAACTTGAGCGGTTCATTTTTAATATTTTTTATTGCACAAGCAATTTCCAAAATTAGTGGATAAAATCCTGTTGATTGGTACAAACCTTTGAATTTAAACACCACAATATATATTTACATTTGATTTCTATTCAAATTAAAGCTTTGATATTAAATAACCCACCAAGGATTGCTATGTAAAAAAAAAACCCCCCAGATAAACCAGAAAATGTATAAATGGGAAAAATACTATGGAAAAGGTTCATGTTTCTGTCTCATAAATGTCAGAAAAGGAAGACTAAGTTTACTTTATAGCATTGTGTTGTTTAGAAAGACTAAGACTTCTCCAATTTCTGTATTACTAGCAATAGAAAAAGTCATTCAATGAAATTAAGACAGCAGGTACCACTGGTTGGATAGTTTTCCTTAGTTTGTCTGTTGTACATCAACTATTTGGGGTTTATGTAATGTCAAAATACAATATAGTTTTCCTTAGTTTGTCTGTCGTACATCAACTATTTGGGGTTTATGTAATGTCAAAATACAATATAGTTTTCCTTAGTTTGTCTGTTGTACATCAACTATTTGGGGTTTATGTAATGCCAAAATACAATATAGTTTTCCTTAGTTTGTCTGTTGTACATCAACTATTTGGGGTTTATGTAATGCCAAAATACAATATAGTTTTCCTTAGTTTGTCTGTTGTACATCAACTATTTGGGATTTATGTAATGTCAAAATACAATATAGTTTTCCTTAGTTTGTCTGTTGTACATCAACTATTTGGGGTTTATGTAATGTCAAAATACAATATAGTTTTCCTTAGTTTGTCTGTTGTACATCAACTATTTGGGGTTTATGTAATGCCAAAATACAATATAGTTTTCCTTAGTTTGTCTGTTGTACATCAACTATTTGGGGTTTATGTAATGCCAAAATACAATATAGTTTTCCTTAGTTTGTCTGTTGTACATCAACTATTTGGGGTTTATGTAATGCCAAAATACAATATAGTTTTCCTTAGTTTGTCTGTTGTACATCAACTATTTGGGATTTATGTAATGCCAAAATACAATATAGTTTTCCTTAGTTTGTCTGTTGTACATCAACTATTTGGGATTTATGTAATGTCAAAATACAATATAGTTTTCCTTAGTTTGTCTGTTGTACATCAACTATTTGGGATTTATGTAATGTCAAAATACAATATAGTTTTCCTTAGTTTGTCTGTTGTACATCAACTATTTGGGGTTTATGTAATGTCAAAATACAATATAGTTTTCCTTAGTTTGTCTGTTGTACATCAACTATTTGGGGTTTATGTAATGTCAAAATACAATATAGTTTTCCTTAGTTTGTCTGTTGTACATCAACTATTTGGGATTTATGTAATGTCAAAATACAATATAGTTTTCCTTAGTTTGTCTGTTGTACATCAACTATTTGGGGTTTATGTAATATCAAAATACAATATCTTTTATTATAACTTAAACTAATTCATTCATGATAATTTCTCAAAGCTGAGCAAACAAAGGTATATTTAACCCAAACTGCTTAATATGAATTTTAGATTTTTCTTACATCATTTTAATCTATTTATTAAATAAGATATTAAAAACAAGAAAGTTTTACTGCCCCCCCCCCCAAATAACAACAATAAAACAACAAGAGAACCTATTGTTTTTTACCAATTAAACATTTGAATATTTTTTATTAATTTGATCTCTAACGGTAAATAAATGTTATGTATTGAATGAACAGGAAATGTTATGTATTGAATGAACAGGAAATTAGAGCGTACAGGTGTGACTTTAATGAATATAAAAGTCTACCTTGTAACCAAGGAAGTACAATCAAATGGAAAAGATTGTGGGTGGAGATATGAATATTAGAAATGGCATGATTTTGTGTAGGTATTATACAAGCAGAAAACAGAGAGAGAGAGAGAGGGGGTTAGGGTTAGACAATGCATAGATAGTTTACATATATATAGTAGTGGGTTCATTAGGTCAGATGGTAAGACATCCAATACCAGTTAGTCACAATTGGTAGGGGCTTGGCATCCCAGTTTCAATGGCAGGGTGGATGCACTCCCTATATCAAACTACACTGATTTTGTGAAACAATGAAACAGCTGTCTGTGGATGACTATATATATTAGTATACTAAAACTGAGTTAATCGTTTTGTTTTCCTAATGTTTTTCCTATATATTTTAATCATACAAAATAATGGGAGTCAACCCCCCCCCCCCCCCAAAAAAAATGCTATCCATGGAATTGTTAATAAAATTCGATCCTTTCTGCACTCCAACCATATTTGGTACAAATATGGTGCACATTTAGAGAATATCATTGAATGGCAATAAAACAAAGACTGTTGGGAATTCATGAAAGAAACTTGGTGGACAAGTTAAGCATAGACTGGAGTTTATTTATACCAAATATGGTTTGGTTGCAAAAAAGAGTGTGAATTCCATTAATGATTCCATGGGTGGCATGTTTTTTTTTTTAATCGGAGTCCTGGTTTTCAAATGATTTTGTTCGGACACAGCCGGTATTTAAGCTTTACACTTTCTCCTTTATATAATAGACTGGCATTGGCCTTTTGGCTAAGATCAAAGTGTAGTATCTGTTCCGATGGATACTGCACCCGATAGACTGGTATTGTCTTGGCATTCGGGGCATGATTTACGCCAGTCTATGAGTTTGTCCTGTGCAGTTCTAGGATGTCCACCCTCCCAGGCTTCGCCTCCCCTCTTTGGGGAGGAGTAAGTTTATTGCTTACTGCCTGAGGCGCCCCTACCGGGGAATGTCGACGGGGCTGCCCAGGCAATTTTTAAACCCCACTTTCCCGACCCGACCTTGGGTCACATCTTACTTGTGGGAGTAAGATAAAAACTGGCCTTGTGCCTAACTCCTGGAGAGGAGTAAATCAATACTTGGTGTTGCCCAGGATATAGACAACAAAAGAGTTAAAAAGTGTGTGTAATATCTTTCTTTTTTTAATTTCTCTCTGTCTTTCTCCCCTCTCCAGTCAAGAAGGATTTCCTTCCTCTGACCGAGGACAGAACAGATACTACACTTAGATCCTAGCCTGAACGTCGAGAGAGTGTATTTTAGTTTGAATGAAAAAGAAAGGTCGATGGAAAAGAAAAATGCACTAAATGTCACCCCCACTCTGATTAATTTTGTTCCTTGGTGACCCCCTAAAAGAATAAATATCACAAAGACATGCCCATGTTCTGTCAGAGGCAATACTGAATAAAGAATATATCAGCTTTGTGAGTGTTTCTTGTGTAGTTTTTTACTTTTAGCTCGACACACAACTTTCCTTTATATAATAGATGAATAACTGGCATTTTCTAAAAAAAGGAAAAAGGGACGTTTTAATTTGTTTGTTCATTTTTGGTATCATGAAACAATTTCTCAGAACCCGTTTTTCACTAATATCTACCAAAAAAATCAAATTAATTATAGTACCCCCCCACCCCGGGGCAAAATGAAAATAGAAGGCTTGATTGGGGGCAGAGTCAAAGCAAACTCATTGCTTTAGAATTCAGAATCGTGCCATTTTGTTTACAAACTCCATAGTCATGTATCACGTTTTTATTATTATTATTTATTTTTATTTTTTTTTTTTTGGGGGGGGGGGGGGGGGGGTCATTTATATAATACAAACAAAAAAACATTGAATTCACAACCTTGAAAAAACATGCCCGTCTTCTTTAAAATGAAAACGTTATACAAATATATAGTTTATATGATTTAAGTTTGTAGTTGGAGCTGAAGTTGTAGTCAGACCTTTTATAGTTTCATGAGTCGGAATAGCCTATCATCTCCACAGCCCTGCTAGTCTAAATGAATAAATGTGAAAGTTTTTTTTTCTTTCATTTATCACTCTTATATTACCATAAAAACGAGTTACTGTTATTTAAATCAATAATACAACAGAATATTTTGAAATACTGTACATATTGTAGAGATGAAAGGCCCACTCATGTAAGTCAATTTATTTTTTACAGTTATTATATTAGTTTGTTTCTAACACTATTTTAAGGGATCATCAGTTGTTTACCATGAAAAACTGTTTCGGGAATTTAATATATTATTATATATATATATATATATATAAGTTGTCTTTGGAAGAACATGGTCAAATGTGATAGGAAAGCCATCGGTATGGATTCCGTCAGGCCTCACCAAAAACAAGAATGGAGGGGAAAATTTAGATCGAGACAAGACAATCAGGTCCCACCCTCATCAGAGAATTAATTGTGGTCTGATTCAACAAATAAACCGGTTGACGATGACGATGATGAGTATACACATTTTAAAATTAAAAGTGAAGATGTTTTTATAAAACTTTTTTTTTTACTGATTCTTCATTTCCCATGATGGCGTATTTCAATTCCAACATCAATATAAAAATACTCTTGATTATATCTCAAATATAAACTTAGAGAGTCAAAGCCATGGGGTCAGGAATCAGCTATTCTTGCAGTATTCAGATTTTTTTAAAAACTGAATTCGTAATCAGAAATAAGATTCTTTTCCAATCAACTTTTTTAAAACCAAGTTCGGAGTTGGCAATTTTTGAAGGAATTGGAATCAGGGTCGGTTTTAAAAAAAAAAAAACTTTGCACATAATTTTACCAAATTGTTGTAGTTTTTTTTCTTTAAAAGGTTACAAAAATCTAGAACAATTACCTAAAGTGATTTAATCCTCCCACCTCTTACCAAAATTCAGACAAGAACAATCGCAGCTTGTTTTATTATTCTTGCTTGTGTGTCTACAAAAGATTTAAAAGTCATGCGTGATAAGCAAGCAGTAAGTGAGGCTAATTACGTTTACAGATAGTGGTCAAATACGTTAACTCTATTATTACAGACGATCACAAATGACCCTGTCTATACAGTCAAGTAGACATTAAACGTGTGCCAATAATAACCTTGTCCGGCTAACCCAATGCCTTAACTGCTAACCAATCTCTTAACAACAAATTCCTGCCTTTATTTCACAACTGTAAAACCTATATATAGAAGCTAGAAAGTGAACATATATTTTCAGACTGGAGCAAAAAGCAAAAGAGATCGAAGAAAAGAGAGAAAATCTGATTACAATATTTGAAATCTTTCAACTTCAGAAAGAAAAGTTAAACAGATTCAAGAGACAAGAAGTTAAAATATTTTTTTTTTAATCTTTGTATCAGAAAAAAAAATCCACTCATCTGTTCTATTTTCTTTGAGTTCCTTTCAATATAATAAAGAAGCCTAATTATTTTCAGTATCAAAAAAGTGACGCCTTTTTGTGTATGGGTAGCGAAAAGTGACTACAAAAAAGAGCGTGAGTATATATTGAAGAGTTTGAATGCAAAACGCGATAAATCCAATTTCTTTAAATTAAGAAAGTAAACAAGAAAAGGACGAACATATCAATTCTTCATTTTGACTGAATGCTTATATAAACTAAAATAAATTTTGGCTAAGATCAAAGTGTAGTATCTGTTCCGATGGATACTGCACGCCTGTCCTGTGCAGTTCTAGGAGGTCCACCCTCCCAGGCTTCGCCTCCCCTCTTTGGGGAGGAGTAAGTTTATTGCTTACTGTCTGAGGCGCCCCTACCGGGGAATGCCGACGGGGCTGCCCAGGCAATTTTTAAATGGCCAGAGTGCTCACCTCTCGAGCGCTGGCTTTTAACCCCACTTGCTCGACCCGATCTTGGGTCACATCTTACCTGTGGGAGTAAGATAAAACTGGCCTTGTGCCTAACTCCGGGAGGAGTAAATAAATATCATATTATGTAAACCATGATTTTTCGGGTGCGGTAGAGTTTTGAAACCACACTTTTTGTAGTGATGGGTTCGCAATTTTGAGAATGGCGTTTATCGCGTTTTGCATTAGAACTCGTCAATTAATAACGAAATTTGACTTCTCTGAGTTTGGAAAAATCGAATGAAATAAAACACACATTATTTTTAAATTATTTTAAAATCATAATCTAAAGAGCATACTCAAAAGTACTACAGTTGTTTACAGCTGTTTCAAGTTAGAATTTATTTTTAATCATACAATGCAACATAAAGATGATTCAAACGGCAACTTTCTTTAGGACAGTATTCAATATCTATCCAGAAAAAAAAAACAAAGTCTAAAAAAAAAAAAGTGCATTCTCTGCCAAAACAAAAAATCACAAGAATAGATCCATTGCCAAATACTTCTGCGTATACACTTTATTTGGAATATGATTTGAAAATAACTTAAATCATTCAAAATACATATATATATATGTGATGTTTGACGTAGATATTTTGACTCCTGATTCTACTTTAATATTATTTCTAGCCGTACCTTGATGAGGTATTTCAACTTAAATATATGTTTTTGGCCAATACAATTTGTGTTGCATATATTTATTTTTATTATTAATTTTATTATTAATTTTGTTTATTATCATTATATTTTCATATTTTTATCTTTATGTTTTCAAAGTAAAGTTTTATTTACTCGCTGTAATTCCACTGTGGTAATGATCCTCTCACAAGAAGAATTTTCTTTGAAAACCCATGGGTTAAGGACTTTCAATTACTTTGCTTGAACTTGAATTGTCATGAAATTTGATTTGCACCTTATTTTATTCTTTCATTTTATCTAATGCTATATATATATATATATATATATATATATATATATATATATATATATATATATACTCAGCTCTATCTCAATAAATATTAAGCTGTTCAGTGTTTGCAAGTTGATGATTGATTTTTGTAATCAACTCAAAAAGAGTTTTCTGATTCAAATTTGAGTGTATATATGTCATTCTCTCACAAATATATATATATATATATATATATGCATATATTTATTTGCTAAAAGATGCAGCGATCCATCATCCTCATTTAATATATATATATATATATATATATATATATATATATATATATATATATATATATATATATGAGATGAGGATGATGGATCGCTGCATCTTCTAGCAAATAAATAAATATATATATATATATATATATATATATATATATATATATATTTATTATTCGGCATATGATCTTTTCCAAGACATTTTGGAAATATTTTATTCTTCATTACTTTTGATGATACCAAAACATCTCTTCGTCAGCGCCTTTTATAACATCACATACGGAAGTGTCTTGAGAAAAACATCAGATTTCAGTACTAAAATTCAACACAAGTGAAAAGACTTTCGAAGCAAAAGCGAATTGAATGATTAATCAAAACATTTAAAACATTCAGAGCATTCACCATACAGGTTGAATCGAGGAGGAGAAATTACATAACAGAGAAAAAAATATATACATAAGAGAAAATACATCAAAAAAAAAAATAAGAATAGAAATATAAACAATAATAGGAGCGACCAGAAAATTTTGTAATAACAACAATGTTTGAATGCAATAAAATGAAATAAAGTAAAGTTAGATGAGGTATATGAGAAAGTAAAATTGGGAAATAGAATAATAAAATAATAATGACTGATAAATAAAAATCAATAATACAGTGAAATAATATAAATAGATAAGAAAACTAGATAAAATAATTAGTTAAAAAAAAATAACTAAATAAAGAAGAATAAAAAGATGAGGATGATGGATCGCTACATCTTCACAAATGATTGCTGTTGCATCACCTTTCTCCACACTGTTAGCCAAAACAGGCTAACCAGTATTTTATGCGACAGGCAATTTTTGGTTCACTTTTACTAGGACCCTCTCAGACGGCTGCGTGAGCAAGGCTCTGCTAAACGGCGCTGGTCAATCGTAAGAACATCTCCCAGAGATTCTCTTTGCCAAAATGAAGACACAACAGTGATGTTATGATCAGAATCCTGCCGCCCACATGCAGAATTGCAATAGATTTTAATTTTTTCTTCAATCACACCCTAAAATAAATTTCACTGAACAATATCTGATAAGAAACAGGTGATGTAGCTAGTTCCTTGTTTTAATGCAAATACAGTTTATTATAATATAAACATGTAGCTTATTTTTTCAATGCATATTTGATGACCTGGTATTAAAATAATCAACAATAGTAGAAGACATAGGTTATAGATTTGTACTTAAATATTTGGGTGTCATTCAAAAAGGAAAGTCTGGGTTAGTCAAATCAGTTGAAGAAAAGATAGATGGTCTCCCAATGATAAACAAAAATTGACATATTAGGGTTCAGTTACTTATGTCAAACATGTAGTCCCCGGGCCGCATGCTGCCTTTTGCAAGCACACTTGCGGCTCACATATAATATAGTGCATTTCGTCATTTAATGGTCAAAATTGCAATTTTTTTAATTTAAGCTGAATAAACATGTCTTTCTCTGAAAAAAAAACGTCTTTTCTTTATTCAGAACGTTTCTTTACACTTAAAAACAATATATCACATTTTATTGATTGTAAAATGAATTTGTTGCGATTGCATACAAATCTTTGCCATTTAAAACGTCCATTATTTGTTCTTTTGTTAAACTATTTACTTACTTAACATTCATGAATGTAGCTAAATCATTTTTTGTATGTTTTTAAGTGACAAAAATACTCTGCATTCATTTTTATTAAACGACTTCAATTAGTCACATAACAGCACAAACGGACTCATATGATCTTCGGGTGACCCTGAGTTTGACATGCCTGACTTATATCATCCGTTAGAATATGTTGCATTACAAGATATTTCTAATTAGTTGTTTGAAATAGTGAACTAAAGAATTTTCTAGAAAGAAAAAAAAAGGTGAAAATAGAGGTTTTACCACTTTTGATTAATTTTCAAATAAAAACAAGAAATGTGGGTTGCCTTAACAAAACAGTTGACAAAAGACTTGGAGGGAAACATGACAGCCTTGACTATGATACAGGAAAACAAGATTGACAGAGATTGAGAGATACATAAGAGACAAAAAACAGTCAGGACAGTAAGCTGACAGGGACGGCAGAGTCCATGATAAAGCATCTTGATAGACAAAAAATATATATACTAGTGAGACCCCTCTGGGTATTGTTCATGAAAAAGTGAGGAACCCAAGAAACTCCTACTCCTGACCCCATAATACTATTTTTATTTTGTAATTTCTGTAAGTATTAATTTTCAAGTTATAAAACAAATAAAGTAAAACATTGTCGATGCTGTTTTTGAATGTCTGGCATGAATGGAGACCCTACAATATTATTGTTGTTTCGGATAAAAAGTTGGGAAGTTATAAAGAATAGTAACATCGTTTCCTTCATAATCGTATTATAAAACAACATTATTTATTAAAATATTGATTGTGATATTGATATAAAAATAACAAAACAACATATATTGTATTTAAAAAAAATAAAATTAAGAAATTAGACCCCGTGATATTATTGTAAAAACCCATTAATTGTCGTTTCCCGGTTCTAGGAACAGGTTAAAATTATTCCAAAAAGTAAGCTTGTATAAAAATTAAGATTTTTCCTAACATATATGGTGTCCTCAGACGTGTAAGGTTCAGCAGTAAAAATCAAAAGCAATATATCATAGTAAAAATCAAAAGCAATATATCATAGTAAAAGAATAAGACGCTATCATATTGCGAGAAAAAAAAAGTAAAAAACAAAAAGCAATGTATTAAAAAAGGCTTCCTTTTATTCCTACATTATAAATAGTACATGAGAAAGATGATGAAGTGTCTTACCTTCTTCGAGGTCTGGACCGTGGTGAATTTGAGCGGGAGCGTGGTCGCGGCGACTGGGATCGAGATCTGCTTCTATACCGATCTGTCAGTTGTGATTGCTTCTCTTTTTCTTTCTCCTTTTCTAATTCTTGTTCTTTGATTCTCTTTGCTTTCTGTTTGGCTTTAAAAAATTCATAAAGTCCTAGTTTTTCCCAACCCTCGCTGTGAAGAGAGATAAAAGAAAGAAAGAAAAAAACATTAGTTCATTGAAAAACACTTGTAAGAGATTTGGTTAAATAACATTTCTATGCAAAATATGGCGTTGGAAAATGTTGAAATCTATTTGGTAAAAAATATACTGTATAATGGCTTGAGAAGACTCAATATGACAACTAAACCATATGTAACCAGTATAGATAACTATTTATGGTGATTGAAACTTTTAGATGGTCACTGTTAAATTATCTTTTTTTTTTTTATCAAAGCCACTTAATGTAAGGAGCTAAATAACAAAAAGGGAGAGGAAAATAGAATCACTTAAACATAAGGTAGTTTTTTAACTGACAGTGATAAATCGAGGGACAAAATAATCGAACCTAAAGCTGAAACATTATCATGAAAATGATGGACCTAGTCATCCACGCTGAAAATACCTCAAGGGACACACATCCATGTGCAACATTCTCAAGTGAGAATACCCCAACATTTAGCGGGTGTTGATGGCGAAGCTTCTCAAAGAGCTATCCCTTAGTTCGGTCTCCTGTACTTTCACCTGGGAAAGTGCCGACCAGAAAAACACTATGACCTCGCCCTCTAGCAAGGGTACCTTCATTATAACTTAGTTATCAAACAAATCAAGCCTGAAAGAGACCCCACCACCAGTGTTCAATCCCTTTGATTCCAAACAGTCTAGCCAAAGAGGTAAGCCCTTCAAGAACCCAATAGGGAAAGAAAGGGTTACAAGGCTGGCTAACTAAAAATCTACCCCTTACACTGTACTGATGAAACTGTCTGTCATCATGACAATTTAGTTAGCTGTCTATAAAGGTTATATATTATGTGTGTGTGCGTGTGTGTGTGTCTATAGGATTAGGAAAGAAATGTGGTTTCTTTATTTTGTCTGCTTTATCACCATTATTTATCTTTCAGATATATGCATTTATTTATCTTAATTTCTCATACATTATATATATATATATATATATATATAAATATAGATATAGATTCAATCTATGAACAGCGTTTAAGCCCATGTGACCACCTGCAACCGTCACTCCTACACTGATGAGGGTAAGAGAAGCCGAAACGACGTTGTCTGAAGGTGAAAAATACGTCAATATTTAAAAAATATATATATTTATCGTATGTATATATATATATATATATATATATATATATATATTATAATTATAATATACAGGGTGGGCAAAAATAAGGGTCCTATTTTTAAAAATTCATAACTTTTTTATTTATTGATTTTTTTTTTTTTTTTTTTTAGAATAAGTAAAGGACCCCTTCCGAAGCAAGCATGAGCCGTATTAGCCCTAAGGAACGTACCCTCATTTAGAAAACATTATTTTTGCTTAAAAAACTCAAAACAGTGTAAAAAACAATACTTTAGTTTTTGTAAGTTTTAAGAACTGTTTTTCGGCTAAAATTTGTTTTGTTTATTTCAAAAAATCTCGGAAGGGTCAGTCTACACACACATAAAGTTTGGTGAGTTTAACTTTTATTTTGTGGAAGTTATTCAAATTCAAGTTATTCAAATTTAAAGATAGGACCCTTATTTTGGCCCACCCTGTAGAATGAAGTAATAAAATAAGGTGTCAATCAAATTTTATTAGAATTCAAGGTTCAAGCAAAGTATCTTAACCTTGAATTCTAATTCTAATAAAATTTGATTGACACCTTATTTTATTACTTCACACTATATTATAATATTAATGCTCTATCCAGTATATTGAGCTTCAGTTTTTATCCGGATGTTTCACTAATTATAAGATATTAGTTGACGCTTATATCTTTTGTTGGATTGCTTCATATATATATATATATATATACATATATAGTAGATGGTAGTGCAGCATTAGTGCAGGTCCAACGAGAGAAAAATGTATATTTAAAAAAGTGAGGCTACCAACATTTGTATAAAACTTTTTTCAACAATTATTTTATCATTTTATAATGCGTTTCGGGCCTTCGTGCTGCTCTCTTTAGATACATTTTCTATTTGAAAAAATGTTTTTATTTTTAACAGTTTGGCGTTTCTGCGTGTGTGTGTGTTTTTTCATATTTTTTGCTTCTCTGGGTCAAAGTTATGTGTTTTTTTTAAGTATGTGTCATTCCAATACAAACATTCACAATAAAAAAAATGATTTAAACTGCACTTCCAAAAATGCTATCTATGTACTAGCATGCAACAAATCTTATATAGGCATCACCAACACACTTAATAGAGTTACTTTAGATAAAAGCAACATAAAAATTAAAAAGAACAGAAAATTGTGTCTCTCAGCATGTGCACTCATGCAGCAGAGGAAAATTCAAAATAATGTCCATCTTCCAAACCCAGAATCACTCATACCTTCTAACACAAGAAAAAAAACTTTATATTTAAATTCAACCCAGCATTAAACAAATCATAACACAAATCACACATGTGGACCGCACGCATCTAGATGCATATTAGATTGAATGTGCGTACATGTACAGACGGGAACCCATATGCACGCATGTGCATGTACGCATCCACATACATAGAATGGATAGGTGACACGTGCGTGTGTGTATATGTATGTATCTACATGCATGCAAAAATGGATGTGGGTGCACGTGTGTGTATGTCTGTCAATCAATCTATCTAGCTATCCATGTATCTACCTATTTGTCTTGGCCTTTTGGCTAAGATCAAAGTGTAGTATCTGTTCCGATGGATACTGCACCCCATAGACTGGTATTGTCTTGGCCTTCGGGGCTTGATTTACGCCGGTCTATGGGTCTGTCCTGTGCAGTTCTAGGAGGTTCACCCTCCCAGGCTTCGCCTCCCCTCTTTGGGGAGGAGTAAGTTTATTACTTACTGCCTTAGGCGCCCCTACCGGGGAATGCCGACGGGGCTGCCTAGGCAATTTTTAAACCCCACTTTCCCGACCCGACCTTGGGTCACATCTTACTTGTGGGAGTAAGATAAAAACTGGCCTTGTGCCTAACTCCTGGAGAGGAGTAAATCAATACCCATTTGTCTATCCATCCATCTACCTATCAGTCTATTTATCCACTCTTATATCTAGCTACTTATGTTTATCGATCCATACACCTATCTATTCTATTCTATCTATCTATCTATCTATCCCTCTATTTGTGTCCAAGTACCGCAGTTGAATTCTACATATATACATGACTGTTCTTCCCTGACCTTTATTTCTACTATATGTGTGTGTGTGTGTGTGTGTATGCATGTGAATACATGTATGTAAAAACAAAAACACTTGTATGCGTGCGGACTCATCTACGTACACAAACCAAAACTAACCACACACGACAGAGTGACGACAAAGTTATAAAATCTCAAGGGCAATTCTATAAGCATTCTGAACAAAATGTACTCAACCACCACACACGAAGATGACCAGAAAGATAAAAGTCAGAATTACACATACTTAAAAAAACCCACATAACTTTGACCCAGAGAAGCAAAAAATATAATAACACATACACACACATGCGTGCGCAGAAACGCCAAACTGTTAAAAATAAAAACATTTTTTCAAATGGAAAATATATCTGAAGAGCGCAGCACGAAGGCCCGAAACGCGCTATAAAATTATAAACAATTGCTGAAAAAAGTTTTATACAAATGTTGGTAGCCTCACTTCTTATATATATATATATAATGTCATGGTCAGTAGTGATGAAGGTCAAGGGTTTGAATCTCGGGGTTAATGTGTTCGCTATCTAGCCACACTGACGAGTCTTGAAAAGACAAAACATGTGTGGAATGATATATCCGGTGAAATTTTGTTCATAGGAGTTGGGTAATCAATCCTTTGTAATCTTGACTGCTTTTATATAATAGTGCTCAGTAACAAATAGAGCTATATTTTTATTTATACAAACATTTTTGGTTACACATGTGCATACATGTTTCAACTACAGCAAAGTTGACAGGATGAAAACAAAAAGGAGAATTATTCTGACAAGAAAATTCCTGAAAACACAAAGAGCAAGCGACCATATGACTGGAATTATTTTTTAATTAAACACCTTCGATTGCTTTAGTTTCTCTTTCTTATTTTAATATGTTCTCTTTTTTGTTCTGAATTGAATGTTTTTGGATTTCACTGATTCCATTACTAGTAACAGATTTTAACTGTGATAAATCATTTCCAATATAGCGGGGGGGGGGGGGTGATCATTCATAACTGGCTGTAGTTTTATTAATTACTTATGAAACAAACCCCACTTTCTCTCACCAAGCTTTTAGGTGTATATTCATTTTTCCACCCTACCAAGCAAACATTCACAGGTACACATACATATCTGCATGCATATGTACACATCAACATAAAAAATTATACCCAGCGGGTGCCCACAAACTTACCAATCTTCATATGTATGTATATCTATATATATATATACACACACAGACACAGATATACATGTGTATCTAGTATAAGCCGTCATCTGCAAGCATATACATCTATGTAAATATAAACTGACAGTCCTGTGCTCTCATGCCAACATTAACCCGACAGGAAAAGGAAGGACAAAATATATTTAAAGGTCTAACTAGAGGGTGATAGAAAATAATAATATTAATATACAAATAGAAAATAATAATATTAATATACAAATAGAAAATAATAATAATATTAATATACAAATAGAAAATAACAATATTAATATACAAATAGAAAATAATAATATTAATATACAAATAGAAAATAATAATATTAATATACAAAATAGAAAATAATAATATTAAAAATATAGATATTTAATGATTAAAAATCAATATATTTGTTTTCTTTTCTTACCCATCTCTTGGTCTGTCATGTGAAGGAATGCTGTAGAAAGCTTCCACGGCAGCTAAAAGCTGCTCACTTGGTGGCATCGGAGGAGGCAAGCGAATATCTTTTGAATCTAGTGGCTTATAATCAGAGTCTTCCAACTGAAATTTAAAATAATAAATTGTTTTAAAACGAAATTTCTTTCTTTAGAGTCATACATGAAGAAACTGTATGAGTAGAATTAAGAATAAAAGAGAATAGGATTATTTTAAATTTTATTTATTTCAAAATTTGTTCATGGTTACCGTGTTTATTTGCCTCCTTTCTATGAGGTTAGACCCAAGTTTGGGTGAGGTTTCGAAAAACCAGTGCACTACGACAAGTGCACTCGGGCATACAAAAAATGTCTGAATAACCCAGTTGTCATTCCCGGACACAGGCGCCTGATTCCAGGCAATTAGCAAGAAACTAACTTTTCATAGAGAGAAAGTGGATCTTTTAGGACTGGACAGAACCATACGTCAGCCGACAGGAGCAAGGCCATGGTATGAACAACACAAGTTAGGGTAGATCAATAGAAATGTTTGGGCGATTACATATTTTTCATGGTTATTGTACAGTTCTCAATTACAGTTGAGGAAAAAATTTTTTTTTTTTTTCTTTTTGCTTTTTTAGAAGTCAGACTTCTTTTGTTAATTTAAATTTTTCATTCAAATCTGAAACAATTGTCAAGTGACACCTTAAACACTTCTGATGAATTGGATAAACATGAAACTGCAATAAAGTGTTCACAAAGGCCACACAAATGTTTATATTATTGTTTGTTTATTTTTTTAAGTAGTAAGTAAACCCTGACCAGTGAGGGGTGAGGACATGCGTTGCATGGAGAGAAATGATATGAGAATAATATGATGGGTGCGTAATGCGAGCCTTAATAACAGGAGCTCAGAGGAAGATAAAATTTGGACAGTATAGGGAGATGTGTGCAGAACAGGAGACTTCAATGGTATGGTCACGTTGAAAGAACGGATGAAAGTTCTTGAGTTAGTAGATGTAGAACGGTTGAGGTAGCAGGTTCAGTTCACAGGGGAGGGCCAAGGAAAACACAGGAGGAAGTGATAAGGATGGACTTGAGAGAAAGAGGGATAAATAAGG